>JAFMSR010000007.1:14734341-15068869 GCA_022818135.1 Saxidomus purpurata
AGTTTACGTATGACTGACTTTAATTTACGAACGTGTTTGTTATTTGTTAGGTCATTGAATACGTTCTTATTTCTTGTACTAAATAAATCTGTTTAAATACTGAAATGGTAAGATGTATATTTGAATCATAAATTGTAAGTCGCAGTTTCTTAAATAGACAATGTGAACTTTAATCTCTTAATCATTGTTCGTCAAACAGAGAAATGTTATATATTACCCTTGACTGAATAATATAACAAAGTGTTTGTGATTGTTTTTGTTATATTTACAATATTATTTTGATATAGATAGTGACGTCAGGTTTTACTACACTATTGAAAACTTCTCCTACAGAGGCAAAGAAGGCGTGATACCTATCAAGTATATCACTCAATACGTCCGGAACTATTTTTGACTGCTGAAATTCCCTCCCGCGTAATTTCACACAACATCTATAAGTGTCCATGCGCTAAAACGCTTGGATTTGTATTGTTGTGAATGAATTTACGTGATGTAAAACAAATCGTAGTAAATTTGTCTTCACTTCCGGTATCGCCAGCAATATCAACAACAACAAAAATAAGATGAATAGCGTTTTATAGAGGAGTAAAACAGAACAGTCAAAATTTCAGGAAATGCAAGTAATGCACGCAATACTACATGTTCTAAGCAGGGACTTCATGTCAACGCAGCAAAAGTACCTCTTCGAACTTTTTTCGACGTAGTCGTATACTTTTGATTTGAACTTCCGTTGGTATGGACGCGTTGCTAACCAACTTCGTTATAATGTGACCAATCAGAATCTGCAAATTATTGGCTAGCGTTTCGGTACCGGAATAAGCAGTGTACTGCCCGGGAGCCTTCTGAAACACAAAATAAATGTGTATATTTTTTTATATTATAGTTATTTATAATAAATCATGTTGCAAAAAAGAAAAAACAGAACACGTTATGTCAAGGTTTCTGGACAGTACGAAGATCAACTTTTGTATTCAACGAGGTGTTGTCCGGGTCCGGACACCTAGCGTCATTGATTATTGGCTAGCGTTTCGGTACCGGAATAAGCGTGTACTGCTCGGGAGCCTTCTGAAACACAAAATGTGTTTATTACGTCACCTACGTCGACCATCTTTTTTTTTAAAGATATTACTTGTTTGGTTTAAATTAGCGTGTTAGAATGGAAATAAATTTTACTTTTGAGTGATATATTGGTTAATATATCACTGTGTGTCGTTTAGATGCTTCGTGATTAAATTACTACGCATCTACACTCCACACAGTGATATACATGATATACATATCCTAAACATGAAAGGAACTAATAAAGACAATGTTTGAAACTCTAAACTTGGATATACTCATTGGCAGAAAATATCACCAACAAGTATAAATATGTGCGTGCAAATGGCAAGCAAATGTCTGGCCATGTAGCCTATTTTCAAAAGAAATATTCAAAATTTGTTTTTGACGTTTATATTGCACAAAACAGTTTGAATTAGAAGGAACCATATATCGTTTCAATTGCATTCTTTAAAAAAAGAAACAATCGATGCGTCTTCAAAATGTTCAAGGGCAAGTAAGGCAAGGACAAATCATAAACATTTAATTTAAGAGAAGAGACAAATTGATAACGTACTAAAATAGAGTTGTTGCGTGAAAATATGAACCATTTAATTATATAAACGCTTTTGAATTTTGTGTAATTTCGAGGTATTTTTGTAGACATTCTTGTATTCTTTCGCACATTTTCTTCTTTTAGCTTTAGGTTTAAAGTTATATAACCTTCAAAATTTCAATATTGAGTATTGATCAAGATCGAAGCAGAAAACTTAGTTAATTCTTTAAAAATCTGAAAAAAGTGAATAATGCCAAGTTATTTCTCTAATTGAATGATATAAACTAAAACGTGGGTAAAAGAAAAAATTGAGTCTCGATTTCTGACTAGGATAGTCAAAAAAGATTTTAACTGATTTTCTCTATATTCAATGGAAATAAAACACTGATACAGGTTCATATATTATTGTTAGCAATATTCATTTTTTAAGTAGTATACATCAGTGACGAATGACTTTTTAAAAGTTATGATGGTTACCCCGAAGGGTAATATCACTTTAAGCGTCATATGTGTTTTCCTTTACTGCGAATGAGCAGATTCAATGTATGTATTACGATATGGTACACTTCATTTATGCTTATGGATGTTCAACTTTTTGTTCGCTTCATTAAATATTATTTTGAAAAGAATATGTGTATCTAGTTTAAACAGTATTTATTTTCAACTAATCATGTACAGTACAATACTAAAACCGGTTTAAAAACGCAAAAGTGGCAAAATAGTTATTATAACAGTGTTATCGTGTTTCAAATTCATTCATATTTCATACACAACAAAAACAATATAAAATTGAATTATTGTAAGTTTTTAAAGACTTATATAAATTCATTTCCCAAAGAATATGTGTATCTGACAGTATATAATATCGTTATAGAAAGTAAAAAGGAGCAAGTATTATAATAAACTTCAAAAACGATTTGTATATGGAATATAATGTTGTTTACATAGGTATAATTCTGAATTTCTAGGTAAGTAAAACATAAGCAGTGTATTGTGCAAATATTGACAGAGACTCATGTAAACGAACGAAGTTTCGAGAAATAGTGCTTCATGATTCATTGAAGCTTAGTAGAAACTAGATATATTTTCACCGGCATTGAACAACAGATTGCACAATGTTGGTGTCAGTTTTATTTAGATAGGGTGATCCAACACTTTGTACAGCAACTAGAAACTTTTAACAGACTGGCAGACCGGTGTAATTATAACAGGTCTATATAAATGCACTGTTTTTAATCAGGGAAAGAAATTCGGATGTTGGTGTCAGTTTTATTCAAATATACTCAGCAAAAATAGAAACGTCCCTCCATAATTCAGGAAAGATTTATCGAAAACCAAAAGGGTTACTTTTATGAATCAAAATAGAAAAACAAGTTCATTCATTTCTGTATCAAAACCAATTAATTGCATCTGGCTATCTTGTTAACTTTTCGAGAGATAACCGGTCAAGAGAGGTAGGGGTCAAAATCAAAAATCACAAAAACTCAGAAAGGTGTTATTGAATGTTTAGAGATGGAATTTCAATAAGAAATGTGGCACATCCAGTAAATCTCGTTAGTACCGAGTGTGGCCACCATTTGCATGAATGCATGCAATGATCCTACGCCGCATCGACGTAACGTAACGCAATACCAGTGCGTTGGGCAAATTCCTCCATTCCTGTTGTAACGCCCGTGTAAGATCGCGAACATTGTCAATCTGATGGTTAGCTCGTGCTTTGCGGCCCAGCTGATCCCATATGTGCTCAATGGGGTTGAGATCCGGGTAAACCGCGGGCCATGGAATGACGTTGACATTGTTTTGCTGCAAGGATTGAGTGGTGACCCTGGCTACATGAGGGCGGGCATTGTCCTGCATCAATGTTACACCAGGTCCATGCTGACGAATAAATGGTAAGGCATATGCATTTAGCACGTCAGCAACATAACGCTGTGCATTAATGTTGCCCTGTAGAACAACCAAATCTGTCTTCCGGTTTCCATGATCCCACCCCAGACCATTACGCTCCCTCCCCCAAACCTGTTCTTCTCAACAATGCAACAATCGGCGAATCTTTCATTTTTACGCCTGTATACCCGTAATCTTCCGTCAGCATGACTAACTGTGAACCGAGATTCATCGGTGAACAAAACTCGGTTCCAGTCAGCCCTTCTCCAGTTCAGATGACGTCGCGCCCATAACACCTGGCAGCACGGTGACGTTGGGTCATTATCTGACCAGTGTACGGGCGGCGTGTCCTGACTGGTTGGGCGTTACGACGCAACCGGTTGCGAATGGTCTGCCCTGAGACACCGTATTGCCTAGCAGTGACTGTGGCTGCCAATTGACGTTGACGTAAGTGCGTCAACGTAATGAAACGATCGGCTCTAGCCGTCGTTACACGAGGCCTACCAGGTCGCTGCCGGTCGTGAACAGCCCCAGTCTGCTGGTACCGGGCTGCAAGACGATCAACGTCTTCCGACAGCACCCGAACCGACGCGCGACTACCCTGGCGGACATCCCACCCGCAAGCATCCCAATTGCCTGATTTCGCTCGTTTTCGGAAAGGCGTGGCATATCGAAAACAGTGAAAAATTATAAAAAAAAATTAATTTTCAGAATGCCCCTATCGCATGAATGGTACGACATGAACTGAATCAACATATGGATGACATGTATAGCGTGCACATGCAAAACGTGCAAATGACCGTTCCGGTTACTGGCCGATATGTAAACCGTGCGTATCGGGTAACTGTACACGATCTATTCTGAACATCGCCAGGGTTTAAAATACATGTACATTGAACATGTAGCAACTACACAGACAAAGCTTCACCGGCTATAAAACAGGGACGTTTCTAGTTTTGCTGAGTATAGGTTGATCCAACACTTTGTACAGCAACTAGAAATTTAAAGTGTTTACTAGCCCATAACTGACATGAACAATATTTCGGACACATCAGGTCAAATGCTTTGTGGTATAAAAGTAAAAAAAATAAGAATATCAGGACAATAATAAATAATGCCTTAGATTTCTGCGTGAAAAAACAAGATGATATATATGACAGTTCTTTTATATTTTCTGCTCTTAAAAATATCCTCACATAAATCTAGAGTTACTATTGACGAAGTAACTTTGTTATTGGTCTTATTTTGTTTGTTACTTCAATCGTTTGCAGATGGAATACAACTTTTTCAGCTACGGTGAGAACTATCTTCTCCGGACTATTTAAAGTTGTACATGAAGTCATTAGATCAACAGAAATATAGACAATGCAAATAGCATGTATTTGGTAAAACAAGAATGTCACTAGTTAAAATGAGAACGGTATTGTGATGACTTTCAGCCAGATTGAGAATGTGATTGACTATTCATGTCTTTCCTCAAATTACATATTTTACCGCAAACTATAATATGCTTGCAGATAAAATATTTTTAACTGTAAATAAAAAATACAAGTGCGAACTAAAACGCTTTTTTTATCATTTTTCAACATCGAATAAAATGATGCCTTTGTAACAGCAAACCTGAAGAACAGAACGCACACATTTTTACTTTTGTTAGCGAATATTTATGCTGTCTTTAAATTTTGATTTTCAATTGAACAGTAATACATGGTAACTTTAACAACACATTTTCGACATAAAATGCGTATATTTATGGTAACTTTTAAAACTCTTGCTCCGGAAGAATGAGTACTATAAAACGAAATAATTTAAAGTTAACTGGCGTATAAAGTAAACTACCTTTAGTACCAAAGGGTTTAAAGACTTGTTAAGAAGTACATAATGTATTTAAACCAATCTAAAGCGAAAGCGGTAAACTATATTGAAGAAAACATTTATCGAAATAAGGCAACAAAAAAGCATTACAGGGGCTTATAATAACAAATACCAATATTTAAAAAAGAAGACCAATGATAAAGCGAACAGCAACACAATTGTCGTGTTGCACTTTCGAAGGATTTTAAACTGTGGGTTGTTTTCATAAATGATAATTCATAATCTCAATTATTTGTAATCACTATATTCCAAGATGACCATTTCCTGCGACATTTTTACATGGAGCTTATTAATATTTGTCAGTGTCATCGGTTACGTTCGGATGTATCTACGTTATTACAATTGATCATCATATCGTATCGAACAGACTGAAGTTCATACCGCATAGACAGTGGCGTAGTGGTAAGATGTTTAAATTGTATGCAATGTTACATAGGTTCAAATCATAACCAGATGACTTTAAGTTTTAAAGTTATTAGTAAGTTGATGGCTATTTTTATTAAATTTGTGGCACTGTTTTATGCATCGTTTTCGCTTTTTTATATTCGATGATATCTGATCTCTCCCTTTATACCCGATGAAAGATAAAGAACGAGATTGCATTTCCTTCAACATTCGAAACTTACTTATTAATGAAATATGTCTTAAATAAATCAATAAAACGTCAGACCTGATGAATATTAGAGCTGGGAAGATATGCTAACAATTTAGTATATAAGGATAACATTTTATCAATACCAGCATAATTTTATTCATGTTTGGACACAGAAAATTACCTTAAGGATTTATACGGAATATTTATGAGTGCCAGGTAAAGAATGTCGTAAAATACTTCCCCTGAAGCTTGTTTACATATTTACATCATATCATAGCGTGCTGAGATTGTTTTACTTTTTATAATACCCCTATCATAGAATCACGTTTGTTCGTCGGTCCATCTGTAGATACAATTTGTCCGGGCTGTTTCTTGGCAACCACTCGTTGGAATTCGATGAAAACTCAAAAATGATTTAGTAGCAAAACTCGTTGTGCATATTCTGGGTATATTCAGCTCGAGTAATTTGTCATTGAATAATGTCCCTTTGATTTTTTCATATATGTAGAGATGTTTGTCCGTGCTATTTCTCGACAACCACTAGTAGGAGTTCAATGAAACCCCTCAGAAATGTTTATTTCCACGATTCGTTGTGTATATCAACAGCTTGTTCTACTCGGCTGCTATTTACATTGAGTAATTGCCCTTTTATATTTTCAGATCTTGTACAAAGAGATGTCTGCACGTAGCTACTGGTTGAAATTCAATGGAACTTTACATTTTAATAACCAAGCATAGTTGCGATTATTGTTTGAATATTACGGCTTGATAATTTTTCAATGAGCTATTGCCTTTTGACCTTTTCATATATATAGATGTTTATCTGTATTAATTTTCTGTTGCCACTGAAGCACATCGCATGTTTCAAGTGGAATTCCTAAATAATGACCTTGTTAATTATTCATATAGTATATATTGAGCTGTTTTTATTGTTGATGGGTTAGGTCTCAGCAATCCCTGATATAAAATCACTGAAACTTCACATGAGTGATAAATTCCAAGCTTACTTGAGCATATCACGGGCATGTTGTGCTGGAATAATATTTTGGATGTAAATTCGTGAAACTTCTTACATATTATCCGAAAAGCAACGTGCAGCACTCATATGCATTGTTTCTATTCCTTTACTGTGACCAAGCGGGTTGGAGCGGCTGGTAAAAGGGTAGAATAACTACGTCAAGGTGGTATCTGGCATAATCATCACTTTTAGTGAAAGCTCTAGTTATGTTTATGTAGACGAGTTCAAAATCTGACATATTTCTGCACTGTTCTGTTCTGCTTATGTTTCACGGTGCCAGGTACTTGTAAGGCGTGTTTGATCTAACCGGCGACTTAAAATGTAGCATAACTGAGTATGGCATGAAAACAAATCTTAAGCTTTACCATTTATGAAGGAGCCGAAATACCACGTATTACACGTTATTTTCACTTATTTTCAGACTGCAAAAATAACACAGTTTAATTCATTCAAATATGGAACCTTCAATGTCAATAGACGAACAGTTTGAAAGGCTAAGCAAAGCTAAAGATGCAAAATCTCTGTTGAAGAAACATCTTACTGTAGACGTTTTCAATAAGTTGAAAAACAAAAGAACAACATTGGGTGGAACTTTATCTCAGTGTATCAATTCAGGTATGAAACAAATATAAAAATTATCTTTCTAAAATAACCGTCAAGTATACCTGCACTTTCAGATTTGGTTAACAACAGACGAGTTATTTCGCCATGTTTAAAAGTTTAAAAACATTTTATTGAACTTAACGCTGCACATTGTTACTTGGTTTACGTTGACGCGACAAGCAAATGTATGAAGTCAATAAGAGTATGTGCTCACTCGGACCTCCGTTGACTGTTTGAGAGTTGTCACACTTACTTCTTCCTGGATTCATAGGAGTCAGATTATGATGATCTTGAAAAGAACTGAAAGATTGTTTATTTTTTATTTCTTAGTTATTAGTGGAGTATGAAATAATTATTCAAGAGAAATACAACCAAGTTTTTGTTTTTGTAATTGACTTATATCCAATAAATACAGTTTTAATTCCTATTATCTTCAGGTGTTGAGCAACTCGATGTTGAAATTGGCGTTCGTGCAACCGATCCTGATGCGTATGTAACATTTGGTGAGCTGTTCAACCCCGTGATCAAAGATTATCACAAAATTCCATCCGATACAGACATTTACCACCCACCGTCAAACTTCGGTGACATTGATAACCTAGGACATTGTGACCTTGACCCATTCAATACATATATCAAGTCAACCCGAGTCCGTGTCGGGCGTAACTTACATGGATATGCGCTGCAATCATTATTGTCAGTTGATGCCAGATCGGAAATAGAGGGAAACATAAAGGCTGTGTTGGCTGGTCTCCCCGATGAATATCAGGGAGAATATAATTCATTAGAGACGATGTCAGAGGCTGAAGAACAACGTCTGATTGAAAACCATTTCCTTTTCAACCACTCAAATAGGTAAACATGCATTAACATTTCGTTTTGCTTCATGAATTTTATGTTTTTATGTTTTAAAATGGCAAAATGTGAGACATGAAGCGCAATAAAGATCATAGAAATGATAGATGGATAGATAAAAACCATTAAAAACTAACATATTTCAATACATAAATCAAATAGTAGTTATATAGCTTAAACAGTAGATGTAGGAAGATTTGGTTACAACCAAGCACAGCTTTCACGGAATACTGATAGTACTGTTTTACCTACCAATGGTCTCCAAACAGATAGCTTCAACCTTCTAAAAAGCAAAATTCTTCAGTTGGCTGCTACCTTACTACACGTGATATTTAAACAATAAATACTGAATGGCCTAATGACAAGTAAAGCTGATCTTAGTTAAAGTTATTCTATTTTTTTCACAGGTCCTCACGATCAGCTGGTGTGTACCGGGATTGGCCAAAGAATCGAGGTATATTTATCAATAAAACAAAAACATTCCTGGTCTGGATAAGTGAGACAGATCACATGCGTATGATATCTATGCAGCATGGTGGGCGACTTGGTGAGGTATACGGTAGGCTTGTTAGAGGGGTGCGTCTTATAGAAAGCAAACTTTCATTTGCAAAAAGTGACCGCCTGGGCTACATAACATTCTGCCCTACCAACCTCGGAACCACACTAAGGGCCTCTGTACACATTCAAATTCCTAAGCTGGCCGCAAATAAGCAGTTGTTACATGAACTTTGCGAGAAGTATAATCTACAGATACGCGGTATAAATGGAGACGAAACGTGTATTTTCGGAGATACGTTTGATATCAGCAACCGTCGTAGATTGGGCATCACAGAATGGCAGGCAGTCTTAGAAATGGAGGCGGGCATAAAGGCGATTATAGACAAAGAAAAGACTCTATAGCTCACATTCTGGATTGGATCATTCAAATTACATGTACAATATATTAAATGTTGTTAATATAATATCTAGACATAAGTTATATAAATTATATTCATGTTATCTCATAATACATTTGAATTACGACATACGCAAATAAATTCTAAACGACGGTTTCTGTCCTTGCCATGTATTGAAAGAGTATTTTGAAACGTGTAACTTGTACATTTGTGTTTTCAGGTTTTCAATCCTTGGATACGTATATACGTCTTTCAACAGGCGTACATATAGAATGGAACTGCAATGCTTTTGATGCAGAAAACATAAAATAGTGATTGATATCAATAATATTATACATGTATATCACTCAATTTGATTTTAGTCTGAAAATGTTTGAAAATTTTCTAAGTCCTGAAAATAGCTAAAAACATTTAAGTCCAAACAATGCCGGTGTTTCCATGATTTTCCACGAAGTTTTACTGTATATTCATTTATCGCGTTTTTTGTAATTTCTGCACAACAATTATACTGATGACGGGTTTGAAAATTATATGTTGTATGTTTTAAATAAATAAGTCATATCTCTGTGTCGGCCATTCCACTTTATCTTTACAAATATAGAATAAAAATTATCGTGTAGGCCGCCCGGCATATTTGTTGAAGTGGACAAACCGGAATGTGTTACATGTGCCCAAACAGGAAGACATCTAGATATAGCATGTTATCATTAGCTCTAACAGAGTTGTCCCGTTTAACAATATATCGCAGTTGCAAATGTTTACAAAGTTTGGTGAAGAGTGCCGCATGATAACATTTTTGTAAGAGAACGGAAACGAAATATGTTCCAGACGGCCGACGAAAGGACTGACCTCTATTTCAAACAATGCATCACGTATTTTCGATTGTGTCCTTTAAGAAAGTATATCAACATGCTCTCTTTTGTGCATTTCGGGTTTCCTGTACGTAAATAGTGCAAAAATAAAATGAAATATACCAACTGTGCCATAAGTAAATCAGCTTATATCTAAAGTAATGGAACAATCATAACAAATATTTGTTTTTGAAATCCATTCTCGGAGTAAAGAGCATAGAACAGCAATAATTGAAATACAAAACCAATGCATTATAATTGTGGCAATCGTTTGTGATGCAAGTCCTATAATAGCAGGGGTCCGCTCTCTTATGGCCGGTTGCTAAGCTTCCAGCTAGTTTTAAATAATGGTTACCGTTGCATACCTGCCTAGTGTCTGGCATTTAAGGATAGGAATGGGGGGGGGGGGGGGGGTAAATGTGTTTTAAGTAGGGATGAAACTATAATAAACAAACGCTTTACTTTTTATATAAAGACACTACGTTTACATATTTCCATACAATTTCAATCATAATTTACAAGGTTAATTTGATATATTTTTCTACGAAGACCTGAATGTATTTACATTGATTATCCCTAACAGGTCTAAATAAGTGCAATATTTTCCTTCTACTTTTTTTATAGCATATGTAAATATTCCTAACTTTTCATTATTTCTTTTATTGTGTTTGTACAGATATATTAAAATGTGCAAACCTTCGGCCTCCCGCTCAAAAAAGGCGGATGCCTAAACCACTAGATCAAGGGAGACGGTAATATATATTTTGCTGAAAATGACATAAAAAGTACACAAGAAGAGAACAAATTTTAAAGTAACCTTTGTGTAGCATAAACTCCAATCGTCATTGGCCTTTTTATCATTGCGGCCGTTTTGATATATATTTCACAGTTCCACAAATCGATCATATTCCCACGTCAACGACTGATATTCAGAGGCACCGGACGGGACATTTATCTTGTAGCTGGATGCACATCGGGCAACTTCATTGAGTACGAGATTAACTAGACTAGCTTTATCTTGATATTTCATTCTCTGCAACAATATATAAACTCACTTTTCACATTGTTATTTGTTAAATTTGATCAGCATACTTGGAACTACAAAGCTTTTATTGACGGGCCGGAAAAACGAACATTAAAGTAATACACTGTTTTGTTTCACAAATGGCTACTCCATTTGTAATATTTGTCATCTGAGCTAGCTAAAGTTCATACCGTTAGTGAGTGTAAATGTCTTTTGCGGCTATAGGTCTTCCGTTACGAATTGATCAATATCACCCATAAAGACAACCTCAAAAAGTAACATATTACCGAGATAAATGTGTAATAGACATTAAAACAAACGTTTACCTTTCAACAATGTGTTTTGACGATTATAGCGTTTAGAACTTTAATCACTTTATCGAGACTCTGCAAACGTTGTTGTTCAAGTTAATATAATTAATAACTTTGTTTGCAATATATATTACCGGGGGAATCAATTTTGTCTGCTGTTAAGGGTAGATAACACAAAACTTATCATCAATTTTAGACCTTTACAGTAAATTTATAGTTGTTTTCGGTCAGCATAATATGTGCTTGGCCTATATCTTCCTTATAACACAGGAAGCACGCGTGTTTAATATTGAATTTCATTTTGACAAGGAATAAAAATAATCAGGATATATGAACGATATTTGTACAGATATTTGACGAATATACAATTACATTTGCGTGTCAGGTTTATTAAATGATTGAATTACATATTAGGTAAGTGTATAAAATCAGATACGATTATCTCATTTTCTAAAGTTGATATGAGGAAGACCGCAAGGGATTCCTTTATTTAACTTGCAAATATAAACACCGATATTCGGATCTTGTTTCAAAACAAACCAAGCTGTTAAAGTATATACAGTTTTGCGAAATTGTGCTTTAAAACAGTAAAATATTATTTAAATATTTACCAAGATGAATCTGGAGGAAATAAACTCCTGCGATAATGATGATGATGTTTCTGACAATGACTCGGAACACAAGATAGATGCAAACCATTTACAACGGCGGCGTGTTTCTGGACAATTAAGGCTGACCAGTGACGACTTACAACGGTTTTATGAAGAAAGGAATAGATCAAACAACGTGACTTCAAAGATTCATGTTTCTATCATCGAGATAATTGATTTAGTTAAGAGTGGACTTGTATTGCTGTACTGCTATAGAAATAGCTTAATGTGAAAATAGATACACGTACATCGAAACGTACCCTTTTCCGAACCGTTTATGCAGAACAGTTACGTTCTGATGGAAGCCAAATCTAACACTATAACTTGTTATACAATATGCGACGAAACGGCAAGCCAAGAGGCCAGGCAGTGCTAGTAGAAGAGGAGGTTTTCAATTATGCGTGGTGGATTGATGGCAGTTTACATTCGGCGAACACATTAAATATAGCGGATGTTCATCTTTGGTGAGCCGTACACTGTGTTTAACTAAGAATGACAAAGAGTGAGAGAGGAGAGAAACTCAGATATAGATGACAAGTTATATATGCGATATTTATTGTTGAAATGAAATTAAGCAAAATGAAAAAATGAACAGAAACAAATTTTAACACACGTAAACAACGGTAAATACTTTTTATTACATTTATCACTATGTGTTATAAAACTTAAACATGACATACACGGAAAGAACTAGTGTGCATCAATTAATTATTTACTGAATAAATATTGGATATTGATTTATCTTCTGATCAGAAAAATGCTTATACATGGAAAATATAAATATACTTTATACTTAGCCTATTTTACTATTTTCTTGAGAGGTAGAAATAAGTATTACATTGTATTTTAATGTAAGAAAGAAATCACAAGGATTATTCAAATGTAACTGATTAATTTCACGAGCAAAATTCAGGGTTGTGTTTATTAAAGTAAGTTGTGTCATTAGTGTAAGGTATATTTCGTACAAATGCATTGATAATATCTACTATGTATACAATTACCATATATGTGGAGTTTAACATCTTAACCAGTGAAAACATGAATTGTACGTTGTTGTATTTCACTGAGCATAGAAAATGTTTACTTGAAATATTAAAACTTTGAAAGAATGAATAAATGCAAATATACTTACATGTATAAGATAGTTTGTTCTTTGTCTATTTTGCCACAGAAATAAGTTATTGCTTTAACTACATTTGTAGTTTTATTGAGTAAAGATGAAAGTCACCGTAAACTATCAATCTTTGACTTTGAAGCCCCGAAAGTGACCCTTTATCGAAGAAGTCGTGCTAAAAGAGAGACATGTTGGTTTATTAAGGGAATCTGTAGATGAATAGCTCTAATGCGTAAAACTTTGATAGTAAACAAGCCAATCAAAGTATTGTCAAACGGCTTTTTCATGATAATAAATGTACAATCTTGAACAAATCAGTTAGTTTTTAGGAACCGAGCGAAATAAAAATGAATATTGTACATGTATTATCAATTTTGATTAAACAACAACTGTAAATACAGTGACAAAAGCTGAATTAATTTTCGAGGTGCACGGCTTTATTCCTAAACAAATGAAATTCTGTTGAAATTTAACAAATTAATCTTGAACTTGCTGGACCAGCGAAATAATTACCGGCAATGAAAACGATTTTCGGGGAAGGAAATCTTTATTAACGATTGCATATTGGATTCGTTTTAAGGAAAGTAGTTAGCAGTCTCTCAGTGTTATCATTAGGTTGCCTATTGTCGGTAGAGGAACACCAAGAATTAAGTACCAACAGAAAAGAAGTCAATTTCTCACCTTTGCTTTATTAAATAATATCGTGAACGCAATGCATTTACAAATGCAATATTAATTTACAATCTAGTACAAAAAAGTTGTACATTTATCTACACAAGTTGTTTTTCAAGTTGGCAATTGAATACTCTTAGACTTCAGTGTTACAATGTATATCATACATGTGTTTGGTATTTTATTTTGTATTACACATGCCACAGTATTATTATGACTTTACTTCCATAATCCCTTCAATGTCATCACTATGTTCAAAGAATTCCTTTGTAGTTCCACTTAAGAAGTCACAATTGTATTAATGTTCTTGTCCTTGCATCACTCTCGATTTTGTTGACTTCTTGTAATTATTTCATGGCAGAGGAAAGTTGGGCCTCATTTACGGTGCGGACTTTGTAGAAGTATCGCAATATGATCAGTAGCACTACATGTACCATATCTAACATATTGTCCGTCACAATACAAAGCCAGCAACATTAAGATACGAGATATCAGTATATGTCACGCATTTTAATTTTACTATGTGTTTTGAAAGCAAAAAGTATGAAACTTATGCCATTTATTGATTAATGAAATATTACCACGCATTCGTTTTGTCATAACAGACAAATTTGAACAGAACTATTCTAATTCAAGACTAGATTATCTTCCATACAATTTTTCATAACTGTCCTGTTTGTTCACGTCTCCACATTTTCAGAGGCTTTAATTGAGTCTTAAAAAGTCTAATTAATTGTCTGGCCTCATAATATTTTTTTGTGTTGAACTTAATTCTTCTTTCCATATCTTAATTCAGAGTAATTTAGAAAAGTGAATATATCATGCAGTTTGCATTTGATTGTTTATGCTTCCATTGATATGCAAAGTCAAGAAATTTGTTATATATTTTTACTTGCATGTAACAACAGCACCGAACTAGAAATTATCATCAACTGTACAGAAGATACATGAATCAATATTAGAGTAGCTATAGCAACTACATGTACAAGTGTACTTGACTGTGAATTAACCTTAAGTTTATTTAGACAGTCTAAATATATTATATATAAATAAATTAATCTCTCCATACGCCTGAGACAGATAGTATACTCCACAAGTCTAAATGATCCGGCAAGAAATATCACTAAATATTTCGAATGCTCTTACAAGTACCTAATGACCAACATGGTGACCTAACTGTTTTAAGTACAAAGTTAAAATCTTTTGAATTAATGTGGTTTCTAATTGTTAGTTTTAGTAAATGGTTGGAGTTTATGTTGCACCACAAACGATTGTAAATGTGATTAATTTTTTATTATTACTATTATTATAATTGTTATTATCATTATCATTATTATTACTATTTTAAACATTGTGCAACTTACTGACTGGCCCTGCTATTGTTTAACAGTCTGAGTGTATTAACTTATTATTTTCTAAAAGTCATCATATTTAGCTTTAATAATTTGAATTTTGTTTATTCAAGTGTACATTTCTTAGATGTGTAATTGAGTTGCATTAAAAATTCATATTATGTAATATATGATTCTGTTTCATTCTTATAGAAAACGTATAAAATCTTTTTACAAGTCAATCAGGGATGAAAAGGATTTCTATATAGGCTGTATCAACATCTACAGTATAACGTTACGTAACACAGAACTTGATCTTCCATTTTTCAGAATTAGTAAAAACAGTTTAACTTAAGATATTCGGAGGCAATGATTAGTGATAGCACTAGATGACCGACCACATCGATATATGTTTTGTTCGTTTTAAGACTATTAAAGTTATTTAAAAGTACGTTTTACAATGTACTCGTGTGTCATCAATCATAGGAAATTTAAATATTACTAGAAGACACAATTCTAAAATTTTGTTTTACAATAGAAATAAATTGATAGTTTTTCGTAGAAAAACTAGATGTTTTCCATCTTCAATTGAATGTGATTTCGTCAAGAACGGAGCATGAACACAGCCAGTGTAGCGAAGGCATGATTGTAATAATGTCTTATAATATTCATGTACTGTCAAATTAATAGTGACTTGTGCATTCATTGACATGGTGATTAATGAGCATGAACATTAGCACCCGGCCCAGTGGGCCTATCAGTCACCTAAGACTTATAATCATATTAAAGTACGTATGTGGTATAATAAGATTTATAGCGAATATAACGGATATATTAACATAAATGTTTGTTTGTTTACACTTTCATTTTTAAATGGTTCATTCATGTATAATCTTATAAAGTTGTATTGAAACGAACAATTTTATTGATCATGTGACGTATTATTTGATTTGGCATCTGAATTACCTTCGAGCAAAATTAGCATACTTGAAGAAACGCCTATTTACAAATAACAGTATAAATCACAATGACTGAAGAGTAGATAATACTTCTGCGTTACAGAAATGCCTTGACAATAAATTTGGAACATTTTCTTGTAAACTTAATCAATAAATTTTAAACGGATAGTTTATTCTCCTCTGTATTTAGTAGGTAAAACTAATGTTACTACACGTAAGGGATTAAAAGTAAAGCATTTTTCAACTGTCATTAGTTAAAAGCCGCATTATATCGAGAGCTTTTCAGAAAACGAATTTATTTTAAAAATGCGACCATGATACACATTTTTCTTTAATCTATATAGGTACAGTATATCAAGGAATTATGTGAAATTTACTGAATTAAACACTTGTAATAGGACTGTTTAAGAAACAAGAATATGATAAATACACTATTGAAAATAGGGACTGCTTTCAAATACATAATTTCTACTGACTTGCCATTGATAAGTGCTAATAGTAGACTCTTGCATTTTAAACACTGAGGGGCAGCTCTCTAATTGCCTATTGTAAACAGTTACTGAATTCAAATACGTTTGGAAGTCTTACTGGGTTTTATTTACGTCATAACTATTTAGATGTGATGATCAAAACGCATGTCTGTACAAAAGTTCAACACCTTTA
This sequence comes from Saxidomus purpurata, assembly GCA_022818135.1. Classification (NCBI taxonomy): domain Eukaryota; kingdom Metazoa; phylum Mollusca; class Bivalvia; order Venerida; family Veneridae; genus Saxidomus; species Saxidomus purpurata. The sequence goes on from JAFMSR010000007.1 coordinate 14,751,240, forward strand.
AAATGAACATATATTAAATCAATACGTTAAATCTATTAAAAAAATTAAAACACCCCAACCCCAACAACCCCCCCCCCCCCAAAATAAAAGCGTTTTATTCTAATCTTGGAAGGAAATTCCAGCTCAACTGTTGCGTAATATTGGAAAAGCCGTTTTATTCAAGCTTATCTTACATGAGATATTGATTCACTATATAATCTGCAACCTATTTACTTTAGGTTTTTCCTATCCAGTTGTTATATAATGCATTATTAGGTCATGTTTGATATGACAACGCACTTTCAATGAATTATATCGGTTAACATCGTAATATAACCAATACGAGGCTCTTGACTACATCCGTAAGTTGGAAAATACCCGCATCAATGAAGCTTTTCTTCGCGAATTAAAAATTTTATATAGAATTATAACCAGAACATTTTCATTAAAAATTTTATATAGAATTATAACCAGAACATTTTCATTTGGCAAATTCTGAATACACAAATTTGTTATCACCCGAGAAGTACACATGTATGATTTGTGCGGATCATACCAAAATGCACTAAACAACATACCAACTTAAAACACTAATAACATGTAGGCAAGGAATAATTACCCTTAATACTCGTAAAATGCAATTTTCACAAAAGCTCAAAAAGCGCCATTTATCTTAAGCTTAAACCTACGAAAAAGGTCACGAACAATCACTGAACATATTTGTAGGCTCAGAGCTATACAATATTTCTTCATACACAATGTCATATAAACGCTGAGTCATCTACGATTAAACCAATTGCGGACAGTCATGACAGATACAAATCAACGTAACAGAACAAGGCCTTGGTATATTGTAGTTTTGTTTCACACCAAGATCTTCCCGCAGATAAATTTCTTCTTTTTATTTGTTAAATGTTCTATGTGTGACCTAACACCTCTGATGAGACTTTAAATCACAAAGCAAAAATTACATGACTGCATTACTGGTTTGATATTTTATTTGCTTCAATGACTCTACCCATTTTGGTTACATCATCACATTGAACCCGCACTTTTTGTACTGCAATACTTACAATTTACGAATTAAAGTAGCCTAATTCCAGTAATTAATGAGTGCAATTCTGTCGTATTTTCACTTTTCTATTATGTCATTTATTTATCAAATATGTATACTTTCTATACATTCAAGCTTATAACAGTGTTACATAATATTCCTTAACAACCTTCTTTGATTATAGTATATCTTGTACATTGTTTAAAAGCCTTGTTATTTGCAGTAATAATATAATATTAACATACAGTTATCATAGCAAATCCTAATTGTACGCTTTACAGGTGTCCTTAAAAACAAAAAAGGTTGATAACGAAATAAACAACGTGAATGGATATCTTGCTTAATACATTAAACAGTTCCCATATTGTCACAGTACATTTACTCGTATATTGCAACAGTTTCACAAAAGATTCCACTGTGTTCACTTTTGATATCTTCCAGAGCCTCGACGCGATCAGTTCTTTCTTTGGAGTCTGTATGTGAAGGTCATCTTCAAAATAGAGACAGGTATCTTCTCATTTACATGTTGCTTTTCTGAAAACAATAACAATAAAGAATTAAGTAAATAGGGTTAAACTCATGGTATATCCCTGGTTTGATTCTCAGTGGTCATAGTATGTGAGAATGTATTTTTTCATCAGATCGGACAGGTGGATTTCTTCCAGGTCTCCGGTTTCCGTGCGCCGCAATCTGTGTTGTCGTTTCAAAAGTTAGTATGAGATTATATTGGTTGTAAACTTATATTGCTGTCTTAAATTTCATAAAGATTATTATTATTATTAGCATTAGCATTATTATCATTATTATTATTATTATTATTATTATTATTATTATTATTGCATGTATTATTACAACAGTTACTATTGAAAGCTGCAGCACTAAAAGCAGTGTTCTTTGATTCTCATTATCACACGTTAATCTATTTTTGTTACATATTCAGTTTGAATAGAATATTGTGCATTACCTTCACTTCATATAAAGCAATCTTTGTACTCATAAAGCAGTAACATTCCGTCCATCAGTAATTGGACTTTCTGTAGGATCGACGTTGTAAGATTCTCCCTGATTTCATCAGTTGATTCCCGCCTTTTCTTATACCGTTCATGAATATCATCACCGATGAAACGAAGTCGAAAAGCCACCTGGCCGTGAACATAGTTGTTATTTTCCTCAGAAGTTATTTTTGGCTCAGAAGTCATCTTTACATTCAGTTATTATATTCACTTTTCATGTATTTTATTAAAAACTGAATAAAGAACCGTTAATCAAATTCCATACAATCACAGTGAAGCAAAAAAGTGATCGATCTGTCAATAAGTCACAAGGTAAAAACCCATGACAATACACAGGTTCATCTAGTCTGTGTTTCTAAAAGGCTCCATGAACATAAAGATAATTTAACAGTCTATTATAAAGAAACGATATGCTTACATCATGCACGTCCATGCTTTGTACTTGATAAATTCAGTCATAAGCTGGCTGCAAAGCCGCGTGACTGCATTTTATCGACTTTAATATATTCAAAAAACGCAATACCTGATTAAACATGTGTCTATTATTAATATGGATATGAACTAATTGCTATGGGTATTTGCCGCATTGGGTTTAACAAGGTCATAAGATAAATCTATTTTAAAGATAAAAATTAAAGTAAACAAGGAAGCCTTAGACGTATTATTTAAAGTATAGGACAGCCGATTTTAGATTTGGTAAACAGTCTAAATAAGTCCTTATTTAAAGTAACTTAGTTGTGACGACACGAAATGCAAATTCGTTACAATTATACAACTGATATCTTCAGCTCATAGATTTAGATATTGCATAGAAGATTTATGAATATATCATATAGTTATTTATGTGTACTTTACATACAAGATGAAAAGAGATCTCCTTTCGTTTGATAACATATAAAACTGAATATATATAAGTCTAAGAAGGTCAAAACTTTCAGCTTACAAAACCATTATCAGTTGAAGCTAAAAAGGGTATGCTCGTTGAAAGATAAATTAGTATATGACGAGACTGAAAAGGCAACTTTAAACAGGGATTATATGTCCAACACCTTCTTTTCTTTAGTTTAAGGTGTTTAATGTTGAATCTTACCATCAGGCGTAATCATAAAGTATGCACCTGGTTATTGTCAGCATGCATTTTTTATTTTCCCATCCCGGCAAAATTTCGTTTTAAATGCTTTTCTACTATATTCGAATTATCAAGAATTACGTTTTAATTTCAGTAATTTTAAGTTCATATTCATCAATATTCCATTTACGACTGCAGCTAATGCTTATTGACTAAAATGGCGATGGATTTTTAGAATATTGTCGTAGAATATATGCATAATACTATTTAACACAGTTTGAATAAGGTAGTGATTGCAAGTGTACAAATTAAATATTTTGCATGAATATGAGTTAAATTATCCCCACATCGATATTGAGTCAATGCTTACGTTGTAGTTCTAAGGGCATTTCATAACAGATGATAAATAAAGCCTGACATAGCCGTGAAGACAATTAAAGGTGCAAGACAGAAAACAAGAATTGAAGAATAAACCATATATTTTGCACATATCTGTCTTACAAGTTGCTGAGAAGTCAATATTAAGAATACATAATATAGAAGGAGAGTATACTTGTGCATTGATTTCGTTTACATATGTTCTTGGGACTGAGATGCACTTAACCAGTTTAATCTACTACCGCCACAAGGTAAACACAGTAATGATCATTATCAGTCAATTAAGTTAACTGTTGCTAATTGAAAGCCGCGAGTAATGTCTTAAATTGATAACAATTAAAACAAACAATACACACTCAATATCATGCCCATTGCTTAACAGAAGTTACGAAGTCCTTGGGATACAATTCGAGTGAAAACATGCATAATAAACAACACAGCTTTAGGATATTTTATTTCAAATAAATAAAAAAATATCAAACCAATGTATTCTATTTGTACTATAGATTTACATAGGAAGAAACGTTACAATCAATCGTCAGTTGCAGCTACACACCATGTAAGTGTCTCGTGTATAAAATACCTTGTAAATACTTCAAGGCCATTGTTGTAAGCAAAATGTTACAGCATTACATATAACGACAATATACATAACCTCATAATTTGATATATTCTACTTAAAAGTATGATGGTAAAGTATATTAGTATTTCAAAGTCATACAATGTAGACTTAACAACCTTTACCCATTTTTCTTATCAGTTTTCACAGACACTCACATCTTGTTTAAATGAGCAAATACAAAAAATGGAATATAATGTTTATTTTAAAGGCTTGTCGCGAAACTGTCCTACCTACTTCTATTTCTTAGAGCAGTTTTACATTCATCCTAGAGTTTGTAAAAATAGTTAAAGTGAAATGTGTAAAGATTTATGTCCATCATTTAGGTAACTGCAATGTACTACTTGAACATTTTCATGTAAAGTTTATGCATTTTATGAAGAAAAAGCGATGTTTAAGCAAAACGTGTACGATTTAAGTGCACACTCCTAATGAACATTTTAAGTACAGGTTCGATCCTCATCAAAGCTGAATCTTTTTTCATTGAATTATTTCAGTATTACTTCAGTTATAATTCACTTGTGTTTTTTCAATCGTTTTGGCCCAACAATATACAGTAAATGAAAGTAAAATCATTAAACCTCTGAAAGACCATAATACCATTTCAAGCACGAGCATTTCGTGCTTACAATGAGTTAAAGGCCTCTTATGTAAGTGAATGTGTGCACATCAATAGTATATTTAAATGTATAGTTACAAAAAGTAGATATGGCTGAAAAGACGTTTTCAAATGATAACGCAAATAGTCATTATTACCAAAATTACGATGATTTGTCCAAGACGATTCTTCAGCAAGTAATGAAAGTACGTTTACCCTTCGTACTTTTGCTGTTTGATGAAATGTCATATAAAGTCAAATTTGATCTTTATTTGATTGTTCTATTTCATTTCAGGTCTGCAAAGATGAGAAACAGTCCGGTGTTTTACAGATCCCTCTGTATTGCCCCATTGAATGAGCTGCAAACTACACGTACACGGGGGTGTCCCAGTCAACTCTGATCCGCATATATTAAAAAGTAGAAGACGAACAGTTCAAAGGAAAACACAGAAAGACAAAGTGGTTCTTGATGACTTTGACCTTGGGTTGGTACGACGTACAATGCAAGAAAACGAAAGGAAACGATATCATACAAGGAAGGCCGAGAAAGCCTTCGTAAGACTCTGCACCGACTTTGATTTGTCTGGAAGAAAACACAGTCTAACAGGAATATTTTAATGGAGCGCTCCGATATAGTGGCTGCTAGGACTGACTTCCTTAGAAAGATTAAAAAGTATCGAAATGAGGGTAGATGTATCGTCTACACAGATGAGACAATCATTCATACCCCTCATACAGTAAGTAAATCCTGGCAGTCCTCATCGGTTGGACTTAAGGCGCCGTTTAGCAAAGGGGATCGATTAATCATAGTGCACGTCGGCAGTGAGAGCGGATTTATACAAGGGTCATCGCTTGTGTTTAGATCGAAGTCATGCACTGGAGATTACCACAGTGAGATGAACGGAGGTAACTTCTTCAAATGGGTCAGAGAAAAAGTGATACTAAATCTTCCAGCGAGGTCAGTTTTAATTGTAGACAACGCCCCATACCACAATACCCAACAAGACAAGTGCTTAACACAAGCTAACCACAAAGCAGATATTCAAGAGGAGTTGTTATGACGACAAAGTATTGCATTTGATGAAAAGATGCTAAAGGCCCAACTACTTTAGATTTGCAAATGTCACAGACCTGCACCACGCTTCGTACTTGATAACCTGTAAAAAGGATCACGGGCATGATGTTATGCGTCTCCCAGCTTACCATGCAGACCTCAATGCAATTGAGCTTGTCAGGGCGGCCATTAAAGGATATGTTGCACGGGAAAACACTGCCTTTAACACAACGCTTTTCTCCATTACAAAGGAGGCAATTTCCAGCATTCATGCTGACTTTTGGAAGAACTGTGTTTCACACGTGAAGAAAATGGAAACACAATACTGGGATTTGGACATAGCTGTTGACAGAGAAATTGAACAATTTGTCATAGAATTGCATTCAAGTGAGGAAGAGACAGATACAGCTGATGAATGTGATTATGTGCTTTCAGAGTTTAGTTCTGATTGAATTTTGATGTTGTTATGACTAAATATATAATTTAATATGTATTGTACATAAAATACAATCAGAAAAAATGAATTGAAATAGTAGAAATAGATATATTAATGAAACAAAAAAGAAATAAAAGAAATTGGAATATCTTACTAAGAAAGAGGTTAAAAACGCCCATGCACACGGCCCTATATGAACTTCTGTCCAACACAAACAAAATGAATCAGGCGCCGGAGTCGTTACCGACTGCGCTAAAGTGGCAGCGGCAATAATTACTGTTTATAGTGTATTTCATTGCGCATAGTGCTCTGCCTTGTAATAAGATAATGTGTTTACCTGTTAAACGTAGACTCTTCTGTTGCATCATAGTAAAATTATCCTAACCGGACAGTACTAGTATATCTCTGAAGGTGCAAAAACGAACTAGATTTTATATTTTATCTGCGAACAAACAATTCATTTTCTACGTCTATTACAACAGTAGCATGAACGGCAAAGTTGTATTCGGTTCGAGTGGAGTTTGCCACACGAAGCTCGTAAGCGCCAGAGTGCAAAATCTCAGAGCCAAGTATGTAGTAATGACCCTTTGATCATGTACCTTCACAAAATGAATGTTGTTTTCATTTCAACCAAACAATGACAATTACGCAGCAGCAGAGTTTCGTAATTCACTGCAAAACAGAATATATAAAATGAGTGCGTTAAGTTTAACAATATCATGTCTTGAGATTAATTCTTAAAAGGCATCACGATTTAAAGAATTACATTTTCTCTAAAAGACAAGCTTCACTAAATATTTATTGCTCTGCAAGCCTCACTAAATTCTGGAGAACAAGCATTATGTGTGAAACACGTGAAAAGGAGCATCATGAAAAGACAGCGCCGTAAGAATACTTTTGATGAGACATCTGTTTAATTATATGTTTGTGAAACATATATATAAGTCATGAAGTCGCCAAAATTTACTAGCAATATTCCGGTAAATAGATGGCCATATAATATCTTAATACTTTATTTAGTACTCAAGTTTTAAGGTTTGAAGCATACATTTATTGAATGCGCTGTTGGTCAACAGTTAAATATTTTCTAGCCATCGTTTTGATTGAAGAGTCCAGCCAACTAATACCCGTAGCTAAATGTACCCTTTAGAAAGAGTCGCGATAACCAAGCCCCACTAGTATCTTACCATGGTGGCGTTCGCTTAGTTACCTGTAGGACCCGGTTCGATACCTGGACAGGCGATTTTGGGTATGTCTTTTGGTAAGACCCCTGATGCTCCATGTGTCATAGTCCATCCGACTTAGAATGGGAATGAATACTGATATCTCATTCCTTGTCATAAGCAATTGGTTCTATCAGGGTGGCCATGCTCTCGAGAGCTAGTGATATTAGTTGAGGCAACTTTCTTCGCAGTCGAACTGAAACAAATAATTAAAACTCATAACCATACATGAGCTCCTCCTCATGTGACTCGCCATCAACAGCTGTACTCACTTTGTTTCTTACCTACGTTTCTATGATAGCGTCTCAGTTATTGAATCACAGAAAGAATACGCAAACAAAACTATTACAGACACGGCCTCCTAAACACCCAATGATAGAGAATGTTATTTGATAAACAAATATGTACTCTACATTACCTGCATACTCAATCAAAATATAAAATGTTCACATAAGAAAAGGGGCTGTTGTCGATTCGTCCGGCTGCAGCATAAGGTTCTTGTCAGCTCTGAGACCATCGGCAACTATTAATACCAATCGCTTGGCCGGCGGCTGACGCAGAGAAGAATGTCCTGGGAGGCATCCAATGTACGGGATGGTGAAATATATATCAAACGACTGCATGGACAAAGAAGCCACTCACAATTATCACTCATGTCGACATACTCCTACAAAGTCTGCACTTCTGTCCTGATTCATAGTAATTAACTCAGACTTAAATTTTTAACATTGTGGTCAACAGTGATAATGTTTTAAAACTTTCTGTGCGGTTGATATCATTCAGTGACTGTACATACGCAATCCATAGGTTGCGTCTGCACCAGACGCCTTTTATAAAGGAAAATTTGGATTACTACTTACTTTGTTGGAAGAAGAAATTAAATAGAATAATTTGAATTTACCTCTTTACATAACCGTACTTTACATTTCTGCTCAGTTTTTGCTTTGCTTTTACTGCAACGTATTGATAGTCTATAACCGAGCAAAAACTCCCACAGTGCAATAATTTTACACCTGAGAAAGTGTTGTGTCTAGTTTTATACATACGTGCATATATGTGGAAGATGGATAGCTATCAAATGCAAATGTTTTTTTCGTAACAAAACCTATATATTGTATAATCAAACGCAAAAGAAAGTGTGCATAGAGGTGTTGTTTTAATTTGCCTGATATCCATAATAGAAATTATATGATGTTTGGTACCACTGTTTAGCTAATTAATTTGCCTACAAACCAAAGTAATCTTTTTCAAAATAGCGGTTTCTATATATGCACAGAATTCGGTTACATGTGTCAAGGGTCAAAATGAAAAATACGCAAACTGTTATATTGATGTTATTGTGAGTATAATCACGTTTTGAAGCTTTCCTAATGGTTTTGTTGTAATTTTTTTATTAATATCGGGGATGGCCACCAGTTTGTCGGATAACCTGTACAATACGTCGTTTCATGGAACTGACGTAACGTTGTACGACTAGTGCAGAAATTTTGTTCTATTCGATCTGAAGAGCATTCTGTAGCTCCTGCAAATTGTTGACGATGTGTGTTAACCTAACTTTACGACCAAGAAGATCCCAAATATGCTCGATTGGGTTGAGGTCAGGAGAAACGACAGGCCAAGGCAATACGTTAACGCCATTTGCATTTAGGTATTGCTGCGTTAGCCGTGCTGTATGCGGACGTGCATTGTCGGGCATCAATGTGGCGGGGGCATGCTGATTCACGAATGGAACAGCTACTGGTCTTAACACCTGGTTAATGTACTGGGCTGCATTAAGATTGCCACTTAGATTGATCAGATCAGTTTCCCATGATCCCGCCTCAAACCATAACACTGCCCCCGCCAAACCTGTTTCTTTCTACAACACATACGTCAGCAAATAGCTCCCCTCTCCTTCTTAATACCCTCACCCTCCCATCAAGATCTTGATTCATCGGAAAAAAACAATTCTATCCCTCTGACGTCTTGTTCAACGTAGGTGAAGCCATGTTTAGTTCAAACGAGCAGCGCGATGACGTCGTACGAGCACAATACCAACGTAAGCTCGTCTTGGTATGATAGGCCGAACACAATGAGTCAGACGCAGAAGCCTAAGAACGGTGTCCCTGCTAATACCGTACTGCCTCGCTGTAGCGGTAGCGTTTGAGAATTGACGTGTGGTGTGCGTCAGTTCAAACTGACGGTCTAACCTGACACGAGGCCTGCCTGTTCGAGGACGATCGGCAACTGTTCCTGTCTGATGGAACCTGGCATTGAAGTTTACTTACTGTGTTTCTGTGGCAATCAAATGCCCGTGAAACATTATCGACGGAGTCACCTCTGCTAAGCATTCAAATCGCTGTGTAATGAGAGATTATTTGACCGATTTCACATTTGCCCGGACACTGCAGGGGCAAATCATGCAAAACACTAGTAAAGGAATGTTACGTAACATTTAACCTAATACTGACCGATGTAACTATTGTTAAATACAGTGACATGCATGCAACAGGTGAGTGATGCATGCTTCACATGATATACATCTGAAAGGTTTATAACCTATATAACTATAGTTATCATAAAAAAAACAAAAAAAAAAAAAAAAAAAAAAAAAAAAAAAAAAAAAAAAAAAAAAAAAAAAAAAAAAAAAAAAAAAAAAAAAAAAAAAAAAAAAATATATTTGTTTTCTAAGTTATGTTTGAGTTTTTTTTTTTGGGGTGTTTTGAAATGTAAAGAACATTGAAATTTTACCACGTACACATTTATCAAAGAATTGCGTTTTTTGTTTCACCATTTGAGTATCCCTTAAAATAATTGAAGCCAGCATTGCACAACCAAAGTTTTTTTCTATTCACCTCATTTAATGCAAGAAAGGTGCAATTTTACCCCTTTGAAAAAGGAAAAAAAATTTTATCCCCCCAAACTTTTTTAAAAAGAGCCTTTATAAATATCAAAATGCAAACAAATATAATTGCCGATAATGTTTTTAAGTAACCGCTGAACAGTTTTATTATTTTCACGTGCCATCTTTTTTTCTTTTTTTTTCACATTTATTGACCGACTAGTTAAAGCTGTGAAATAAATCCTTTATCATAATTATAACCCCCCCCCCTTTTTTTTAAAAAAAAAACCCCCCCCCCCCCCAAAAAAACAAACTTAAAGTCAGTTTTTACAAAAAGACATGTAGTAAGTATGGTAAACTGTTATTCGTACGTTAACTCGAAAGAATAAAAAGTATTTAAAGCAAGCGTCCAGAAACTTTGTTAGAGTATATTATATAGTTATTTCATGCTTAAAATGATCCTCGGAACAGTTAAACCTATTGTCCCGGGGAATCAGATCATATATTTTATTATTGAATAATCGTAAATTCCAGTCTGAAAATCCTTGAATAAGTTAATGCAACGGCATTTTCTTCTTAAAGGTTAACTAAATTGAGTTGAGTAAAGTGTTTCTTAATAACCTATTGTATTACCTTATTAACAGATAACCGTTATGACTGTCTTAATAACAAATTACAGGTGTTACCTGCTGGATAACATATAACCTGAAGTACCAGACCTAAAATGGTATCTAAGCTTTTTGTTAATGATGATTGGAAAACGCTCTTTAAATATATTTCATCAAACATGTTACCATTTTCAAAAGACTGATGTAGCAACAACTTTCAATATTCATTCATAGGCTGAAACCATTCATAGATTCATTGATTTAGAACATATCTTGAAACCATTATTAGACTTCTCACAAAGCTTAAAAGGTCATTAATAGTGTACACCTTTTAATTTTAGTAACATTAGTCGGTTGATGTCTGGTCATGAAGGGTAAAGTTATATACAATTAAAGAATGGCCCTAAATCGCTCGTGTGTGCGTAGGACCTGGGATCGCGGTCGCTGCCAAAATTATATGACCAGCTTCGCTAATCGAAAAAGAAAATGGGGCCGCAAGCAAGAAAGATGTTCTTTTTTTATACATAAATAGCCACCGGCAAAAAATGAGACAGTAAAAATGTTTAAAAAAAATAATCAACGTGTCAAACTGTTGATTAACACTAAGCGCCTTCATTGCCACGCGAGTTTAAGTGGAATCAATGATATACCTATTATCTATAGACATAAGACAACAATCTTTAATGTATCTGTATAGGATCCAGTGCCGATATATTATTCCAAAAGAGTATTGCCGGTGAAAATGTCATTTTGCTTTTATTTTTGGCCGACTAAATTTACTTTTTTATTCTCTTTTCTTTATTCTCATAGATAACTTTGAATTTGAAATGGATGCTCCAAATCAACCACGTAACATTAATAATGCTATAAAGAATTCCGAAAAGTGAGCTTTTAATATTCATTAAATGAATGAATGAATAGGAATGAAGGAAGGAACGAAGGAACGAGCGAACGTACGTACGGACGGACGAACAAACGAACGAACGAACGAATGAATGGATATACAATTTGCGAGTACACAAGTACATTTGCGTATCAGGTATAAAATGATTAAATTACATATTAGGTAAGTGTATAAATCAGAAATAACGATTATCTCATTTTCTATTGTTGATATAATAAAACCGCAAGGGATTCCTTTATTTAACTTGCAAATATAAACACCGATATACGGATCTTGTTTCAAAACAAAACAAGCTGTTGAAGTGTAGACAAGTTTGCGAAATTGTGCTTTAAACGAGTAAAATAATATTTAAATGTTTACCACGATGAAGCTGGAAGGAATAAACTCTTGCGAAAATGATGGTGATACATTGGAACACAAGATAGATCGAAACCATTTACAACGGCGGCGTGTTTCGAGACAATTAATGCTGACCAGTGACGACTTACAACGGTTTTATGAAGAAAAGAATAGATCAAACAATGCGACTTCAAAGATTTATCTTTCTGTCGTCGGGATGATTGATTTAGTTAAGAGTGGATTTTTATTGCTGTACCGCTACAGAAACAGCTTGGTATGAAAAAAGATGCACGTACATAGAAACGTATCCTTTTCCAAACCGTTTATGCAGAACAGTTACGTTCTGATGGAAGCCAAATCTAACACTATAACTTGTGATCCAATATGTGACTGGAATGGCTAGCCAAGCGGTCAGGCAGTGCCAGAAGAAGAGGAGGCTTACAATTATGCGATGGCAGTTTACATTAAGCGAACTCATTCATACAGCGGATGTTGGGTGAACCGCACTCTGTGCTTGACTAAGATGGACGAAGAGTGGAGTTTAATAATTGGGATGTAGATGACGAGTCATACATGCGACAATTCTTGTTGTGTTTGGACATTTTAAATGAAATGACGCAAAATAAAAAAAATAACAGAAGCAAATTTTAACACACGTAAACAATACCGTAAATGTTTATTTTTTTATTACATGAATCACTGTGTCTTATAAAACTTAAACATGACTCACACAGCAAGGACTAGTGTTCATCAATTAATGATTAACTGAATGAATGTTGGATATTGATTTACCTTCTGATAATAAAAATGACTATACATAGAAAATATAAATAGACTTTATATTTAACCTTTTTATTATTTTCTTGAGAAATATGTATTATGTTGTGTTTGAATGTATAAAATAAATCACAAGGATTATTCAAATGTAACTAATTGAAAACACGAGCAAAATTCAGGGTTGTGTTTATTGGAGTAAGTCGTGTCATAAGTGTAAGGTTTATTCCGTACAATGCATTGATAATATCTACTATGTATACAATTACCATAAATTTGCCGTTTTATCAGCGAATACATGAATTGTGCATTGTCATATTTGGCTAAGCATAGAAAGTATATTTGATTTATTAAAACTTCGAAGATATTAATAAATACATAAAATGCATAAGATATTTTGTTATTTGTCTATATTACCACATAAATAAGTTATTGCTTTAGAGTGACGTTATGCGCATCTTACTGCACATAGTGTATTTTTGGTGACAGTTTTCGGTTGCTATGCATTTAAATGTGTTAAACTAATAATAATGCCGCATTAGTGTTGGTGCTTTAGAAATAAAAAAAATCGACTAATAAAATAATAATTCCTTTCTTGGCAGTGATCTTCCAAGTTATTAGTCTTGTTTCGACAGTGGAAGGGAAGCAACTCCTGCATGTAGTTGTTTATTTCTTAAATTGACTCTCCCAGTCAAAATAGGAAAAGTAATATTTGGAAAGTTATTATTTCGTACTGGTAGCAGGAAGAGTTTGTTGTATTGGGTTAAAAGCTATTATTTCCTCTACCCTTTTTACACACACCTATTTCAGCTGGATTTTTACTTGAAAACAATGTGCATAATTCCACTTTAAGTACATCTGTATTTTATTTGGTATAGATGAATGTCAGTGTTAACTCACAAACTTTTACTTTGAAGCCTCGAAAGTGACTTGACCCTTTATTGAAGAAGTCGTGCTAAAAGAGAGACCTATTGGTTTATCAAGGGAATCTGTAGATGAAAAGCTCTTATGGGGCTGAAATGCATTTAATTTGGATAGTAAACAAGCTACTCAAAGTATTGTCCAACGGCTTTTTATGATGATGAATGTACAATCTTGAACAAATCAGTTAATTTTTCGGAACTGAGCAAAATAAAATTTGAATATTGTACATGTATTATCAATCCTGATTAAACAACAACTGTAAATACAGTGACGAAAGGTAGATTTATTATCCATGTATATGGCATTATTCCCAAACAAATGAGATTCTGTTGAAAGTTAACATATTAGACTGAACTTGCTTGACGAGCGGAATAATTACCGGAAATTAAAAAGATTTCCGGGGAAATTTCCGTTTTACACGATGGGAGATTAGATTTAGTTAGCAGTCCCATAGTCTTATCAGTAGGTTGCCTATTGTCGGTAGAGGAACACCAAGAATTAAGTACCAGCAGAAAAGAAGTCAATTTCTCACAACACTCGTTTCTAATTGATAAAAGTGTGTTTGTCCTCATGATACTGCTTTATGGCCTCCAAGCATTGCATACGAATAGCGTTAAACGTTCTTTTAAGAGAAAACTTTCACCAAGTACTTTAATCAATTCGGTTCCTCTTGTGGTAAGATTTCAGACTTACTTGACATATTTGTATATAGTATGCAAGTATTTACTATCAAAACTATAGCCCAGTTAGCTACGATGCATCTGTGAAAATTTGAAAATGCAAACAAAGAAAGCATTTTACTACCAGAAATACATTAAATATTGAGTTTTGCTCTTTTCGCAACTTCGTTTGATAGAAAACCACTGTCCTTAGGACAAGTTTGGGAGATTGGTGCTGTTTGCTTTAATGTCTATTATAAGATATCTTTTATTTCTAAACATGTGAAAACAGTTTACACATACGACAATAATATCAAAAGAAATTCCAGTTGTTTATCTTTATGGTACATGCACAACCTTTTATCTAAATATCATCATGTCGTTTAATGTTCCTGTATTTAATAACATCGTGAACTAAATGCATTTAATATGCATTTAGAATCTAATACAGAACTCTGTACGTTTATGTACAAGTTGGCAATTGAATACTCCCAAACAGTGTCTTAAACTTCTTTGTTACTATATGAATGTGTCTTGTGTTTTATTTAGTAACAATATTATCCGAAATTGCTTTTGGCTTTACTTCCATATGTCCGTCAGTGTCATCACTTTGTTCAAAAAATTCGTTTGTACTTCTGCTTAAGAAATTACTCATTGTCTTTATTGTGCTTGTCCTTGCGTCACTCTCGGATTCGTTGACTTTCTAATAACTATGTCGTAGCAAAGCAACGATGTGCTTCATTTACGGTGCGGAATTCGTAGAAGTATCTCAGTATGATCCGTGATTATTTACTAGTAACATTTCATGTACCATATCTAACATCTTGTCCCTCAAAATACATAACCAGCAACTTTTAGATACGAGTTTTCAATATATGTCACACATGTAAATTTTACTATGAGTTTTGAAAGCAAACATTATGAAACTGTTGCCATTTATGAGTAACAGAAATATTTACCACGCATTGGTTTTGTCATAACACATAAATTTGAATGTATCTACGTCAAACTTTTAACTGATTCAAGACTAGATTATCGTCCATAGAATTTTTCATAACTTCCCTGTTTGTTCACGTTTCCTTATTTGTAGATGTTTTATTGAGTCTAGAACCGTTATTAAGTCCATTACAAGTCGTGCTATTATTTTCAGAAAATAAAGTCGAAATGATAAAGATTTTACTCTGTTCCTCTTACATCTTTCGTAGAAATATCGATCTCCCATCAATCTAAGAGTCGACCCAATCTCGCGATACAGCGAATTTACATCGTTTTCATCCATATTGTACTGCTGTTGCTCTGATATTAAATTATACTTTCATTTAAACCTTTCTTTAAAGTCGTCTATGTTAATGTTAGTGAAATGTCCATAGAAAGCGCACAGGTATATTCGTAAGCCAACAAAAAACATGTACGACTGACAAATATGTTAAATGCAAACTGATTAGTTTAAAGGCTAAATAGTTTAAACAAAGTGCTTTGTTTATAGAATTTGTATATAGAATGAATTACAGATGGGTACTTTCGAATAAAAGCAACCATGACGAACCATACAACAACAAAAATGCAAAACGTAGCAAATGGAAAAATACACTGACATAAAAACTACTTCAAAGTGCATAATATTTTATTATAAAGTTTCTTGTATAGAAAGAGTTTTCCCATGATGGGCCTTTCAATAAGTCGTACGGTAGATGTTTCCCGAATCCTTTTATGCAAAACTTTTGCATTAAGATATAACGTTTAGCCAAACTCGATAGATACATGTATGTTGAATGCAGTATTGTCCTTTGAGACTTAAGAAACTCAAAATCTTTATCCTTGATTGTTTTTTGAGAAACCCACTAATTACATACTGCATGTGGCGTCGATTAATGGATACATGTAATTTGTCATTGTAACTTGGACATAGGTAAACTCTTAATTATGTATCTAAATGTTATTGTTTGTAAATGGTTGAAGTTGTAATTACACCACAAACGAATAAAAGTTGTTATTACTGGTGTTGCTGTTGTTGTTGTTATTATTATTATTATTATTATTATTATTATTATTATTATTATTATTATTATTATTTCTTTTTTTTTTTTTTTTTTTTTTTTATTAATTATATAGACATTGCATAACTTAATGACTGACCCCCTTATTGTATTATTGTCTGAGTGAGAGTTAGGTTTTACTTTCTAAAAGTCACCTTATTTAGCTTCGATAACTTGAAGCTTGTTTATTCAAGTGCACATTTCTTTGATGTGTAATTGAGTCACATTAAACATTGAAATTATGTAATATAGGATTCTGTTTCATACTAATAGAAAACGTATTAAATATTTTTACAAGTCAATCAGGGATGAAATAGATTTCTATGGGCTGTATCAACATCTACAGTATTATGTTACGCGAAACGTAACTTGGTCTAGCATATTCCAGAAGTAGTAATAACAGTTTTGAATAAAATATTCGGAGGCCATACTTAGTGAATGCACTAGAAGACGGTTCTTGAATATCATATTGATATATCTTTTGTTAATTTCAAAATATTATACCTTAAACTTATTTTAAAAAAATAACAATGAACCCGTGTGTGATAAATCACAGGGAATTAGAATATTACCAGAAGACATAATTTTAAAATCTTGTTTTACAACCGAAAAGAAAAAGTGATATGCTTTCTCATAGAAACTCAGTGTTTTCTATCGTCAAACGAATGTTCATCGTCAGGAAGCAGAGCATAGAAACAGTCAACGTAAGCATGATTGTAATAATGTATTTTATGACTCATGTACTGTCAAATTAATGTTATCTATATTTTCAACTATATGTTCTTTTCTGTCTAAAACCTTCCAACATGAAACACGTGTAAGGGACATTACGTGGATATAAATGATTTCAACAACAGAGGACAAGCTGAAGAATATCTTTGATGATATTGAAATTGTTTCTATCCTGCAATTAGATGACGCTGATTTCTTGTCAGGCATTCAAGTAACTTGCATCAACATGATTGCTGTTACTGTTGTATTTTGGAGGTAAAGCTAATATTACTACAAGTTAGAGATCAAAAGCAAAGGATTTTTCAACTATCATGATGATTTTAAGTTGAACTGTATTGAGTTTTTCAGAAAACAAGTTTATATTGCAAATACGACCATGATATACATGTTGCTTTAAAACCTACATGTGAAATTTCTTGAATTAAACAATCTAACACACTGGTTTAAAGCAAGAATCTTATAACCACCCGATGCAAGGTTATGAATGCTTTACCTTTCCTATTTGTACGAATAGGGACTCAAAACGCCACAGACGCCTAAGCACACGATGCAAGGTTATGAATGCTTTACCTTTCCTATTTGTACGAATAGGGACTCAAAACTGACTCACTATTGACAAGAGCTACTGAGTAGTCTCTCCATTGCTTATTGTAAACAATTACTGAATTTAAATACGGTTTTAAATTTAACTGTTTTGAAAGTCTTGCTGAGTTTTATTTATGTCTAAACTATTTGTTATAAGACTATCTTGCAAATTTTAGATATGATGATCACAACTCACGTCTGTGTAAAAGTTCAACACATTTACAATGTAAGTTGAACATACCTTACATTAATACGACGTAAATCTACTTAAAAAAGAACATCTAATTCCCAGCTAGTATAAAATGTTCAAACTTTGCGTAAAGGACATGACAAATAGTTTATTTATTAATTTGTAAATTTTTGAATAAAAAAGAAAATGTTTCTAATCTAGGGAAATTCCAACTTAGCTGTTGAATGATATTGGAAACATAGTATTATTCAAGCTTATCTAATATGAGATATTGATTTAACCAATTTACTTAAGGGTTTCTCTAGCCAGTTGTTATGTAATGCATTATTAGGTCATGTTTGATATGACAACACATTTTTGATTAAATTATATCGGTTATCATTGTGATATACTCAAGTAATAATGCTTGCTATGATTTAAGTTGTAGCTATTCTTCACGAACACCTAACTTCACTGATCCAAACAAATCGCAATACATTCATTTAGTTTATAATTATAACCAGAGGAGTTTCATTTCCCGAATTCTAAATACACGAATTTGTTGGCACCCGAAAAGTACCTAATTTAACGTATTTCATATTTGAGTTGTGCTGATCATATCATATGCACTAAACAACATGAAACATTTCATTTTTAATAACCTCAAAATGTATGACAACAAAATCAAGGTCAGTGCTTTTTTATTTTAGTATTATTTTCAAATAGTTCAACGCAATATTTTACCGTCATAAAGTGTTGTATATCTAAAAGAGAAACGATACTTTAAGAAACTAAAATTGTTTCCATGAAATAAAATCTGTGTAGTACGTTGTAATGTGATAGTTGGACGCTATGCTTCCCTCTTTGATTGTGTCTGACGGAAGAGGGGGGGGACTCTGTGATGGGCGTTTAAACCCACTGGGACGAAACTGTTTTGATTTCTGTCCTCTGGCCTGTTTCGTCGGGCCCTTAAGGGTGTTTCTCTTGGTGCTCTGCCTTCTGCAAAGGCATTGGTACATCGTTTTTTGGTTCTCAAGGTTTGCTTTTTATATATTTATCACGAGCATTTTTGTGTTTTCATACCATGCCTTTTGTTTCCATTGCTGTGTTAGAGATTCACCTAGCAGGGTTACTTTTTTTACACTGTCCTGTGACTTTGGAACATGGTGGGGGTAAGAGTGAGGTTGGGTGCGCACCAAAACCGGTTTAGCTCCCCAGTGGTGTTTTTGCCACTGACCGTTCCAAGGCGGTGCCCCCTGTGTTCCTTTTGGTTGTTCTTTTGTCCTCTTGTGTTTGCTTTGTGTGCTAGGTGTGTTGGTGGGTGTGTGTGTGTGTGTGTGTGTGCGTGATTGTGTGTGTGTGTCGTTTGTGTGTGCGTGTGTGTGTGTGTGTGTGTGTGGGTGGCGTGCACTTCTGGGTACGTGGGGTTCGTTTTGGGAGGCGCTTTTTGGACGTGGCGTTCCCTGTTGAATTTTTTTTTTTTTTTTACATTACAACACTGTTACAATTTTTGTCCGTCCCATTTAAATTTGGACAAAAATGTTAAGAAGATGTATCGGTTACAATGTACTAGTATTCAATTTCGAACTTTTTTAGTTATGATCACAGATTGAAACACCAGGCGAGTTATACCTCAGCGCTTTTACAGAATAATGCAACTTTGCTTACAATTCAAAGTGTCTTGAGACGGTAAGAAACTGGACAATTGCATAATTGTATTATCGTCATACCAACTTAGGAAGCTAGCCTGGCAATAAATTACCGTTAAGTAAGGTTGTATAGTCGTGAAATAATGTATTACAAAAACTTAAAAAGTGGCATTAATCAAAAATCTATAAAAAGGTCACGATCAATTACTGAAACGAGCTGATTCTTCCTCAAACATAGATTTTGTTGGGAAGTTCAAGTAAACAATGTTATATCAATGTTGAGTCATTTACGCTTAACACGACAAATACAAATAAACATAACTGAACAAGGCCGTGGTATATCATGGTTTTGTTTGTAACCACGATCTAACCGCAGATTAGTGTCTTCTTTTATTTGCTAATTGTACTGTGTGTGACTGTAACACCTCCGATGAGACTTTTAATCACAAAGCAAAGATAACATGACTACATTACTGTTTTGATTTTTTATTTGTTTCAATGACTCTACCCATTATGGGTTCATCATCACAACGTACGAACACTATTTGTACTGCATGACATACATATTAACCACTTAAAGTAGTTTAATTATGTAATTCTTTCAGGTCACATAAGTGCTTAACATATTAGCCCTTATACATTCAAGCTGATAACAGTATTACAGAATAGTCCTTAATATTGATAGAATATATCCCGTACATTGTTTAAAAGCCTTGCTATTTGTAGTAAAAGTAAAGATACATTTTACATGTAGAATTAATATGCAATCATAATAACATATCATAATTGTACTCTTTACATATGTCCTTAATACAACAGAGGATGACAATGACATAAACAAGGTGCATGAATGTCTTGCTTAATACATTAAACATTTCCCATATTGTCACAGTACATATACTTGTATATTGCAACTGTTCCAGAAAAGGTTCCACTGTTTTCACTTTTCCTCGAGGCGATCAGTTATTTCTTTGGACTCTGTGTCTGAAGGTACCTCTTCAAAATGAAGACTGGTTTGTTCTCATTTTAATGCTGCTTTTCTGAAAACAATGACAAACGTTTTAAAAGTACTATGTAAATAGTTTTAAAATGATGGTATACTCAGTGGTCGTAGTATGTGGGAGGGTATGTTGTCATCAGATCAGACAGGTAGGTTTATCTCCTGTTACCGTGCGCCACAATATGTTTTGTCGGTTCTAAAGCTAGTACGATGTTATGTTGGTTGTGAACTTATCTTGCTGCCTTAAATTTTATAAAGATCTTTTTATTACAATTATAATTATTATTGTTATCATCAATAGCAGCTGCACCAGCAGCAGGGTTCAATGATTCTCATTATTACGCCTTTATCTAATGTTTTTACATATTCAGTTTAAATAGAATCATCAAATGCGTATTACCTTCATTTCATATAAAGCAATCCTTGTACACATAAAGCAGTAGCATTCCATCCATCAGTAACTGAACTTTCTGTAAGATCGACGTTTGAAGATTCTCTCCTATTTCATCAGTTGATTCCAACCTTTTCTTATACCGTTTATGAATATCATCACCGATGAACCGAAGTCGAGAAGCCACCTGGCTGTAAACATGGTTTTTATTTTCCAGTTTAGGATTATCATACATGATGCCTTTTATTTGTGTTTTGTTATACACGTGATGCTCGGAAATCATCTCTGCATTAAATTAGGAAATTCATTTTTCACGTTTCATTTCAACAACTGAATTAAGAACCGTTGATCAAATTGCATGCAATCACAGTGAAGTAAAAAAGTGATCGATCTGTTAATTAGTCACAAGTTACAAGGTAAAACCCCATGATAACGAATAGAAATAGAAAATGTCATCCAGTTTCATCTAGTCTGTGCTTCATGAATACAAAGGTAGTGTAACAGCCTAGTCTATAGAAAGGATATGCTTACATCATGCACGTCCAGGCTTTGTATTTGTTTTGCACAGTCATATGCTGGTTACAAAGCCGCGTGACTGTATTTAATCGATTTAATCTATTCTAAGTACGCAATGCTTTATTAAACATTCGTCTATTTTTAATATGGATATGCACTTATTGCTATGGGTATTTACCGCGGACAAAAAGATAAATCTATTTAAAAAGTATAATGTAAACCCGAAGCTTCCGACGTTTTATTTAGAATATAGGTCATTCAATTTTAGATTGGGTAAACAGTATAGATGACACCGTATACAAAGTAATTAGGTTAAGACACAATTACAAACTTAATAAAAGTGATATATTTAGCTCCCAGCTTTAGAAATTGCATTGTAATTTATGTGTGTTTAATCTTATAGATAGAAAGAGATCTTAATTCATTTAATTCAATTCATTTAAGGTAGTAGACTCCTAATAAAAACCTCCACTTGAAACTCTTCAATTTTAATGCTCTAGCCTAGGTTGTTAAGCATTGTACTGAAGATCGTTTTAGGTTTTGGGGGGCGTAGGTTCGAATCCAGCCGGATCCAAATATTTTTTTTTTTACTTTTTCTTCTTTGTTTTCATAATTTAGCATTTTTTTCATATGTTTATATTGTTTTAAGACTAAATAGAAATTAAATATTTTTTTACACACAAGTATTAGCTTTTTTGAAGATTTTATTACTTGCAGACACGTCTAAAATCGCCGATGGAGATTTTCAAACTCTAATTATTTTAAATAGAGACGGTAAAACTTTGTGAATTTTTCGCATGCTGTTCCCAAAATGTTATAGATTATTATAAATAAAATAAATATAAGTCATGCCCCATTTCTAGAAAATGTTGGTTTTTCTTAAAAACTTTGTGGTTCAAAATTGAACATGGTCAAAAAGGTACATGAAAATTGTAAAACTATCTGATAATTTCATAAAAGTTTGATAAATCTTGTTGATAATATAGTAAATGGTGCATACTTTCTGAAAGAAAATATAGTTCTTGTTACTCTGATACCAAATCTGTACCAAATTATTGAATAATAAATGAAATACGTGTATTTTCTTATCTCTTGTGTGATGTCATTTTATAGATAATTCCAAAATGGGGGTAGGGTTATTAAAATTCCTATAACTTTGTTCTTTCACGGTAAATTTCTTCTAAAATGTGTTTTTAAATACTGGAAATGATACAGATTAAGAAAATATTACGCCTATGATGATTTGAATTGGTGTCCATTAGGGGTCTACTACCTTAATGATATAAGTTATAAAACTAGAACTATCACCTAAATCGATGAGTACCCCCCCCCCCACCCCCCAACAAGATTTACTATCTCAAGCCCCTGTGACCTTGACTTTTGACTTAGTGATCGGAAACACGGACCATGCAAAACTAGGTATAGCACTTATCACTTCTGTAAAGTATCATTTAATTCTGACCAGGGGTTTTGGATATTCAGTGCCAATTAGAGTTTACTATCTCGAGCCCCTGTGACCTTTACCTTTGACATAATGACCCGAAACATAGACCATACATAACTAAGCATGGTACTAATCACTTATGTGAAGTATCACTAAATTCTGACCAGGGGTTTTAGAGATTTAGTGTCCACAATAGTTTACTATCTCGAGCCCCTGTGACATTGACCTTTGACCTAGTGACCCGAAGCATAGACCAAGCACAACTAGGCATTGTACGTATTACTTCTGTGAACTATCATTAAATTCTGAGCAGGGGTTTTAGAGATTTAGTGTCAACAATAGTTTACTATCTCGAGCCCCTGTGACATTGACCTTTGACCTAGTGACCCGAAGCATAGACCAAGCACAACTAGGCATTGTACGTATTACTTCTGTGAACTATCATTAAATTCTGAGCAGGGGTTTTAGAGATTTAGTGTCCACAAAATTCCATCTACAGCCGGACGGGTGGGCGGGAGGACGGACGGATAGACAGACAGACAAGCTGAATCCAGTATAGCCCCCTATATTTTGTGTTCGGGGGGAATAATTGATATTACTATTAATTTGAAATTCTTGACATTGCATTTCTTTTTGTTCAAATTGTTTTCAAAGACATTCAGACTGTAGGGTATGTTCGTTTAAAGGTCAAAGAAGTATATAACACTGGAAATGCCCTACTTAAACAGGGATAATATGTCCAACACCTTCTCTTCTTTAGTTTGAGGCGTTTTGTGTTTAATCGAAGACGGAGCATTTAATAAATTATGTTTTATGTACACATCTGCCGTGAAGCCAATCTTACACATATATATATTAAAAGAGGCTTTGCTTATGTATTGATTTCGATTTCGTCTGTACTTTGGACTGAGTGCACTTTCCCTGTTTAATCTACTATCGCCGCAAGGCAAAGACAATACACATCGCTTTCAGTTAAATAAGTTAAAGTATAACTATTGCATTACTAATTGAATACCGCAAGTAATGTCTTAAAATTGGTAACAATCAAAACAAACAGTACGCAATCAATAGTATGCGCATTGCTTAAGAGAAAATACAAGGTCCAAGGGATAAAATTGAGTGAAAACATGCATATTTTAAGATATTTTATTTCAAATAAATAAAAAGATATCAAACCAATGTATTCCATTTGTATTACTAATTGACATAGGAAGACACGTTACAATCGATCTTCAGTTACAGGTACACACTATGTAAGGGTCGTGTGTACCACATACCTTGTGAATACTACAAGACAGTTCTTGTGAGCAAAATGTTACAGCATACTATAATAAAAATATACATAGCCTCATAATTGCTGTATTCTAAAAAAGTATGATGGAAAAGTCTATTTCAAAGTCAAAAAACGTAGACAAAACAACCACAAACCATTTTATCAGTTTCATATACATTCAAATCTCGCTTAAATGAGCAAACAAAAACTATTTAATGGAATGTTTATTTAAAAAAACTAGTCGCAAAACTGTCCCACCTACCTCTCTTTCTATGTACACTTAGAACAATTTTGCATTAATGTCTGTGAAGACAGTAAAAGTGGAATTTGTAAAAGAATTATATGCGTACCACATAAAGTGAGCACATTTAATGGTGTTATGCATAACTAAGATGAAATAAACAGCAACGTAACTCACATAATGATAGAGCTAATCCAACTACAAACACAACTAGAAAAAGCATTTCAACAGAAAAAACTGGGCAAATCAAATATGCAAGCAAAACATTCGCAAATTTTCATGCAGCCCAATCTAGGGTTATGTGTTTGTTTTTATCATTCAGCCCTGTAACAATTGTACCACAGTGTCTTTTAAAGCTGCTCGCCCTCCGGTTTCCCTGGGCAAAAATGTTCTTCGAACAGTCTGCAGGTAACAGAATTTAGAAGGATTCACTTTTTAAAAAATGTTCCAGTATGAATTCCTGTAAAGTATTTCTGTATTTTTGAAATTATTCGCTACTAAATTATAAAGCGTTACAAATGCTTTTGAAATTCCAATACAGTCGAACTTGCCCATGCGACCACGTGTATTAAGCGACCTTTGTCTTAAGCGACCGCTTTTGAATCCTCCCGAGCGTTTTTACACTGTTTTGCTTTTGCATTAAGCGACTTTTGTCAAACGCGACCAGCGACCAGTAATTAGCGACCCATAATCGGTCTTTTATTCGTATTAGGCGACCATTTATGTGCAAACAGATCCTTTCTATGAAAACTGACCGCTTTAATGTTGCATTTAACGTCAAAATTAGGCAGGGAAGTGTCATCTCATAAATTATCGCCCATACTTATGTCCGCAGGTGTTAATGTCGAATATTCACGACATTCGGTACTTTCAAGTTTAAACTAATTTGCTATTACCACAGGCTACGATATTTATGGATAACGGTTGAGTCTCCAGCGATACTTTGTTTAGAGACCATTTTATTAAGCGACCGGTTTTGGCCTTTCCCTTGGGCGGTCCGTATAAACATAAAATGTAGCGGACTGTTGTCGTCAATCCAAGCTCGCCGACAGACTCAAATTGCTATGTAGATTTTTACTTGTGTGTGTTGTGGTTATAGCCAGTACTGTGACGAGCAGCTTTAAACACCACAGTAAATAGAAAAGTATTTAAGATGTTTTAAGATGTTTTCAGATTGCATTAATGTCTTAATCTATAAGAATGTTTAATATTGAATCTATTTAGTCACACTCTTGAAGAAACCCTGGCGTTTTATGCGCACACGTGCATGGTACCTCAGAGGATTTCGAAAACTCGATTCCAAGTAACAGGAAGTATACCGCATTTGAAAGTTAGAACTTTATCTTTCAGTTCAACCTCACCTGGACTTTACACATTGGAATTAAAACCAAAGTCATTTTCACAGCACTAATGGAATTATGTATAACATAAATTAAAAAAGCTGAGAACATGTCTAACATCAATATTGCATGAAATTATCTTGATCAATGAGAATGGTGACACAAAAATTCAAAGGTTATGTACGATAATGTTTCCCTTATACAGAACTGGTGATACTTAACTTTTATCAAAGTCTTTGTAATAAGCACGAATGGACGGATTCAAAGACGGAGTAGCTGCAAAATACACCGATATTCTTTCACTGTATCACATCTTGGTCAACGGAAATATATTGACAACAGATTGTTACAGTACTGATATTATATTATTGTGGAAAAACTCCATATGGCCAATTATAACACATCTCTTCCTTCTACATGATAACTAGCCTTATTTCAAGTTTATCCAAAGCAGTAGCATCACATTATGTCATTTTTCATAATTAGAAATATCATCAAAAAGAACTGAAGTTAATATTGTTTAATCTGTTACAAAAGACCTAGTCTAGCAGATCTATTGAATACTAAAAAAATACCGGGCTATTTTTATATTGTGGCACATCTGATTCAAAAGTGTAACCCTGATTGCGCTAAATTTCGAAAATCTACTTGTCCATATTTCAATTTGAACAAAGCCTGTAATTGTTCAAAGGATGCTAACTTGCAATCTAATGACTGAATGGCTTATAGTGCTGTGTATGATGGTGACGATGAACGAAGTTTTCTCCGATATATATATGATCAAAGAATTCATCCTTAATACGTTCACATGTCATGAGTGTAGGGGGATATCAGATTTAGTAGAAATGTCAAAATATCAACGAATAGTAACAGATGTAAGGAAATATACAAGTCCAACTTGAAGGTATAAAAACGCCGTGACGCATGCCCCTATCAAGAAATGACTAATAGATTCTCCTATAGTAGGCCATGACCCTGAGTCTGTAACCAAGGTGAAGAGAATCTGAAAGATGCAATGAAAACATTTATTGTAGAAAGAATATGCTGAACAATATTGGTGTATGAACTTTTTTAAAGATCTGAGTCCATTTTCGACAATTTGTAAATACAGTAGCATGCATTAAACACATGCATCGTAATAAATCTTGGCACAGATAATATTTCTCATCAATTTACGAATTCGATTTTTCGATATCCAAAGGCTACGAACTGGATCAAACTATAACATCTTTCATAAATATAAACAACTGCACTGGCTCACTTTCATGTCAGACAATTTGTACAATATATACATTTAAGAACGTAGTTAATATCAAATCAGTAAGGCTTACAAAATAAAACTGAAGACCAACGAATTACCGTTAATACTTTAAACGTCTCCTCTGTCCTACCAACAAAAAAAACATTTAATTCTCCTGAGGTAAAAAGCATGAAGTTGCTGTCGTTAAAACTAAAGAAAATGATAAAATATAAAGTTTACCGTTGTCAGTAAGGTTGACATCATTCCCAAAATCATGCTAGCGTTTCTTTGAGAGGTGAATGTGATCATATTAACTGCCCGCAGGAAGCAGCCTATCACAAGGCCAGGCAGTAATAACTGAAACAAAAGCACATAGTATTTACCATCGTGGAAAAACTCATTCAAACAACTAAATGCAATTTAGATTCACATAAATAGGTAAAAGAGTCTCAGTTCTAAGTATCAATGGTGCGAAAAGGCAATGGAAGCAAATTATTGTTTAGTTGTAAAACGAACTCTTATAACTGACAATAATACTAGTACAGTACCCTTAATTTCTGAAAAATTGGCAATTGCACAATTGCTACAGGCAAAACACATTTTAACCTACAAATTCAATAAACAGCAAGGCCGAGCGAAAAGGGTTTATTTCAGTTTATGTCCGCACGAAAAATGTTAACATAGATAGTAATGGACTTTACTGAAATGGCGACCATTTAAACGCAAGGCGATTCCCTCTGACTAGTCAAATATAGGTACCTTAAATATCATCAGTGGGCCCATTTTTGGTGGATTTGATACAGTTAAAAAGCAGAAAACGTCCTGGACGTCAAAACTGAAATAAAAACAAAAAATCCATTATTTATACAACTAAGGAAGCTTTACATTGACACGACATACATGAGGATGCATAAATATTTATGAATAAAGACAAAATGCGGGACTTATATGACGATTTGGTTCGAACCATTAGGTTCAAACAGTAAGGATATATTGATTAATAAGGATATAATAATTCAAATTACCTGACACTATTCGCTTTTTTGAGACTTATCTAAAAATCTATATTGAAAAATATGTTTCACCAAATTCTTAAGTGTTTATCAAGACATGAAGGAATACAAAATAAATAATAGATATATCGTATACATATGAACCGTAGCAAATAAATCAAAGATAATTGGTGTACGAAATGTTCTGTATTGAACAACCAATATTTAAATCATTAATTTTAGACACATTTAAACCATATGTTCTTATTATTGTTTGATTTGTAAGAAAGACATAAACGGTTTGGGAGAAATCATAACACAAACGATCGATCATTTCCTTGTTTAAAAACGGAAGAGGCAAGCAAATAGAAGCTGCCAAACACGTTACAAAAATTATCAAAAAATATTAACAAGCAGTCTATGCGTCTACTTAAGCCTGATAGAATATTTCTGTTAATTTAAACAAAATAGAACAAAACTATTCAAAATAATCTTTCGAACAAAAGTCCTGCCAGACTTTATTAACTAAGAACATTCCTTAATGTGATGTGTAAGGATTATGTATAAAATGTAATATAAGATGTGTGCAAGTTAGTACTTCTCGATTCATTTTAGTAATTCTCTATTGTCAGTACATTTCGTATTTGTTATATGTTGTAGTTAGGACGTTGCATATAATACAAATAGCATGATAGCCCTTGATCTAAGACAAGGAGCAATATTATAGCATCGCATGATAAAGTTGGATTCATATATTAATATATATGATTTTTTTCAAAGCACCTAGGTACACGTGTAGAAATGAATAACATGCAGCCATTTCTAAATACAATAAAATACTGTCATAGTTATCCCTAGGCTCTGAAAAGAATTGGGTTCGAACAAAAAAGTACAGTCTTCAAAATTGATATTGTCACAGTTTGTACAATGCACACCGTACCTGTTTATGCTTGGGATATTTCCTGTTCCATAAAGAGAACCAAACACAAATAAAATGTAATAGAAAGCTCTCCTTAGATCTCCCGTAGTAAGCACTCGTTTACATTGCTTTTCATTATCACCTGCTTTTGAAAAATCAAGGTTTTGCCACTGAAATGTAATAACAAACTTGAAAGAAAATGTATACATGGCATTCATGCAATTAAGCCTGGAAGAATATAACCATAACCGCTTATACAGTCAAGACTGTCTTATGTGACATTTCAATGGACAGGTGGTCTCTAAATACAGTAAAATTAATTCGTATGACCTTTCAGGTTTGCAATAACCATAACTAAAATCATTTAATTTAAGTTTAGTCATATGTGTGCAAACAACTTCATTAACACTTTCAATGATTAAATTCATATAAAATGACTTAATATAAAATTTTGTTTCAAGTTCAATCAAAAATGGCAAAAAGTGTGTGAACACTTAATAAATGATCAAATAACAGTATCGAAATACACGCTTATTTTCAATCAAAATGTTGTTTTGGTAGTCCAAAATTAAGGTCACAGGAAGTATTTTATACAGCTCATTTATATAAGACATTCTGGTGGGAGGGCTCGAACACAGTAACATAAGAAAAGGAGTCTCTTAAAACAGAGGTCACTAAGACAGTCTCAACTGTATATATTTCTATCTAAGCATTCATGTTATACTAAGCCAAAAGCAAGACTTTGACCCTCATTTCTTTTATCATGCACTAACTTGTAAGCACCGAATGAATACCCTTATAGCTAACTTTACCTATTAATTCTCGGGATATGTCCAGTTCCATAAATACCACCATAACATGATAAAATGAAGGACAGAGCCCTTCTTAGATCACCTGTTGTTACCGCTCTTTTACAATACACGTTGGTTTGAATTGCTGTTGTGTAATCACATTTCCACCACTGTAAGCTTACCTTAGCCTACAAATTGCAGGACAAATATATCCTATAGCATACACAGTCATAACTTAACATACGTGTCACGTGTGGATCAACAATCCATCGATCTATTTTATCTGAAGTCCTAATAGTTAAGCAGAAAGTCTATCTGACCGTCCGACCCTTACTTATTTTCATGCTTTTTGTAACTCTTTGTAACATTACTTAATGGTACGGTAAATTTATGAGAAAACAGTCTCAAAAAGTGACTTTAAAACTACTGTTTATTGGGTAAAATGCGCGATGATTAAAATTTCGCTATTTTCGCAAGTTCTCCCACTTCGCTGTTCAATAATCTTGCGAAAGATTCATTTCACATAGATTTACTATTAGATAATTATCCTTTCGCGAATATAATATTCGCGTATAAGTCTGTCGGCGTAAAACTCGCGACATTTTCGTCACGCAAAAATTACCAAATTGACAGTTTACTTTCGTCTTTACTTTCATCTATTTATAATTAATGCATTTTAAAGGTAATAATACTGGTAAAACTATAAGTAGGAATAAAATATGTCATGCCGGATGAGAAAAGTCGCGTGTTGTTTCAAAAACTGATTCATTTTTAAAGTTTAAATAGATATAATAATCTATTTCGGTATTGTTATGTCAATTACATGGTAATTAAAAGATGTCATACATTTACAATAAAATATAACCTATCAAATTAACAATGAATAATGTGAGTCATATCAATACCAAGGACAACGCAAAAAAAGAAAATAGTATCCCTTATTTCCATTGTGATATTTGTTTTGGTAGAGTACCATTGATATATATAAAAAAAGTTATCTATTTATCACATGTATAAACATAGTGTTGACTTTTGAAAATAAATATTCAGTTTAAGAAAACTGAACCTGCAACATTTTCTGAATATATAATTATATTCGAGATAGTGACAAAATTATGAATGTATTACTTTCGTGTTACTGACTTTGATTTATTAAACGTGGACTTCTATTGGCTAATTTTAGGTTAAGTGAGCAAGTATGACTTAATTGGAAATCAGGATATTGTCATATTTA
The DNA here is from genome assembly GCA_022818135.1 of Saxidomus purpurata. NCBI lineage: Eukaryota > Metazoa > Mollusca > Bivalvia > Venerida > Veneridae > Saxidomus > Saxidomus purpurata. The sequence continues at coordinate 14,782,244 of JAFMSR010000007.1, forward strand.
TATTTATATTCAAGGTACTTGCTTACTTCACCTAAAATCACCTCTATTGACATAGAGGCCCACGTATATCAAATCAAAGTCAGTAACGCGAAAGTGACACATTCTTAATTATAAAAATCTTAATTCCATGTCACCCATCTCTCTGCGACGACGTTGATTCCATCTGTAATGAGTCTCGGATGTGATGATATAAGAAGAAAGAACTTGTTTCGCAATCCATAAAATTCAATTAGTTTAAATAAATAGATGATAAATGTTGGTCTCGGTGTAATGTCCCGTTATAATTTCGCCGAGTGGGCACCAAAATAGATATGTTCACGACTGGCGCAGCCATGAGTGAAAATAACTACTTTTGGTGTACACCAGTGAAATTGGCGTGATATTATGCCGATACAAAGACTTTTTTGTTTATTTTATGTTCAAAACTCTACTTTTGTCGAGTTTGTTACAATAAAATGTCGAAAATCGCCGGTAACGTCATCAGAAAGAATAGCACACCTGATGTCATTTTAACGACGTCATCCTCGTATGGTTTTCTGCATTCATTACGCTCGGTATACTTTTATCGAATATCACGTTATCTATTACGAATAGAAGATTTTGATAAATTTCACTGAGTGTATCGGGGCTTTTTCATGATAAAATCCACCGTCATATTTCGATAAAACACCGACAAACCTAAAATAGACAAATATCCTATCATATTTTATCGCTTTACAGTAATACTAAGATCCGATTGATTACCTCCGTCATTGATGGCTGGAAGAGAAGGTAGTCGTTAGACTTTGTGTGCTTGTGATGCTTCACTGTAGGATGTCCATTTGCTAAACTGTTCCCGTTTGATGCAGACTTATTTGGGTCAATAGATTCACCAGTCGTCCGCGGTAGAAATATTGGTTGAGATTTTGTGAGATTTCTTTCCACTTCAACGAAAAGATACAGATTCCAGACCAGAATGACGAAGTATAACGTCTCTTGCCTGAAATATTTAGGGTTTGACATAGTACATTCATTATAAAGCTAGATGTCATTATATTTGTATAATACGTTATGTGCTAACGATTAATTAAAAATTAGTAGTTTATTACTGGAAAACAGCGTGTTGTATATTTCAATGACGTCACATTCATAGTACAGTGTTTGAGATAAATAAAATTATCAGAATGATTCTAGTCTTGCAGCATGAGCAAGAACGGATTATTATTTAAAGTCTCATTAGCACTTTAGATCTATAGATATTTTTGCTCTTAAGTACAAAAACAGATATCGCACAAGCAATACTGACCGGTATTTGTTAGAAAAACATTTGCAAAACATTGGTGGTTTTTAAATTAATGCACATTCTATCAATATAGCGCATGATCATTCAAATGAATATGCGTAAAATAAGAAACGCTCTCTGATAATGCTTGACAAAAATATGATATGACCTTCGACGCGCGAAAATGTACCTTCGGAAATTTGTTACATTATTCGACAATAATTTATAAAAAACCCCATAAAATTTACATTTTTGTCACCCTCTTTAAATGCAAAACCAATGATAAAATCTGATAGCTACTATATTTTACTCAACAGAAACATACTATTTGCTTCAAAATCCTCCAAGACCATTACTATGGCAACAGCAATTTGAAATTATTCTTTTTTTAATATTGGCTATACCCTATGAAAAAGGCAGATCGTGGAAAGAAGTCATGAAATAGTTCACCAGATATGATATATATTGAAAGAGTATATAATGTTGCAACCAAAAATAAATGATGCTGTTAGGAAATGATTACCGGAATAATTTACTGCCCATGTAAATTGAAGTGAGTTTTGACGTCAAATTGTGGTATGTGACGCCTTAGGTATACTTTTTCAAAATGTTGTAGTTTTTTATGTACTGAACGTAGGTAACTGAAATTTTCCAATATTGATATTGAAATATTGTTTGTTCAAATATGCAAGAAAGCTAGTTTCCAAGTATTTTGTCCGAAGGCCCATTTTCCCGTGTCGCTGGTCATATAAATGTATGTGTCAAAATCATTCTAGACTACACAAAACACAGTGTTATCACTATTCTATCTGTTAATTAATTATTTCATTTATGAGTATCTGAAGTGTTGATGAGACAATAAAACAAAGTAAAACATCAAGATACCCTATACTTAGTAGTATAAATGGAGCCACATATCCGAAAGAAATGGTCACCAGACGACTCTGTATATCCGTGTTTACCAAAACTGGTTCCAACAAAGAAACAACTGAAAGTACAAAGAACGTCATGCAAATGTACACCACCAGTGATTTGACGGATAGTTTGTCGTGATTGCAAATGTAAATTCAAGAACGTCATACTTCCATTACTTGGTTTAAATCAACACGGGCAACAAGAGCAAGTGTACTCACAGCTCCAAAGCTATTACTTTTTAAAAAGGTTGCGTTTTTAAAGTATATAATTGGGCGTGTCTCATTTTTTAGTTCAATTAAAGTTTCGATCAAAACTTCACAAATTTTTGCCCGCGTAAATGTGCAATGACCCACTATGTTGTCACAAAGATTATGTGAAATCTATCGACAATAAAGCAATTATGAAAATTATCAATTTGAAGTAACAGCATTATTTCACTCATGTATGCTAAGCATGCGTCTTTTATGATTTACTAAAGTAGTAAGGCGGGACAAACGCTGTTACAAATCAAGAATCGAAAATCATTTCTTTCGTTTGATTTACTTTAATGTGCCAAATTATGATATTTTGACAAAATGGGTTATATCTAGTATTTACATTGAATAAATGTACATACATAATATTATCCAGCTTGGGATTTGGACAGTAAGAGGTGTTCTGATGTTGTTTTCTGTGAGATACGATGAGTACCATAGAACTCCAGTTGAAAACGCTATCTTCAAAATCTGGAAAACAAAACACATGATTGTGATGCTAAGAGGAAACTTATTCAACGTACAAACAGAATACCGTGCAAGAAGGAAGAATGCGGCACCATATCCTGTAGGTTCATTTGGGAAGAACCTACAACGTAAGCATGTCCTATTGAAACCAATGTTGAGTAACTAAACTTCAATTGTCGTCTTTATACCATTGTACCATACAGAAAACAGTGACAATACGATCCAAGCAAGCATACATTGCCTTTCCCTTTTGCCATCCCCTCAAAGAACTTTGATCTGCTATACTGGGCGATCTTCACTCATGTCTTCATTTTGCAAGTGACAATCAGTATTTAATATGGGTGACAGTTTGAGCAAGCACACAGAATAAACAAACTGTATGGGCCAGTGGCCTAATATTATATCTCTGGACTAGATTCTATATTTTATCTGCGAAAAAACAATTCATTTTCTACATCTATATTTCTACATATATAATACGGATATTACAACAGTAGCATGAACGGCAATGTTGTATTCGGCTAGAGTCGATTTTGCCACACGAAGCTCGCAAGCACAAGTGTGCAAAATCCACGAGAGCCGAATACAGCATCAAGTTAGTGTAGTAATGTCCCTTTTATTATATACCTCCACAATATTTGTTTTTATTTCAGCCAAAAGTGATATCAAATTCCTCGCAACCGAAGAGTTGAAAATAAACAAAAATCAAGCGAATCGGTATTTTCTTAGATTCGCTGAAGACTACATAGCGTTCTTACAATAACGACGAGTTAGTGTTTTGACAGCGCTATGTATAGAACTCGTATTTGCCAAACATACAATACGAATTGTTGATTGGTACCAGCTTGTTTTTTATATATGTATGTGCACGTATTCGTACACGAAGTGAACGCCTGAACTAACAAACTTCATAAAATCTGATGAGAATAAAATGGATACGAGAACTTGCCCTATAATAACTTATTCATGTAAACTAATATAATACATGACTGTCTTTCATCCAGAAAACAAACAACCAAACCTCCGTGACAGTATCATTGCATGTACATACCTGAAAAACAGCAAATCTTTTTCCAAACGGACGACACAGACGCCCCTTCACAGCAGAGCTTCCTAATTCACTGCAAAACAGAATAAATTACATGAGTCTAACAATATCATATCTTGAAATTAATTCTTAAAAGGCCATACCCTTCTAACAATTATAGTTTCACTACAAGGTAAGCCTCACTAAATATTTATTGCACTGTATTCTTGAGATCAAGCATAGTGCGTGCAACACGTGCGAACGAGCATCATGAAAAGACAGCGGCGTACGTATACTTTTGATTAGACATCTGTTTAATTATATGTTCATGAAACATATGTATAAGTCATGTAGTTGCCAACATTAACTATTACATGTAATTCGGATGAAATACATTGGCGCTGCTTAAGTGTGTTCCAAAAGAGCGAATAGACTTACAATTAAATGTACGCCTAGACTGCAAACATGCAGTTTTTGTATACTTTTCTGTTTGTCAATACCAAACAAAGATGAAAATGAAGATTTCCTTTAACATAACCTGACTAGACATTGTACACTACAGTGGCTTAAGATTGTACACTATAGTTCAAATTTCTATTGCAGATATAAAGTCGCCATATTTACTCAGTCCACATTCACACCCAAAATAAGTAGTTTACTTACAAATGAAATATAATACTGGCGATAGTCGCGATCGTACCACTGAACAATCTGAAATATGGGAAATAATACATTTAATGGTTCCTCTTTTGAACTGCCTGCTTATATTTCATCATATTATATGACATGTATATTACATTACATTACATTCAGTACAATGTCAAACAATTCATATTTCTAAAAGTATTGCTTAAATGTCCCCATTACACTGTTGTTCATTAGTTTAGATAACAAATCCATGGTCAAATTTATAACAAAGTGGTAATATAATAAGAATCTCTACTTTTCTATTATAACAATGAAAATTGATAAAATGAGAACGATATTGATGTATTGTAAGTATTCTTACACAAGATTGTAGTGCAAATCTCGATCTCCAAGTGGACGTCCAGCCAAAAAAGCCATTGCTAAAAAAGACAGTATCCACTGCTTCCTTAAATTCTGGAAAAAAAACGCAATTATGTACAAAAAAAAACGCATTTATGCAGAAAAAACGAAATTATGTAGAAAAAACGAAATTATTTATAATATTGGAGCCAAAAATGATGACACACGAGTAATTACACGTGGAAATGTGAACTTTGTATAGTCATTTAGTCTATACGAGTCAGTGCTTGTCATTCAAATCAACATGAGAAACATTGTTACCATTTAATCCATTCAAGTAAAATGTATAATTCTATAATGTTTATTCAATTAGAAATGCGACACAATACTAAGTCAACATATAAAGCGTTCAAAGCAAAAACTATATACACACGACTGTCTGTTCCGAAAAGCTATTGTTAATTATTTATGTTATAAAGTTACTTTTCTAACTGAGAAAAACTTTACGCATAATTTACTACAAGTGCATTTGTATTTAATTTTATATGTAGCAAAGTTTTGACATATAACTTTACACTTACATCATCTAGCTCTGTCTTATTTACATATACTGTACAAACTGCATATACAATTAACACAATAGACAGTATGTAACGGTGGTACATTGAAATGATCTGAAAAAGAAACATCATCAAGATTAAAACACTAAAAATGTATTGGTACCAGCAAATTCATCGTTTCATAAAAAACTTAACACTTGACACGCAAAATTACTAAACTAGACTTGCGCGTGTCTTCTTATTACAGATTGAATGCGGTACATGATCTAACTGGGTGCATCCAGGCCGACCATTATATAAACAGTTACGGCTGGCATGGTAAGAATTAATTTGAAGATGAATTGTTTTATTGTTTTTTTCGTAAACGACTGCCTTTCTTAAACATTTAACGATATAAATATTAAGCCAGCTTTATATAATGCTTAATCAATTACATCCGCGGATTATATTCCGTTTTCTCTGTTATATAAAATATTATACAAATGATATCCTGAACGCATTTTTATATAATTATTACTTACAACACCGATAATAGCTATAACACAAACGGCTGCCATCGGAAAAAGTGCTTTTTGTCGTTTAATGATGGGTAATATACTGCCAATTTCATACCACCTGTAACGAAATAAGTAAAAGCTTATTATTTCATTTTACCAAACAAACTCCAGTTCCATAAACAGCGAAATATATAACTATTCGTTTTCTATACAAAAAATAGAAATTTGTAAATTTTATCATTGACTTAATTGCAGCATTTCTAATTAATATGTCACACAAACTTCTTGTTTCAATATTCCTTATAAACATTTTATGTTCATGTTAATACATAGACGTAAATCTTGTCACTACTTGGAAGTCTAAATTGGCAGTGGTTTCAATAAAAATGTGCAATTGCTAATAAATAGATATACTTTATAACTGCAGCTGTCCATATCGGTATTGGCATGAGGAAATGTATACATTGTGTCACTGGTGTTGATTGAGCTGAAATACACATCAAACTGTTTATACATGAACAATAATAATAAATAATTCAGTACATTCAAGATGTTTTTTTTCATTTATCTAAAGATATATTACCCTTCAAAATTGTCATAATGCAGTACGGTAAAGTAAGGTGCTAGAAAACATATGACCAGCGACACGGGAAAATGGGCCTTCGGACAAAATACTTGGAAACTAGCTTTCTTGCATATTTGAACAAACTATTTCAAAATCTATTGGAAAATTTCAGTTACCTTCGTTCAGTGCATACAAAACTACAACTTTTGAAAAAGTATACCTAAGGCGTATTGTTAACTCTTAAAATGACGTCAGATACCGCAATTTGACGTCAAAACTCCTTAATTTACAGGGCGTAAACTATTCCGGTAATCTTTCCTAACGCTCTTTATTCTTGGTTGCAACTTATGTACTCGTTCAATATATATCTATCTGGTGAACTATTTCATGTCTTCTTTCCGCGATCTGCGTTTTTCATAGGGTAGCCAAGATTTAAAAAGATAATTTCAAATCACTGTTGCCATAGTAATGGTCTTGGAGGTTTTGAAGCAAATGTATGTTTCTGTTGAGTAATTGTGCTATCAGTTTTTATCATTGGTTTTGCTTTAAAGAGGGTGCAATGTATTTTTGTGTTTTTTATCTTTTGTCGAGACTCAGGTCATATAAGAAATAGCTATACATGTTCTGCAGAATGTCTCTTATTAGCGGACAGAAAATAATAAAACATTACAAAGCAAGTGGATTATCAGTTTTTGAGCCGTAAATAGAATAGTAAAACAACACTTCTAGTGTTTTTTTACTATATTCAATAGAAACAAGGTGCAATACGAATTCATATAGTGAAGGTATACGTTTGGTCATATTTATTTATTTTTATAAGAGTTGTCTTTCTTTGAATGATAATCCTGCCTGTTTGTCCTGAAAATAAGCAAATTTGCTCTGATCTCAATAACGAAAATGTTGAAAAAAGTCTATGCTAATGCTATATGGTAGAATGAATGTTACCGTAAAGGAAAAGAAGAACAAATACAACTATAGCTGTGGCACATTGGATGATGATATGTTTTGTGTTGGTCATAAGAGGTGTTGTCACTTTGATATCTTCCCAGTTCTGATGTTGTTGTATCAATACCAAGGCACAAAAGCAGAACCAGCCCAATAAACTAGTGAATGTTGCAAGCCTATTTAAATAAACGTTGAAATGAAATATTGTATTATGACATTTCTAAAGGAAATTTGTATAAAAAGAATATTAAAGAATATTTAGTTAACAATGCACATCGGTATTTTCTGAAGCGTCCCTTATGCTTAGTAATTCATTTAAGCATTGACAATGTAGATGATCCCATTTATTACTATTAACAAACTTCAGTGTGAAAGAGAATGCAGCTGTATTAATATATATTTTATCGGTTTTACTTAAATATGAATGTAGAATGATAGGTTATATTTCAAATGATAAGTGAAATCGAACCGGTTTTTTTTAAATATATGAATAAAGAAAATAAATGTTTGCCTGACGCTTTGTTACACCAAAGTCTTAAGTAGTGCAGATTATTTTCGCCATAAAATTCTGTTAGCCTCTGACGGCAACGCTTAATAAGAATGACTTAATTCGTATGAAAGTTACATTTGCAATAAACGTTGAAAACGTGTTAAAGATATGTTCGAAGAATGTGCCCTAAAGTCACATATGCTTCCTGTACCAATAGACAAATAGATTTATTACTTGTATTAAATATAAAGAAAGCATAATGGATTTATATGTTCTTTTGTCCACAATCAACGAAAGCTGCAAGATGTATATTGCACCTACCATAATGCAGATCTGCTGTACTGTAAATAGTGACGAATTCCTTGAAGTGTGAGATCTATTTTCTGTTGTGTTAGTGCTATTGCTGATTTAAAGTTACCAATGTCCTTCTGTGCAAGTATATCCGTCTGGGCAGAACTCTGTTATATACAACACAATGTATAAATTAATGGTATAAACCGCCCTAATTTTGTTTGTTATACCATCAGTTTGGCAAACAAATGTGTCCTAACCTCATCAGTATTTTTAAAAAGAAAATGAGAAAAGTTTCTATAACCCTTTACGTAAACTTTAACTAATATTTTGCACTAAAAGTATTTTGAAAGAGCTTCACTTGCAGTTCAACTTACTAAAAACTCTTAGAAACGCATACCAATTTATTAAAACTTAAGACATTGCATGTATTGTCGAGTCTAGAGTATCTCTGAAGAATGTTCAAGTGATCAGTAAATTAATTGATTTTGATTGGCTAGAAGTGTGTTCAGTTTCATCATTGACCAATCAAATTGTTACACTGGACCCCAGCTTGTCAGGGATGCGGTCAGTATATATCAAAATCATATTATATTATATTACTACCTTGTAATAATACTTACAATTAACGTCCTTGAAAACGGCCTGAAATTTACAGGAAAAAAAGATTATTTTCTAGCATAAAGATAGTGTTTATATGCAAATAATAAACACAAGCCAAAGGCAACAAGAATACACACATATAATTGAAAAAGTAGGGAAGTACTAGTCTATGAGAACCAATAGAATTTTGTGTTGGTTAAAATGCATGGAAAGTCTGTCTGTGAACTGAATTATACGATAAATGTGTACAAGATTATATTCTATATACCTTATTAAAAAAATCTGTACAATACGGACATATATCTGAAAAATCAGCCGCTTGCGGAAACAGAGAAAGAAATGCCTTAGAAACTGCTATTCACAATTGACTAACATGATAATAGAACTACCTGTTAATGTCATGCTCTACTGTTCTAAGCTTTATAATTATAACTTGCTTTCATGAGAAATGGCCTGTGTATATTAAGATATAAGACACTTACTTAAATGCACGGTAGGTAAAAGCTAACGGTCCTTTGTGTATATATTTCTCTATAGCTTGGTAGTTTTCTCTCAGTTGGTTCAGGTTAGCATACATCGTCTCAAACAAATCTTGCTCCGAAATGTCAAAAAATCCTTCCGGAAGTGGAAACTGAAGAAAATATTTACATCAGAAATGAAACAATTCCATCATTTGGCATTTCATAGTAGTTCATCGTAACCTACATTACATGAACAATTTCAAGATGAATGTTTCTCTCTTTTTTTAAATATTAATTGTTACCCTTCAAAATGACTTTGCCTAGTCGTGGTGAGGAGAGATGCTTAAAATACAACGAAAGTTTCGAAAACATTTAAGAAATAAGTTTTACTTATTTTAAATGATACTTAACAGATAGAAAATAATATAAACCGCAATTGGGTACCTATATTTGACTGGGATTCAAAAATGTTTTACTTAATTCTGCCGTTTTCTATAGAAACGATTCTGCTATACAGACTCAAACAATTTGGTTGTCTTTGTTCATCTTCATTTTTCTATATCATTTTAAGTATTATGAGATGTAATATAAAGCTAACACAGCTATCGTTGGTTAATTCTATGTACTAATCTTTATATTCTAGATTGTGGCACAAGCTCTTATCACTAAATTAATCACTCGCGACTAACTACAGATGAAATAAACATTAAAGTATAGAAAAAGAAAGAGACAGTGTGGAATGAATGTGTCTTGGTGCCTTGTCTCGTGGCGCTAGGACCACTGCCGATGGTCCAACCCCTTTAATGTAACTCAATAGAAACAGAAAAAGGAACATTGCTATGAGTCTATATGAGTCCCTTTTTTGTTTTATTCGTTTTGTTTTTGTTCGTCTTGATTATGAAGCGGTACATGCAATAAAGAGTAATCATATGTATGTATTTACACTTATGCTATCAACAAAGTTGACATACACAGGAAGTGACGGTTGCAGTCAGAGTAAATTGATGTAAATTTAAACACTCACTATAGCGTTCCTTGGAAACGGTGTACCAATAATTGCTGACATCAGTGGAGCGAGACTCGGCTGCAATAAAAGAAAATGCTCTAAAGTCACTGAAAACATTATTTACATTCTTAATATATTTATACGCTTGTACATTTCATTAGAAGATGCTAATCACTCCTGCGAATATTCTAATAATGCACGCTATGTTCCAACTAAATATGATGGTTGTTCAGTATATTTCTTAAATAACTACATTTTTAATGTGTAATTAAATTGAGAAAAATATACCTGGTCTATGTCTGTCCTCTTCCACTTCGTCAAAGACCATTCTGAAAACAAAATGGTGTAAATGTTTTTTTTTATTGTTTATTTCGATATTGATACATGGTAACAATAATAACATAACAATACATAATTCAAATTTAACAGTAAGGTAAAAAGGTAATAAATATCATGAAGTATACTTAGTACATAAATAATGAACCATGTCAGTTACATCAATATCAAGGATAACACAAAAAAGGGAAAGAATCCCTTATTTCCATTGTGGTCCATGGTAGTGATGTTCTGACATAGAGAGGTATGACACATGATTTTAGTAAAATATAAATATTAGATTAAGATACTAGACATTATACAAAGTTTGTTATTTACCATGTTATCATGAAAGACATATTAAGAAAATTTAAAACATTGCACTGAACTGAAAGTTTGACACTTAAGGTAGATTTCAACATGTGTAAATTAATATTTTTAAAAAAGATCCTTCACAGCAACTTTTAAAAACACTAAGGCTGGACAGATTCCTTATTTGAGATGGTAGTATATTCCATAGCTTGCAACCTAAAAAAGAAAATGACTTCAGACCAAAGCCTTTGACCCTAGGCAGCATAGTCACTTGGTTCTTTGTTCTAAACATGTACTCACATTCAACGAAAATAATTATCTAGACTGTGTGTCTGTCTATTAAGTCAAAGGTGGCTCAGTTTCTTTAATTTACTATCCAGTCAAGCTGCGACAATTTAAAAGAGAGATCGCGCTAACTAATTTAGCAATGTACGCGCTTAGAGAAGATAGAAGGAGCAATGTGCATTACTATGGTGATCCGATCAGACATTTCTAGCCATAGGAGAGCTGAAAATTATCGAGTCTGCAAAAAAATGACATCAAAGCACGTTTTCATAAAAAATAAAAAGAACATTGCTCGCTATTCGCCAGAATGAACTTTAAGCTTGTTTATTGGGTGGGTGGGGGAGGGGGTACCAGGGGCCCTCTAACGGGAGACATTTTTCGCTTTCAACTTCATTTTTTTCTACATTCCAACAAGAAGTAATGTCTGTACCTTGTGAAAGAGAATCTTTGTATCTGCCCAGGTTGTCTTCAGTTAGTGCTTTCCTTATTCCTGAACCCCAGACTAAAAGGGGACACTGGATCTCATCTACCATTCCTTCTCCGTGGGCCCCTGCAACACATGACCATGCAAATTACAAATGTATGTAGGTACTGAAACTAGATCTACTGATTTTTGAGACAACTCAGTCCGAAACGATTTAACATTACAGTTTGTATATCTTGCACCAAACGTTCAGCATAATAATAGACAGTCATGAAGTAAGAAAGATCATTAGCCTGTCTGAGAAGCGTTATGGCGATGTCTTCCGGCAGCTATTAACTTCCGAGATAAACTGTTACGTACATGTACGTCATAGTTTTAAAACAAAACCGGATATGTCAGTTACAATATGAAAGAAAGACTGCATTATTGCCGCAGAATGTAAATATATTACTTTAAAAGTTGTATTGAAGAATATACCCTACCCCAGTTTGTCATTCCATGGTCAGATGTGAACACATATGCCGTTTTTCCATCATGTTCAAAAAAGTCTTCAAACTTATGCACTATGTCTTTAACCCCATCGTCAAGAAATTTCACATGCTTTATGTATTCTCTGTAAAATACAATGATAAAGCGATGTTTCCAACCATTTACAGACAGGAATACAACGTGTAATATTTTGTAATAATTTCTTTAGGGCAGTGCTCTGAAATATTAAAACACATGTACAATTCATCTTAGCCTTTATGGCTATGTAGCAAAGCGTTCTATACTTGCAGTGCATAATTTTTTTTTATACATTTGAATTATATCTAAGGTAATTGAACTTTAATGTTGAAAATACCAGTATTTTTTCAATTGCAAATTGTAATTTTTACACTACGAGCTCCGTACTAGTAGGTTTTCGATCGACATTTTGCAAAATTCGCATAGAGTCTGTACGGACATCATGGACACATACGGATTTTCTGGACTCATAAAGGACACGGCGGAGACACGGTGAAAATATTTCACAGTGCTCCTGAGTTATTATCGAGCTCGTAGAAAGTTTTGAAGTCCGGAGCAGCTCGCAGTAGCCTCGTACAGGCACTGCAAGAGCCCCGGTAGAGCTCGTACGGGCAATGCTTGATGTCCGTGCGTATTTGGAACACCGCGAGGGCCGTTACATCCTTGACGATTCCGTAACTAGAATGAGAATTATCGCCGAACTGGTTTATTCCTATGAGCGCCATACAAACACATGTACGTCCGAGCTCCTTCAAGTTTGCACGACTTGACGGATATCCTACAATTGCATCCTCCAAAAGATCGTACGGGCCCGTAAGCATTTGATCAGAAGCTACGAGTGTACAGAAACCGTACGGATTAAAAAAAGTACGGACATCGTGTGACAAACTGTTAGTCTATATAGCACGAATAAGTAAACTTATTGTTGCGTTTAGCCAACGCTCCCTTGCAATAAATGAGTTTTTTCCCTGTCATATAGACCTATAGGCTAAACAAAATGACAAGAATGCTGATTTGTCCTAATTGACCTTATCAGTCTCAACGTTTTAATGAATATGATTGTTCAATATAATATCCTAATTTACACTAAAACGGCCTGTCAAAATGGCTGACAAAGGGTCACGACTATCGTAGGCACTATCTCTCTCGTATTTAGGCACACTAAATGCCGGCGGATTAAACGCCGACGTAGCTAAGAAAATGACACGACATATTATAAACGCGTAGAATGGTCGACAAAACAAAGCAAAATCAGTATCACTCTTCTGACACTAGCTAAAACCAGTCAACCATTGTATGTTAATACGAGTTTGTTTATTGGAAGTAATGTATCACGTTTTTATGTTAAGCGTAAAAGGTTGGATGCACATTTGTAAGATAACTACTTTCCCGTTCATAAAATATTTCTATTCAACAACTGGGTGTAATACTATACATTTTTACATACGTTTAGTCCATCTAGATGTATAGTCATGTGTGTATATTTTGTACATACTCTCTAAGTTTATTTTATACTTTAGAAGTTTGCTTACAGAGGCGTTTCGATTACTCGGTATACAAGTATACACGTTTATAAATCTACCGTTCAGTGTAAACGATCTACCCTCAAATACATAATCATGTAAATCAATTGATTATTTTTACAACATTTGGAGTTCAAACTTTATCAAATTTAAAAAAAAAAAGATCAAGTATAAATGTAAAATAGGGTTCCGCAGTTTCTGTCACTGTATCGCTCGTAAGCATTAAGTGTCATTTTCTTTCTTTTAAACATAAATAGTGTTCAATAGTTGTAAAGTTTGTCCAAGATTTTCAGGGTGAGTTAAACGTGCACACGTGCACATATTTCTGAAAGCGTGACAGTAGAAATAGGAGCAAAGGTTCTGTATATGTAGTGAGTGTTATGCGGGGCATGTCCGTGAATAAAGTGTTAAGCGGGGACTGTCCATGAACACGCGTCTTGCGACGGCTTACACTAATGCAAATAATCATAAATAAGAAGATTGCTCAATGTTTGTATGATATTGTCGCTATATTACCCAGGTCCCTGATTTACGTAGTGATAAGTAATTTCCACTGTAAATATGGCATCCGCATGAAACATACTGCGGGAAAATGAATTGATTAAGGGTGCACTTTGTTTTCTGTGATTTTTTCATCGACTACTTTTCTGAAAGCCTATATATTTGGTACCAAAATTGAGATCTGTTTACGTACAATATGGCGAACATTTTAGATTTTGCAATCGATCGATGACAAATAAACATGAGATATTGTGTGCGAAAATTGAAGCCGATACGTCTTCTAAATGTTGAAATATTTAAATTAAGAAGTGCACACTTTCTTTTGGAACTGAGTATATTTACTGTTTGTACGTTTGTCACTGTCTTATTACTTGCATACTATGTATTGCACGGTACATTGTTACTTGAAAATGAATATTGTTTATACTAAACATACTGCCTGTCTGTTTGAAATTATCAAACCTTGTCTATTATGTAGTATACAAAAAGACTGAAATATTTGGTTTATAATCTGAATATACAAGTTTGTTTATAATGTTCAAGGAAGCTAGGTAGATTTTACCTACTTAACAGCAATTCTTTATTTAACACTTCTTACTCCAAAATGAAAACAAGCAGATATTCTGCATGAGGAAACAATATCCAGAGACAAAACTTTGAGACTATTTTATTTTAAGCCACGGTATAGTTAAAGGTCCAAACGTACCCTGATTGTCCCCATCGTATATATATATTATAGCTTTTCCGAGCACGAGAAACAGAGGCTGTACACGAGAAACAGGGGCTATCTTAAAGGCACGTGGTCACTGTGAATTTATTCTGATAGAATAATGAAAGAACTATTTACTCTTCAATTTCGCCGTGTGCTTTTCTTTCGGACAAATATACTTACTTTGAATTTGGTCTAACTATGTAACCAGCATGGTCAATACCACCAAGATGAAGGAAGAACAACACTTTATCTTTGTTCATCTTTTCCTTCAGGCCAGTATCGTCCTTGGCTTTACCCAAGAAGTTCTGAAAATTGAATATACTTAGTGCATTATATAGAACGTAGACTGTTTCTGGGTATAATAAGAGCTTTAATGAGTCAGTCGAGTGAATAAATAGCTGTTAATGACAGTACACAAGATACCGAAGTTGAATCTTGAGTGTGTTTAAAGAAGAACATTATTTGGGTGGTGAAAACAACAATGTTGCGGTTTGATTTAATTGTTCTTTGTGTGTGGATAAACAGCTCATTCTATCATCTGAAGCTACGTAATGGTGGCTTAACATAAATGCGGCATACTCCCCGCAGCGGTTACTTCCCCTTATAGTATGCCTTTGGGAGTTTTGCAAACTGACATGCCCGAGCTAGCCTATGTTCCCAGAAGATGCTGAAAACTTATCAACCCGAAGCAGAGGTGTAAGTTAAAAATCATCTTTCATGCAAAGGATGGGCAGGTTGAGGATCAGGACCATCGCAAGGCGGATGGATATAAATATGTTATACTGTAGCTATCATCTGTTTGGCAAACTGCTTTTAAATAAAGTTGCTGTTTTAGGAGGAACATAAAACGGTGTTCGGTTCATAAAACATGTGTACACCAGTGCAATATTTTTCTCCATGAACTTAAGTAAAATGAGATATGGTTAAGCGTAAGTAGTTCAGGTTTGTAAAAATGTTTCTAACAGGTCGTACATTTATACAACGATTTAGTAATAATTACTACTTAAACTAATTTATTTTAGGTCGATTGTGAAACAAGGTATCACTCTCGACACCTCATTCCTGATGGTATCCATCGCCGTGAGGGTATGAGAGAAGCGAAGTCAGTTTCCCCTTTTTTAATGCTGAGCGCCAAGCAAGGGGGCTACTGGTACCATTTTTACGCCTTTGGTATGACACGGCCAGGGAGCGAACTCATGACCTCCCGCACTGGAAGCGGACACTCTACCACTATGCTATTAAGGCAGTCAAACGATTTAACGATATAACATGATATCCTTCTTCCTATTGCATGCTTCAATTCCTCCTGACTTATTTTCGTATTTATGCAACCTAATTTCTAATGCAAGATTTACTTCAGATATTTTTTCATAGCTTTGCATAGCCATCAATGCTGGAGATATAAAATTACAAAATACTGACACTGAAGCTGGATTTTGCACGCGACAATGATCATAGTATGTCATTTGACTTGTTTAGTTTAACATACATGTATACATATACATACCGTGACTTCATTGAAGACCCAGCTGTCCATATCTTTGGGGTCTATACCGGAAAGATACTTCCTTTCTCCCGGAAACTGCTCAGAGAATATGCGCTCCGGGTGATCTGAAATAAGATGGCACTAATATTTATTCGTAATCACAAGAGAAAACAGAAATACTTGCATTTTGTTAT
This sequence comes from Saxidomus purpurata, assembly GCA_022818135.1. NCBI lineage: Eukaryota > Metazoa > Mollusca > Bivalvia > Venerida > Veneridae > Saxidomus > Saxidomus purpurata. The sequence goes on from JAFMSR010000007.1 coordinate 14,798,833, forward strand.
CCGCTCGCCCGATATATATATTCATAACAAAAAGTGAAGATGGGAGCGGTTCTGTTAGGTTAAGGTGTCTGTCGCTCATTCTGGAGGTTGTAGGTTCGAGCCCCACTGGGTCACTACCGTACCTTCTCATTTTACAGCAGTATTTGTTTTTCAAACGGTACTTTTGAAGCGGACTCGAGAGTGACTCGATTAGCTTAAAGCTTTCTTCAAAGTCGAGCTAAAATGAATTAGTATAAACTAAAAATGGAGAACGCCAAACACAAGAACGTTTCGCATCGTAAACAAGTGTCTGTCTAAGTTTAAATTATTAATCAAGATTAATCTGATTGGTTATTGACGAGCTTTGTTTCAAAACCGACTAATCAGAAGTGTGATATTTTGATGGCCTGGTTTTTTAAATGATTATACTTCCATATTAGTATTTCAGTACGTTTGTGTTAGTTTTGCATGCGTTCACTGGAAAATGAATGATTGTTGTTGCTGTTGTTGTTGTTGTTGTTGTTTGAATCTAACGCCCGTTTCAATCGTAGTTCAGTCATTTTTGCGGACGGGCAGTTTACCTCACTATCGTTCCTGGGAAGAATTAGTACTAGAACTTTATCCTCTATAAGAAACTGCAAACTTTCTCACATAAAGAGATATGATCGGCTCGAACCCACGACCCTTAATCAACGATAGGTTAATCAGCTGCTATGAAAAGTTAACACATATGGAGTAAGTGAATACTCTATTGAACTTACCTTCCGCAACTTTTTCTAAGAACTTTGGTGTATCCCACGTCCATGTATACGTCGTTTCTTCGAATATTGTATCAAAGCCAATATCGCCACCACTAATATCTGAAATATTTAATATCACATGTATTAAGTAAACAGAAATAGAGAATTAATAATAATAATAATAATCATAATAATAACAATAATACATGTAATTATTATTTAAAAATAGAATATCAATGTAGTAATAATATTTGCAACGTAGATCTATATGTCATTGTTTTCCTTTTTGTTAGATGAAGAAAATTCCCACCGTCATATGCAAATTAACTGTACTTATATCATTTTTTTTTCCAAACGTTCGATTAAATCTTGCTCATTAATCTACATTATAAATAGCCATGAATATACATGTCCTCTAAAGTATTTAGTGTCAGAGAGCACGGGTTATACATGAAAATCTCTCAAGTTGCTCAGTTGTAGAAAGTGTCACAGTGATATTCATATTTGAGATATGACTTGATTCATATTTCGCTTATATATTATGAAACTAACTACTTTGACTGAAATGTTATTTCCGCACGATTACCGTCTAGGTCAAAGAGTTAATACTACCCAGTCAGTGTATTTCTCGTCTAAACAGGGAATTAATAAATAAATACGTAAACCCGTCAAAAAATCGAACGACGAAAATCTTAATATCTTTGTCACACATAAGAATAATCATACAATATATGCAAGAGTGTGTAAATATACGATTTATTGTATGGGTTTAGGCCATCTTTGTAGGACATATATATAAATTTATGAATAACATATCAATAAACGAACTAGTAAACGTTTGTAGTTTTCGCAGTACCTTTGGCAACTGAGGATGGATCTTCATAGAACCCTGCTGTCATAGCCACGTGACCTGGTCTGGTCGCGGTTGGAACGCCGGCCATTTGTACCCCCCATACACCTTCATTCTCAGCTATATTCCTGTAAAAAGATGGTTATATTATACCTGATATATTTTAGTGTTCAAGTCATTAAAGTCCCAGGATCACATTGGCTTTACAAATATAGAAAAAGAAATTTACTGTTACAATAATTCACTCTAAAACAATTTTGACATATGCCTTTCCTCCGAATTCAAGTCGTTAGTGCCTGAAAGAGTTGCCATAAAAACATCTGTATTTTTTGCAATATCATTGAAAAAAATACTGCACTTTATTTGTGTACATATTTAAAATGCAAAGTTAAGAATGATTTTGGTACTTTATTTCCGCCGATAAGACAGCGTTCTGGGTAAAATAAGAGCTACTATTAATTGTGATCTTAGGGCTTTAATGTTATAAATAACAATACATTTATTAAATGCTTTATTAGTCAACAGTACACATTATTTTCTTACTTTCGTCCATCGTCTAAATGTATAGCCATTATAAAATAGAGTCCCGATTACTAATTTTATGCCCCCACTGGTGTTGTCGTTATGGCGTTAGCTTGCGTATACTTGGAGGAGCCGGGTTCAATCCCTGGACAGTCCACTTGGGGTGTGTATTTGGGTAAGATGCCAAATTTGTCACAGTCAACCCGGTTTTAAATGGGAGTGAATACTGATGTCTGCAACTGATTTTGTCAGAGTGGTGTACCGAGAGATATTGACATAAGTTCCTCTTCGCGTGACCCTATGATAGCGTTTCAGCTATTGAATCATAGCAAGAATAGACAAACAAAACTATGACAGACACGGCCTCACATACACACCCGATGATAGAGAATACGTCTAGGCTATGTTACTGTTTCACTCAATCAAAATATTAAATTTTAACCTAAGAAACGGGGCTGGTGTCGATCCGTCCGGCTGCAGCATAAGGGTCTTGTCGGCTCTGAGACCATCGGCAACTATGAAAATCAGTCGCTTGGCCGGCGGCTGGCGTATAGAAGAATGTCCTGGGAGGCCACCGATGAGCGGTACGGTGAAATATATATCAAATATACTGATGAACACGACCACATGGACAAAAAAGCCAGCGACGATGATCGCCCATGTCGACATAGCCTATTGTCAAACACCTACGTAGTCAGCTCTTCTGTCCTGAAAACAAGAATCAATACGTGTTTACGTAATAATTAAGTCAGAAAATTTTGGTAAATAGTGGTAATATTTTAAAGCACTTACTGTACTGTCAGATATTCTCAAATTATGTCCGGTTGATTTCATTCAGTGAATAAATATGCGCAATCCCAATAGCCTGTGTCTGCACAAGAGGCCTTTTACAAAGAAAAAATGTGTTTACTTATCACTTTGTTGGAGTGAGAAATTAAATAGAAAAAAATGAATAAATCTCTTTATACAACCGTACTGTACACACCTTTGCTTTCACTGAAACATATTGATAGTCTACAACCGAGCAAAATCTTAAACAGTGTATTAAAATGTATGTAAATCGATAAAAATGTGTTTCCACGCATACATAAATAAACATATGTGAGAACTAGATAGCTATCAAATACATATGTTTTCTCGTGACAAATACAAAACATTTTATTCAATTTGCATGAACGACTGTGCTTTTTTACAAAAGATATACACATAGTGTAAGTATGGTTCACATAGTCTTAGAGGCCGAATATGGCGTTTGCCATATAAACATGATGAACTGTCATTCGTTCTTTATCATCAATTAATCATATTATTGATAAATTAGAGCAGGGTCTGCGTACCCAGAATAACATTGATTCCATATACAATGAATGGTGTGACGTAATCAAACAGAACATGTATAAAAGCGTTCCATATAAAACTTTGAAAATTGGTATTTCGAATAAAAAACGTAGACCTGGTAAACCCTGGTGGTCTGATAGGTTGTCTGAATTATGGTCTGATTTGTGTCTCGCTGAACGCCGATGGGCTAATTGCCAAAATAAAAGGGATAAATCTGATTTTAAAACTATTTTTGTTAATATACGTAAGCAGTTTGACCGAGAAGTTCAAAAGGCTAAACGTTTTTACTGGTATTTTATGCAAAACGAACTTATCAATGAATGTAATACGGACAATAACAAGTTTTGGAAGTCTTTTTGGTAAAATGGGTGTTAACCATTATAAAAATAAAAGTATTCCACTGGAGGTTACTTTAAGCAATGGTAATACGTCGACAGTTTTGTCTGAAGTATTAGAGAAATGGAAACATGACTTTAGTTCTTTTGTATGGTAAAAATGTAAATGAATCTAACGAAATAGAGCTGGAAGATGTGAGTAATAATTTGCCTTTTTAATGACTATATCTCCGTATTGGAAATTAAAAGGGCTATAGACAAAGCAAAATGTGGAAAAGCTATAGGTATCGACAACAACATGCTGAAGTTTTAAAAAATGATACGGCTGTATTATTCTTTTCACTCACTTCTTTTAATATTTGTTTTGATAAAGGTATTGTGCCCTCTATTTGGGGTAAATGTGTAATTAATCCAATACCAAAGAATTCAACCTTAGATCCTAGGGATCCCCTTTTCTTATAGAGGTATATCATTAGCTCAGTTGTTTACAAAATTTATTGTGGTATTCTCAAAATAGGTTACAGCTATGGGTTGATAATACCGAAATGTTAGCAGATGAGCAAGGTGGATTTAGAAAGAAGAGAAGTACAATAGATCAAATTTCTACCCTCACTAATATCATTGATACCAGAAAGAAACTGAAACAATCAACCTTTACGGCCTTCATCGATTTTAGAAAGGCTTATGATTTCATTAACAGAGATAAACTGTGGGTAAAACTTCAAGAAACTGGTATTTCTGGGAAAATATTAAAAGCTATAATGTCACTTTACTCATCTGTTTCTTCATGCATTAGGGTTAATAGGTTTAATACCGACTGGTTCGATATAAAGACTGGTTTGAGACAAGGGTGTTTGTTATCTCCCTTACTTTTTTAATCTATATATGAATGATTTAGTTTTGTATCTGAAAAGCTTTGATGTTGGCGCCTATGTTGGAGATGAGAAAATTTGTATTTTGTTATACGCTGATGATATTGTTTTGTTAGCAGAAAATGAAGATGATCTACAAGTTTTGCTAACTGCGCTGGCTGACTGGTGTAATATTAACGACATGCATGTTAACAGCGATAAAAGTAATGTTGTTCATTTTCGACCACCGTCTGTACTTTGTACTGATAGATTGTTCATGTGTGGTAATTACAACTAGCTATTGTTAAAAATATACATATTTGGGTATGGTCATTGATGAACACCTTGACTTCAATGTAACAGCTAAGGCAGTTGCGCAGAGTGCTAGTAGAGCCCTCAGGTTACTTATTGCCAAATGTAAGTTGGCTGGCGGAGTACCGTACGATGTATTTACAAAGCTATATGATTCTATTGTCTGGCCGGTCATTAATTATAGTGCATCTATCTGGGGAACAAAGTCTTTCTCCTGCATCAATGCAGTACATAACAGGGCCATGAGGTTCTTTTTGGGAGTAGGAAAATACACACCTACTGCTGCATTGGCAGGAGAAATGGCTTGGGTTCCACCTGTAGTCCGTCAATGGAAGGCCATTGGTGTTTTATGGGCCGGATATGTAATACAAATTCATCAAGAATTAACAAACGTATTGCACTTTGGGCTGCTGCCAAATCTGATAGTCTAAGGTCTTGCAAAAACTGGTTTTTTACAGTTAGGCAACAGTTAGCTACTTCTAACCTGGCAAACTATGTATCTATTGTTAACCATGTACCTAAAGATACTATTATAAATCATATTGTCAGTTGCATATGCGAAGTATGTTACTGATTGGAAACATACAGTCTGTAGATATACCGGTGTGAATGGCAGGGGACGTAAAAGCTTAGAACCTATTGTATATTTAAAACAGATTTTAAAGTAGAAGACTACTGCAAACTTATTTTACCCCCTACACATAGAGCAGCTCTTAGTAAATTTCTGTTGCGGAGTAGCTCCTATTAGAATTGAGACAGGGAGATATGAAAATATAAAGGTTGATGACAGAAAATGCCTTTTTTGTAATGTAGTCGAGGACGAGAGTCATGTATTATTGACTGTAATTTTATGATGATATACGTCAACATCTATTTCAAAAGCAATTTCAATAGTGCCAAACTTTTTAAGCCTATCAAATGAGGTTAAACTCAATATACTTTTCACCAATAATTCATTGATAAGAATATGTGCCAAAACCTGTCACAATATTTTAATAGAAGGATGTTTTATCTATGTAAATAATGCCTTATGTATGTCATGTACATTGTATTTCTTAAATCAATCACTTCCTTTTACGCTCCCAAGAAGTAGTTGCTAATCGTTCATCTACGGTCTGACCGGGGTGATATATGATTTTGTAAAACATTTTTTAGTTAGTGCTCTAGCACCATTTTCTACATTCAGTTTTTTATTGCTTTGTGAAATTTAACTAGGTTTTAATGTAACGATTAGCAGCTTCTCCTTGGCTTTATCTTGTATTTATATGTAAACTAATGTGCTTTTGTTTTAATGATTAGTCTCTTATAATTCATTATTGAATGGCAATGTATATCATTTTAATGTTATTCTATTTATGAATGTGTCTTTTGATATACATTGATGAGACTCTAATAAAGATTTATATATACGTTACTCCAAAAGTATTTGAAAAAGCGTCCAGAAACTTTTACAGAGTAAACTATACAGTTAAACCTACTGTCCCGAGATATCAGGGTAGACATTTTGCACTATTGTCCTCGGCGTATAGGCAACTAATAAAAATATATAGCCCGAGGGTAACAGTTCAAAATGTCGTCCCTGATACCGGGGGACAATAGTTTTGACTGTTTCCAAATACATGTACACACATGACATGATAGCTTTATTATGTCATCGCTGTCTCATGAAGAGAAATTATAAGGATGCCGGGGACAATAGTTTGATGCCATTCGTTTTATTTCTTTAAAGCTAATATATCATTTTTAAATGCATCTGCGGTCGCAGTAAACTTCGCCCTAGTCTTATAAGCGTGTAGATTAAAAAGTCAACACTAACCTTAAATAGGTGGCCCTTTTGTGAATGCATTTAAACACGCTCAAAATAGAGGAATTCAGAATGAAGGTCTGGTGTTTGTTAATTGCTGTGTTCGATGCTGTTTAGGAGTTATTTTCCTTACCATATTTTCAAAATCTGTTCCAACTAATACATCACGGCAAATACCGGTCCAAGGCTTATTCAATATTTAGTGGTTTAATATTGAAAAACCACGCTAGCAGTGCGCAATTTTTTTTTAATCTCCTGTTAATCATAGGCAAAGCAAAGAAGCATTAAGATTAATATACATAGGTATCTTAACTCTTTTGAAAATGACAATAAATATGGTCGAAGTATCCCATCATACCTGTTCAATATACACGAGGTTTTACTATACAGATGTCTCAACAACAGTTTGAACAATATCATTAATGATTATTGTATGCCAGGCTTTTGTGTAAACACGTTATACATGGAAGCTTTTCATTTTAATTGATCGTCCGTATATACTGGCGTTAAATGGAAATCGTGACAGAAACTCTTAAGCATTGCTAAATAGTTTCTATATATGGCTGTCTTTCGTTTCGTGTGAAGAACGCACTAAGACCCCCTTTTCTTACATTGGTATAAAAAATATTGAAATATTAAATTATCAAGTAATAGTAAAATTCAGTCTAAAAATCATAAGTTGTATACCACAAGTAGTCCTTGAATACGTTTTATACAACGGCATGTTTTCTTCTTAAAGAGTTAATTGAATTGAGTTGAGTATAGTGTTTCTAATTAACAAATAACCTATGTTACCGTTTGATAACAAATAACCCATGTAACCCATTTAATATCAAATAACCCGTGTAAACGGCTTAATATTACTAGACCTAAAATGGTGTTTAGCCTTTTTGTTAATAATAATTGGAAAACGCCTTTTAAATATATGTAATCATCGCCACGTGTCTCATATCGAGTCCTACCTTTTGAACGTGTTACCATTTTCAAAGGCCTGCTGTAGCAACAACGTTCAATATTCATACATATTTCATAGCCTGAAACCTTTCGTAGATTCATTGATTTAGAACAGTTCTTGAAACCATGATTACACTTCTTACAATGCTTAAAAGGTCATTAATAGTTTACACGTTTTACTTTTTTAATAACGCTTTTTTAAAACTGGTAATTTTTCACAAATTGTTTTTACCATACAAATTAAATATTTTACTGTTACCTTTTCAGCGTGTAATATCACTAAAAAATCCGCTTATTCCAAATTTCAGGTACGAATATACATGAGTCACGTGTTAAGTCCTACACTTAAGCGTTAATCTGTAATCCAAAAATATCTTTACAGTAAGAAATAATAATTCTACAGATTGTATTTGTACAAACCGATCTTTTTTTGTAATATGATATTACTATAAGGTCCGTTCTTTTTATGAAAGAATTCAGTGTATAGAGCGATCTGGGTACTTTATATACCGTTACGGTTTGTTTCACAATCGATGAAGCAAACAGTCGGTTTATGTCTGATCTTGTTCTGTATACTAAAATACAATTGCTTAAGAATGACTGAAAATTCTAAACAAAACGTTTTATTAGATAGTCCTACTTAAAATATTTGCTTAAGTCAACACTCTTAAGTATTTTCACTGTTTAACATGTCATCAAATACTGTTATCGATAAAAATCGCCATGACATTAACCCGGGGTGTATTGGAAAAGTAGACTACTTTGCTCCTATAGAAGTAACAGACTGTATATGATACGAGCGCATTTGACTTGGTTAATACTAGCCTTGGGTATTTTACCTTGCTTGTGGAGATGTGGGTTACTTTCGCCGCAAGGTGAGGGTTTTGGGGGTTTACAGTCACATTTCGCTAGTTTCGAAATATATGAGGGGGCCAACATACTACTCTAGCTCCATGACACCTTGGTGATCGTTAAAAATGTAAAAGAACAGACGTGCACGTGTCACTGCAGAGCATTTTGATACATATTAAAATATCTGTAGTCGTGGAAGCACGAAAATATTCACGAACGCTTCCGTGACATAATGCTTCTTAAATCCGGTGTAATCTTTTTAAGGAGTTTGTGTTTAAAACAATGTGATTACAGCCCGTTACAGTTACACTAAATCTACACTGAACCATATGATAGACAAAAACTAGCCCTACCTACAATTAACATCTAAGACCCAAACAGAGCCTTTCAACAAATTCTACATTTTTACAATTCTTTAACCCTCTTTATGAAAGCTTTATCCTTGCCCCATGGGTACAAAACATTGAGTAAGCGTTGCAGGTAAACTGACAAGTTATATTTATACTAATTGACGTAACAAATTTTTACAACTTAGATTTATAGCTGGTAATTCAAGGCTGTTTACTTTGTCGAGTCATATAATATTGTCATAAATTTTAACCCTAAATTTTAACGTATAACTAACTACCTCATACATCAAATTTTCAACCCAACTGGTATAAAATGTATAAGAAAGCTTCGAATGGGTGGCGGGGAGTGCAGCGAGAAGCTGACTGGACTGGACGGCCAAAGGATCACGGTCTTCCATAGCAGGTTTCAGGTTCTGAAAGGGTTTTAGATTTTCGGTGGGTTTCATATATCACTGATTTACCGAATCAGCTGAATATTGTATGTGTATAAATACAGCACAGATCAGGGCAGAAAATCATTACACTCTTTATATATCTATTAAGGAAGTGCAGACAAGTTCAGTAAGCGAATAAGTGTGTTTGTACATTCGCCCAGCCTAAACAATGGTGTCATAAAATAATAAAATGCCAAACATGTATTGACTTGCGGATTAGTATACTCGTGTAGATTTTATAATTTCACACAATCTTTTGTCAAAACGTATTAATGCTGTAAAGAGATTTTTACATAAAAGTAAAAGTACGAAAGATTTTAACTTTTAATCCACGTGTTTTGATTGACGCTGACGTCATGAGTGAAAATGTGCTTTAAAGTCTCCAAAGATTAATGTGCTAAAAAGGGAATTTCAAGTCCCATCATGTGTAGTTACTGATGAGGACATAATAAAAGTGAAAAATATACAATAAAATTAAAGTAAAACTAAGATATACACGACTCTCGCACAGTTTGCATTTTAAATAATACAATACTGAAAATTTAAAACTATTTCACTTTTAAACGAAATATGCAAAATGTTATATGAAATGCAGTAGATCTATAAAGTATTTTTCTGCTTTCCTTGTGGACTGGCTAGTATCGTATTCGAGGTTTCTACTTACGAGTCGCTCACTGCAGCTTTTTATATAAACTATATAAGATTTTTTGTTTGTAATTGTGCTTATTAGGTCCACCATCCTCGTTTGAGGTATAGTCGGTACGACCCGGACTATATAAGATCAATGCTTCTGTCATTTATAAACTTTGGTTTCGGAAACTTAACTTGGATCTTCTTGAAAAAAAAGAAAGGAAAAAGTCAACGACCTATATACCAATACATTAGATAAATGTTCGGAACTTACAGCGGCAAAAAGGCACGACTGGGCAAACAAAAGAGAAAAATCTACCCTCGTGCACCCGTGCAAGATGTGGTCACTTCTTCCCGCCCTCTATTCTTAAAACCGAGTAAAATGCATAAATGAATTATCACTAGTATAATATCAAACATGTTTTAATGTGCATGTGTCTATAATATATAATTTTTGGGGGTTTTTGCACAGAGTGTACTTCAAAATCCCCCAAGTCGAAATCCCACTGGTCCAAAAATGGCATTGTAGTGATAATCCCCTCAATGAGTTTTACAAGTGGAAAAGCATAATTATATTGAATGAAAAAAATTAAATGTTTAATTTGTCTCTAGTTTTACTTTACTTTAGCGAATGATTGAAAAGAATTGAAATTACATAGTAAAATCCAATGAGGGGATTATGACTACCATGCCATTTTTGGACCAGTGGGATTTCGACTTGGGGGATTTTGAGTGTCTCCCTTCTGCACAATGTCATACGCGAAGGAGCGCTACCCCAATAATCCGACCAGATTCGCAAATAAAAAAGGGACCGCGAACATGGTACATGTTCTGTTTGAGATAAAATGCCCCCGACAAAGAATGAGACAGTACTAGTGTTTACGAATAAACATCGTGGCAAACTGTTTATTACCACTAAGCGCCTTCATTGCCACGCATGTTTACATAGAAACAATCGGCGATATAGAGGATAATTGTTGGTTTCGGTGTAAGATCACGTTATAATTTCACCGAGTGGGCACCAAAAGTGATATTTTTACGAGGGGCCCCCCCCGCCCCCCCCCGTGAAAATAACAACTTTGGTGTTCACGAGTGAAATTAACGTCATCTTACACCGATCCACTTTTTCTGTTTTTTTATGGTTAAAACTCTACTTTTATTGGTTTATTTCTTCAAACTATCGAAAATCGCGGAAACATCACCAGAAACATAGCGCAAATGACGTCTTTAAACGACGTATCGTCGCATGGTTTCGTATTAATTACGCTCGGTATCTTTTGACGTAAATCCGGGTTAAAGTTGCAAACGTGAAAAATAAATGGTATCCCTGTTTCAAAACTGTGGATTATCACTTTTATTTCACTGAGAAAACTCTATAATTCACTGGAAAACATAAAATAAAAACTTTTAATCTATAGATGTGAGACAAAACACTAAGCGCCGTCATTGCCACGCATGTGTACGTACACAATCGACGATAGACCTTTGATCTATAGAGGTGAGACAACAAACTTTAATGCAACTTATCATGTCAATATAATTATGATATAATCTCATACTAACTGCTAAAAAGACCGCCTCCGTGGTCGAGTGGTTAGAGTCACTGAGATGACTGTAACCTCTCATAGAGTGAGGGTTATGAGTTCGCGCCCTGCTACCGACCATGTCCCTTTATGTGAGAAAGTTCACCCCGGGTATTCGACTACTTCGAACGCAGATGGGTACTACTGACGACAGATGTATATACATGAACGTCCTGACATGTAAGCTGGAAAATACCTAATATCTTCTCTTTTTTATTCATTTTCACAATGTTTTCGTTCAATATGAGTTTCAATATATTAGTACTAGCCAATGCTCAATTGCTTAGCTGAAAAATGACCGACGTGTGGTTACGATTGCGGAAATCAGACCAGAAATTGCTATTTTCCGGATTTTTAACAGAATTTTAAGAAATCCAATAATCGAAAGAGTCCAAAACTGCATAAATCGTAAAGCTTCACATTTTCTGTAGCAGAAAAACATATTTTCTTTTCGCTATGACTGATACAGCAGCTGCAATTGACACTTAAATAAGCATGGGGTTCACTTTGAGGGTACATATGACGACAGATGAAAATATTATAGGGTACGTATGAACGCAGACGGTGGATACGTAAAACGCCATACAAACTGCAGATACGTAAAAGATGAAACATAAGACTTATGATGGGAATACTGTTGATAACTTTAGTTTTTGTTATAAACTGAAAAACTGTGTAAGAAAAGTTCAACACAAGTCAAGGCTAAATAGAAAACTTCAGTATCATTATGATTTTTGTAAAATTATCTTTTATTAATGAGGTACCGGACTTTTAACTTTTTGTTACAGACTCATAATACAAATAGAGGCATTAGTCCGCAAAAATATATGTGACTTGCTGCATTTGTATGTATTACCATGAGAAACAAGTATGGCAAGTGTTAAGTTGATACGTTTGTCGGTTTTGAAGTTATCAATATATTGATAACACGTCTTTGATCAACGCATAAGCTGGGGCGAGTACAACTCTCCTCAGTCTTCGGACAGTCGGGCTAAAAATGTAATTACAACTGTATTTAATATTTTACATGAGCGTTAAATGAACATGTTTGTTCCTGTGGATTATTTGTAGTAACATTGTCTCTTACATGTTTCTACAACTTTCATACGAGTTGTAAATACTCGAATACGTATACGATAGGTAATGATTGGTCATTGACTAGTTACTAGTGTATGGGAAAAACATCGATATTTTAAATACTTCGTTGCAGGAGACTTAGAGACCTCATTATCAATTCATTCTCCAAACTAGAGATTATCTTTCACGAAAAACAAAAAACAAAAAAAAACAACATGTCTCCTATTATTTTATAGCATTATTCAGTAGAATTGAAAATGCATACCACTAAACTGTAACAATCCGATGATATACACAAGTTCAGGCTTCGCAGCAATCACTTCTGCGTAGTTTTGTAGTTTTCTGACCAGTGATATAGGATTAGTAGCTCAAGCATATTAAAATATGAGACATCAAAAGACATAGTTCCGCAAAATTCATTGAGCCGTAACATGCTGATGAAATGTACAATTACGTTTGACAATTATCACTCATGTGACTTTTGGTAAAATTCAACTCAAGCGTTTAGAATTAGTATAGTCTATAGACATTCTGAAATATGACACACCAGGGTTGCAACTTCCCTAGGAATCAATGAATCGGAACATGCCGACGACAACTTGTGTTCTATTAGGTTTTGTGGAAATCTGGCCAATGGTCGAGAAGAAGTTGCAAACCATCATTAAATTTGAAGAATTAATGGCCATACAATGTAAATCCCCTGAAAATAACTGAACCGGAAGTGCCGGCGATATGCATAACTAAGCTTGGCACTGCTCAATTATCTTAGGTTAAGTGGAAATCTGCCGGATGTTATAGGAGAATTAGCCATAACATCATAAAAGTGTATGTATTAGGGCGGTTTTTCCACTGTATCATTGAACCGGAACATGCCGATAGTATGCACAACTACGCTTATGTGAAGTTTGGTGTAAATTCGCCACGTGGTATCAGAGGAGCTGCGTGGACATACTTAATGACAAAAACAGTGACAGACATGTATCACTAATAATATGTCTTTCACGGAGGTGGGATACTTAATTATTATCAGTATATACATGCAAGATCCCTCTACATAGACTAAACAACTGCCATACTGAATGTAATTAGTTTAAAACCAATATTTATCCTGATTGGAAAACACCTTTTTACGCTTACTACTTGTAACACATCTGCCGTTATACGTATCCTCATTTCATAATTATCTGCGTTCGTACGTATCTCCTTCGGTCGTCAGACGTATCCGTTTATCTTCACCCACCTCTATAAATTTGCTTATATCAAAACGATACCACTAATTCCAAAGTCTAGGTCTGTTTGTATTGATACCTTATACATTTGTCTGTATACGTGTCTAAGGTCATTGATATATATTGTTATTATAAGCAAATATAAATGTCCTATTTGGCAACATTACTGTAGTTTTTTCAACATTTCAGGGAAATTCTTTAATTAAAAGGCGTCAGTTTATCATAAAACTTCACACATGCTTAGTTTAAACATATTACTACCTATATCATGCAAAAGGTCGGAGCATAAAAGAGAAATGATAAAAATATCGGGATTATTCCAGCGTGCCTGTCATGACGTACATGTATATACATCTGTCGTCAGTAGTACCCATCTGCGTTCGAAGTAGTCGAATACCCGGGGTGAAGTTGGCAGTTTCTTATGGAGGATCGGAGTTCTACCCAGGAACGACTGCAGGTCCGCCTGTTAAAATGACCACCACCAACAACAAGAACAACCTGCTAAAAACGCAAACTATAGCTAATATACAACTGCTATCTCATGAATAAAATATCGAAACTGGTAGACACATAAACATTCATAGAAGTGAACGAAAAAGTACGCTATGCGAAAACATAGGAGACGAATACCATTTCATATTAATTCGCCCTTTTTATTATGAATCAAGAAATCATAATGCACCCAGATGTTATAGCAGAAAACCAAGTATGTTTATTTCTATAAATGCTAAATACGACATATTCAAAGCTGTTAAACAGGATAAACGACTTTTTTTTGTGAAAAAGCATTCGCAATTAGAAAAGAAATGTTAACTTATGTTGCATAGTTTTTTGGGAGACCTTGAATGTTTTAACTCTGATTCACTTTTTATCGTGTTCTCTGTTATAAGATATGTTGTGTATAACAGTACTGATCATATTCTTTGGTTGAATCACGGATCTATATACACATATAATGTATGTGTGTATATAGGTCCGTGCTTGAATGTTATAAATGTATGTATAATATTTCTATTTTATCATACTATGTAAGTATGTATGTCGTTAAGCGCATGCATGTAAATATGAAAGACAAGGAAGTGTTTATGTTCAAGTCTGATCTGTAAATAAAATGCCTGTTTTGTCCTGTATAATTATTTCAACGGAAGTATTTCAGATTAAAATATCATATTACAAGTGTGCTCATTTAAGGCCGAACAAAACTACTATTGAATGTGAGTCAGCCCGGTTAGCTCGATCAGGATTCATTATATTAACGATCCCTGGCTCAAGCAATAGAGCACGAGACTTGTAATCTCGGGGTAGCGGGTTCGATTCCCGTGGCTGACCAACTAAAAGTACTAACAGTCTTTCGGATGAGACTTCAAAACCGAGTTCCCATGTATGCTATACACCTGGCATGTATAAGAATCAGGGGTGTCTCTGGAACTGGGACGCTTTTTGTATCTTGCACTATCCTCCGAAACCTAAAAAAACTAACCTCTTCTTGGGGCGTTGGTCATGTGGGAACCCGGTACGAACGATAAAAGCTCTTATATACGATACTGTTGAATGTATATAGTCTTCATTCTCATAGTGACCTTTGAAATAGATGCTCAAAATAACCACATAACTTTAAATTCCAAAGAGAACAATTGATGTTAACAGGGATCTAATAAAGTTCTGAGCAGTGAACTTTCAATATTTTTCAAGGTCAGAAAACTAAGTAGCGACAACATGATCAATTGATCCAGGACAATATATGTGCCTAAGAATTCAGGAATTTCCACACATTTTTTTAGAAATTGGAGGGGACACCTCTCCCACCGTCTTCGATAACACGTCCGCGGCCCAAATGTCTGTTACACCGTTACTGTAAGGGGAAGTAACCGCTGCGAGGAGTTTGGGGAGTTAACGATTTGTAGTTTGGTGTTCTCCCTTCGATACTCTTTCGAGATATTAGTTGACGGAAATTATTTACGAAAACATATTTGTAAACCCATTGCCTACAATGAATATACAAGATGGCAATGGCAGGTAATTCAAAAAGCTTTTATTGTTCAGGTTTGTTATGAGAATTTTGATAAATCTGCTCATGAAAGTAAGAATGACCACCGTCAATTGTGTAGTAATTTTCGGACAGGCAAGTTGTCTGAAAAAAAAAACTTTCAAAATTATAAACAAGGCAGTGGCTAGGTAGCCGTACATATATTTCATACGAGGCTCTATGTAGATTCGGTATTAAATAATCATTAATTAAGGTACATTATTATTTGTAAGTTAACTTGTTTATTTATAGAAGATAAGGATCGGAGTAGTACCGTGTAATTTACCGCTACCTTGCCACGGCCTTCTTAAAGCAGTTAAATATGCCCAAAATATTGAATTTAAGTTTCTATCACGGTTTTACTTCTAATTTTTCTTTTACATATTCATAAAGTTCATTATTTCAGCTTTCATTTGATACCAAACATTTCAAAATTCATAAAAAATAAAGAAAATAAAGGGTAGGCCTAGTGCTGTATTTTCCAATATATTCTTACCTCGTCCAGGAATACTCTATAACTGTCTATAACCGGTTATAGAATAGACGGTTCCTGCTTCGTATAATTATAGAACGGCCAGATAATACACTTTTCCTAACAGAACAAGTTACTTTGAATAAACAACATTCAGAATCAGAACTTTTTTAATGTTAGAGAAAAATAATTTTTCGCATTCACAAATTAACGAACATTACTTAGTCAGTGGTGCCACATATCTTTGACTTAATTGATAATCTTGAGTTAATTTTGTCATCTTTTATGACAGGCCATATTTTTCACACGTACCGCGAGTGACAAATGACAAGTGGAAAATGAACATTGACCAGTATGGTTTAATGGGAAAAGATATCTAAAAACTACATTTTAAGGTTCAGATAAAAAAAACTTCATTTTTAAAAGACTCATATTAAAACGCATTACGTGATTGTATAGTGGCGATTTGCATTGAAAGCTAGATAGTTTTTCATACACTATTATCTACTTGAAATGAGGGAATGTACATATATTTCATATGAGGCTCTATATAGAATAGGTATTAGACTGTTAAAGATGAAAAGAAACAAATGTTTGAAATATATGTACGGCTACCTAGCCTTTTGGTCTAGGAAGCCGGATCCGGCTACCTAGACCAAAAGACTAGGTAGCCGGTCACTGCTACCTAGCCACTGCCTATGAACAAAAGCATACCTATAAACCAGCTGTTTAATTAATGACCAGAGCCTTTGGGTTTCATTTCATCAAAGGAGTATGAAGTCCTGGCTACTCTTCATGTTACAGTCTCGTTTAAAATGTGAAAATAAAATGTGAAAATAAAATGTGAAAATAAAATGAAGATATTTTGTTGAGCTTTTGAATTGTATCTTGGTCATACAATTACTGCCCTACAATTAATTTACTAAATTAGTCAAACTAATTATTGGATTCATACCTCCCGGTACTGATAAAAATTATTGATTCCTTGACTTTCGCTACTGGTCTCACTGCATCTTTGACCAGAAAATGTACAAAATCTGTATGAAAAATGACAATCTACCATTAGCTTATAATCAAAGAATTGCATTTATAATAATTCTATGTTGTATTAAAGTAGCTTTTTAAATTGTTCGAAATAAACTCAAGACTAAATATTCACCTTTTACCAAATGAAGTTACAAACATGATCACAGACCTATAGATATACCACATGGATTGGCATCTTCCAAAAATCGACAAAAGGATACCAGGAGAGAAGCTACCCATAGTTCATATAGTCCTAGAAGCCAGATACAGATACATAGTGCATCTGTATAAACTCTATGTTTTTTTTTTGCCCATTACCTATGTTTTCCTTGTTATATCCAATAATTGGAATTCGAACTGTGGACTTCCGGTTCCTTTTAGTCTATAGTTATAGTATTTACTTCACTATACCATTATAGTTCCTCCACAATGAATATATATATGTACACTTCACACTGTTAAAAACTGGTAAAAGAGTTGTCATTTGACAGTTCACTTAAGTTGTAGTCTACTCATCACTGTCTATACTTCACGCTCAGTTCTGTTTGTAACACTTAGCCTCAAATTTCTGCCCTATCCCGAAATTGTTAAGCCTAGATTTGAAAATATTTAGATTAGGTGCACTGACAACTGAATTCGGCAGATTGTTCCAAGCATCAACCACCCTGTTGCTGAACACATTTTTCCTCATTTCTGTCCTTGACCTTTTTTTAAATATTTTTTTTCAAGGGCCCCTTGTAACTAAATTGGATCCCATTTCAAAGATATTACTATTGATTTTGTCTATGTCATTTGTAAATTTTATAGACTTGTATTAAATTGTTTCTTAGTCTTCTATATTCTAGTGTTGGAAGGCCTAGATGTTTTAACCTTTGGGAATAACTTAAATTTGCTATACCATGTAACATTTTTGTAGCCCTTAATGATAAATAACTTGTGTGAGGTCGCCAACAGCTCTGATAATTTGCACACCTGTTGTTAGACTTTGATTATAAAGAAGGAACAAAAAAATGCAATCTTTGATTTGATACAACGGCCGTTTATCATTCCTCAAGACACAAACTGTTTACGTATCTATATTATAAAGTGTCCATTCCATTGCATTAAAATGTATTGGAATAGCATTTCATTTTCATTGGTTGGTGAAAAATCCTTGTATCTTCACACATTTTCAACAATATAAAAGATAAAAGTTTCATGTAGCGAAAAATGATACAGATTTTATCATGTCAATATGACAAAAATTAAATAAAGGAAGAAAAATATATACGATTAACATGAATAAATTAATTGAGAAAAACACCATAAAAACTGATTTCTTTTAAGCAGTTTTCCTTGATTCATTTCAATATTGCAGATGAGATGGAAGCAATATGGATATTTGGGTAACCGTGGATGAATTTCCCTTGATGCAAAAATCTGTATAATTGTGCCGCAATAAATGGGTGACTTAGTGTAGGAAAATTTGAGTTTCCAACCTATGTGTGTATATAGGTCTGTGACGTGATGGAAGAATTTGATTACTTAACTGGCCAGTGTGACATCACCGCAATGCCGAGATTTAGACACAATCTTGGGAAATATTGAGAAATGTTTGTATAGGGGCAATATCTCCACTAGCATCAAATACGCGAAAGACCAAAGTAATGGTTGGCTCTGTCAACAAAGTTTTAGTGACTATGTTATTGATCTTATACAGTAAAGTCCCGCCTAAAGACTGGTCCAAAATTAAGACCAACTCTTTTTTACATTTCGGAATATTTCCTTCTATATTTCAATGGTCGCAGGTTCCGAAAATAAGACCAGTCCGCTATTACGTAATACGACCACTAAATTGGGTCCCAAATGTCAAAAATGTGTTGAATAATGGTCCACTACTGCCGGCAGGTGTCACCTGTCATCGTGTTGATAGTTTTATTATTTTACCACATCAAAGACTGCTTTTGTATACACGGAAGTGTGCAAACAAAGCGTGTCAAAGGGATAATCACCTTTTGTCTGTCGATCTTCCATTGTGTATGTATGCGTGCCGGTTTGGATAATTGTACAAAGTACTAGTAATAATATAAATTGAAATTTTTAATGGCTAGATGAAAGGGTCTAGTCGTAATTTATTAATTTTGAAATATTTTTTTATCTTAAATTGTGTTAACTTGGGATTGGTTAATGAAATGTGAGTTGAATATGAGTAAAAAACATGATTGGTAAAGAAAAACCGAGTTGGTAATGTGCTTACAGACAGTAACAGATATTCAACCAAGTTATTTTATCATTCACTTGCAATATTTCTTAAGACAAAAACACAACTTATGCTAAAATGGAAAAACATAAACTTAAAGAATTGAGCTTGAAAGAAAAGTCAACTGAATTAAGAGGCAAAAGTCAAAGTCAGTTGGCTGAACAATTTGGTATAGGGAAAACACAGGTAAACATATGACAATGTCTTTCATTAGCTGATGTTTTTGAATGAATAACATTTTTTAATTGAGATTCATTTAAATCATCAAAACATGTCAAATTCTTACTAGACGCTGAAACAGTATGCTTTGCAACAGACAGAAACATAAATATTTATTCAACTTATTTTATGTCGTAGATGACAGAAATAAAAAGTTTTGAAATTAAAATATAAAAAAAATAGATATAAAATTATCCATTTTAAGCCTCATATGCCATCTATTGATAGTAAAACAATAATGGGATACGTTTTATATACAAATTTTGACCGACTAAGCTTTATCAATGAGCTATTATGGGGTCTCCATAATAAGACTGACTCGGTAATAAGAACACTTTTCTGCGGTCTGCTTGGTGGTCTTAATAGCGGAACTTTACTGTACTCAGATAATGTCACAAACAAAAAGTAAAATCAAATATACAGATACGTCACTTGTAAGCAAATTATCAGAGTAGAATTTAAAGTTTATAAATCAAATAAAACTTAAACATATTGAACATCATGTTAAAAGAAATTGCAATCTTAATAGTTGTAAAATACAAACTGCTTACAAGTAATTTAAATCTATTCAGGTAGAAAAGTATATCATAGATGAGCGTACTCTCTTTATGTAAAAGCCAATAAAATATTTTGAATTATTGTGAAACTTTGCTATTTCTTTTTGTCACACTCTTTAGATCATATTTTCCAATGGATTATCACAAAACTTGCTCAGAAGGTTGTCTGCAACATGTAGATGATCTGTTATGAAGCTGAGCCACTTGCTTGAAAGTCAACCATGCTACAGTCAATTATTCTTGCAATTAGCATATCGGATTGGCATTTTCGATGATTTTATCCATGCCAGAAAAATCTTGGCGTCCCCCTGTGTGAGTTGACTCCCTTGTGACAAAACGTTATACATTTTGTGATGTGACTTTCTCAAACAAAACATCCTTCACCAAGGATAACTGTTCACAAATCTTACTTAGAATAGTCCAGTTAAGTAATGCTGGCCCTTCTTGGTCTCTTGTTCAGTTTCTTTTATATTCTATTTCTCTGGGCTAAAATAAGATGTTTAAGATGTACTCTCCAGTCAGCAACTAATGCCAAGAGTACAGATAGAATACAATAAGCTTTTTAGAGTGCTTTCGAACAATATTTCCAGCATTGATTGAAAAAGTAGCATTGATTCTAAAATATTTCTTGTAAATTCTGAGTAGGGATCTTTTATATTTACAGACATGACAGAAAGATAGACCCTATAAACAACAGCCTTTAAAGCTGCTCGCTCTCAGATTTTCGTAAAAAAATTAAGTTCTTCAAACTGTATGTAAATAACGTATTTTAGAATATATGGTCAAAGAAATAGGCTCCAGTATAAATTCATGTCACGAATATCTCTAAATTTAAAAAAATACACTACGAAATTCAAAAGCGTTGCAAATGCTTTTGAAATTTCAATATAAATATAAAGTGTAGTGGTGCCGTGTTACTGACCTTTTCAATCGATTTCTGCAAATTCCTACCTAGATTTTTGCTTATTTTTTTATTCTAGCCTTTAGTTTTATATTTATGAATAAGAATTTCAGTTTTTGTGAAAAATATTTTTTTCAACTGTAACTGAGAGCGAGCAGCTTTAACATGATTCAGCTTAAAGAGGCACTTGGTGTCAAATTAAATAAATTCAAAAGCATATAGTAGAATATTTGTTACTTGACTTAAAAGTTTAAGCTATATATTCCAGTCATCATTTGTAAAATCAATGTTTTAAATTATGTTGCAGTATGGTAAAACATTCAATAATCTATGTAAAGTTATTGTACAATTAATGAGTGGAAAGTGATTTCTCACAGAAGGTCTAAATGTTGATTATTTATGCTAAAATGAGGCATTTTACAATATAATCATTATAATGTTCTTCAAAATTGTATCTATTTATCATTTATGTTCATTGAACACATTTTTTATGTTTGGAGAATATGATCTGCTAGATTTAGAAAGTGTCCCTTTTATGATAGATGTAGTGAGCATCATTTACAAACTGTCAATATTTTGTCCAACTGCATAATGAAACTAAGATTGAATTTTTGTAGAAGTGCTTACATAAAAAAACTGTACATGATTGTATACTATTTTACAGAAATGTGTTTTATACAATTTACACAGGAAAAAGGAATATGAGGGATGAGGAAAGAACGACTGTGTCGGAAAATGGGTTACGAGTTACACATAAAGTGCCTTTATGTATGCAGAGTTACAGCTGGGATTGTGGTCTAGCCTGTGCTTCCATGGTTCTACAGTAAGTTACAGCTGCCTTAGTTCAACATGTACTGTAAATCACTTTGAATATGAGAGACAAAAAGTTTGCAATATTTTTATCTCCATGTCAATTCATGAGACCGTGAATTTACGAACAAGTGATCCAGCTGATTGTACCTGTCACAATATTGATAAATTCTTGAGAACTTTGAGTTAGCGAAATGATGAGTTTGCAAAGGAGTGCTCCCATAAAAAACCTGCAAAAATAAAGTTCTCGCATGATAAACAGTGTTAGTTTCATACTTATAACAATGTTCTGGATAAGAACAGTTACTGTTACAGTAGTGAAAAAGAGCTTTGTAAGAGATAGTGTAGTGTTTCACCAATGTTCATCTCAAATGGCGTCTTATACATTTCTCTTTTTAAAAGAAATTTAATTGTTACATAATGATTAGTGACTAAGATTATGTATTATAATCATGTCAGATTTGTTGTAAGACGTTTGTGATGTTCTAGCTTGTATTGTTTTGTCTAGGTATTTTGGCAGAGACTCCCATAAAGTCTACACCTCGGACCTCGAGGACCTCAAGTGTGGAGAGAGGTAGGTTTGTGATTAATTTAGTAACATATTTGTAGAATGATGTATGTCTTATTCTTCTTGGTGGCAGCTTTTGTTCATCAACCATCTGAAATCAAGTAAAAATCTAATTTCTGTGGCTCTGAGATGCAAACCTCTTTTTGTGTCGCCCTTTCGGAGAAAAGGCGATACATAGGGATCGCTTTGTCCGTCGGTCCGTCCGTCGGTCCGTCCATCCGTCACACAAACTTAACGTTGGCTATAACTTTGCCATTTCTTAAGGTTTCTTCATCAAACTTTACAATTGTATTGCTTATGACAAAAGGGTCATGATGCCGCCAAATTTTGTAGGTCAAAAGCATATTTGACAGAGTTATGCCCCTTTTTGTACTTAGATTTTGTCACGAAAACTTAACGTTGGCTGTAACTTTGCCATTTCTTAAGATTTCTTCATCTAACTTTCAAATTGTATTGCTTATGACATTAGGGTTGTGATGCCGCAACATTTTGTAGGTCAAGGCAATATTTGACAGAGTTATGCCCCTTTTTATACTTAGATTTTTGCTATAACTTTGCCATTTCTTTAGATTTCTTTATCAAACTTTCAAATTGTATTGCTTATGTCTAAAGGGTTGTGATGCCGCCAAATTTTGTAGGTCAAGGTTATATTTGACAGAGTTACGCCCCTTTTTGTACTTAGATTTTGTCACGAAAACTTAATGATGGCTATAATTTTGCCATTTCTTAAGATTTCTTCACCAAACTTTCAAATTGTATTGCTTATGACATAAACGTAAACGAAATTTTGTAGGTCAAGGTCATATTTGACAGAGTTATGTCTCTTGTTGTACTTAGATTTTGTCACAAAATTATTGGTTATTCTGACAAAGCGTAAGAGGGCGACACAAGTGTTCTACTGAACACCCATCTAGTTGGATATTTGTTTTTGCATTACAGTACTGGTTGATAAATTTCAATTTGTGTGGGTGCGTAATTTTTCTTCAGAATTTATGGGAACTTACAGTGAAATAATTTTCAATTGCTGTTTTAAACCACGGAAAACTACTAAAACCTAGATAAAAAGTAAGATTACATTAAATAAACTTAGTCAGTGCAGATCTTTATTTTTTCAGCAAGATGAAATACTGTGAACAATTGTTTGCCCCTTACTTAATTATGCATTAAATGCCTCCTTACCTTGTGGTAGCTTACAGCAGCATTATTTTACATCATCAGTCACATGATTATTCATAGTAATATCTAGCAGTATTTTCATCAGTGACTTGATTTTCATCAGTGATTTACTTATATATTGGTATCTAGCATCATATTGCAGCATATGCACATTTGTGACTTGACTATTCATATTGGTATCTAGCATCACTATTGCAGCATATACATCAGTGACTTGATTATTCATATTGGTATCTGGCAATATTATATCATCAGTGACTTGATTATTCATATTGGTATCTGGCATCATATTGCAGCATATACATCAGTGACTTGATTATTCATATTGGTATCTGGCATCATATTGCAGCATATACATCAGTGACTTGATTATTCATATTGGTATCTGGCATCATATTGCAGCATATACATCAGTGACTTGATTATTCATATTGGTATCTGGCATCATATTGCAGCATACACATGTGACTTGATTATTCATATTGGTATCTGGCATCATATTGCAGCATAACATCAGTGACTTGATTATTCATATTGGTATCTGGCATCATATTGCAGCATACACATCAGTGACTTGATTATTCATATTGGTATCTGGCATCATATTGCAGCATATACATCAGTGACTTGATTATTCATATTGGTATCTGGCATCATATTGCAGCATACACATCAGTGACTTGATTATTCATATTGGTATCTGGCATCATATTGCAGCATATACATCAGTGACTTGATTATTCATATTGGTATCTGGCATCATATTGCAGCATATACATCAGTGACTTGATTATTCATATTGGTATCTGGCATCATATTGCAGCATATACATCAGTGACTTGATTATTCATATTGGTATCTGGCATCATATTGCAGCATACACATCAGTGACTTGATTATTCATATTGGTATCTGGCATCATATTGCAGCATACACATCAGTGACTTGATTATTCATATTGGTATCTGGCATCATATTGCAGCATACACATCAGTGACTTGATTATTCATATTGGTATCTGGCATCATATTGCAGCATATACATCAGTGACTTGATTATTCATATTGGTATCTGGCATCATATTGCAGCATATACATCAGTGACTTGATTATTCATATTGGTATCTGGCATCATATTGCAGCATACACATCAGTGACTTGATTATTCATATTGGTATCTAGCATCATATTGCAGCATATACATCAGTGACTTGATTATTCATATTGGTATCTAGCATCATATTGCAGCATATACATCAGTGACTTGATCTTTCATAATAGTTGCTACTATAATACTGAATATATTTTTCAGTATATGGACAATTGACCTTGCTTCTCTGATGCACAAGTATGATATAAAGCACACTCTGTGTACTATAACTATTGGTGTAGATAAGGGTTACTCAAAGCAGGTATGTACATGAAAATGGTTCTTTCTTTACAGTGTAGCATAATGGTTGATTGCCTTAGCTGAGCGGGGACTTTTACATCTTTGTTGTGTGCATGAATTATTACAATTTACCTGGCAGGGGTTCCACTGAGCTTCAGATTTAGAAAGTCTTAAGAGTGTCCCATATGGAAGTTCCATGATGTAGATACAGAAAAAATACCATTATATTTTGTGAAGTTCAAATAACAAATTTGGTGGTTAACATACTTACAGATTTCCCTTCATTGAAGCCTTCCTCATAGATTAATGCAGATTGTTTCCAGTATATAACTAGAATATAGATGATAATTTACATCGCGTAGGTGTTTTTCCGTTGTGCTGGGTTGGCTTGTGCAACGTCCCGTATGAACAATAACAGGTTCTGTTCAGATTAAAAAATGAACAGGGCTCCGAGTTTGAAATTTTGGCCTACACACAAAAAATGAACCTTTCAGCTATGAGAAAAGGCACAAAAGAAGGCACACACTTTGTCTTAAACTTTGACCCATGTCTCTGATTGTCTCCCCTTTATTTCTTCATAATTTTCTTTATCAATCATTGAAAGCTGTTTATATTAACAAGAAAGTTACACTTGATTTCATCTCTATTTTTTTCAGCCATTTTACAGTAGAAAGTTCAGTACAGATGAAGAGAGAGTTTCTAAACTCTTTGAGGAGGCTGGGTCAAATGGCATAGAAGTTCAGAACAGGTAAATACATAGAATCTAAGGGTCTAAATGTTTCTTTCACTAAGTTTTACGAATGAACAACTTTTACTGTTAGATGATTGTAAAAGAAGGAATTTTGACTGTTACTATTTTCACCAGAATTATTGCCCTTTGTTACTGTTGAAAGTATTGGTTTCTTTGTATACTATTATAGAAATCTAGTTATTTTGTACTATATAATAAACAGAAATTCAAATGTTATGTGGTCAAATTTCATTCCATAAAAGATGTGGATATTGATATGCATAGTGACTATATTTTTAGGTCAGTGAGCAGAGATGAGATTATAGCTCATATTGAGATGGGTAACCTGTGTATAGCCCTTGTTGATTGGAACCAGTTAGAGTGTATCTGGTGTGATAGGCTTAGATGTCAGGTTTGTAGCAGGCAGTTTGTATATTAACGTCATTTAACTTTAGTGTGACCACATGCAACAGGCCTTTCAATGTGATTAAAACATTTGCGTGAATGTCAAGGCCGTCTTTGACACTACATGTATATGTTTGAGCCTCTCATAGGCGGAGAGCCATATGATAAAAGCCCTGCTGCTGACCATGTCTCTGTATGTGAGAAAGTTTGCATTTCTTACTGAGGATAGGAGTCTAGTACTGGTTCTTCCCAGGAATGATAATTGGGTAGAGTGACTGGCTGTTAATGTGAACAAAATATGGTTGAAAAGGGTGATGAACTCATACAACTACAGCTCTGATCCTTAATATGTTGTTATTGAATTCTTTCTCTTGAGTGACTTTTCCAGGAAGGACATAAAAGGCTGTTTGTTTGTGCTTAGTGTATGTGTTGAAATACATGTATATGTAGTAAAATATAGCTCTGATATACATGTGACTTTGTAGGTATCTTGATCTTGTAGTAAAATGTGGAAGGTTGAAATTTTTATTGTATAGTCAGATCTTATAACAGGCTTTTC
The DNA here is from genome assembly GCA_022818135.1 of Saxidomus purpurata. NCBI lineage: Eukaryota > Metazoa > Mollusca > Bivalvia > Venerida > Veneridae > Saxidomus > Saxidomus purpurata. Next base: position 14,825,750 of record JAFMSR010000007.1, read on the forward strand.
TTTGACCATTAAGGGCTCTGAATTAGTGCTTTTTGCTTACTGTTATATAAATATAGTGCAACCTCTCAGGAGTGATCCCCCTTTGGAATAAAGAAATGCGTTTGTTATAGGCAGGTGTTGTTCTGGAGAGGTCTGTTCCTTAAATAATTGACACAATGAGAAAGAAAATGTGTGTCTTTTTAGGGAGGTTGTTTCTCTGGGGAGGTGTTGGGGAAGTTGGACTGTATATTTTGTATAGTGGGATTCCATGGACTCAGCAGGAGTTATTTAACAATTCAAATACATTGTTAAATTGTGAACATTTTAATTCTTTTATATTTCAGGTGAAATGTTTTTCCTGTTTAACCAGTAGATGTTGTGGAAGTTACCAAGGTAAGTGTTTATAGATACACATGTATATCAGTCTATTTTCAAGTACATAATCATAATAAATACTGACTTTTTGGCTGAACAAATGTGTAAAAGTTAGACCACTTTACTATGTCAATACATGTAATCACATGTAAGTTCCCACAGGCCCTAGTTTGGTAGAAAATATTCCGCCGAAAAAGATTCATAATTATTTGCTAAATAAATGAAGATTTTTTGTTTCTTATTCAGTGTATGGCATAAATCTGAAAAATATTTATACCCCATTGCTCCAAATAATTCAGGATTTACTTCCCCTGCATTATTGAGCTGTTGCACATATAAATCAAGTTTGTTCAGTACCTTTTTAGCTGGTCTGATTTTTGAAAAATATGACAAGCTATTGTCGTCACTTGATTGTCATCGTTATCGGAGGTGTTGGTTAAGTTTTACGTTTAGGTCACTTACATGGAAACTATCAAAGCTATCACTTTAAAACTTGGGAAACTTGTTCATCTAATACCCTTCTTCACATTGTATCCTAAAGATGCAGAGTCTCACCTGTTTTTTTGGGTAAAAACATGAATTTTGGTTGATTTTGAGAATTGGACATTAGATTCCTTCAATTTTTATGTTCCCAGAGTGGCATAAATGATAATCGCACTTCAACATTTCAAACCGGTTTTGCGTCCACATTTGGAAGGCCCCGAGCGTGGCATACATTTTAGTATTTTGGGACTTTGTAACTTTGTTATGCATTGAAGGATTTTAATAACTTGGCCACATGTCTAGCACATCAAGACTTCGTGTCGCGCAAGACCCACATCCCTACCTCAAAGGTGAAGGTACACTTGGCGTATGAAGGTTATGGAATCTTCTATTGGTTCAAGTTTGTGCCGGACTAGTAACTTTGTCATGCAGAAGCATTTTAAAGTAACTAGGCACACATATCTAGCACATCAAGATTGTCATGTCGTTCAAGACCCGTGTCCCTAGCTCAAAGGTCAAGGTCAGATAACTTGTAGAGTTTGAAGGTAAAATTATGGATTCCTCTATATTTGCATATTTTCAACATTTGTGTCCGGATGTAATTTTGTCATGCTTGAAGGTTTTAATATAACATGCACAAATTTCTAGTAACCACTTATGATATTGACTTGAAGACTCCAGGTCCATGTCTCTAAGGGTCAAGGTCACACTTAGAGTTTCAAGGTAATGGATAACTCTTGTATATATGCATATATGTACAAATTCGTGTACTGACCTTTGTCATGCCTTTGAAGGATTTTAGGTTAATAGTTTTGCACGAAATGTACTAGCAATTTGGTCAAAGTTTTGCCTGCTAAGTACCATCATCCCTACCACAAAGGTCAAGGCACACTTTGAGTTTATTGGTACTGGAATCTTTGTATGTATGTCTTAAATTGGTGTCACGACTAGTAACGTCATGATAACTCTTGAGGATTTTAAATTAACTTGCCACAAATGGCTAGCATAAGTGATTTGACTTTGCAAGACCCAAATCCCTAAGGTTAAAGTTTCACACTTTGTCAAGGTATTGAATCCTGTATGCATGATTACTCTGTAACCATGCATGGAAGGATTTTATAAATTACTTAGCACATTTATTGTGCACGGGGGACACAGTTTGTATCAGGCACTTAATTTCGGGGCATTAATTATATGAGTGACAGCTTTTGTTTTTAATTGATTTCAAATTTCCTTTCAAGACTTAATAAATAGGATAATTTGCTTTGCAATATACTGATCAAATGGGTTTTTGAGTCACATATTTGCAAGGAGGGTGGACACATTTTAGTATTTTTGGACTTCTGTAACTTTTAGCCAGTCTGCTTTTTAAGTTTTGTACTGGGGTCACTTACATGCAAACTATCAAAGCTATCACTTTCAAACTTGGAATACCTGTTCACTATCAAAATGTACAATAGTATGAATGAAGAATTTGACAAGTTACATAACCCTGTAATGTATTTGGCTGGATTATTGCCCCCTCTAAACTTAGAAAGTTTCACACACACAATATTTGTAGCAGTCAACATAATGCAGCCAAACTTAGTGTATAAATAATATTCATGAATATCTTTAATTGGATTGTATTTTGGGGCTCCTGGGATCAAGGTGACTGTTACTAAAAATAGGAAAACTGTATTACATTCAATATCTTTAGTTTCAGTTGACATAATGTAACCAACTTTTGTTTGTAGTAAGTATTTAAGAAGATAGGGCTGGGTTTTGGGCTCCTTGGGTCATTGTCGAGGTCACTAGCTAAAAATAGAAAAAACAGTAATATGTTCAATATTTTTAGTTACAATTAACATAAAGTAAGTTTAAATTATTAAATGTGTAATACATAATGAATAAAGACTTTTTAATTAGATTGGATTGTGTTTGGGGCTCATGGGGTTAAAGTCCAGGGTTTTTTCTAAAAATAGAAAAATGGAAAAAAAAATATCTTTAGTTGCAGTTGAATTATTGTGAATAAAAATAGTGTTTAGTTATTTTTATAAAAAAATTTTTTGTTGTTTTTTTGTGGGGAAAAAAAAAAAAAAAATAAATTAAAAAAAATTATAAAAAAAAAAAAAAAAAAAAAAAAAAAAAAAAAAATAAAATATTTTTTTTTTTTTTTTTTTTTTTAAGATTTAGTGTCCCATTGCATGAGTGTGTGTACATGTGCATTAACAGTTGACCCTTACCCTACTTAATTACTGAAAAAAGACATGTACACTTTCAATCTGGACAATACCAACACTGGTCCAAACTTAAAGATGTTTTAAGTGAAAATTGACTGACTGACGGATTAGGGAACAGTGAGAACTTCAACAGACTGCAAAGATATTTTCTGGAGTGTTTTAGCAGGGTACTGCACCCTGTCCTTTTATGCCTTCGTCCTGCTGCCCTTTTTTGTGCCCCTACTGCCCTTTGTTGTAACCCAATGATTAAAAGGTACAGAAGCATCATACCTCAGTAAGAATCAGTTTAATAAAAGAATATTTCCATACAATAAAGTTGTTACGTCTTTCAAGATGCAATGTTTTCAATTCGTAAAAGATAGTTTCTAATTTTTAAAGAGTTTAAACATGCATATACTGCTCTGCCCCTATCACACTATTACAATACACTCTGTCCCTTTTTTGAGGGCATCCTGTCCTTTTTGGCAGTCTAGAACAATACCTACAGATGTGCTGGCGGATAATGATATGCACTGGTTACTAAGGCAAGAATTATGCCTGTATACCAGACTGGCAGCAACCGATCCTGAACTCAAATGTTAACATATGATTTATCATTACTTCTAGGTCATTATGTGGTTGTGTGTGGTTTTGACAAAAAGAAGAAAAGAATATTTTACAAGAACCCGTCATATGATGAAGGTAACTTATCCAAGCTTCTGTGATAAAAATCAGTTCTAACATTGTGTGTGATATTTTAGTCATGTTGTGCAAGTCACAACTTGATCTGAGCAGTCCTTGAAAATGTGACTAATTTTATATGTCACTCTTGTCTGAGATTTATTTACAAACTGTATTGAAGCTGTCTGGATGCACACGATTTTCTTGTTTGTATAGGTCCCAAATCTGAATGCTGGTTTTGCCACATTATTGCTCATCTAGACAGTTACAGATTTTTAAAGCTGTGGCTTTAAGCCTTTGATTTGTTTGTTCCAACTACTAGTAATTCCAAACCCTATGATATTATGGTAGTTATGTCATGATAGACTTAAAAATATTTGAAAATTGTGCATTGTAGCTGATGATATGTTTGTTTGTACCTGTTCAAAACACCAAATGTTGGTTGCATTTTTAGCTCGACTTTTCATGAAAAGGGGCCCCCCCCCAGACGGCGCAACCGATCCTGAACTCACACCTTGGTTAACACCCCTATGTTCCTACCACCCCCCCCACTTTATTTCAAAAGTATTAGAGGTACGGCTTTGAAACTTACCATACCATACTGGTTTACCATCATAACCTCCATCTACAGAGAGCCAGAGACTCTGTCAACCCGGTTTTTGACGAATTATGGCTCGCCTTTTTTTACTTAGAAAGTGTATTGAGCTTGGTTAAGTTTTTCTGCCACCCTCCCCCACTTTATTTCAAAACCACTGGAGGTATGCTTTGAAACTAACCGCCCTACTTGTTTTTACCATCACGACCTTCATCAACAGACAAGAGGACATAACTCTGTCAAGGTTTTTGACAGAATTATGCCCCTTTTTGACTTAGAAAATACATTGAATATGGGTAAAATCCACTTTATTACCTTAACCCTTTGAGATATTGCTTTGAAACTTTTAATGCTATTTCACATCATTACCCCCATCTGTACGCAAGAGAAGGTAACTCTGTCAGGGATTTGTTTTAAAAATTAAGGCCTTTTTATCAACTTAGAATCTTGGTTAGGTTTTTCTTGCCAGTCCACTTTTTGACTGAACTGTTTGAGATATTAATTTGAAAGTTGGAATACTTGTTTACCATCATGATTCCCAAACATGGGGAGGAGAAGGTAATTCTGTCAAGGATTTTATTTGAATTATGGCCCTTTTTGACTTAGAAACTCAGTTAAAATTTCCACTTGTTTAACTTAACCAATAGAGATATTACTTTGAAAGTTGGAGTACTTACCGCCCCATTGTAAGACCTATCTGTAAGCAAAGAAGATGACTCTTCTTGATTTGTACTTATAAATTCCTAGTTGAAGTCTTGTGTGCTATTAACTGTCAAAGTTTTGTTTGTACCTGTTCAAAACACCAAATGTACCGCGTTGACAGTTTGTTATGAATACCGGTAATTGCCATTTATTTGATAATTAATTCAACAAAATTTAATGTCAGTGATACTTGAAGCAAATTGCAGAAATGATTACAGGTAGCTTGGAAAACAAACATGTAGTTTCAAGTACTGATGTACTTAAATAGCAGTCGAAAACTTGAATGTAGCATACACAGAACCTTTTCTAGAAATAGGCAAGAGCCACAACCTCTCTGTTACCACACAATATTAAAAACAAAAAGGCATGTTTTTTTAGTTAGATTTTACTGTAACTCTCAATTGTAATTAAATTAGTTCTATGTAAGATAACCCAGACATAAATGATAGGGATACTAATTGTGGAGAGCCAGCCACTTAGGCCACTTAGGCTAAAAGCCTAAAACTGTGGTAAAACTACCTGGAGAGCTCAAACCTGTAAAGGTAAGTCATGTCTGAATAGGTTTAGACATTAGGTTTTGTCCAATATTTGCGACAAAGGAATATGCTAATTCTATCCTATATAGTAAAGTTCCGCTATTATTACTATGCAACATTAAGACTGTCCTAAATATTAAGACCAAACGATCCACTTTATAGTACAAAGGTCTTGATAATAAGGCCACATTATACCAGTCCAAAGGGTGATCTTATTACAGGAACTTTACAATTCAAACATAGTTATTTTTCACTAATTTCATGTTATTCGATTTAATTTTTTTTTCCAGAATTATGCTGTAGCAGAATGGACAAGTTTGATAATGCCAGGAAGAGCTACGGTACGGATGAGGATCTGCTGTTCCTGTACAAGGACGGAGTACCTTAGGATGCCGCTGCTGTGCTTGATTGCTTTCCCGGGACCAGTTGTGCTCATCTATACTTAATTATGCATAAGACTATCAAATTGCCTCAAGATTTCTACTGTAACCAGAAAGTTTGATGGTTCAGTGCAAAACTGTTATACATTCTTCTTTACTGTATTTCACTTTAAATTAGCGTAACAAAATGTTAGCAAATTTTTTTCTCCCAATCAATTCATGATACCATTAATGTGGGAACAAGCCAATCCATATCTTTCCGGATATTGTTCGTTGCTAGAGAATGTTGAATTAGCAAATAGATTAAGTTGCAATGAGTAACTTTAAATACATGAATATAAAGTTCTCGCAAATATTTCATGATTTACACAATTACATAGAAGTTATGACTGCTTTGCTCTGAACTTTCAGCATGTTTCAACAGTTTACTGTAAATTGAGAAACGTTTGTAAATTCATTTGTGTATCTAATTTTTGGCCAAGATTAATTTTGTAATATCTGGTATTTTCTCTAAAAATCAATAATTATTTAGTAATACATGTACTTCTTTATATTGTAGAAAGTATTTTACTCTACAGAAGTCTAAATTTGAAATTTCGTGTCAGTGGAATTAATCTCAGCATTATACAATGAAAAAATAAAAAATGACTCGGAATTTTCTTGATTTACAGTATTATGCTGAAGATTGGACTGTTGGTCATTTTGTGTGTGATACAAACTCAAGCTTGCCTTTACTGTTAGAATTTTACATGTACTGCCAAGTTAATGTACATGTTCACTGTTCTGTTCATTTTGAAGTACACTAAACTCCAGTTGTAACAATATTCAGGGGTATACTATACATTGAGCACTACATTCGAATAATGTTATATGATCCAAGTGATATTGTTACAAGTGGAGTTTACTTTACTTAATGGTAATCTTTGTGTTAAGTATTTTTATAACCATTATAACTCACCATTGTCACCATTGCAATGTGTATGTTCTGGAATATTTATTCCAAAAATGTTAAATTGTTGTAATAATCAGGCATTTATTCAGTTGCTTTGCTTTCAAACAAGAACTCACAGGGAATAAACAGAAACTTTTAGACTTTGAGACCAGTGTCAACACTGAATTTTAATAGCAATTACATGTACACTTCAATTCAATTCAATTCAGTAGTTTATTGTATAATAAGGCCTTTGGCCCATACACAAATATAATAATATACAAAAGATTTTCATAGAGTGCATTAACATATAGGTAGATAAATACAACAAAGTTGACTATCATACAGAGGTTCATGTATCGACATAGAACATAATTTTGTATAACTCAGTATTGATCTAATTATTGAAAAACTGATAAGTACTGTTCCCTTTTTTGTAATGCATAATATATATACATGACAAACTTAGTTAGTACATCCCCACTAACTAATCATGAAACGTGTACATAAAGTTTCCTTACCAATCCCTGGGGGAATCAGATATCTTACATAAAGCAACAGTTGTATGATTATTCCGTCTGCTCCTATTTTGCTGATTGGTCCATATTTACTAAAACTTTGAAAGCCAAAAGTTCAGTTTGGCTTAGCTTGGCTCATGGTTTTATATCGGCTTGGCTCGAATATTTAATAACTGTCTCAAACAGGTTTTCTGCATTAGTCTCTATATACATGCATAATGCATTTGATGTAGCATTGGCAATAAGAATGCAAAAAAGTGAATTAGGTAGTACATTAATTTTGTATTCCAGAACACCATTGCAGGCAGTTTTTATATGTCTCTGTTCTTATCATGTGTTCTCTGATGACTTGTTTAGAAAAATTGAATACATATATATTATGCCATGTAATAGTAGTGTTTTAGGCTGAGAAATAATATGATGCATCTTTTAATATGAGTATCCGATACACATGCATTTGTAATTGGAATGTACAATGAAAGTAACTATTTCTCCGAAGCTACAAGCTGCTCTATCTGGCACTCCTGGGAATAAACTTGTGGGGTTCACAAAGCATTTCCTTCTGATAAATCTGTTGACTGTTAGTGACTTTTCTGCAATGGTTCACACTATATCCCAGAACAGTAAGGGCTATATCAACACAAGGCAGTTTTGCTTATTATTGTTTATTGGAAACGACCATTATTTATGGAAACAACTTGCTGACAGCCTGTACATAATCAATCTGCAGATCCTTTCAAGGGTGTACATTGAAGATTTGTCTGGTTATGGTTCCATGAAGAATGGAAAGGTAAACTTTTTGTGTCCATAAAGCTGTCTTGGCGTTTCCAAAAACACGTGAAACCCAACGGCAAACAAAGGTACAGAGAACTATACATCTTAATCACTGTTAGATGCTTAACCTCATTTTGGGGTTGTTGCTGTCATGTTGTTGGGTCATTTCGAGCATTGAACGCAAAACAATCGTAAGTTGTAAGAAAGAAAGGACTAACGTTGGTTTTGCATTGAACTCTCCATTTGCTAGGTGATGTATAGGAGCTTGTTTGAATTGATTCTGGTATTGTGGGCTTCAGTGGTGCAGTGGTGAATGTTTTGCTAAGTAACCAACTGGACTGAGGCTTAATCCCCTGGTGTGTTCTTTGGCAAGACACATGATGCCAGATATGCTTTTGTCTACACAGCACCACAATCTGACTGTTAAATGCTTCGGTTCATTGTGGATGATGTCAGGCGAGTATTTAATACAAGTAGAGAAAACCTGTCTCCGAATCAAGCTTAAAAAGGCACTCCCTAAAACTGGTATCAAAGTAATTAACTTCAAAAGCATAGATAATAGAATCTTTGCAAGAAATATTACTTAGCCTAAACCCTTAAACTATATGTAGCATTCCAGTCATTATCTAGGTAAAATCAGCATTTTGAAATGTGTTACAGCACAGTAAAACATTCAATATTCTAGGTAAAGTCATTGATGTACAAATTATTGGTGGATAGTGATCTATTACAGGAGGTCTATATATTGACTATGTGGTCTAAAATGAGGCATTTTTCAAAGTATGTTGATCTTTAAAATTGTATTTATTTATCATTTTACTTTCTTTGAACACATTCTTTTGTGTTTGGAGACTACAATCTGCCAGATGTAGGGAGTGCCCCTTTTAATAAATTGGCGTAAAACTGAATCTTGGCTGTGATTGTTTTCATTCTGAACAGGATATTAAATGGCATTGTCCCCAGTTATGGGTAAATGTATCATAGTAGTCTTTATGCAAGACTCCAGATAATCTTTTCACTTCATATGACGGCCGATGTGCTATATTGGCCTTTCGGATCTTTTTTGGCAATTTTCAGATTTTGGCGTTATAAAAAACAAAATTGCATGTTACGGTCATATTTATTTATATTTGTTTGTTATTTTACTTAAAAAGCATTGGAAATAAAGTGTTTTATTTTTGCGAAACATGAACAAGTTGTGCTTTGTATAATATGTGGTATTTTATTTTGTATATTTTTTCTTATTGAGCAGTTGCTATTGGATAAAGCTCTAGTCCAGCATGTTCACTTTGTGTCAAAATATTCAAACATTCCAAAGACATTATATTTTTGTAGGATAGAGGTGTTCTGTAGAGAAATTGTTCATGTTGTAAATTGGAGAGGTAGATGTTGTATGTGTATATGTGCACATGGGTATGTAAATTATATAGGGTATATGTAAATGATATAGTTTATATGTAAATGATATATTTTATTACCAAGTTAGCTCTCGCACAAAGAAAGCTTGCATAATAGCAAGTCATTCTCACATCTGCTTGCTTCCCTCATTGAAATGCTCTTGGAATGGTTAATTTTAGTGTATAATTAAAGGGACATAATTTGTAATTACATCTTATTAGTGTTATGCACCTTGAGTAAATAAATGAATAAATGGTCCAATTATTCTCTACAGGTCTACAAAGTTTGATAATGTCATAGGAAGAGAAATTGGTAGTGTCCATTTTACATTTTTTATTACTTGTAGACCCAGAACATAATGATGTCCTGTTTATCGATTTGTAACTTACTCTTCCATTCCTTTTATATGAATGAATGCTAGCCTAACACAAACAATGTAGAAAACTTTGAGCAAATTTTATACATGTATATTTATGTATTGGGATGGGAAGGAATACAGTCTGATGTGATAGAACTGATTCCTATTTTTTCATCCCCACTCTCACCCACCCCTATCAGCCTGTCTGTCAAACTTCTACCCATGACACATATGCACACACAGTTTCAAATTCTCTAGTGTTCAAATTATGCCATGTGTTAGACCACTGTACCATACTTCAGAGGACTTTGCTGGTTAATTGTTTATACGTGTATATTAATGGTTGTATGTAAAAAGAGCAGCTGTTAGTGCATTTTTAAATTATATTTTCAATGTTTTCTGTTTGAATTAATATGCTGAAGAGGAGCTCTCAAGTACGTACCATGTAAACTTGTTCATACATATTATATGTGATTACTCTAGAATTAAAGTGGCCTTTTCAGTAAGTAACAGGGTTTCAGGATGGCATGTGTTCCCTTACTAGAACTTTTAACAAAACATTAGCATTTATCATAAATCTAAGATAGTCATCAAATTCAGGGAAGTCAAAGATGCATGAAATACAGAGATGCTCTTTAACCATGAAGAATTGTGACATGATTCATGGAGAATATAGTAGAGAACCTCTGAGTACTGGAGGGTAAACAGATTAAAAAAAGAAAAGAAATGTCTGGTGTCCTTTTGGATTACATGTGCCTTGGTAGACATTCTGTACCTCAGCACATTAGAATCTAATTAATGTCTTTGACCATGTCGAATATCAACCTTTTGTCACAGATCAGATTGACTATTACCCTTTTATGTCACATATAGGATTGACTAGTACCCTTTCATGTCACAGATAAGATTGACTATTACCCTTATATGTCACATATAAGATTGACTAGTACCCTTTCATGTCACAGATAAGATTGACTATTACCCTTTTATATCACAGATCAGATTGACTATTACCCTTTTATATCTCAGATCAGATTGACTATTCTCCTTAGATACTGATCAGATTGACTATTACCCTTTTATTCAGATCAGATTGACTACCACTTTAACATTATGTGCTTCCAACATATAAAAACCTGATGTGATTTAACAAAGCATTTACCTGCAGTTGCAATCTTTGTATGTATGATCAGGTAGGATTAAGATTTAATACAAATTGTGAAATGTGCACACTGATTTTATTCTCCCTTTTTCAGGCTTAGCTAATATACAAATGTATCATGAAATAATGAGCATTCTCACCTTATGGATATTGGAATTTACAGTATGCCCTGGCTAATTTTGAGGTTAAAAGATTTTGTTGTAATTACAGTTAATGTTTTTGTTTTGTTAAATTTGCACCAGTTTAGTGTTCCTTTACTTTTATGCTTCCACTGATTCAAAATTTCTGTCCTTGTTGTAAAGATGTGGAGTATGATGTATTTTATGCAAAGGAATGTGTTAAAACAAATGAATTCATCCAATTGAATATTCTTTACCTACCGTAGGTGAAGGAACTCTGTTGCAAAGTTGCTTAAGTTCTTAGCTTAAAATTATTTGCATATCTCTTGCGTAGGTTAAGTCCCATTCAATTTACTAGCTGAAGGTTGTTGGGGGTGTCACATCTGTGGTAAATGCCTGAAAGTTTGCCAGAAGATTAGTAAAATGTCTTTTTCAGTATCATTAAAGTCCCATTAACATTTTGAATGTTAAATAACTTGTAGTTGTTACAGTACCAAGAAAGATACCTTACAGCCGAATTTGACTGTATTTGTTTGAAAAGCATGCCTACCATTGCTTTAAAAACAAAATTACTTACTATAAATATTTAGCCGTATTTTTCATTATATTGCAAAAATTAAGATTCACTGTCTGAGAACGCATTTTCGTAAAGAAGTGATAAAAATATGAAAAAAATGTATATTTTAACATCGTTTCAGACTAAATAGAACTCAAATTAAGCTGTAGATTCAATTATTTGGTTATGAGCTATTAAAGTGCTAATGGGGCTTTAAAAGTCTTTTATATCGATAAAACGTACAGCTATAAATAGAAACTTAGTTGCAGCATGAAATCAAGTAAATATTATAGGGGTTAGACAAATCATATTTTCATGCTAATCAGACTTTAGTTCTGGTGTTTGATTTATTACTTTTATGGTAAAAATCTGGCATTGACACAATATTACAATACTCAAAACATGGGGTGCACTCTGTATTTCGAAATATACTGTTTGGTTAATGGAATATACATGTTTGTTGTATGTTATGTTAAAGGTAATATTTTATATACATGGTGTAGTTTTTTAAAATGTATGATATATTTGTACATGTATATGATTAATTGTAATGATTTAGCAAACTCCTTTTTAGATGTGGAAAGTGAAAGTAAAATAGCAGTTAATGGATACTTATAGGACATAGCAGTCAGCATAGGTCCGAACACTCAGGTCTACATGATTTGTAAAATGAACATGTACTAATAATAGAGTTTTTTTTATCAATATAGTATTTAATGCTGATATTTTCAGGAAAAAAAACTGTCTTCATTTAGTGTTTTAATGTTTGATAGAATAGCGGCATTTGCTGATTTCATATTTCCATAAATTTGAAGGGTTATGAATTTTTATTACGACTGGTTAGACATTTTCGGTCCAATTTTTCCAACCTTTGAATTTCATACTAAAGAGGGTCTTGTGCTTTTTGTATTTGTTTACTTTTCTAGACTGACTATGTTTTTAGCTCACCTGGCTATGCCAGGGTGAGCTTTTCTGATCGATGATTGTCCGTCGGCCGTCGTCCGTCGTCCGTCAACATTTTGATTCAAATGACATCTCCTCTGAAACCTCTAGGCCAATGTTGATAAAACTATGCAGGAATGTTCCTTGCATGAAGCTCTACCAAAATTGTTCAAAGAATTCCATTCCATGCAGAACTCTGGTTGCTATGGCAACAAATAGGAAAATATTTAAAATCTTCTCCTCTGAAACCACAAGGCCTAGAGCTTAGATATTTGGCATGTATTATGGTCCAGTGGACCTCTACCAAGATTGTTCAAATTATGACCCCCGGGGCAAAATTGACCCCGCGCGGGTGGGCCCTTAGTTTTGCATAGGCATATATAGGAAAAACTTTAAAAATCTTCTTCTCTGAAACCACAAGGCCTAGAGCTAAGATATTTGGCATGTAGCATTGTCTAGTGGACCTCTACCAAGATTGTTCAAATTATGACCCCCGGGTCAAAATTTACCCAGGTGCACTTAGGTTTTGCAAGAGGATTATATAGGAAAACTTTAAAATTTTTTTGATCTTCTTCTCTGAAACCCCAAGGCCTGGAGCTTAGATATTTAGCATGTAGCATTGGCTAGTGGACCTCTACCAAGATTGTTCAAATTATGACCCCCGGATCAAAAATTGCACCCCAACGGGGCCCGTCACTTAGTTTTGCATAGGCATATTTAGGAAAAACTTTAAAAATCTTCTTCTCCTCTGAAACCACAAGGCCTAGAGCTTAGATATTTGGCATTTAGCATTGGCTAGTGGACCTCTACCAAGATTGTTCAAATTATGACCCCCGGGTCAAAATTGACCCCCCCCCCCCGGGGGTCACTTAGTTTAACATAGGTTTATATAGGAAAAAGTTTAAAAATCTTTTCTCTGAAACCACAAGGCCTAGAGCTTAGATATTTGGCATGTAGCATTGCCTAGTAGACCCTCCTTCAAAGTTTGTTCAAATTATAAAACCCCGGGGCCCCCCCCCGGCCCGGGCAAAACCCCCTGGGGTCAAAATTAACCCTGCCCCGGGGGGGTCCTTTGTTTGGGGCACCGGCGGGGGGGGGGGGGTTTACAAAGGCGTATATAGGAAAACCTATTTGGTATATAACATTATCTAGTGATCTTCCACTAGGCAAGTGGACTTGTACCAAGGTGAGAGATATAGGGCCATCTTGGCCCTCTTGTTTAATTTAATTTTCAACAGTTTTCCATCATCTTCTAAAATAATAACAAATGAATTCGTATATGTAGAAGTTTTAGACTATAATATTTCCATCTGAGTTTCTGCTTTTCAACACTTTACAACAATTTCACACAAGAAATCCAACAATGAGAATGAAAAAAAAATCTTAACTTAGAAAAAAAAGGATTGGTATTCGAATTATATCTTAGAAGATGATGAACTTTGGTAAAGCAAAAATCGCCAAGATCACATAATTTATGTCTCATTGTTTTTAACGAACATACATGTTATATATTGTTTTGTTCCTTTTAGTGTTTTGGTTAAGCCTTGGTAGTCTTAATTTTATTCCATAGGGAGACCCCAGTATTAATATGCCAAGAAATGCAGTGTAGCAGTCCTTTTTTTAGCTCACTTGAGCTCAAAGTACTCTAGGTGAGCTTTTGTGATCGTTTGATGTCCCTCACACGTCTGCCGTTGATGTCCCTCATCTGTCTGCCGTCTGTCTTTCCACATTTAACCTTGTGTATGCAATAGAGGCTTTCTTTCTTCATTTGATCTTCATGAAGCTTTACAAGAATGAGTGTCCTGGTGAAATCTAGGTAGAGTTCAATCATGGGTCATCTCCTGTCAAATCATAGGAAAACCTTGTGTGTGAAATAGATTTAAGAATGAGGGTCTTGATAAAATTTAGGTTGAATTATTGGTTATCTGTGGTCAAAAACTAGTCATCAGATCAGATCATAGGAAAACCTTTCGTTTGCAATATTTTCATTGGATATTCATGAAACTTGGTGAGAATTATTGCCTTGATTAAATCTGGTTGAGTTGGAATATGGATCACTGTTTGTCTCCTTGATTTCAAGGTCAATTTCGAATCTGGATCACCTGGGGTCAAAAAATATGTCACACAGTCAAGTCAAAGAAAATCATGAAATATGCATCTCATGGGAATCAAAAACAAAGTGCAAGAGTGACCTATTATGATTACATTCCAACTGTCGTACATTGTTAATCTGTTAATATTTCCCTTTAAACGACATCTCCTCTGAAACCACGAGGCCAATGATGATATACCTTGGCAGGGATGTTCTTTGCATGAAGTCCTTTCATAGTTATTCAAATAATTCCATTCCATGCAAAACTCTGGTTGCCATGGCAATGGAAAGGAAAAACTTAAAAAATCTTCTCTAAAACTACAAGGCCTAGAGTTTAGATATTAATCATGTGGCATAACCTAGTGGACCTCTACCAAGATTATTCAAATTATGCCCCCTGTCAAAATTGACCTCAGAAGGGGGTCACTTTTTATGCCCCTGAAAATCACACTATTCATCTGTCCGTCCGTCTCTGTGTCCGCCCTTACATTTGTCTGTGTCAGGGCTGTAACTTTGCCATGCATTTAAGGATTTTGAAATAATTTGGCACCCATTTTCAGCACATCAAGACGACGTGTTGGATGCAAGACCCACGTCCCTACCTCAAGGTATAAGTCAAACTTGGAGTTTGAAGATAATTGAATATTCTATATATTCGTGTCCGGACTGTAACTTTGTACTGCATTGTAGGATATTGAAATAGCTTGGCACAATTGTTCAGCACATCAAGACGGTGTGTCGTGTGCAAGACCAACGTCCCTACGTCAAAGGTCAAGGTCACACTTAGAGTTTGACGGAAATGCAATCCTGTATATATGCACACATTCGTGTCCTGACTGTAACTTTGTCATGCAGTGGGCACAAATGTTCAGCAGATTAAGACAATGTGTCTTGTGCAAGAACCATGTCCCTACCTCAAAGGTCAAGGTCACAGTGTTTGAAAGTAATGGAATACTGTATGAATGGTAACTCTGTCATTCATGGAAGGATTTTAAAATTACATGGCACAATTGTTTAGTACATGGAGGACATAGACTGCGAGACACCTCTTTCGGGGCCATTTGTCACTTGTGAGGGACAGCTCATGTTTAATCACAGGCTTATGTAGGAAACACTTTAAAAATGTTTTGCTCTGAAACGACAATGCCTAGAGCTAAGATATTTATCATGGGGGATAACCTAGCTGAACTCTACCAAGATTTTTAAAATTATGAACCCTGATTCAAAATTGCCCAGCACGGGGTCACGTGTTTTTATTTAGGCTTGTACGGAAAAATTTAAAAAATCTTCTCTGAAACCACATGGCCTAGAGCTTAGATAGTTGGCTTGTATCATTGCCTAGTTGACATATTCCCTTTCTGCTATTGATGACCTTGTTTTATAGCCAATGGTAGCTAGGTGAGCAATATAGGGCCATCTTGGCCCTCTTGTTTGTATCCAGCTCAAGCATAGCAACATACAAATTTTGATTTTGTCATATTGTCAGTAAAGCATTGTGCCATTAGAAAAAATGTGATATGATATATTCTGCTATATTAAAATTTTGGTTGTTAGGCCAAAAAATGCGTGTTTCAGGTTTCCTGACCAACCTTACGTTTAAGAGCAAAGAAGGCAAAATAAAAAAAAACCAAAAAGCCTGACGTCCGACCAACTGACCTTAATTTTGTTTGCCAGCAGACCTGAAACACACATACTTTTTTCTTGACCTTTTTGTGTCTTGCAATACGAATCTGTCTTTTTTTTCGAGTAGAATGGAACTGCTGTACTCTAGGTTCCAATTCTTGCTATACTGATCCTTACTGCAAAACATTGTTAATTGTTTCTAATCAGATAAGTTTCTGTTTTTCTTTTGTAAATGTTTGGAAATGTTTAGTTACTTCCTTAATGTAAACTTAAACAGGTTATTTTATGCTAGGTTTTGAAGATGAAAATGTGTAGATTAATAATAAAGTTTTAGTTTAGTTTGACTACATTTAGTTGTCTCTTTACTACGGCTTTGATTACCTTGCTGTCTTAGCTCACCTGAGCACTGGTGATCAGTGTGAGCTATTGTGAAATTCACAGTCTCCGTCATCCGTCGTACGTTCACATTTTCCAAATGACATCTCCTCTGAAACCACTGTGCCAGAATTGATGAAACTTAGCGAGAATATGCCTGGCAAGGGAGGATTTCATATTTTCTTCAAAGAAAGTGGATCCATGCAAAACTGGTTGACATAACAAAAAGGAAAACTTGGCAGAAACCACATGTCGGAAGCCCGTAGACAACTTGCCAAATTCATAACACAGAACGTAAACGTAATGGCTAGAAACAACTCAAAAAATGTAGATCGTTAGCTTTCTAATGATATATTTTTTTCTCCGGAAAATCAAACCCGAATCCATGTCTGAATAAAGCATTTTCAACACATTTTCGGCATATACAGAATATTTAGAGAGGAGGCGTATGTGCTAGTTGTAACACTGTTTCAACTGAAATGCTAACTTTTGGGATCAATATGACATTTATTTGTATAAATATATTTTTTAAATCATGCAAAATGGTTTCTTTAAATTTTATAACCATATATATAGAATTTTGATGTTTTTTACTCAAACCGAACTATTTCCAATGCGGATTTGATAGATGAGAAGGCCTATGTTATTGGAACTAACTTATTTTTTTTTGCATATTTGCTTAAAGTAATTTTTTTAAATTGCTACACTAATTCAACTTAATTTATTATTGTTGGAAAATAATGCGACTTATCATGTGGGTATTTGCTGTTCGAAACGTTTGGATAAATATACGAATTTGTATGCTACGCAAAATAAAAATAGATAGAGTAATCATCGACCATAGGTTCCCGATAACAATAATACTTGGATTGAAGATCGTGCGGTATTCGGACAGAATCCAAAGTTCTGTCCATTTTTTTTTGTCTACTTTTTTTGACTCGATCTATTGACATATAACAATTAAGTGATATATTTTCCGTATGTTATATAATAATATCATTTATAGACTCAACTTATATAATGTTTCAGGAGTAACAAATGCGTACTTCAGCGTAATAGTTTACAATCAAAATTCTCGATAGGACACAATTAATGTTGGTCATTTGATAATTGTTACGGTTTTAGGATCAATATACGTCTTAGTCACTAATATGTCGAGATTTCATTGTATCTACCATTTAAATCTTTTTTTAGACCGTTATTAAATTCTGTGATGTTTTATACTCTAAATGAACTTGATTTCCAATGTCAAAATATTGAATTAGATACATTGAGAAGCCCTTGTTATTTAAACGATCCAAAAGTATTTCTTTTGTGTATATTAGATTGCATTAAAGAACGTTTTTTAAATTCTAGACTATATTCACACAAGTTAAATTCAGTCAGCTTTAATGTCTGCGGAATATGAAAGAACTCATCATGTTTTATCAAATGATCTTCAGAAGACATTGCTTAACTAAACTAAGCAATATGACCAAATGCTACAGCAAATTAAAAATAATTTACGTACTAATTACCATTGCACCTGTTCCCGATATGACAACATGCGCTTTGTATGAGAGCTCTATATACTTGAGATGACTCGGACCAGAATCTTCAATGTTGTCCAATTTTTAGTTATAAAAGATTCTTATCTTCTTTTTTTTTACTTGAACTAGAGCTAATATATAAAGTGATGAATCAACTACAAGTTATATTGATATCATTTATAGAAACCGAGGTTTTTGTAAAATGTTTCAAGAATAACCAAATGCGTCCCATGATATATAGTTTATCAATCAACATGTGAAAGAAATTGTTATGGACGAAGGGGATACACATTTACAGTTGGTCATTTGATAATATTGTTCGCGGTTTATGCCATGAGATACCGTTCCTTTCAACAATATACCACATTAAATTTTTGATAATTTAATATTGAGGCAGTTTTCAAAAAAATCGGGCCATTTCTGGTTCATGCAAACACCTGCAGCGACCCACTTTGCCTTACTCTTTATCATACGATTGTTACCAATAGAATATTTATATATTCAGGACATGCTTCATACCGTTCCAGCTATGTTTAATCCAATACCATTATCCTTATTAATTTGACGAATGAAAATTTTATGATCTATCGCCGAAAATCTTCTTAAAAAATTAAAAATAGATTATTATTACTTTAGCACAAGTTTAAGGTGTTCAGACATTGAACTCTGCGTGAATATTGAACACGTGAACATCACTTGTTTTATTATCGAATGTCTTTCCAGAAAGAAGACGATTTCTGAACTGAACTAAGCAAATATGACCCAGTACTGTCTTCTTTAAAATATTTACGTTTCTAGTCCACTTTTGCCAGTTTCAAATGTCAAATGGTTTGAATGAAGACCTTTTATGTAGTCCATTTTTCGGATGTGCCATTGACACTTGGATTTTAACATAAGCGCTTCTTTAGGTTTTCAGCGTTCTTTACTTAGAAATCGCCCGCTTGATACGAATATATAAAAAATTATTCAACCTACAAGCATTTGCTTTTGAAAGCGGGCAGAAAAAAGTCAACCGGGTTTTTTTTCATTTTAAATACCGACGTTAATTATGTAAGAAAATCGCTGTGGTTCGATCTAGTGCGACATCATGTGAAAGCAAACATTTTATGGACGAACGGGAAACAGCTTTGCAAAAGTTGGTACTGTGGTAATACAGAATAAGATTATGTTTGTTATATGTAATGAAAGATTTGTCGGCGACCTTTTGGGGAAGTTCACATGTTTAAGTTTACTCAACTGCTTGTAAGTGACAATGTATCAGAATTACCAAACTTCAGTATTTTCACTTACCATGCCTTTAAGATAAGTCGGAAGCTTCGAAATGCTCTCATATGATCGCGTAAATATATGTTCCTACACGACTCGAATCATACACCCAGGTAACACACTGAATCAAATGATTAAATGCAGATGTAATTGATTATGTATGAAAATAATAGAATCACCACATCGAGGTAAACATACAAATGTCATACATGCAGTTAATATATTAGAATGCATAGAATGTATTTTATATGTGATAGGTATTTTGATCACACGTGTTATATAGAGACTATTGTATATGTTGTAAACTGTTTATGTTGAATTGGCATGCATTTCGAACTACGAAAGAATTTAAGAAATTTGAAAGGTTCTTTTAATTCTAAAGGTTAGTGACAAATCAATTAGAAGTAGATCTTTCTATAATAACTTTAAAGGCTTACCTAGATGTCACTAGAACACTACTTATAATATTAATTAAAAATAGATAATAAAACATGCTATCTCGCTATATGGTCGCCATCATGACATGCACTTATTAGTATGCATATACATTTGTATTTGTTGTAAATATGTTTTGCTTATACAATGTTACTCTTGATTGGATTCAATAGCAAATAAACTTCTTCTTCTTCATATTTCATTGTAAGGTATTTGACAACAATGTGGTAAGTATAAAGCTGTTATTATGACTGTAGGTAGACAACAAGACATGAGAATATTAGAAGAACAAGAAATCTGATCCAGTGCTAATTTTATTACGTAAAGCATTTCGGTTGTATAAACGATATATTTTTGGAGATTTTAAGCTATGAAAAACATAAACTAAAATGAAATTCTGACGTAAAATAAAATTATGGTTATACAACTGAGTGTACAGTAAAAATGAAGACGCGTGTATAAATTTGATGGCAGCGCTGTCTATCATAGTTAATTTTACGGAGCTGGAGCCACGGTTGTCGTTGTAGTCGTTGTTGTCGTGGTTGACGAATTGCTGCTATCGCTATCTTCATCACTGGAAGAACTACTTTCAGAACTTTCACTGGAAGGATTACTTTCAGAACTTTCCGAACTTTCACTGGAAGGACTACTTTCAGAACTTTCCGAGCTTCGTTTTCTCCTTAGTCCAATTCTTCCGTCGATAGCTGTAAAAACGAGGAAATATACAAGATTTTATATAAGAAACAAATGAGTCATATAGATTTTGCTGAAAAATAGTGATTTTACTCATAAACAGTACTTTTTAAACAAGTGATGCAAACGGATAGGGTTATAACTTCGACACTGAGATGTCGGGCATTTAAACGAAATGACCTGGAAGGAGTAAGATAGTGAATCCACATTTCGTTGGCTAGAGAACGTTGAACTTTTAAGAAACAAGGAAAATATAAATTTGCTATTGCTTACACGGAGCTGAAATTAGTCAGACATTTTAACATAAAATCTATCAAAGAACAGATTGTTATACTTGAAGCGAATCAAGAAAATAACGTGCAATTACTTTGTTCAACCAACCATTGCAAATCTTTACTCTCATTAGTACATGTAACCTAGAGGGAAATTTGTCATATTTAATGTTAGCATAAAATGACAAGACTAGGTTCACGTTGCATGCTGAAGCATTGCCCTTTTTTGTTCTTTTTTCTGTCATTTCATTGACTTTAATCTAATATTTTCCCGAAGAAACAATACTTTGGATTTATTTTATGGAGCACACAGGAAAGGACAATAATGCAAGGAACAAAGAATAAAAACGAAGGAAATGCACAAATGGTACAAGGAAGTGATATTGATCTTTGATGGTTCTCCTTTGCATTTTCCTTCAATGTACTTTTCGTATTTAGGATGGACACTTTACACTTACAAACGCTTTGCTTTATCCGAAAGACTTTTATCATTTCACGAAATTTGAATTAAATTCTAAATAAAAGCAGTAATTCTTCGAGCAACAAAAAATATAATGAGCTACAGTAGTCATTTTGAAATCGCTCCAATACTTTTCAGTCACAGTCCATAATTGGAAAAAATCATAGCTTTGTATTGAGCACTATTGTACATTTTCTGAGATTCATTACCTAAAGTTTCCACTTATTCCTTATCATAGTTGCAGAAAAGGATGTGACGCTGACGAACTAACGGACGGACAGACAGACGAACAATAAAAACTGTGCCTTATCATTAGGACTACAAATGGCAAAACATTCGTATGGCCTTGTTAGATTACCTTTATTTGCGTTCATGTTTCCCTTCGCATCAAGTGCTGCGCCATCAACGGCCATTGCTGAAACATAGACAACAGAGATCACAAAAGGTTGCGGAATTCTGGCAATAATCTCTTGGATAAAACTACAGTCCAACCTCTCTACAATAACACCAACGGGAACATCAATTTTTGTTTGGTGTAGCGAGGTTTTTGATTTATTCAGATATGACTGCTTTTGGAAATAAAACATCTGTCTTTGTAGATTGGTTTTTGCTCTTCGGAGGTGATGTTTTGGGAGGTTTGACTGTACGTTCGAGGTTATGTCTATGCTTGTTTTTACCCATATCATTTATCGGCTTATTTTTAACAGTGTTTTGACACGCCTCCGTGGTGGAGTTGTAAAGCTTGCTGATTCGAAAACACTAAAAATCTCACTCATCGCGGCTCTCCTACCGTCCTGATTTTGAATTTGAGAAAGCTGCCAGTTTTAAACGGAGGGTAGGAGTTTAACATTCGTAAATAAGTAACACAATGTTGAAAATATTTCATTTCGTGTAGCCGGTTGTAGAAAAACAAAACAGGATTATGCAATCCGACTGAAAAGTTCATTATCATAATAATTGTATTTATGAAAAATGAAAGTCAATTGACATGATCGTGTATTGAATATTAAGATCGACAAAATGTAAGGAGCACGTGCAATAAAAATACATTTTGAATTATACAGTGTTATGTTGATTTACATGTTAGTAGTTGTTTTAGTTTTACAAGTTCATCAACTTCATACGTGTTTGAAATTGCATATTGTCCAATCGCAGCGCAGCATTCGCTGCACTTTAACTTTGGTAAGTCTATAATTATATACAGAGTCTGTAAATACGGAGAACAATGCTGATTTTCAAATAGACAACAAATTGGTTGCCCGTCAGAAATGAATATTTCCTTTTTAAATGTTATTTTGTAAAAATACAATGTGTCTTGTAAGTAAGATTAAGGCTAATTATTTACGATTGCAAAATGCATTTGCATAAAAAGTTTAATTTAATTAAAATCTTTCTAATTTTTTTTAATTTGTCATTTTAGTTATGAAGTAGAACAGTAAATCACATCTGTTAATTATGTAACATACGCGATTTATATAAACATTTCCAGGTAATTAACTTTTCTTATTTTAAAAATTTCCCATATTCGGGATAACATGCACTGTGTATTGGTCTCCAAACACTTGCTCTCAGGTAAGTTGTCCCATAATACACACATTTACAAGGTGACACATTCGCCCTCAGACTTATTTCGGAAAAGATCGCCAAGTGTTCAATACCCTTGATGTAAAGCCCACGAGATTTACGTATATCTTCAAAACCTGTCTTTATGAAACATTAATATACATATTTGAATTGCAATTTCATCATTATTATAATGAGCTGAATGCGAAGGCGTTTATTTGTCATGAAAGTGGAAGTTACACCTGCCTGAAGTTTAAAATACTCTCTCAGCAGTTAATTCCCATTTAATAGTCAAGATTCGTAAATATCGCTATGTTTATATATGTGAAAAATAGTTGATGCATAAACTTAACAACACATATTTGAAACTTGTATATAATTGATTGTATCTCAACATTAATCGATGGATTAAGATGTTCACATATGTGGGCTTTTTATAAAAATGCTTAAACTAAAAATGCTTCAACTAAAAATGCTTAAACTTAAAATGCTTAAACTTAAAATGCTTAAACTTCGTTATCTGAGAATAATCACTTTCCATAGGTATTTCAAATACTT
Organism: Saxidomus purpurata; assembly: GCA_022818135.1. Lineage (NCBI taxonomy): Eukaryota > Metazoa > Mollusca > Bivalvia > Venerida > Veneridae > Saxidomus > Saxidomus purpurata. The sequence continues at coordinate 14,849,306 of JAFMSR010000007.1, forward strand.
TGATTATATCTTAACAGTAGTAAGTTCTATTATTATGCCAAAAGAAAAAACTAATTTGTTTACTTCTAAAAATAGATCGATTATATTTTTGAGCACGGTTGTAGGGTATCGTAATTGTTTTACTTCATCGACTAACTGTACCATGTTTCAGAACAACCTCTTTTTTTAAATTAATAAATTTGTTTAATTGTGATGAGAGGTTTTAAATTGTGTTAGCTGTTCCAATAAGATGACACTTAAATAAAGTATCATGATAACAGCTTTAACATGTGAATTTTAGTTGTCGGGCTTCTCAAAATATGACTTTCCAGTTCCTCCAACATGTAAACATGATGTTCGTGACTGACAAAATGAATGGTCAAATCTTTACATTAAAATGTTGTTGTTTGCTGGTGTAAATCAAGCGTCTGTCTGATCAAAAGCATATGACTCTGATAGATAAAATGATCACGCGTTTTTGAAAAGTGTCCGGATTGATGATCGTCCGGATTGATGATCGTCCGGGTTTATTGATCTGGAACCAGTAAAGCTATTTAGATTGTATCTTTAAATAAATGTGTCTGTAGCATGGCAAATCTTACCTGGGTGAAAACAAATAAATCCTATGTAACTGATACGAAAGTTTTTGTAAATATCAGCCATTATTCTATGTAGCATTGTGGTTTTCAACGCTTTTCGAAGTGAATGTAATTAACTATTAATTGGAAGTTTCCAATCTTGGAAAAAATAGGATGATCGTTTTCCCGTACGACCTTCATACATCACATTTTTGAAAGGATAAAACTAATAAAACAGTCCATTTGTTCGTTTATCAGTTTGTTTGATTATCATTTTATATTTTATTTCAAACTTATTGATTCGTGATTTTTTACTTATATTCCGATCTTTATTGACATATAACTTTTATGAATCCGTATTTCATGATTATAGATAACTGCTTTGATTCTTGGAAGAAGAGGAGGTAATGTTCTTCAACTTATAATTTTGAATATTTTCGAGAAAACACAAGATGTATTTGATGAAATGTTATTGTTAGAATCACTATGACGCTAAGTCACCAATCGATGGATTCTTTTTTTTTAATTATTATATTTGACTGTATCTACTGTTTAAATTGAGACAATTCTTAATTTGTTTATGCTTTAGGCGTAAGTGAACTTAATTTAGATGTCAAAAAGTTGAAACTATTTATATTTAGCTGAGACCTGGTTGATTGGGATGAAGTATTTTAAATATCTACTTGTATGAAATAGCCTCATTAACATTTTTAAATTTCTTTTTGATTTTGTCAAAAGAAAGAACTCTTTAATTGATTATATTTCTTACATCAATTTTGAAATGTTTTAAGATATCCATCTCGAAACGTAAATAAATTAATAGACTTTTCAAAATGCTACAGTAGATGAAAAAATAAACAGAACTACTTACCATCACATGAACTCAAAACAGCAAACATAACACAAATTGTTATGCAGATTAAAACTTTCTTCTCCATTCCGACTTGTCAACAGAAGCTTTGTCCAACTGTTTACTTGTCAACAAAGGTGTAAATTAAGAAAATATGGGAACAAGTTTGCATTTTATAGCATATTTGGTACGATGACTATCTGCAGTTATGATCAGATCAAATGATAGATATATCAAAAGTAAACATGATTTAGTAAACAGGATATCGTTGACTCACATAAAAACAGATATGTCATACAAGGTGAGTAGGTTTGTGTACTATGACAAATTGTCAATCAGTAACTAATATAGATTAGCTCAGCATCCACGTTTCAACATAGCAGGATTGGCAGTAATATTGCGGTCATGACGATACAACCCAATATTCTTTTCGTTATCATTTATTTCAAAATCTATAAACTTATTTTCATACAAATACAATATCTGATGTTCCAATATTATGTAAAATCAGCATTCTTATGTATACAATGTCTTTTCATCTCATAAATTAACTTGATTGAAAATAATTACAGATTTATCTAAATTCAGTAAAATTATTGTTATGGATTCAGACGGTAACAGTATTTCTAATTTATAAAGAGAAATATAAAGACAATATCAAACTATAAAATACATGTTTCCTCAACTGTGATATGGTAACACAATATTGGCTTTTAATTCGATCCACATATCATGATAAGTGTATGGTAATTCTTTGTGATGTTTCTTGTACATGTACATGTATTATGATGAATATATATGTTTAAACTAACACAAAACGTTTCCTGTAAACTATTTCGGATGATTACATTCATCTGAAGTCTATATCTAGAGATCATACAACGGCACTCATGATAACTTTGTAAAACATGTAAATGTAGGCTACAATTGCCTTGTGAAAGCATTCTTGAACTCACGTCTTAAATACATTCTGCTGCCGGTTCAAATTTGAAAAAGTTCTATTTGCTGAATAGAGAAATCATGACACGTATATGCAAAATCAAAAAAACGTTCTTTATTCAGCTTGTAAATATACTGGATGCTATTTCTTTTGTAAATTGTTCTATTAGAACAGAACCATCCTCCCTAGAGAAGTCATAATGTTTACTACTATCTGGAAAACGCACTTTAAGGAATTTATGAAATAAAATGGATGCATAGATAATTTGATGATCTAGTTACAACCAGTGATTCAAATGGTTATTGGGTTATGGTTCGATTCCTGACCAGGTTGTTTCCATGTCTGTAGGTTGTTTTTCCCTGGACAAAAGACGACCGATATCACTCGAACCTAGGTATGTCCATCTTTAAACGAGAACCAGTAAGAAATATTGCAGGCTATTTTTGTCAAAGTGATTGCCTTCGTAAGAACTTGAGTCTCGAAAGTAGTTACCTTACGTTGAGAAAGCAATTTTCGTAATAGAGGACAATAACTTAGTTTATACTGATGCACTGTTCTGTGTTTTTTGTTCATATTTAAAATGTTTCACAAACGAACTGTAAACAATAATACCACCTGCGTAAAGTGTGATGATTACAAAACTGATACGGAGTTTGAAATCACGATTTTGCGAAGCCGTTAGCAGGCTATTTGCCTAAAAGGGGTAGATTCATATCATGACCAACAAATCAAGTATATGAATACTTGTGAATTTAAAAATCACGTTCACTTTATTTATGTATCCGATAAAGTAGCCTTAAAGCTTTTAAGTGATGAAATCTATTTTGTTAAATGAATAAAGAAGAGCGATTTATTAGTACCACTTTCGTTTAGATGGTGTACTTGACGGACTGCATGACCATATATGATACACCGTACCCACTGGTACTTGCTATAACGACATCGTGACGATATCTTATTGACTTGCATACACGAAGCGGTAAAAGTAGCAAGCCTACATAAATTGACTTACATGACGTTTAAAACGCTTAGTTATTTCAAATTGACTGATATTATACTTAAATTGTTGCAGTCTATATTAATTATATTAACTAAGGTAAATAATTTCTGACTGGATTTAACTTGTGTTTCAGATTAAATGTCCTACCATTTACCCTTTCGACTCGCTACCGCCTATTCAAATCATTTGTGAAACAAAGGTAAACAAAATAAACAAACTTTTATATGATTTCTGCCATATTTATCATATACTAAAAATGTTCATGTATATAATACTGAAATCACTCTTTTATTGTAAACCTTATTTAGTTTATACGAATTTACTTTAGTTCGATTACGATGAAATCTCCGAAGCTCATTGAATCTCTCTCAAACACTCATTTCATATGCGCGAGAGAGGCAGCAAGTTTTTCCTCGCTGCCTACCGTTTGCAGCTGGCTAGACTAAGGCATGTGTGGCATCAGTGTCTTTGTTCAGGAAGCCACCTCGTGCTCGGGCGTTGATTCGAACCTGGCACATCCCGTTTCCGTGCAAACCTAAATGAAACCTTGATGATATTTATAACTTAATTTAATAAATCAATATATAGATACAATTACATTTTACTTTACGTGTGAAACATGTTATAATACCACAATAACTAAAAGCTATTTTCCGACAAAACAATCCCGAAATATAACTGACGCAAGAATTTGTTAAACATAGGCACCATGGATAGGTTATAAGTTGTTTTTCTTTCAGAAATACGTCTTTTAACATGTAACTTACTACGACTAGAGAGAGAAATCATTGCAATAAACATAAAGATAATTTCACCAAGAGTACTCATAAAACAGAAAAAAAATATTGATGCATCCATGTCTAACAAATGTAGTCAACCTTTTCAAACCTACCGATTCGCGTTATAAAAAGTATATTAAGAAAAACGATGCAATTTATTAACTCTCACAAGAACAAAAATGTAAAAGGCATCATGACAAAATGAATTATGTAAACATATATCTAGAAAATCGAAATATATTTAGATCGATTAATCAAAATTGCTTATCAGCAATGAAAAGCATGAATGTTCTTGAATAAAGGAAACACGTTTTTGTTCAATCTTTAGGGACTATACCTTTATCAGTAGGTGTGTGATCAAATACTTCTACATCTTTGCTCAGTAGCAAGCTAGCAAAATGCTTTAGAAATGTTAATTAAGCGTCTTATATACCACACATATGAAACTGAAGCAACACTTATATATCCATTGATGATGCAGTAGGACTGGCTTTCTTAATATTACTGAAGATAATATGATTAAAATGATGAAAGTGTGTTTACATAATTTTATGCAGATGGCCAGGCTTGTATCTTGAACAAGACTAACTGGTGATCAACATAACTACGGAAATGTATATTGACCCCCTTTATATATTTTCTACATTTGCTTGTGTTATCAAGATATGTGTGTATTATATATAAGTCATCAAATACTTCTGACTATAATAAATAACTTGTTGAAGTATAACATAAGAGAAACTACGAGTGCTGGTTGTTATTATTTTGTAGATGAATATTATAAAGATCATGTATTGCAGTTGGTGATATTTTTCGTCAGCAAATATAAATTTTGGGAATAAGTATATGACAAATATTTGACACATTGTACTAAACTAATGAGTTGAATATTTCCTGCCAAAATAAAAGCGACAGAAAACACAAAGAAATATTTCTCCGACACTTTTAACTTCCTCCATTTTTAAGTTTACATACATTTCAGCATAAATGAATCATAACTTTTCACTATGTAGATCAATGACTGATAAAAACATATTTCTTAATTTAAACACAAATTAACTACAGTAAATTAGAACTTTGTATATTCGTTCTTAGATAGAACGGTAAATAATTTGAAACTTATATATAGGCTCAATATAGAATAAGAATGTTTTTACTAACTTAATTGATATATATAAAGGGGGTCAATATACGTTTCAGTACATAACTGCTAGGCTAGTGCTGTAATATGTTGTGTTTTCTTTATTGGCCCGGTTAACCCTTTCAACACCAGGAAAGGCTAAACGTTCAGCAATTTGAAGAATAATATGATATGTGCAAATATTATTACTTAACCTAAAAGTTTAGCTATAAATTCTATTAATCACCGATAAATCAGCGTTTTAAAATATGTTGCAGTACCGCAAATATTCGAAATTCTATTTACAGTTGTTGTTTTTTTGTCAATAAATGGGTGGATAGCGATTTTTACAGATGCTCTGTATGTTGATTATTTGTGCTAAGATTACGAATTTTATATAATGAAGTTCTTCAAAATTGTATTTTATGTACCATGTTATGTTCATTTAACACTGTATTTATGTTTAGAGAATATACTCTGCTATATGTAGGGAGTGCCCCATTAAAATCTATAAAACAAGCTGTTTACAATTATTTATTTACCTCTTCATTAAACCTCTACCATGGAATTAGTCTTTAAAAAACCTGAGTTGGGACTGACAGAAAGTTACTCGATGTAGTAAATATGATAACTGTAATATACTCTACTACATTACTTCAATCCAACAAACACAAACAGTGAATAATGCTACAGTATATTTTCGTTTATAACTCTTATATCATTTAAACAGAATATTGCAACATTGAACTGTAGTAAGTTGTTTTCGTTAAAAAACTCTATTAATGTTTCATTCATAACACAAACATTCGAGCCTGCAAGTACGACTAACAATCGTTCAAAAATTCAACGTTTGAGGCATTTGTACGGAAACGTATATTGACCCCCTTTATGTATATTAATTAGGTTAATAAAAAACATTCTTTTTCTATTTTGAGCCTATATATAAAATTCACATTATTTACCGATCTATCTAAGAACGAAGATACAAAGTTCTGACTTACAGTAGTTAATTTGTGTATAAATTAATAAATTAGCTTTAATCAGCAATTGATACCTTTTTTACCAATATTATTGTAGTACATATACATAATGAAAAGTTATGATTTATTTGTCCTGAAATGTATGTAAACTAAAAAGTGGAGAAAGTTAAAAGTGACGAAGCAATATAACTTGGTTTTTTTCTGTCACTTTTTTTTTGACAGGAAATATTCAACTCATTAGTTTAGTTCAACATGTCAGATATTTGTCATATATTTATTCCCAAAAATTATATTTGCTGACGAAAAATATCACGAGCTGCAATACATGATCTTTACAACCTACATCTACAAAACAATAAAAAGCAGCACAAATATCTCATAGATTCCCTTATGTTATACTTCAACAAACTATTTAGTCACAAGTATTTGATGACTTGTATATAATACACGCAAATCTTGATAACTTAAGAAAATGTAGAAAATATATAAAGGGGGTCAATATACGTTTCCGTACATTTGTGACATCGACCATAAAACTTTCGCCACATATAACTTTAGACATTAGCCGCTGATAAAATATAAAGCTAACTGTTTGGGGAGACTTAATCGACACTTTGAACGAAAGACTGAAGCAACAAAGACTGCAACAATATATTGCAGCCACATAAAATATCAGTCATAGTTAATGTAATACATATATATGTATCCTTAAACTAAAACAGTCATTTGTAGTATTCTGGCACATATATAAAATGATGCCAATGTATTTTGTTTCTTTTCGATAGCTGGGCAGGGCATTTAAAATTGGGATATGCTTAAAAACTACCAACGTTGGAGCTTGGATAGCCATCGCATAATGGCGATATGAACATTATTATGCTAAACGACTCCGGTCACGGGACTCCGGTGCCACTGCCATTTCACAAGGATTGAATTTACACATTACTGTAGCTCTTGAAATGTCAAGACGGTCGTTTCACTGATGCAACTGGTAATGTATACAAGTACGACAGTTTTGGCACTAACTCTCAGCATGGAAAACGTGTCAAACTAATAAAATATGCAGAAAAACCGAGGTGAACACAGGTAGACGACGTTCCTTGTTTTCGGTATTTTATGATATCGAATTCTAAAGTTTTTTTTTTTTCAGAAAGTTAATAGATCTAGTAAGAAAAATATTCATTAAGTTCCATGAAACAACAGCTTTTGGAATTTATTTGGAATAAAAGGAAATACATACTTATTCAATCGGCGATTCTTTGCTAACGTGTGTGTTTTTAGCTGAGAGTATCCCGGTCCTGCACGTCGATGCACTTGACACGATAACATGCGCTGTCAGGTATGCTAATCGGATTGACACCGTGTTCTTGTATTAAACACGTTCCATCACTGCAAATTAAGAGTTATGGCTTATTTTTGTACCATAAAATAGGTAATAAAGAGGCGTTGGCAACAATTAACTTATTCTTACCGTGATAGAAGACCACGTGACATCTTGTCAACATACAAGGCCAATTATCACATAAATTGATCCAATTGTCTTTATTGATGAAATACACATTAGGCTCAGTTCATGCGACGTGGTGTCTCTACGTTAAAAATAGTTTAATAAAAAGTCGATCAAAGTTTTTTTTATTTCATACGGGTTATTTTTATTTGTCTGATAAAAGTAAAATAATAGCAATATTTGTTTATTAAATTAATGGCCACTGTCCTCTTCATAACACCATATCAGTATCAAAGTATTTTTCGTACTTGCAGTTACAACTGAACGTGCATGCTGTATTTTCAAGTCTGCATGATACTTTTATACATCAATTGGAATTTACTTTTGAGATCAGAAGAGATCTGAACATGAAACTCGGTCGTTCTCTACCAACATCCACCAAACTGGTACTTCAACCAAATATTATTTTAAGACTTAGAATATTAGGACTACATTCCCATTTCCTCTTAAGCCTAGGAACTCATGGAACACCTTTGACTGTTAAACATAAATATTCGAAGTCAAGGTAAAAATAAGAGACAAAGACGTTAATAGACATGACACACGAGTAACCTTTTTGACTTTTTGAAAGTTTAACACATGCCAATGTTAATAATCAGTTAATTCACATTAGTTACTGTCCCAGAGGGATAGTAACATCCTTGATTGAAAAGCCTTTATCTTCAAAATGGTATATTTTTGTATTTCATAATGTTTTTAAACTTTACCTGCCAGTGATACTAATCAGGCAATCTAGGTTTGTTCTTTTTAAGTCTCAGCAAGTTAGTGAAATTACTCGTGTTTATAAATTTCTTTTATTGGACACATTTTATGATCGAGTTGAGATACAGTGCCGGTCGGCCCTAAGATTAATCTTTGGAAGGTAATGTGACGACCCAAAGGAGACATTTTACAAGAAGATTTAGTTCTAGCAACGTGTTGTTAGAATTTGGCTGAGTCAACCACCAAGACCACCAAACAAAAGCTTACTAGCACCAGACGTACAGTACTACAGCGTTCACTTCTATTACGGCATTCTTGTCATACAAATTTATCTAATCTCGAATGCAAAACAAGTTATTTCAACTTAGACAATAAACTGTCTTGGTGTGTTGCTAAACTGATAAAGATTTTTTTAATTGCATAAAACTTGCATGTTACCATTTGAACATAAAACGCTGATGATAATGATAACCTGTTTCCTGTTTAAACGGAGATGGATGGAATGATAAAAACTACTGTTAAAATTACCATCATTCACGAATACCTTGGTTGTTTAAAATAACGCTGTGGGTGGCAAGTTTACGCCTTCTAGGCAAACAGTGTAAAACTTACTCTAAAAGCTTTTTTGTGAAAATGTAATTTGCATATATAAACTGATCAGTACCACTGTCAAGTACATTTCATACTAGTGGAGAGGGTTTTTGTTAAAAGCAACAGCTTTTATGAAAAATAGTAGGTTGAGAAAGACGTTTTATACATATTTTCAGTTAACAGTTGACGTCGTATTGACGTTGATGCATTTTTGTTTCACGACGTCGAAACAAGGTTGGACTTAGCTTGTTGTTTAGACGTCAGAATTCGGCGTTGTATAGATGTCAAACGTTTCGAATAAACATCTCCACCTAAAATTCAAAGTTGTTTAAACGAATTCATAACATGTTTCCAGTCAGTTTATGATGTATATTCAACCTTTGATAACATATGTATCAATTATTTCCAGACGTTCTCATAAGTATAATACAAGCTAGTTCCATGGTAATGTCAACCATTTCGCAATATGTTTCGAATCTACGTGTTTCGAACCAATTTATGACATCATATAGCTCGTATTAAACTCGCCTTTGACCGAATTAGTTAGCCTTTCAACCGAAAACGAAATGACAAATAGAATATATAACAGTTTTTAATTGAAAAAGTAAGACACCTTTAGATTAGATGATACCACACGAAAAAGGTCAATAAAACACTCTTGCGTTTTAGATCTTTCTTAAATGGTTTATAATTTCAGTACGGAAATAGTTCGTATCTGTCAAAATGATATATACATGTAGTAACCTCTAATCTAATGTAGAGTGATTATTCATTCTCGACCAGTGAATAATATTTGATAAGAAAAACAAGGATCAACTTATACTGGTGCATATGTCACGCTACGGACTTCATCACATCTGGGGAGAAAACATACTTGCGGCGGAAGAACATTCGACCTGTCCGCGAAGGGCCCCGGGTTCGTGTCAGGAAACACATTTTTCTAACCATGTGACATTTTGTGCGTTCTTAATGTACATTTAACTAAACGTCAAAGGATGTTTTACTATGAAATCTAGCTACCAATCTCTTTCATATACCCAAAAACACGCCGACCATCGTTTTAAAAGATAGTTTATGTTTCAATAATAATATAGTTTTAATCGTTTCTCAATGTTCTTTCAACTATTTGATTATGTTTTTTCAATTAGCATTATCACTCTAGTTTCAATGTTTGATTGCATATCAAGTACGATATATTCACAAAGTTTTGTTTACATATAGATCTAATCACAAACATTTTTCCATAACACACCATATACAGATAACAGTTATGCAAGTGATTTATGCTGGTGGGATTTTTGGACTAAGCCATTTAGAAAGCGGCATTTCTGGTACTGAGCCCCCTCAGGCAGTGATATTCAGCAAACTACTATGAGTCTCATTTAGTGTATTGAATAACTAACCTAATTTATTCATGTATAATAATTTGAAGTAAAATCACTACGAAATCTATATATTATATTACATGTACAATAGCATCAATGTGTATCACAAAGTTGAAGCGAATAATGCTGTCATGCAGTAATTACAATCTTGATATACAGATTTGTCTAACCTTTTATCTTACATACAAACCGCCTTTTGAAAAACTTTACGTTTTTATTGACACAGAAAAAACAATCACGTTCATCCTGCATGTGAGTTTATGTAATTTATTTTGATATGTCGGTCACCTATGTTGATAGTTTTGTATATAGACATATTATGAATGTTAATTAGTGTAACGAGTGAATGTGCTTACCCAAATTTTCATAATATATAAAAGCCACATTAGCTAATATAACAAGGTGCTTTTTCACGATCAGAATATTTCTCTGCCCTTAATTACCCGGTATATCATTATCAATTGCATTATTGTTACCATTCTTAAGTTATATTCTACAGCGTCATCCTTTTATTTTTATGAAACTTTGATAAGCAGAACACATTCTGCTAGATCTCTTGTGTTCGCGATCACGTCGTGCAGGGTTACGGCTATTTGGCTAAGACTGTCAATACATAACAGTTTGGCGCAATAATCTCTAGAATTAAAGTGTTGTTAGGTATTGTTATACGTATACTTATGGCCCACACATTTCTGTTTACTGGACACTTGATGGCACAAACTATGACACAAGATGTTTGTCACATCAAATTCGAATGCTTTTTCATTAATTTAATTGTTTTGCATAAACTGAAAATATTATAACCCTCAACAGTTTCACTATTCAAGGATAATCTACAAAAAATATATACAAATGCGGTTAGTGGAAAAGTTTCTTTCAGCCCAGTAACCTTGTTTTGTATTATCAAGATCAAAATTGCTATTATTGTTAAGTCAGCGTGGCCTGTATGCTATAAAAACGCATTTTTTCTGCGCATTGGCATAACTGACTACTCCGTTGGCAAGTTAACATTACGACACAGCTTTTAAGACTCGGCCGAAATGGAGAAGAAAGTTTTAATCGCAACTGCAGTCTGTATTCTGTTTGCTGTAGCAGCTACAGGTGATGGTAAGTTATAATTGTTTTATTCTTTTTTTCTATAACACTCTGCAACTTCTGTTTACTTATTGGTTGAATTATGTTTTTCTGCAGCATTTTGCAATTTCTGTTTTTTTTATTGGTGGAATTAGGCTTTTCTGCAGTGTTTTGCAATTTCTGTTCACTTATTGATTGAATTATATTTTTCTGCAGTATTTTGCAATTTCTGTTTACTTATTAGTTAAATTATAATTTTCTGCAGCATTTATGTTTATTTATTGGTGGAATTTAGTTTTTCTGCAGTACTTTGCAATAATCTAGTTACTTATTGGTTGAGTTTTAATTTTTCTAAGTATTTTGCAATTACTGTTTATCTTTTGGTTAAATCATATTTTTTCTGCAGTATTTTGCAGTTTCTGTTCAGATGAAATAATCGGGTCAAGTTTAATAGATGTGTTTCTTTTAGTGAATCAAACTAAAGCTTTAATATCAAAATAAGTATAAAATCTTTTTAAAAGTCACATCAGTAATGTTCGCAAAAATCGATCGCAGTTAAGGGCATTGTGCGTTAAGAATAAAGTTAACTTTCTAGTGATTATGATATTTGCTTTTGTTAATACGGTTTTTAACGGTCGACATTAAAGATATTTGCGACCATTAAAAACCATATAATACAAAATTTGAAAACCGTTTACTGTATACATGTAATGCATATTGCAAGGAGTTTAAGAGGAAATTCTGAAATATAACAATCATGAATTTTTCACATTTAAATGTTTGTATAAATCAATTGTTGGCTTAATTCATATTCTTTTGAAAACATTACGATGCCAAAGTCCAATTTAGAACTGTATGTTTAACAAAATATAGGAGTTTAAACAGAAGTGGTAAAATTCTATGCAAACGTTTTACAATCATTTCAACACTAGGGGAATTCAAATGCAAATAAAAAGAAAATATAACAAAAGAATATAATTTTCTACTAGACGTTGGCATAATGTAACAGCAAGTGACTGACACAATTTTAAAATGAAAGATACGAAACTGAACTCCGCATCAAAAATTCTCAATTTGCGCTTGTCTGTATCTAAATGGCGACTGACCAATGAAGGAATATCGAGACGGGGTTGTCTCATAATCATTATACACCGACAATTTCTGCTAGGGGGCGACTCAAATAACTTTAACTTTGTTAAATGGCATATATATCTTACAAAGTGTAGGTTTTACACTTATCTTTTTTCTTTGAAAATGTTTATAGATACGGGAAAGAAGTAAAAATTAAAAACCGATTGAGGCATTGTATCTCAAAATAATCAGTGCATAATAATGAACTGAAATAAAATATTGTAATTGAAAAATATATAGATTTTAAAGTTATACGATGACGATGATATTTGTATGATTCTGCTGTATAACATGTAAACTCATCATTCTAGACGGAAATACACAAAACATGTAATGTTATTCGAACACTTCTAGCAAGTTTATTGTACTTTTGGAAAGTTCAAAATTAAACTGGTTCAAAAAATTAAATGCTGTTTTGAATATGCAACTAGCAAATAGAAAGTAAATAAATTATATGAATATAAATGTTTGGAGCAATTGATACATATCTATTTTTACTTTGACTGTAAAAATATGTTAATTTTGATGAACACGTAACCTTCTGTATTTATTAGTTTTTTTCACTTGAAAGATATCTATGTTATTTTATTATTTATTATATTTAGGGGATGTACAATAATTGTTACATCATAGATGTAATTTGAAACATTATTTATGTGCGCAATACGAGTATTCATTTACAGTAATTGACGATTTAATGATATTTTCATAAAAAAACATGTAAAAGATATGAACGTTCTCGTAAGTATTTCAGAAATAATTCCGTACATTTAACAAACTTTTATGATATTTTCTTTCAGCAGCTGCAATTGATGACATTAAACTCGGGGCCCTAGGATCTTTGAATGATGTTAAAGGTAAATATATTGAATCGAAGAAAAAAACAATTATATCAGCTTAGTTTTACTTACCATCTTAAAAATGGCATTCAGGTCTCGCCGGTCTGCCCGCCGGCTCTTTAGCTTAGTAATTATTTTTCAGCTACGTCAACTACTTAAGATAATTAGTAAAAAGTTTGCGATCGTTAGTTCAGTCTAGAAAAGAAAGATTGCAAGAACCATGCCTCTACCATTTTAACCTTCCTCTTTTATTGATTGTTCTTTCTTTAGGTGTTAATTTAAAACAAATAATTTCTGATATTTCTGTACCAATGGAAGTGGGTTTGCTCTCCTGGTTTCTTTCAATTAACCGAACAAAAACTGGACTTTTTTCTGCAATACTTCTGCCAATACTAAAACATTTTAACAGTACAAACTTCGGTATCTGATCTATGCATCCGTATACTTTGCGGAGGTCATAAATGTTTATTCAGCTTAATTCGGGTGTAAACATAACCAGTGGAACGTCCTCGAAATATGCAACGTCTTTTAATTCTGTCATTTCGTCATAATTTGTTTTTATTTATGGTTGATATTCAAACATTTCGCCACTGCACCTGAAAGTAAATTAGTGTCGTTCCCTGAAAAACCAACAGGTTACTTTTTTAGGCCAGCTATGTTTGCATTGATTTAGATGATATATTTTGTTCTATTATATTTCCTATAAAAAGGTACTTTTTGATTGGTCTAGACACCTGTGATGGTACCAAAATGTATCATCATGTTTCATAAACATTGGGTTTTACCCCGTAACATATAACATCTAAATATAACTCCCGGTTCTTTCATAGAAACTGTACCACGAAACGGAATTCTATGACTTTCAGCGAAGTTCATGATTACTTTATTTTACTTTTGTTCATTTGAAATTTAGAGTTATTCTGTTCAAATATCTATTAAAGACCAATGACTGAAGTTAAAAACTGGTCTAAACATTATTTTGTTGTTTACAGTCAAAATATAATAAAACGCCTCGGTCATTATTACTTTCATATGATGAATATCATATCACATCCCATGTCTTAATAATGTCTTGTTTATTGTTGTATGAATTTTACGATCAAATACTTTTTTAAAGATTTTATAGTTTCTTTGGTTTTTCAAGGCTTTTCGCATTATTCACTGATTAATTGCAATGAAACTAGCTCTCGAACAGAATGTTAATCATCGCTATACATTTGCGCATGTGCAATGATAAATTTAGCTCCCACGTGGCAAGGGCCGTCTGCAGGCAAAACAAAATACAAGTGGGCCACATGTATTAATGTTATTTACCTAAGTGATAAGTTGACAGCATTGTCATAGAAAAACAAAACGTCTACATGATTTAGGTATCATCGTTACACGTCGGATCAAAATACGGGTAAATCGATTGTCAGGATAATTGAGTGTCCGGTTGATATGAAGGAAACCAGTATATGTTTAGTCAGTATTGCAAATGACTTAAATCATTAGATTCTGACAAAACTAAAACAAATGTTTTTAGTAACCGGCGGAGAGTTATTGCGGGAGAGACGGGATAGCAGCAGCAGCAGCAGCGACAGTGACAGGAAGAAGAGGAGCGACAGCAGCAGCAGCAGCAGTAGCAGTAGCAGTAGCAGCAGTAGCAGCAGCAGCGACAGCGACAGCGACAGGAAGAAGAGGAGCGACGGCAGCAGCAGCAGCGACAGCGATAGGAAGAAGAGGAGCGATGGCAGCAGCAGCAGCAGCAGCAGCAGCGACAGTAAGTAGAGGAGAGACAGCACTAGCAGCAACAGCTCCGAATAAAGCGATTCTGATGAAAAATGAAGAAAACAAGAGCTAGAAAATAGTTTACTCATCATCATCACTCACTTTTTTTCTAATTATTTATATACAACGCACACTAATTATAACCATTAGGATATAAATAAGTATCACACTCCTGTGTATACGAAGTGAATTGTGCCTTTTCTTTGATTATAATTTCATATGCGACTTTCTGCTTTACCATTTCAAACTGTAATAAACATAGCACTGCAATAGAGTTTTCGTTTGTATATACGTATATATATATATTTACAAACTTGAAGACCCCCCCCCCCCAATCCTTATGTACCGTTAAAATTTAAAGCATTTAAATATTACAAAAAAGGACGTTAATAGATTTGGTTGGTATTCGCAGGGTTTGGTTATGTGTAATTTTCTCCCGTCTGCTTTATTTACTACCCACTTTATAATCAGTTCAAGGTATAAGTAGCCTAAATACATTTCCATAGACTTACATTATAAGGTTTTCGGCCAGTGCGACTACTCAAAATCTCACCGACTGCTGAAATGCATTTTATTTTGTAGAATCATCCTAGTTCCACAAAAAATAACGAAATTTATACATGTGATCCAATAGTTTATGCCAGTAATTCGGAACTGAATGTCACCATCCCCATTTTCATGGCAGTTTTAGTAGTCACAGACCAAACATGTCAGTATTTTCAAATACCAAATATTCTAATATTAATTTATATCCAGATTTTTCTATTCATATTTCATTTGTGATCTATCATCAAGCAATTATTTCAAAAGAATTTTTCCCGTATGCATCCACTTAGTTCCAGCAAATAAGCAACATTTAAATCATCTATTGCATCTATTGAGAGAGCTCGATTAAGTTCTGACCAAGCGTAACGGCACTGTTCAGCGAAGGTTTCAGTAACAATCAAGGAAGCGCTCAACCAACAAAGAAGTGATATTTTTTCCAAGTTCGGATTTGTATTTAATACCTTTCTTTACTCACTTTTATTCGTGAGTAAATCAATTATTCAATTATCTCATGTTACTAAAACCAAAAACAACAATAACACAATATAGGATATTGTATTTGACACCATTTCGAATAAATACATCGATAGGTTTCCATTTCTAAGATATTCTGTGGTATTGTTTCCCCAATGACTGGCGAATCTTGATATTCCTGACAATACAAACAGACTCTAAAACAACAGCAACATAATAGACACCAAATGGCGCCTTTGTCAGTAGAATAAATAATGTAAAAGAAAGTCCAAAATCCACAAATAATTATGGCACATCAACCATAAAACAAAGGGAGGGTGGCAGGGAAAAGCTAGTATAGAATTTAAACGTCTGGTGTCAAATAATTTGCCTTGAGTAACTAATACAGTATAATCAGTTTCTTATATACAGTATATCAACACGAATTCACGAAAACATCGTGCAAAACCGGAGTACAAGTGCATAAAGTAAAATATGTTAAAGACTATCATAGGCATGAAATAAAATCTAACTGGAGTATAGTAACATTGGGAAACGTGAATAATGTTATATTTGAAAATTATTTTGACCTAAACACACCTACCTTGCGCTTGGCTATCAATATCAATTACTATATTTCTATACTTTTAATATTTTGATAAGATTACACTTTATAGAGTCCACAGAATCGTAAATCTGCTAACAATCTATGACGTAAACATTAATAGTAATTAATCAAGCTGCATAGATGTTAAGGTTATTTAACTCTAGCTTACTCCATTTTTGAATTATCTTCCTTTGTGTAATATTCTTGTCCGGAGTATAAAATATTTTGTAAGGGATTGTTTAAATACTTCACACTTTGAATGATAGACACCATAACCCTAGCTTACCCTTTTTAATGATCTCCCGTTATCGTACGCAATTATACATTTTCGAAACATAATTTCAAAATCACGAACAATTAGGTATCAACATGATTTTAGAAGATTTTTAAATCATCTCCCTGTATGCAATATGCTTAACCGGAGTATAACTTTGGTTGAGTTGCTATTTCACACAATGATAGAGGCTTTTCAGAGGCAGTTCAGTGCCTAATGTGAATCCTTTGATATCGTTATTCCGACAATCTTGCCACAACGCTTAGACAGTGGCTTTAAGTTTATTCATTTCCAAAACCGAAGATGAATGTAGAAAAGTGATGGATGTGGACGTCTATATTTCCAATTGAATATAGACAAAATTGAGTGAAACTATCACATAACTGTATGCACTTAGGTATGAATCAGTCAAGTTTAACACTTTTCATCTATTAATTTCTCTTCCAAAGGTGGATGGGGTTTTATAATACATTTGTAGTAGCCTGTAAGGAACAAACTGCTGAGTTATACAACGTTGATAAAAGCGTTCCAGTAAAACAATCAAAGCGCTGAAGGCACTGAATTTGTTTTGGTACAAAATTCCTGTGCCTCTCTGATTTTACTGTTCTTCTTATAAAAAAAACCACTTAGAAATATGACCTGGACAAAGTCACAAGGGTAGAGAATGCATGAAATAATTTCAGTAAAGTAATGGTTCGATACTCTATTGAAAGAAGTTTTCCAAATAATTGTGAAATTGTGATTGGCAATTCAAGTAGATGCGTTATTAAACAATGGCATTGAGCTCAGAGAGGAAATCATTAAACTGTCAAATTCACAGTGACCTTGGCCTAAAAGTACCAGGTAAAGATAAAGTGTAACTGATGGTGCTGAACAAAGCCATTCCTTTTTAAATATCTGATGGTGATGATGGCCATTCCTTTTAAAATATCTGCTTTAATTTGTAGGCAATAAATCAATGATCAGTTCGAACAAATGGCCAATGTGGCCCCTTTATCGCTAATCTGGCTTCAGAGAAAATGGTTAGGTTTTACTATATCAGCCTATGTAAAATGTGTGAACCCCGGAATGGATCAATATTTTGAGCCAGGATTCATAATTTAAGCAGTCTTGGCAGAGGCCTTTTAGACAATGCTGCATACCAAACATCTTCGCTCATGGCCTCCCGGATTCTGAGTATTTCCTTTCCATTGCTATGGCAACCAGAGGTGTGCATATATGGAATTATCTGAAATACTTTGATAGAGATTCAACAATGGCTCAGTGGTTTTAGAGGATATGGTGTTTCAAGGTAAAGGTTAAAGGTCCTACAACAAATGGTGAGTGTTCTAATAGCTCTAATACTAGAGAATGGCACCTTAACCTCAACTCCACAACCTTGTGACAGGTGTGCTGAAAAAGGAAGAATGCAAGAGACATATGATATTAAATCAACAGTAGATTTTTAGTCACAATTTCAATCCTTGGAAAGATAAATAAGGTTCAGCCAAATATTGTAACCAGAGGCATGATTTGAACAAAGTAGATGGAAGACCACTAGACAATGCTACATACCCAATACCTAAGCTCTAAGCGTTGTAGTTTTCAAAAATAAGATTTTTAAAGTTTTTTCTATACCAAACGTCCCCCTGGGCAGGGTATATTGTGACCCACAAGGGCATGCTTTGAACACACGTTGAAGAGGTCCTCTAGGCACTAATTAACACTAAGGACAATCATCAATCCTAAATTTGACAGACTGATAGACAGATAACAAGTTGTCAGGCGACGAGCAGACAAAGGGTCTGACTGCTTTACAGACAGCAACATAGTTATAGTTGCTTTAGGAATGTTGATCTAAAAAGTAATTTTGGCAGACAGAAACATGTACATATGTAGTAATGTTTATGGAAAAAAAAGGTTACAATGCATATAATTCTATGAATATACATAAATACATATGAAGTTTATTTGATAAACAAGTAACAAGAACAAACCCCGAGGTCAAATACAAGCATTGTCTTAAGGATCATGGATAAACAAGACCATGCATTGAATTTGAGAAATACCCTGGCAGCGCCATCTTGACAAAGAAATACCTAAATCGCTCACCTTGCTGCCATAGGCTATAATACAAGATCAAAGGGTCAATTTTGACATGGGGGAAATGATTTGTGTATACTAAGCCTATGTTAAATCACCACAGGAGCTGTAAATTTTGACCCTGGGTTCATAATTTTAACAATCTTGGTAGAGGTCTACTAGGTTATCCCACATGCTAAATATTTAAGCTCTACACTTTGTGGTTTTAGAGAAGAAGATTTTTAGAGTTCCTACATAGTCTAATCAAAGGTGAACCCTCAGTGCAGGGTCAATTTTGAATAAGGGGTCATAATACATGCATGAACAATCTTGGTTGATATCCGGTAGGTTACACCACATGCTGAATATCTAAGCTGTAGGCCTTGTAGTTTCAGAGAAGCAGAGTTTTTAAGTTTTTCCTATATAAGCTACAGTATGTAAAACAAGTGACCCCAATGCCGGGTCAATTTTGGACCGGGGTCGTATTTTGAGCAATCTTGGTTGAGGTCCACTAGGCCATGTCATAGCAAAATATCTAAGCTCTAGGCCTTCCTTTCTTGATAATAAGATTTATAAAGTTTTTTTCTTTCTGTTACCATGACAACCAGAGTTCTGCATGGAATCGAATTATTTGAACAACCTTGAAAAGGCTTTGTGGTAAGCACATACTTTCCAAGTTATATCATTATTGGGCAAGTTGTTTCAGAGGAAATGACCTTTGGAGGAAGATGCTGATGGATGTGCTATGTACGATGGATTGCATGCAATCCTAATACAATGTAATTCACTATAGCACTTTGTGCCAGGTGAGTTAACAAGAGCTGTCAGTAGGACAGCACGCTCGACTTTTTTAGTGCTTGCCAATAAAACAAAACTTTGACAGTTAAGGGTGCACAAGACATTAACTAGGAATTTCTAAGTGCAAATCAAGAAAAAGTTTCACAGAGTTATCTTTTCTTGCGTACAGATAGGTCTCATGATGGAACATAACTATTCCATAAGTTAATGTCTTTTCATCTTTCAAATTTTTGACAAATTTCCAAGACTTATGAAGAATTCACACATGTGTCATGATGATGTACATATGAAGGCACTTGTTTTTCTAAAGTTTCACTATCTTTCCCAATTTCGAAGAAGACAGTTTCTACATTGTAATTCCGAAATCCAGATGTGTCTTGCAGGTTATGTTAACCGTCTCGCTCCCTCTTGCAATTTCTAGTCTTATCATGCTAATTGACCCTGTCATTCTGGCTACTTCTACATCCTCATTATCTTCTTTATCAAGAGCCCATTTCAACAGGGTGATAGTCTTGAAAGCCTTTCACAATTTTGAAGAAACAGTTCTGCTTGCTAGTCTTCTATTCAAATTGCCTTAACTTCTACTGCCTTGACATCCAGGTGCGCATCACATTTCTGCAAGAACAGATTGGAAAAATCAACTGAAAATTAAATATATTTCTACTAAATTGAAGCAAGTAGTATTCTCAAAGATTTTTCTATTTTGAAGTTTTCTGGCTTCCTGTATATTGTTTATTCTGTAAATATATTAAACTCAGAAGTAATAAAAACTGATTTCTAAATTTAACTTTCAAATTGCTTGAGTCAATGCTAATGCTAATGCTTTACTTTTCCAAATAATGCTTATGCAAATGCATTACTTTTGAAATAATAGGTAATGCTAATTACTGCTAATTAAATGCAGAATTTTGAGCAAGTAATGCTTATTTAATTCATTAGATTTGGAAGTAATTGACCCCAACCCTGGAATCTTCACAAATTTGAAAAAAGTACATTGACAGCGGTAACTCAAAGCAATTAAAATGCAAATAAAACGGGTAAGTATGATGTTAAACGCTTCGTAATACACATATCAAAAGACGTGTATTTCATCCACTAAGTCATAAATACTTATCAGTATCGGTAAAGCATGCATTTTTTCATTGTTTACAATCATAATGTGCGTTGACATAATCTCGACAACTGCACATGCACAAAGTTACCGTAAATACTTTGACAACCCCAAATTATTTTTCTGCATCATTGTAGTACATTTATAATCAGGTTATAGGACTGTCAATTAATAATGTATGTCTGTCTCCTCTTGAATCATCCTGACTAAAAGCAAAAGATACGGTCATCAGACATATTTATTAAAGCCTTCAAAACTGTAAAAGAAAAATTGAAAGTTGAGAAGGGAGCAAATATCTATGGGGTGTGGTCTGTGCCTACTTGAATATTTGTAGATATACTTTTCATATGCGCAGATGAGTTTACATTGCTTGTATCATAATGCAAGCACATCACTGATGGCGAGCATTAGCAATAATACAATTTAGGGGTACTTAACTACATAACATAGTTCACTATAATTTTCTCAGCTTTACAGCATGTCAGTTTCTTGCAAAGTGACCAATCCAAAGCACGACCTCGGGGTAATCCGCGTCAAGATATTGTGTTATTTTTGTATTCTCAGCTTTACACATCCAAGTACTGATAACTTATTTACATTTGGGAAAAGCGATTCACCACTGGTCTCTATGCATCTTAAATTTTAAAAATGTACAAAAGCCATTGAGCGCAATGCTGAATATGAAAGGAGACGACGGTCTACTATTAGCTTGTAACTCTCATATTGTTTTTATAATAATTATATGTTGTTAATAACTTTTCGTTTCGTTTGAAATACATTAAAACATACATATAAACCTACTGTACAGACAGAGTTTTCACCTTTTACCGAATGAAGAAATGAATATGACCTAACAATCTGATTGGTTAATTGGTCAGTATGATGTCACTGCGAAGCACAGAATGGGCAATATCTCTCCTGCTTTTCTCGGCTTTGCACATCAGGGCACTGTTAAATTATTTACATTCGGAAAAGGTGATTCCTGGTCTTTATGCATATTGAACTTTGAATAATACACTTACCAAGATTAGAAATGAAAGTAGACGACGATCTTTCATTACCTTGAAACTATCAGATTGTTTTATTCCCAGCTTCGCACATACGGATACTGATAAATTATTTACATTCGGGAAAGGTGATTCCTCGGCTTTCACCGCTGATGTCTATGCATCTTTAATTTCAAAATTTACAATACCCAAGAATAATCAAAGGACTGAAAGTGCTGGAGGATCGATTGTCTCTGAACAACACTGTCTGCACACATACATATGTAAATATCAGGACAACACAGATTGTACACGTACATGTGTAAATATCAGGACAACCCTTGCACGAGTAAAGTTATAAACTGGAGACACAACTGTCCAAAAATTTTGACATTTAACCGTTTGTGTAAACTTTACTTTTGAGATAGGAACCCATGTGCTTACATTTTGCATTCAGTGACTATGTTCAACTACCCTATGAAGTATTAAGCTGTATGAATGGTAACTTTGAAATGGATTTTGACAAAACTGAACTTAAAATTCATAGTTTGAACAACTTTTAATGTCATTAAAAAGTTATGACAGCATGATCCAGAGAAATGAATTTGATTGTCCCTTTAGATTATTGCATTTCTGTCTACATTTAAAAATCGTATTTAAGACATGTAGATCTATGTGATTTCTTACAGTTATTCGTACCCAGGTACGAACCGACTTCGGCAAAATGCGGACATTTTCGTACCATTTTCGAACCACGCATTTACATAAAATACAACAATTACAACGTGTTTAAAGCATAAAAATATGTTGTCATATTTCAAAAAGACATCTACAAGTGCCTCTGTAAAGTTAATTTGCTGATAAGTTTCAGTTTTAAACCTAAACGCATAAAGGCGTATTTTAGACTAGTGTTTCGGCATATCTTTAAAGACACTAAATAACAACTAGTCAGGCCGAGCACTTTTGATGATATAGGCGTTGGCAAGTTACAAAAAAATCGTTGTTTTTTATGTTGAATTCCGAGTTTTGTAATTTAAAATTCAAGAGTACCTAGTGGTTCCATAACATATTACGATATTCCGATAGTTTATGATCACGAACACCGTGAATATCGGATAAAAGACATAACATTATTCGATAGACTAGTTGTCTTCTAGTGTCTCCGGTCTAACTAGAAAACTGTTAGGATCAAAACCGCGTAGGAAAATAGTTCTATACAGAACAGATACCTCGTTGATTTTTAGTTACAAATTAGAAGAAAAACAACAATATAATATTAAGCTATTCTGAAATGTTTTGATATTATTTACATATGTCACTATATAATTTTTAAAACAGAAGACAGTTTAATTCGAAACAACTGAATATATGGAACTACTTGTTTGTATGTAAAGCGTTCGGCCGTAAGGAAGCGTTTCGAGGACTATCCTATCTGCTTCTATTTTAATATACACTAAGACTTGTTTTGCTTTAACCCCTCGTTATACTCTGTTAACATTGGACCGATTGAAAATTCAATCGATCCAAAAATGAAAGAAAACGACGGTCTACCATTTCCTGTTCCAGTTACTGTCAAATATCTCACAATTTGCTCAAGTCGTCACTTAAATATTGTATCATGACTAACAGACGAAAATAATTGCATGAAAAAGGTGAGTTTACTGTTTTGTCATATTCTGTATTTATACTGTGAAATGACGTCTGATATTTATAAGAGTTGACTTATGTACGAGTTAACCCATAAGCTTAACGCAGTTTGTAATCATGTGGCATGAGAAATGACACACAAAACATCTGTCTAAAGTACACATGCTGAAACAGTTCTTTTGAAATATCTTCCAAGTTACCAAAATACTTACAATATAAAGAAACCTTGACACTAAGAGTGCGTTAGGCCTATTGTGTTCGTACAAATGGCGGAGGAGCTCCTATGGGAGATAATCATATCATGACTTTACCTTTAAGTCTCAATAAATCGACTCCAAACGCAGACCTATTTTACATACGGTCATTCTACAGTTATCTGCGCTTTTAAGTCTCAACCAAAAACATCAGTGAAAGATTGATCCGAAGGGTCAACGAACAAACACAGAATGTAAACACGAGACTTGATACATGTAGCTTGACCTACTTTTACACAGTTTGCGTTGATCTTACATTTTAAGCCCATATTGGTCGTTCATCAAATAAATGTAAGCTATACAAAAAGTCAAACGAAAACAACACAATATACAATCACAAAAATAGGTGTAATATAAAAAACAGCTACATATACTCACGTTTGTTTACACGTTCATGAAAAACGCTTCGACCTGTAAAGGAATATGGCGGAGGTATGATCACGTTTGTCCAAATTTGTACAGTTGGGCAGAATATTCTCACATTTTCAGAGTTATTACAATCACGGTTGGTCCATGTCTTAATTAGGATTAAACATGGCTTCAGTATAATTGTTGATTTATCTATTCCAGCCAATTCGCTTTTGTGTCGTTTCAGATTTATAAGTATTAGACTACTTTTTGAGCGTAGACAATCCCGACAGTTTAGTGTTAATCGGTCCTGGTAAAGACCCACGTGATGCTATGATAAGATCACTGCACATTTCTATATACAATTCGTTTATTTTATTTATATTTACAAGATTTCGTAGAAAACTTCGTTTGTTTTGCATTGAGGTATTTTATGATTTGTTCGATCATTTCATTTCCTACCCTTATGATCATCACATATTTTGCAGAATGCGATCTTGTTGTCGGAACTATTTCGATGACCGATGTGCATTTGAACTGCAGGAACTATTTGCAATATTGGTACTTAAGGAAAGGCTTTTGAAAACCACTACTATAAATACTACAAATAAAAACTGACATTGAATATATACAGATTGCATCCAAATTTTATCCCCAGTTTCAACATTGTTAGTAGATCTAGTTATAGGTATACCATAATGCAGCACATATACATCTTGTAAACCCTACATAAAGTTGTACAATTTACAAGTTTCAAATAAATGGTATATTCTTTTAAAATAACAATAAATACTAAATAAAATTTTACTCCAAAACAAACTGAAAAAAAAACTTCGGTTGCAATACTTTCGGGTTAAATAACATTTTAATGCATTGGTTGTATTTCAATATGTAACACTTCCTTAAAATGTTTCAATACCAAATAATGATAATTGAATAATCGTTTTAACGTGATTATTACATAATACTCGGTGATATCCTTTGAAAAATATATAAATGCTATTTCAAGAGGTAAACCACAGATAATATATAAACATTTTTGCTCCTTGAGGTTCTGACAGAAAGGAAACTTAAATTCTACAGTTAGATCAGTTCTCAACAGTATTTCTCTTTCACAGACAGTTTTATACAAATGTCAATATTTCTTTAAATTCATGTTGAGTTATATGTATTATTATACACGTTAACGTGCTTTTATTTTATACAGTACTCTCTGTACATCATATTAACAGAATAAAGACAATTGAACAGGAATGTGAGGTATTTCGCCAGAGGGGTCCAGATACACCGGTGTATTAACAGTAGGGGTCCTAGCCAATGATAGACTAGCTTCTGTTTTCCATTATCAGCTACTGTATACAGCTACTGTTACAGTAGGTAAATTTTTATAAATGACAGTTGAAATTGTTTAAAGAGTTAAGAACTTCTTCTTCTTCTTTGGGAAAAAATGTGAAGAAAATTATTAACTCGTTATGCTTTTCATTAGTATCTACGCATATTTAACATATTGATGTGGTAAGTACATTGCCAATGTAATCATAAACGTATGCAGTTCTCTAAACAACAGGAAATAATCAATTAACAAATTTTCCCTACATGTCAATAAAATGTATGGTCTGTTTTATTGGTCATAACACATAAAACACTTCAGGGATTACACCTCCTGTGGTTTTGGGGTCAATTATGAAAGCAAATTAATTGTCTTTAAAGGGAGACTCTCTACATATTTCAGACGATGAACATTTAATAAAACTTAGTGTTAGAAATCATTTTGCCTAATCGCAGTTCAGTATTGGCAGCACTTTGATTAAGATACATCAACAATTACTGAGTCTGTTGATAGTGGAATAATGCTGACTTACCAAAAACATTTGCAAACACTAAATGGTTTAATGTTCATTTTTATACATTTACTACAATAAATTTATCGCACGACATGCGTCTGCCAATTTAATTTCGTAAATTTATCAAAAGAAACACTAACCTATATCTAAGTATGATTTATAGAAATGTATCGGAAAATATCTTATAAAAGTATTCTTCTTAAAAATTGTACGACAACAATTTTACATCATTATAAAATGTTTAATGAAACACGAAATTTTTACCATTTCTAAACATCGTATCAATTATATGTTGTTATTCACCGCCTATAAACTGATAAACGTCATATCATATAATATATATAATAAACGTACACTAGCTTCGTGTACAAATACCGGCATTTGAGTATATAAGCACTGTTTTCACTTTGAGTTTAGAACTATAAGCTTTTGCAATGCTGGCTATATGTATAATTAACTTAAATACTTCTTTTTTAATCAGACTATCATTTACAAACACAAATTAAATGATATTCATCTTCAATGTCTACAATATAACAGCAACGAACATCACGATAAACCTTGTATTGGGCAGTTTATGAGACGGTTGGTTGTATATAGTATATCACGCATCAGTGAGACGTATGTAATTTTCCTCACGTCTTTTTCTAATGACTTTTATCTGAGATTTAAAAAAAATTATTGTCAGATTTACATGTAAATGTCATGACGAAGTTGGAATTGCACTGGAAGTTGACACATTGCAACACATAAAATGCAGCGGAAGTTAACACAATATAAAGCGTGTGAATTGCAATGAACATTAGGACAATAAAATACACGAAATTTACCAACATTATCACATCACACCATAATGACTGGTTTAAGTGTTCAGATCTTGTAAAGCCTGATATTAAATCAGTCTCCTCTCTACCCATATACGGGTTGATAGGAACTTGTATCAACAGATAATCATTGTGTCAGAATAGCAATAAGCATTAGGGTAGGTCGGCAAACGACGGTCCACTACTTTAGAGTAGTTAATTGACAACCAGATATTTGAAAAAGTCGAAAGTGATGCAAGTTTAATATTCGACGTTATAAATGTTGTCAATATTCGAAAAATGTGCAGACCATATAAATTAAAAATGGATTTGAAAATGAGTCTGATCTATATAACATTTCTCAGTGGTTGATTTCACAATGGAATAAGGGAGACAATTCCCTCAATATGAATTATATCGTTAAGTCTATTTACATCCCCTGTCCATAAATTGTATTTCAGTGGCTGTCATATTATTATCTAGTTGGCCTACAGAAAATAAAATGATTACATCATACTGAGTTCTTTGGGTGCGATTGGTGTTACCGGCACAGATATATTTGTTTCCTATGAACAGAGAATACAACGACGTTAAGCCACATATTTTGTAAATTATATCTCTATAGATGTTTGAATGCCTAGATTTAAATATCTATTGTTATTTGTATTTCTTCGGAAGATCTGAAGACAATTATGGCATGAATTTCCTGTTTCTGTTAGATTGATGGAAAGATAGTGTCACAATGTGGAGGGGTACTCAACGCTGCATTAGAATTGTTGCATTTGAACTGTTTTTCGATATTGCGTGGTTTATAACTGACGTATTTGGCAACTTCCATAATTATAATGCCAAAACATCTACAAACTAGTTAATGTCATGTGGATCTAAACTAAATAGTAATTAGTATTTTCTTTCATAAGTTTACTGTAAAATGAAAGCGGTAAACCTTTATGAAATAAAATGGAACTCGTCATTATTTCTATTTCTGTATTCCGATTTGGTTTCTATATAAAATGTATCGTTGTATTGACCTATTTCGATTTTAATTTAATAATTATTATGTAAAATATATCTTTTAATTACGAATGAATGAAATGATACACTGTTTAACTAAACTTTGCAATTACCTTTTGTCATACATTGTTTTTGAAAATTGGCGCATGTTTTTAAAGATCTGATGTCTTATATAGTTTATTATTGTCTCTCCCATACATATATACATCCCACATACAATACAGATAAACAGAGGTGACATGTGTATGTTTTCATTTATCTCGTGCGCACGACATACTAAGTCGTGCGCACGACATACTAAGCCGTGCGCACGAGATACTATGTCGTGCGCACGAGATACTATATCGTGCGCACGAGATAATAAAGTCGTGCGCATGAGTTACTATGTCGTGCGCATGAGTTACTAAGTCGTACGCACGAGATACTATGTCGTGCGCACGAGATACTATGTCTTGCGCACGAGATAATTAAGTCGTGCGCACGAGTTTCTATGTCGTGCGCACGAGACAATTAAGTCGTGCGCACGAGTTACTATGTCGTGCGCGTGAGATAATTAAGTCGTGCGCACGAGTTACTATGTGTATGTTTTTATTTATCTCGTGCGCACGACATACTAAGTCGTGCGCACGAGATACTATGTCGTGCGCGCGAGATAATTAAGTCGTGCGCACGAGTTACTATGTCGTGCGCGTGAGATAATTGAGTCGTGCGCACGAGTTACTATGTCGTGCGCACGAGTTACTAAGTCGTGCGTACGAGTTACTAAGTCGTGCGCACGAGATACTATGTCGTGCGCACGAGATAATTAAGTCAATGTAGGGAACTGATTTGACTGACTTAGTAACTCGTGGACACGACATAGTAACTCGTGCGCACGACTTAATTATCTCGTGCGCACGACATAGTATCTCGTGCGCACGACATAGTATCTCGTGCGCACGACTTAGTAACTCGTGCGCACGACATAGTAACTCGTGCGCACGACTTAATTATCTCGTGCGCACGACATAGTATCTCGTACGCGCGACTTAGTAACTCGTACGCACGACATAGTAACTCGTGCGCACGACATAGTATCTCGTGCGCACGACTTAGTATGTCGTGCGCACGACTTAGTATGTCGTGCGCACGAGATAAATAAAAACATACACATGTCACCTCTGTGCCACCGTAGATATATTTTATACAACTGAGATTTAAAATTGTTTTATCTAGTCTATGACACAATGCAATTTTAACACATATAAAAATACCCTTTAAGTTTAAGCAAAATGTGACCTACATTTATCAAAGGGAGTTGGAAAGAAACAGTACTTTAATACTAATATATGGAGGGTATCATCGTATTACAAGAATCATATCACACATAGTAATGCACTTGCTGCACACTGTATCGGCAAAACGCAACGGCTCCAATTTAACGATGCTGCTCCGACTAGCGTAACGACAAGGCTCCAACAAAACATGGCCGATTTCATAAACAAAACGCACGTGAGTATAACAGATTAGTGTATTTTTTATAGTTATTCGCAAATTCTGATGAAATGAATACTCTTACGGAATGCCCACACCTGTCCTGCATGACCGTAGCTTGTCGGCTTTTTCAGACATCCGTGCGTGTGAAAGTAATGCAAGTTGAATGCTGAGGATTCAACGGTAAACAGTGCGAAAACAGACCAAAATGCATGGATTTTGCACAAAATTAGCGAAGGTGTTTATGATAAAACAAATGCACTGGCATGTTACTTTTGAACAAAGTGCATTAAAACATTGGCGCTAGTTCAGAAATC
Organism: Saxidomus purpurata; assembly: GCA_022818135.1. Taxonomy (NCBI): domain Eukaryota; kingdom Metazoa; phylum Mollusca; class Bivalvia; order Venerida; family Veneridae; genus Saxidomus; species Saxidomus purpurata. The sequence continues at coordinate 14,879,067 of JAFMSR010000007.1, forward strand.
GGTGTTTTCTTTTTGCTCGATTGTGAAGAAAGCTTGTAGCTTATCGAGTCACTCTCGAGTCCGCTTCCTGGAAAAAATAGTACTGGTGTCATATGAGGAAGTACAGTCGTGATCCCAGTGGTGCTCGAATCCGCAACCTCCGGGATGAGCGGCCGACACCTTAGCGTCTACACCACCGCTTTCTCTGATTTATGTTTGTGTAAGGATATATTCTACAAATAATGTCTGCGCTTACCTCTAAAATCGCTTGTTGGAACTTCATCAAAACTGGCAGAAATCTTGGGTATTAATGTTTACTTTATGCATACTGGAACGTAGGTAAGTAGCTCAAAGTCAAGGCCACAGGTATTTGTATAACCTCCAAAACCCAATGTTAAGGTCACTGTAGCTGGGTAATATAACACGCGGTTTAGAGCCTCGTTACCGCCAAAATGTCTTGCATATCTTGTATTTCAAATATAGAGTGATACCAAAAAGTTCCTGTTTATTTTAGGTTTAAGGTAGCTATCGATACTAATTTGCTTTAAAATCGCAAATTTCTGTTTTTATGCATTATTTTATGTTCAGTTCAACTTCTATATATAAGCGAAATCAAAGATGCTAAATCAATAATTAAAACGTGCTTTATGAACCGTTAAAGTTGATCGGTATGTATTCCAACAGCGTCGCGCTCTATGTGTGTCAGTAACCGTTCATAGCTCCGCCCCTTTTGAGGCGCCGATAAGGTATAATCAATAAACTGGTAGAGCCAACCGGTATTGATCAGTTAATTGTTTCAATGATTAGATGTGCACGCTTAGCAATTCAGCAACTATAAATGAACAATTAACAGTTATTTGTAAAGATTTGGATTATTTGTTTGTATAAATTGTCATCCCACTGAAATACTAACTGCATACTATCAATGCGTAAATCAAATTCGTTTTTATTTTTGACAGAATCTATTAAAATGAATGCAAAAAGATAAACGAATATGTTACGAAAACAAATAAACTAAAATTATTCTCTTTACAAATCCTTTCACACAAGTCGGCATGTGAATAAATGTCTGACCTAAAAGCATTTGAATATTAGAATTCATAAAAGTTTGTGAATTACTTTTTTCAAAAAAAGAATATGCATTTGATCTGGAAAAATGTTGTAATAGAACGTTTCGTTTTTAAATAAGAAGGCGTCTTGGTAAAGCTGCATATGCGAAGACCAGAAGTTTATCATATAATCAATTGTTCACTTAACAAACGGGGTTGTGATGCAAAGAAGTTGTAAGCAGGTACATGTATAATGATTCTAAAGTTAGAAAAAAGTGTTATCATTACTTTCTCGTGGTGGTATTATCTCGGTCCCTTTTCATAAAATATACATTTCACTGTCGTAAAGGCATACCTGCTCATCTAATAATTATAATAATAATATACATGTATATTGTTTATATTTTTTGCCGAATGTTTAACTATCATTCATAAATCGAAAATTGGGAAATATGAAACGAAAAGAAATTTTGCAGAATATTTGGACTAAATGGAGACAAATAGTAGGATAATTTGTATCATAATATAACTGGTTTTTATTGTAATTTTTACAAACGAGTTTCAAGGCGTTAATAAATGAGGATACATAAATTATCTTCAATCCACTGTACTGTATGAGATTAACTAATTTACAGCCTCGGGCATTATCAGTATGACACGCGATCAGTAAAGCACGCGCGCGAGGTATGGTTGACTAAGTAGGTAGGGACATCACACATATCGATCATAGTGGACAGCCTATGCTTGATTAGAAAACAAGATGCCGAATCATTCTGGCTCATAACAACAACAACAACAAAAACACTAAATGTACAGTAAAGCATAGCCTACAACAAAGGCGTGAATTATACCTATATAAATGAACTATTTATACTAAATTATTTATACACTTGGAGCCACTTCTAACCCGACACTTATATAACTCAGTATAACCTGATTATTTGTATGCGGATTTCGTTCAAGTTTAGAATGTTATTGAATAAACACATCATACATACTTCTGCGGAATTAAAATTCTAATTGATTAAAGAATACATATAAAACTTAACAAATTGAAAACATCACTGTAAAATCCGATTTCACAAAATGACAAAAAGATTTTTTCACAACGGTGCAGTTAAATATCATAGTATTCAAATGTATTTGCGTCCTTGACAAAATCATTTTTAGCAATTTTCATAATCTTTTAGTACAGAATATCTTATAATTTGTATAAAACAGTTGCACAAAAGGCACTGAATCTATTTGTGTTTATTATGTACAGATGTTGCCAAATTTTATTCATCGCCTAATAAGCTCAGATTACTAAATGAATTACTTTTTTTGGATAAAATCGGAGTTTCATCTAGCTAATTATAGTTTTTAAAAGTTATATCAAATGCTTAAACACCATTAACATGTTTTCAAGTCGTTTAAAACAGCTTCGAGTGTAATAATTATCATTTACCCCGCCTACTGCAGATATAAGTTCTCGTTCAACTTTCTCAATTTTCCCCGCTGTGTACCTCAAATACTTTAGATAATCACGTGACCGTCTTGTCAAAATACCGTAGTAGCAATAAAACACAAAGAAAAAGTTGTTAATATCGCATTAAAATGATTTTGTGGGCGGATCTTGTATTTTTTCTGATATGACAGGGTTAAGTATTGTATGGATTATCATATAATTGTACTTACGTTTAATTGGATGCATTTAAACGGGTTTTGTTTCATATAATCCAATCAAATTATGAGTGTCTTTAGAAATCGGCGTTTTTTGACACTTGCTTTGAAGGAAGATGTGTCAACTTTGAAGAAGCATAATTTTGTTAATTGGGGGTCGATTAATATAGGGTTTGGACCAGTTTAAAGACAATTTTATTACGGTGGGATCAGTGTCAGGAATTTTGAATAAATTGGTCAGGGGATTAATTATCTTTAAATACGTAACAAGCGGTCAGAAAAAAAAGGCTGCATTTTCTTTGATGTTAATTTTTGTTTGTTTGAAGAATGATATGGAAAATCCGTGACACGGATCCCCAGACATTATAGTTATATACATTATTTATGAATTTGGTGGTAAAAATCGCAAAAATGGCTTTGTTATCGCTGTTCAAAATTTTACAAAATTTATCAATTATCATACATTCTAGCATAAAATGTGCTGTTTTTGCCCATTTTGCCGGTGTTTTAACAGGAGAAAAAACGTGTGTTAACGGGGAGATTCTCGCGCTCACGTGCCGTTATAACCCGTTTTTAATTATGCACGTTACAGGGCCAATGTAAATAATGGACGCCGTGTACATTCCTCTTTCAAGCAATTTCGGCCATTATCTGTAGAATCACCATGTCACATAAATGTTTATCCTTTCAGTTGTTTTATCCGGATATAATCCTTGAAACTGTAGATTAAATATTTTAACCGCACAAGATTCAACATGGCGGATCAGGTCAAATATTGTAAGGCCCCGGACACGCATAATTAAAACACGTATCCATAACGACACGAGAGTCGGCTTCGTTTGCTTCCACCTATGATAGATTTAAAAAACAACTCTAGTGACTAGTCTATTTAAAAAGTTGATTTTTCTGGGTTTTTTTATGCTAGAATAGCGTTTACGCACGTTTATTCGTGTTATAACATCTGCAGAATCCCTCGGGATTTGTTGGTGCCCTCGCCCTAACGGGCTCGGGCACCAACCGTCCCTCGGGATTCTGCAGATGTTATAACACGAAAAAACGTGCGTTAACCCTACAATATCAAAGGCAAAAAAAAAAAAACGAAAAAAGGTTTTAAAAATCATGAAACGACTTGTTTTAGTCATAATCTATATAAAAGATACAAAATATATGATACAGTTATTGTCTAAATGGGACATTTAGCTCCACTGAGCCGACCCTAAACCGTACCTTAAGGCTCTACTTTAAGTTGTTTCAATTAAATTTCGAAATCCGTGGGAAATAGCACCAGAAAGCATGAAACACGTCACATCATTCAAACGACGTCAGAGTTATTCCTTACGTTGGGTACACTTGTTTATGTCAATCCGGGTTGAAGATTTTGATATTTTTACTCCGTTTAAACAGTGAAACATCACCTTTTACATGTGACGTTTATATCAATATATAATCCAAAGTGAAAAATATATGTAAATAATTTCAAGACTGCATTGCTAGCAGTTAACGCGCCAGGTCAAATGCAATTTGTAGCACTATGCCACTTTAGATATTGAAGATGAGTACCCCCTTATACGTAAATGTCCACTTTATAATGAATAAAGAAATACTTTTATGCAAGACCGTCTATGTTAATTTTTTTAAGAACTTCCACAAAACAAATCATCTCTGATTAAAGTATCAGTGTTTATAGAAAAAGCTTTGTTCTTACGAAATGTTATTTTGAACGTTCATCCGCGTTTTCAACTTCTGAAAGTCAAATTATTAGTTTCATTTTGTTTGTATCACCTGTAAAATTTACGTGTTAATATCATATGTAATAATATAATATCATATTAACAAGACTATGCACACTATGTATAAGTCTGAAATAAAAAAAAATGTTCTGCTCTTTTCATAAATCCTGTCATTTTAGCAAAGTATTTGGAATATTTTCATGTTCTGTGTTCATTTTACAATGAGGAGGGACAAGATGGCATAAACACGTATGTTTTTTCTATAAGAGATTCATTTATAACTGCAATTGTTCTAAAACGTTTTTGAAAATGGTTAGTGAAAAACGCATTGGAACTGTTTCGTTGTATCCTAAATTGGAGTCTGATTCGTTGTATTGCTGAAAAGGTAGATTTTTGCCTATAGACATATCAGATCGGTAAACTACGAGTATAATCTAACGAGATTTGAACAAAAGTAACATGCCAGTTCATTTGTTTTATCATAAACACCTTAACTTCGCTAATTTTGTGCAAAATCCATGCATTTTGGTCTGTTTTCGCACTGTTTACCGTTGAATCCTCAGCATTGAACTTGCATTACTTTCACACGCACGGATGTCTGAAAGAGCCGATAAGCTACGGTCATGCAGGACAGGTGTGGGCATTCCGTAAGAGTATTCATTTCATCAGAATTTGCGAATAACTACAAAAAATTCACGAATCTGCTATACTCACGTGTGTTTTGTTTATGAAATCGGCCATATTTAGTTGTAGCCTTGTCGTTTCGTTAGTCGGAGCAGCATCGTTAAATTGGAGCCGTTGCGTTTTGCCGATACAGTGTGTGCTTTACCAGACCACAAGGACCACAAAAATCATTTATACAATAAATTATCTTTTTTGTAATATCAAAAGCAGGATTTGGATACAATACTTGTCAAACTATCCTCTCTAAACGCTATGGGGTAATCTCACATCTACATTTATAAAGTGCAGATCTATGGGAATTTGGTTTCGTTTCAAAAATATACTCCTGTTTAGAAATATAGTACGTTCTTAGTGTCACATAGTTGTAGGTAGCCGTGCCCGATAATTGAAAACTGATTTCCACTGAAGAATATGAACTTGGGGCCATCCCATACATTCTGCAACTCCTAGATTTGGGGTGTATTTACCTACACCAAGAAACAACCTCATATCATGGTCCTGTTATGTACAGCATTGAACTAGAAAAAAAGAGTGCTGCTCCGTTTGAAATCACCGATCAAACAACTGTCTCATATAGTCGCGTATATACTGTATACGGAACTCTACCAATAGGTTTCACTGTAGCAATGGATAAGACAAAGTCACGATTAGCAATCTGTGTCACCGGCAGTAACACTATGATCTTATTGTGCGTTTAACATTATTTGAGTAATTGCATCGTGTACCAATACATTTCAGTTACTATATCTCCTGAAAGTGCCATTGTCATTAAACATGTTTATTATGAGAAACATGTACCAGTAAGACAGTATCTAGCATAAGTAACGTTTATCTTTTCACATCAAATGTCGGAAAACGTATTGCCATATAAAAGAACAAGATCATACATTATATTTGACATATTGAAATGGTATTTCTCCCGAAATAATAATCAGAAATAATAAATAACGACAGTCCAAATAAAACATAATTTTGAACAAAAACGGCCAAACATATAAAATATTCTGAGGTAATCCTTAACACAATAGTATGCATATAATAGAGGTCTCTATTGATCAGGATAATAGTGCAATCCATCATTATATGGTCACTCTTTAAAGTTATCTTTTGAATTAGCAGTCGAAGTGAATGAATAAAGCACAGATGCTTGGGGTCTGGACCTCATCCCCCTACTTAGGCCTGACCCTCGCCCCTGCTCACTGCAGTACATGTACCTTATATACATCATGCAACTGCTTGTTAGCTAACCAATTACAAATGCAAGTCCTTATTCTACTTACCTACTGATCACATGTGTATGGTGACAATGTATATAAATACAAGATTTGAAACAAATCGATTTCCTCTATCACATCTCACCTTTACTGTTTCTAAAAATAGTAACGATTCGAAAACTTAAGGCAATAAAAATGTAACCAGTCGTTTTATTTATAAATCTGCTTTAAAATTTACCGCTATATATAGCATTCCCACAAGACGAAATCCCCGCTGTAAACGTAATGGTACCCCGCGCACGCTATTTCATATACTGCGATACGGGGAACCTATTTTTATAACTTTATGTATATACTAAATCTGATTTGTGCGCAAGTGAAATAAGTGTTTTTCCTCGAAATTCTCTTAATTCAACCGTATTCGATGCAATTTGGGGTGGGATTTTATTCAGAATATTGTTTTGCATCGGAAAAACCGGTTAGTTATACCTTATTTACACGAATGCCTTAAATATGCGATTGGAGTTTTCAGTTGTTTCAAATCTTGTATTTATATACGTTCCGTACAACATGGGACAAGTATAGATTGGGTGGCGAGTCCATACCCCAAGCATCTGTGGAATAAAGTGCATGGTTAAGCTGTTTTTATTATTTGTTGTTTAGCGCTTGTGAAAGCCGACATTACACAAACATTGAGCAAATCAAACTTACATATTCGTGCGAAGCGATAAACAATGCAAAGGACAACAAAAAATTGTATAAAAATCATATCTTATCCTCACCCAAGAATTAACAAAATTATTTTACAAATATATAGACGACAACTGTACATAAAGACCTATAAGTCGCTTAAAAGATTACTTGTGAATATTCGTAGAGTGGATAAAACCATTTTTGCAGTGTGTTTTATTAGTTTAGAAAGGCAGAACAGTTACTGCTTGAAAATAAAGAGTACAGAGATTTTTCAAAGATGTAAAACAGCAGTAGTAGTACCAGCGCATTTTGAGGAGGTGCTATGGTACAAGTTCCAAGATCACATTGATTTTATTTACTTATATAGAAAAATAAACTTTATTGATAGGATAATGTTAGAACCATGTTAAATTCACTCTCAAACAATGTAGACACATGTTTTTCTTTCGTATTCGAGTCGTCAATTCATGAAAAGACCTGCCAGAAGCCTTATTTTTTTGCATATCATTGCAAAATAATGCTCTATATTTCTAACATGTACATCGATTTAAAAAAACTTAGGAATGATTTCGGTACAAATAAGATAATCTCCGCTGGTAAGACATTTTTCTTGGTAAAATATGTGCTACTTGTAGTTGTGATCCTGGGACTTTAAAGCTCATATTGAAAACACCAAATCCTATATCCTTGGTAGAATATAGTAACATGGTATGAAATGTAGAATGTACAGACTTTCCAGAGCTTTTCAAAAGCAAAATGTAAACATTTCAAACGTAATAAATTTGTAACTTTATAATGCAAGGAAACACATACGGCAGAGAAATGCTGAATCATTCATACATCATAGCTGTTGTACTGCGACTAAATATATAGTAATTAGAAAATGAAAAAACGAAGAAGAAAGGCGAATCTTAATTTGTTGGCCTTTTAAAGATTAAATCATCCTACTGTAGACGGTGTCGTCGTTGTCGCACTGCTGTAGCTGTCATCATCTTTAGAGAGAGAGGACTTTCATTTTCCTAGCTGCTTGAATCCCGTTTTTTCCGCTGTCCTAGCTTTCTTTAGATAATACGTATAAATAAAATTTAGAGGATATAGTTTATGAAAAACATAACTAAATGTAAGGTCAGTTCAGTCGTATACAGGTGGGCTACCCGGTCACTACACTACCTCCCACCTAGAGCGGCAAAGTTCCAACTGCCACCTAAAACAATTAAGAAAGTTATGCAGTTCAGGCTTATCTTACAAAAATAGTTTAAAGGTGAAAATTTACTGGTACCGAATCGAATGTGTTAAGTTCAGAACTTGATGTATTATACAACATTCATTTGTATAATAAGACGAAGTTTGTGACAATATTGATAAAAAAAAAACGACATATCTTATTACCCAGACAACTACAAAGTACCCCTTTTCAAGACAAACAGTAAAATACACATGTACCCTAAATGTAGGTCAACGTTAAAATTACATTTCATACAAAGTCAAGAAAATATTTTCAAACTTTTAAATTGAAAATACAAAACAATTACACTACATCCGCAAGTAACTTTACGTAGAAACTACGAATCAACTGACCTTACTTTGGAAATTAGGAAAATTCAAACACTGTGATCATTCAACACATCGCTCAAAAAATACAATTGTCACAATACAAATTACCCCAATACACAGGAAACTAAAAAGTGTCATCTCTTTTCATTTCTATGCCGGCCCCACCTCCGAACATTGTCCCGTCCATATCCTTTTGTATCCCCTGAATCCCTGGACCTCTCCTCTGTCGCGCGCTTCCTGCTGTCGTCCCTCTCCTCCGAATCTCTGTCACGTTTCCTATTACCATCCTTCACCTCTACGTCCCTGCCTCGCTTCTTGCCATCGGTCCTGACTCCTATCTCGTGCCCTTCTGTCTGTATCCCAAAATCTCTCGTTGCCCTGCTCCTAAGTTGTGCCTTACTCTGCGCCAGAACGGCTGCAAACTTATCCAGAGTAGCACCTTGGTCCTGTATAATCTGTTTAAGCTTTCCCACCATCTCCATCGCCTTGTCCACGGACTGCGTGACAAGATTACTTGACTCCCTAACCAAACCTGAGAGAGCGTCTATCAGCTTTTGTTGCTGTCGTTCCGCTGTGGAAGAAGACCCTGACGAGCTCACTGAGGAGGACGAAGATGAGGACGAGGACACCGACCTAGATCGTCTGCACTTTGTTTCTCCCTTCTGTGGGCTCCTCGTCTCCCGTTTGTCTGCCGTCGCTTGTCCTGGATCAGTCGTTCTCTCCCTCCTAGTCCCCTCTTCTGCCGTCTCCAGCCCAACTTCCGTCCCTCTGATTACCCTCGGCCTTAGTTCTTCGTCTGTAGCTAATGTTATCTCCTCCCTTTTCTCCCCGGCTATTCTTACTAATCTCAAATCGAGCGACCCGTTCCCCGACTCAAAACTACCCACACTAAGGTCCAAGGGGTTATCAGTCCCTTCTTCTCCTTCCTTCTGGCTCCCTCCCTTCCATCCGATCTTCAGCGTATATCGTAATCTCCACCATCTCCCTAGAGGCCTCTTCTTTACCAACGTTGTCTTCGTAATCTCGTAATCCAAATCTTCCCCCGCTCCAGCAACCACACAGGCCTTTGCCGCAGTGTACAATACATCGCCAGTGTCTATCAGCCCTTCGTCTGGGCTCACTTCTCGCCTTCTACTACGGCCCATGATGAAAGAAACCGACTCTTCCTTGCCCAACATTTCCATATCGTGGCTGTTCACTAAATATGGGTTAACGCTCTTCATGAGTCCTTCCATCGTACGATCGTCAAGGGAGCCCCAACGCTGGCGGTGCCAAGCATACGACTTCAGGTGCTTTTGGAATTGCGTGACGGTCGTACACCTGAACAAACAGATGGTGCAGCTAAGAACATTGTCAAGAGAAACATGGTACTTATAGACGTGACTTTCTACCCTGAATTTTTCTCCTACATAATCGTCCTTTCCTTGATTTCTGCAATGGCGGCACCGATATGCCATTTCCCTCCTGTTGGCAGAGTGTCTAATTTCGTCAGTGGACATCTGCAAAAGAACGACAGCATACGAATTTCTAGGTCACAATAATACCATTTCAACATGAGGAGGTTACAGACACGGGTGCCTTTTTGATAAAACTACACGACCGTCTTTTTCCGGTGTAACGGGAATAAGTATCCGACCATAATTAAATGCTCTACCAGCATTTCGTAAAGCATGTTTCGCCTGCAGCACGCAGTCAAAGTGAAGTTTATCAATCGACGCAGTTCTTTGGGCTGGCCCCCCCCCCCAGCTCCCTCCTCCAAATGAGGCATGGAATAACGATTGACAATCGATCACTGGGGAACTCGCGCAAAATAACCGTATTTGCATTCTCACTTGCAAACATGTGGACTCTTCTCCAGAGACTCGTGCACAGGAAACGGAAAAAAGTAAGCTCAGTAAAGCTCGATCGGACAATACCTCGACCGCTTTATTGTCCACTATACTGTTGGTTGTTGTTTCGTCACTGAATCAGCCTCATCAGCCATATACGAGCTCATCATATCGAGGAATCAGCGTGACAGAAGACAGTACCCTCCCCGACCTCCTTGGGCCCCACAACCCAAAAATATTTTTTCAATACTTGCACAATACATTTCAAAATATGAAACGCTAAACATATAAGTTGTGAACTTTAACCTAATTGTTACTGCGAGCCATTTTTCTCCTTGACGCCTTGACCCATCTTGGAGGGTTGTCTCCCTCGTAAGGCTTTAACTTGTCATGATGAACTACTCTATCAGACGCGCCACCGTCAAGTTGCAATACGTAAGTGACTTCTGAGATTTTCGTTTTTATCAAGAATGGACCTGCATAGCTCTTTCAAGCTTTGGGGCTAGACCTGGTTTTCTGGTTTCATGTAGGCACCATACTATGTCTCCAACTTGGTACTTATGGAACACAACCTTGGCATCGTACATTTCTTTATTGTTTTCAATCGCCTTCCTCAGATACTTCCTTGCAGTTGCATGAGCCTTTTGCAACTTTGTCCTTGACTGATCCACATACTGGCCATACGAAGTCATGGTTTCGGTACCAACCCCACTACTGAACACCAATTCAGAAGGTAACCTTATTTAGCGACCTAATGCAAGCAGGTTTGGTGTCGTTTTTGTCGCCTCATGCGTTGTAGCTCTATACTCCCCTGCAATGCACCCCAGATATAAGTCCCATTCCGTCTGGTCGCTAATGTAGGCTTTTACCATTTTTATAAGTTAACGATTAAAACGTTCTACTTGCCCGTTGCACTTGGGGTTCCTGGCGCTTGTCCTAGTCTTGCGGATCTCAAGCATGCGGCACATTTCCCGGAACACATTGCACTCGAAGTTTCGCCCTTGGTCGCTGCGAATCGAAAGCGGACTTCCCCAACTTGGTACGAGTTCTGAAACAATGTAACGGGCACACACTTCGGCTGTTTGGTCCGGAAGTGGTATTACTTCCACGTACTTTGAAAACAGATCGGTTAACAATAATACAAAGCGGTTGCCGCGGGGGTTACTAGGAGTGGACCGACTTAATCTGCCGCTAAAATGTCCCAAGGTGCTCCAGCTCTGATGGTTCCAAGAGGTCCATTTGGAATTTTCGCTGGTTTTTGTCTGCGGCACAGATGTCACCTTTCTTAATATAAAGAGATACGTCGGTCTTCAGGTCGTACCAGTAAAATCTCTGCATTATCTTGTCCTTTGTCTTCTTGAGACCCATATGGCCCGCCAGCGGGGCGTCATGCATTTGTTGAAGAACACGCCTCTTTAATGCCGATGGAATTATAATCTGATTGTACTCTGCTGTGCCATTCTTCCTTTTGAAGAATTTTACCAGGACACCGTCAGCGACGTAAAGTGCATCGCATAACAGATTATAATGGCGTGTGGCGGGACTCAAACTTGCAACCTCCTCACTACTGGGCTTTACCCTTTCAGCCTTAGCCCTCAACACCACACCAACATCTTGATCGATGCACTACGGGTCGTATCGAATTTACCTCGAACGAGGTGGGGGGCCCCAAAAACCAAAAACAAAAAAACCACCCGAATGTGCCTCCGCCACTTCCTTCACGGAGTAGCCGGACAAAATGCCGATTAGGCAGTGTACCTCTTGATGCTTGGTTCCCTCATTTATGTCTCCGCCGATTGTATTTTGTTTGTTTCCTGCTCCCTCCAAAGTTCTTACAACGACCATATCTGTTATATCGCTCTGGTCTGTTTGTTTGTCAACAACTTGTTGAACGGGCTGTATACCTGCGTAGGGACCATCGAGATGCATGTTTTCTGCCCTCCGGCGACATTTACTGCATGGGCCGCACTTGAGTGGCTCCTCCGTATCGACGTCGATGCACAGGCAGTCTTTTGGATTCTCACACCTTGATAGTGCACCACAGTGTCCCTGTTTACTTCCTGGTCTGTATTCAACAAGGAAATCGTACTGACACAGAACTTCTAACTATCTGGAGGTTTTTCCTCGCGGCTCTTTTAATTTGAACAGGAAACTTAAGCCCTCGGAAACGCCGCTCCAGAAGATATTGTCTGTAGTATCCGACAAAGTAACGTATTGCCAATAGTTCCTTCTCCGTTATGCAATAGTTCCTTTCCGCCTTGTTGAGTGCCCTACTGGCGTAGCCGATTACTCTCTATCGGCCATCTTGCATTTGCGATAACACTCCTCCAATGCCTGTATCTGATCAATCCACATCAAGTATGAATTCCCCACCGTTATTCTGTGGGTATCCCATTACGTCTGGGCTCACTAATGCAGCTGTTATGTCTTGGAAAACCTTTTCCCTTTTTTCGTTACTTCTACCATCGGTCTGGCCCTCTTGGCGAAGTTTTGTACGAATTTTCTATAGTATGAGCCCATAGCGACGAACTGCTTAACATTACGCGCGTTCTTTGGTCTGGGCCAGTTAACTATCTTCTCTATATTGACCGGATTGGGGTGTACTCCATATTGCGAGACTACATGTCCTAAAACGGTCACTTCGCTTTGCAGCATTTCACATTTCTCTAGTTTCAGCCTAAGACCTGCTTCCCCTAGCCTTTTAAGCACTTGATCGACTTTGTTTATATGGTCATCTATGTCTGTCCCGAACACAATTACGTTGTCTATGTTTATAAGACACGTCTCCCAATGTAATCCTTGTAATGCCAGCTCCATAGTTCTCTGAAAGGTACTCCCCGCATTATTAAGGCCAAACGGCATTCTTGGCATTTCGAACTTCCCAAATTTACAAACAAAAGCACTTTTCTTAATGTCCTCTTCCTTTAGCGGTATCTGAAGTATCCGCTCGATAAGTCAAATGTACTAAATAGGGTTGCCCCTGCTACCGCATCTAAGCAGTCCTGCACGCGTGGCATAGGAAATCCGTCTGGCTTGACCAACTCATTTACTTTCCGGTAGTCTATGCAAGGTCTTACAGCTCCTGATTTCTTTCGGACAAGTACAAGAGGGGAAGCCCATGGCGATGTGCTTTTCCGTATCACTCCCTTTGCCAAAAGATCTTCGATGGCCCTTTTCTCGTTTTCGGCAAAAGCTAACGGAACCTTCCGCGGTCTTTGTTTGACCGGGGCTGTGTTCCCTGTATCGATGCGGTGTTAATTTGGTCAATCCCAGGTCCCACTCGTCTTTAGAGAATACGTTCCGGTGACGAATTAAAAGCTCTGACAGTTTGACACATTCGTCTTCGCGACGTCCCTTGCACGCATTGTCGTATAATTGTTTAAGGTGTTCCGGGACTTCGTTGGATGTTTCGCTGTGCATACCTATATTGCGCGTATTTGTTTTCGCTCTTGTTTCGAATTGTATTCGTCTCACCGAAAGGTTATCATTTTGTTCGTTTTCGCATTCAAATGAAGTCAACACCTTTACTCCACCTCTAACCCTTTCTGCCACGCCAAGTACCGCATCTTGCCATATAGTTACGGAAGTTGGAAAAGGGTACAGTATTCGTGCCTTGCTTGTTGTGTTTCCATTTATATCAACAAGCGATGTAGCCATCAATAGGGGGTATTGTGATTTAAAGGACTCCGTAGGTTCAATCAGGAAGCTTGACTCTGCTATCAGATCATCGATATCAGTTCGGTCTATCATAACATCGATAACGGACTCTGTGTGGCCTGGGATTTCGTACGTGTCTGCTGCAGTTACTTTTCGTACCTTTTCACACATCCCCACTTGTATACATGGTATTTCATGACCTTGAAGTTTAATTATACCCTTACTTAGCAAAAGATCGGCCGGACCATTTTGACTGTTCTGTAAAATAGCTATGCCCAGTAAACAATCGTTTTCGATATCAGCTACGATCATTTCCTGTTCTAACTGCAGTGAACCCATCTTCAGATTAAACAAGCCTTTACCGAGCTGATTTAACGGCGCTCCTCCGACTCCCTTGAGAATGTTAGATTTGTGTAGTGCTGGCTTTTTCTGTGGCTCCAACTTATTGAAGAATCTTGACGAAATTACTGTCTTGGATGCCCCAGTATCTGCTGTTAGAATAATTGATTCTCCTTCAATCATACCCCTTATGTAGACGCCATCGCTAAGTCCGCTTTTCTTCGTAGTTGTACGTGTTCCGGCCTTCCATACTTTTCCAAGTTACATTGGCCTTTGTTTTCGACCTCCATGTGGCCTCCAGGTAGGTCTCTTCTAGTTTAAAGAATTGTCTATTGGTCCCATGCTCTTGGCACTTGTTCTATCACCATGGCGGCTTCTAAAACTCGTTCTGTCTAGCCTTTCTCGGTTATTGTAAGTACGGTTGCGCATTGTCCTCTGTGGACAGTCTCTCGAATAATGTCCCTTTTATCTACAGTTGTAACAAACTATTTCGGCCTTATCTCTTGTTGCTTGCTGTGTTCTACCGTTGCTCATAAATTCGCAAAGTTTTTATTGCATCTCCTTTAGGGCCTTCTTTACCTCATCTAATTCGGGGTTTGACTTAGACTGTTCTGGATGCATTTTTTCTCTTGATTTAATTTCAGTATCATTTTCATCTCTATTGGCTGGTTTGTTATCGAACGTCCTATCTATCCGTGCAGGTTCTGTGTCGTCCTGAGAACTGTACACATCTTCTCTTGCTACCCTTGTTCCCTTCCGGTTACTTCTTCCTTGACACGCTTCATGTGAACTTCCCTTTCTCGTGTGAATAAAATTAACAACGTGATACACCGCTTCGTCCACATCTTCTGGCTCTTTGTGAAACTCTACATGGAATCTAGCCTCGTCGTCATAAAGCCCCTCTATAAATCGACACAATATGTCCTCTTGCCTTGTCCTCCTGTCTCTGTTTGGGTATGCTTCGTCGTAAAGCCTCTTCAGTTCTGCAGCAAAGTCTTCGGCAGTCTCGCCGAACTTCTGTATCCTGCGGTTAAACTTGCCAGCACCCTTGTTTTCTATTCCTATATCTGTATTTTTTTAACCATTCCCTTTCTTCCTCCCCCCCCCCCAATATTTTTACACACACCCCCCCCCCCCCCCCCCCCCCCCTCCCCACCCCCCCCCCCCCCCCCCCCCCCCCCCCCCCCCCCCCCCCCCCCCCCCCCCCCCCCCCCCCCCCCCCCACTCTTCATTGCCCGTAAATGCGGGAATGTTGACGGTGTTAGGCTGTATCTGAAACCCGTTTCTATCTGCATTCCGTCTTAAATTGTTAAACGGTTGCCTGTAAAATGCACTCCCCTCTGCTGATTCCAGTTGAAGATCGCACCCCTGCCTTATGTCTCGGGCCCTATTCTCTCCAACAGTACTCTGTAAACGACCGTCTTCATGCAGCACACGGTGATTGATACAATTGCGTTCACCAACTTGATCGAACGTCTCCGCATATATGTTATATCTTTAATCAATTTCGGGTCTTCCTCTCGGGATATGTGTCTGTCTCTCGTGTATGGGTTGACACTGTCTTTGCTGTCTTGCCATTCCTTCTCTTCTATCTCTATCTCCATCACCTTGTGATCTGACTTCACTTCTACCCTGAAAATTCTCAAAGGCATTGTATATTTTTGATAAGACATTCATTATACCTTGTTGCTGTTGCTCCAACACACCTTGTTGTTGTTTCAGCAGCCCAATGATTTGTTTGATAGAGTCATTCCCTCTTTCATTTGGAACCTGCGTAGACCCGTCGCGTGTTTGTGTTTCGAAGTTCACTTCGCTGTTAGCCTCGCTCTGGTTATCTTCGTCTTCACTGTAATCAGCATCAAGCTCCACTTGCTCTCTATCTTCTGCTTCTGCAGCAACGTCTGTTACATTCTCATCAGGCTCCCTGTCATATCTATTGGTGACCAGATAGGTGTCGTCCCTCAACTGTTCATTCAATGGCGGAATGCATAAGTCTCCGTTAATCACTTCATCATCAGTAGCCTCTGTTCGGTTCTCTTGTTGACCGCTACCACATAACTTCTGTCCCCTTGTTCCTGGTTTTCTCATGGTCTCGTCTCTCTTGATGGTCCTAGTTGAAAATTCTATCAATGACCGCACCGCTACCACCACAAAAGATGTAACGCACTGGTACAGGGAACAAACTGGCGGACAGAACACCGGTCACAATCCGGCTCACCTTAACAAGTTCAAACAATCGATTCAGGTGTTGATCACAATAAGTGGTTCGCTTAACAGGTCACCACATAACCAAAATGGACTTCACGTAAATGAGAACTAAGAAGGAAATATACTTTACTTTAGGGAAAACAAATAAGATGCTCTAAAAATTCTGATGTTTATTTTCTAACTGCCTTAACAATATATGATGTGAGTAGCTCTTATAAGAAAACGGAAATAATAGTACACTATAAGTAACAAACGGTAGCGTGAAACGACTCGACTCTCGTCACTAAACAGAGCAGTATAATACCGGCACGTTCGAAGGCTACCCAGTATCTGTAACCGACTTCAGCAATATCATTCAAAAGTTGTTACAGTATCAATATTGACTTGTGTTAATAATATTGTACTTAATAATGAAGTCAGCTTCTTAGGAAAATAGATATAGGTATAGACTTGACGTAAAGAATGTCAAATTGTAACAAATAGATCTACCAGACGTGAATTTGAATGCATAAGGACCAAATTCTACAAAAATTTAGAGCTATATCCGAACGTTAAATTGGTAGCGTGTAGCATAAGGCAAAACAAATACCTTAAAGTTTCCAACTTTCCTGACCTAAAACAATTTAAGATATAAAATGATCAATAATATTCAATACTATGGTAAGAGCAAAATTTGTTGTGGAAGTCCTAGAATACGGCCGGAACTGGGTATTAATAGCCCCCCCCCCCCTTGCACACACGTCTGTAGGCATTTCCATACCGTGGGCGAGGCTCCTTAGGAATGCCCACCAGGGTGAAGAGATTCACGCATCGAAGTGTGCATTACATAATTGAAAATATCTCAACAAAACATACGTAGTAAAATTCATAAACATTTTATGCATTTAAAATACAATATTCTAAAACCGTACCGGTGTTCGAATCATTAACACAATGCGTAAATGAAGTATTTAAATAAAATAACAAAGTTTAAACTAAAGCGCCATATAAAGTTTACATCTAAAAATAGTACCTCACATACTCCGTCACAGATAAAGTGTGCGTGACGTCATTAATACAAGACCGGAAGATAATGGCTGACATAAAACTCTTCCGGGTCTAACAAATAGAATTAAGACATTAATTGTACCTTGTAACAATGGCTAGAAACTATTCAAAGTTAATATCTATGGATAAAAATACTGATTCATTTGTGATGCAATAAGATTTAAACAAATAGCAGTAAAGGTAACGTGTACCAATGGAGTTAAAGATCCGGCGCTATTGAAATAATCGTGGGTGGGGTACCCGGTCACTACACTACTTTCCTCTCTTTATCATAGCCTATCAAACAAAACTGAGCTATTTCATTCATTTTGTTCATCGTTTTGGCTATTCTGTCTACAATCATATAAATGGTACCATGTTTGTTTGCAAATCTTTTGACGTTGGTCCAAATTAGATCGTCAGGACACAAAAATTGTAAACGCTAAATCAAGAAAGTATTTATTCACAAAAATGTATGAAGTATATACAAAACAGCGACAAGTACAAGTAATGTCAATGATTCAGTAGTGCAAATGACATGATTAAGATTCCGTAATATATAACAATCAAGTTTATTATAATGTTCAACATCTATTTTAACCTCTTTAAAGTCTTGATTTCAGGCTATGAGCAAACTTTATCGTGGGTGAAAAGACCCGTGCTTGACTGAGCGCATTTTGTCTAACAGATGAATAACGACGACGACGTCACGAAAAAAGACCTTCGGACATTTGTTACTCTGTACGTAACACTAACTTGAAACAAAATAAACATGTTTTTTGTCATCATCTTGAAAAGTAAATTTTATGTTAAAACTGTAGGCCAATCTAATTTCTTGCACAGAAACAATATTTTTTATTCAAATTTGTAGAGGATTGCTGTCATATCATTCATAAAAAGACAAATATATTTGCACAGTTTACTAGTATGTATTGAAAAATGCAGATCAGAGTAAATCATACGACGGATACGGTATTAATCGAAACAGTTTGTAATTTACCACCAGGAAATACTACCTATATTAATTAATAAAGGGAGTTTAGACGTCACGCTTCGTTTTGTGGCGTGTTCAAGACAAACAAAATGTCTTTTGCTCGCAATCACCTTTTCCCGTGTCGTCGGTCATACATATACCCTAAGACACTCATTTGACGACAAGTGATTTAAGGAAATATTGTGAAAACAAATTATCGCAACAATAGATGTGATATGTAGAAATGCGAAGGTTTCGATAATTTCAACACTTTCCGGTATGTTCTGGGCAAAAATATAAATTTAACGATTGGAACAAATTAAAACAGTGACTATAAAGGCATTCCGAAATTATAGCTTATTATACAATAAGCAGTTATGGTTGCAGTTATTATAACTAATGACTTATTCCTTAACAAATCCATATATCCTTCTTTTGTTTACAACAGGAATAAATTTCGTAGATCTGTTATTTTTTCGAAAACATGTAGGCGAACATGCTTGCCCCGGCTCCAGCCGCTGCACCGAGAGGACCAAGAACACTCCCCCCAGCTACTCCTCCAGCCATCGCTGCAGTAACAAGACCGCCGGCATATGTTGATGGCTGAAATATATTTTGTTTCAATTTTATATGAATTTATATAAGTTAATATTAATTAATATATGCACTTATTCAATAGTGCATTTATCTATATATTAATTCATTCAGCTGCTACTTTATTGTTGATATCAACTGAACCAGTGATTATACATCTAAGTTGTGGTTGGTCGGTGTTGTCTGGATACTAAATGAATGAAATATCCTTAGATGGTGCTGGGGCAGGTTTTTCAATAATTTCACAGAGCCTCTTTTTAAAACAAATTGACAAAATAACTTAACTGTTTCCTTTGAAATTTGTTACAAAGGTAAACTATGCCATTTCAAAACAGTTCATCCAAAATTCTTAATTGCATATCACTTCTAAAAGTGACGTTTAGAAAAGAAAATGAACCTGTCAAGCTGACGATCTAAGAGTTGAATTTCCCGGGAGGTGTGGCTAATTGCTAATAAACTCTGTTTATGTAAACAAAGCCACGTGGTGATGTTTATACACTTGAGAGTAGTAGCATACATTACAGAACAAAAACAGTTTACTTACCTAAATTAAATGCTAATATCCATCATTAAAATGAATTACCAACTTAGTCAAGACCTATAGAAGTAAGTTAAAAGTCAGCAAATAACATAAATATATAATGTTTAAGTGCAGAATTCTATTGAAGTCGCCATATGCTTTTCGAGTAGTATTGAACTTTTTAAATCTGGTATAAATGTCTAACTTGCAAACGTACACAACAGGATCTAACGTTCCTTGCAATTCCATATCCCATTCGTCTTTACTTCACTTCAAAAGCCCCTTTTGTCTAAGACTAATTCAGTATTTTCTATAATAATAGTTTGCTGCATGATACTATTCCCTGGTTTAGGTAGTCTTTCATTTCTTGGTCAAGTCCTAGGGTATGCAGATACATAATGCAAACTATAAATAGTGATGGTATGATTAAAAAACATGTTTATGTGACTTATTAGACGAAGATTCTCCCTACTAAACCACTGCAAGGATCATACCTGCAGAGTCAGTTAATATTATCCTGGCTCATTATATATTATGATCCATTATTATTCAAGAATGTAACTTTTAGATTGATTTTACTTTAATCGATTATAATAATCTTATTCATTTTTTTCCTTGATGGTCTAAAACTTACATCATCCCGTGTTATCATCACCATGGATTTTCAAATCCGTGTCAAGAACATTAAAACAGACACAAATAGTTTTGACATAAACAATACACTTGGAGCCACTTCTAACCCGACACTTATATAATTCGGTATAACTGAATTATTTGTATGCAGGTTTCGTTCAAATTTAGAATAAAATATTAATTCAACACATAATACATACTTCTGCGAAATTTGATTTTAATTGATTAACAAATACATATAAAACTTAACAAATAAAAAACATCGCCGTAAAATCCGAATTCACAAAATGGCATAACGTGAATTCCCAACAATGAGAAAAGTCACCGATTCATAATACAATCCGTACATCGGAGTAAAGAAACGAAATACAATGTTATTGTATTTTACAGATAAATTCCCCCCTTTGTTACGATTTATAGTGAACAGGTTGATACTGCATATGTTTGCAAATAAAATTATAGCTAAATATGTATGATACATTTATATACGTGACTGTCTGAGTGATTAGCCGGCAAGCAACATGTCAATTGCGCGACCACGCCCTTGTTTATTCATTCGAAGTGACTGATTTTTAAAATCAAAATTCTGTTTTTACGGTTTGAATTTCGTTATAGCAAAATAAAATGAAAATGAAAATCGATATTTTTCGCTCACCTACATTTCCTCGTGCAAATTGGTGAAATCGTACATGTCACACGTGCAAAAATAACCGATCGTCACAGTTGAAAGGTTTTATCATTTTTATACAGCTAATGTTGCAAAACAACATAATATTTAATTTGAAATAACTTTCTTGAACCGTATTCGAGAAAATCGAATTTGAAAAGTGTCGGGTTAGAAGTGGCTCCAAGTGTACATGTCTTTTGTCTGCACATTTTCTGCAATTCTTTAAATACAAACTTAATTTTTCATCAACTACATGTACATGCATATACATTGTATTTTGTGCCCTTCAAAAATACAAAAAACAGACCTGCATGCTGATGGCATCTTATTACCAATTACTTTTGCGACTCTTTCGTAATTGGGTGCTGACATATTCATTTTACAACAATATGTTTATATTGTAGTGAGGCCCTGTGCAAAATTAGACTCTGTGAGTTCGGTGTGAAATGTAATATTTTTATGTAGTATCTTTACATTTTCTAAAAAGGGAGAATATGAATGAAAATCATGGGATAAAAAGAAAGTGAGAAGAAATGACTCAGGAGGTGGAAAAATGTTCATCTGATTCCAAAGGGCTCATAGATACAAAATATAAGAAACGTAAAGAAGCCCCTAGTCAGCTCAAGAGCTAAATTCGTCTGCTTGTTATTGTGATTCATTCACTCTAGTGCTATATTACCAACCTCCAGTTTAATTGGCAGGTAGTTTAGAGGTATCAAGTTACAGCTGCACTCAACAGATACTTGCTTTGCCCCCTTAAACCACAAGCTTAAAGTTACTTGCCAAACACTTCTGTGAAAGAAATCACCAAACTGATCATCAAAAGCGTTTGCAAAGCTTTGTCATTTGGTAACTTATAATTTCAAATATACAGATATACTTTACAGGAATTCATACTGGATCCGAGCGTTTGAAGAACTTAATATTTTCACGACAATCTTAGAGCGATATGGTCCTTATTTGAAATTATTTATATCATGACCTCACGTCCGGTTCTCACTTGATTTTACATTGGATATACCGGAAAATATATGAAAATCCTTGAAAATCTCAAATGTAGTAGAGATTCTAGTGCGCGGCACGCCGTTCTATCATTATGATCAACCGTGCCAAGTTACTTCAAAAACACTCTTTGCGTGCGGACAGTCTAATCAAGACGGGCGCATGCATGCTGAAATACTGAAACGTCAAAGTGACAACTGGCTCGACTGAACATGAAACGATATTCAAAATTTGTGTTTGTAAGAACATAGACATTATGATTTAAATGGGTTTGCGAACAAAAAAGTTTAAACCAGTGTTGTTTAGACAAGTTTGTTCACAGCCTGGCTTTTTTACTCTATGAAAAACTGCCTGATCAGACAGTTCATTCAAACAAAGATCACATTTGCTACAATTTGCAAATGCTAGAGGTTAAGTATATGTCATTTGACCGCCTGATTATCTGATATACTACTATGGCAGCTTTGTATCTTTGTAAACCATTTTGTTAAAGTAGGGGAGCCTAGGCGGCCAATTACAGAAATGATCCGGAAAGATATACGTTTAGATCTTTGTTTTCGTAACCTTTGATGTCTGTCATATTGGAAACAGGCTGTTGGAAAGTGCTCCTGACAATCAAAACATAAGAAATATTAAGAATGTTAGGTCATATCATCAACCTATTCAGACAATATGAGTATTTTGAACAGTTTTTTTATTACGACGACATCTACAGTCTTGAAAGAGACTTGATTTCTACATCTAAGTGCGTGAAACAAAACACACAGTGAACACATATTTCGTGCACAGTTAGAAACACATTTTAAGATTCTTATAGTTGAAAAGGGTCAAATTTGCATATTTTACAATTCAAAACACTTTTATAAAGGAATATGCACTTATAGGATTATTGAATTATATAAGAATTATTGACTGTTTTGGGCACTTTTGTGTAGATATGTCCCTACGTTTAAATAAAATAATCATATTTGAGACATAATCCAAAGACATCAAAATATAAATTTTGTGAGCAACAGGGGTTATACATTGTCTCAAAATACATTTGAACGTTTATATATTTATATGCAATTAAAATGACATATCAGAAATACCAATGATATCACGATAACAAAAAGACACTTGAACCTACTTATGCCCCCCAAAAAACTTAACAGAATCTTACCCGAAAATATAACGGTAGTCACTGTCTCGGTGATACTACCAAGCAACTATTTAAGGGTGTGGGGGTCTAATGGACACTATTCCAAAATACTAAACTTAATATTTTTATAATCAACATCTGTTAACTGACTAGTATGCATAATTTAAAGACATTTCACTGTTTAGTTAAAAATTCATTTTGTTTTTGTTGCACTACCCCTACTTAAGAAATAGTGGTAACATTTAAAAGTACCCTTAAAGTTAAAATAGGTATGATTTCGAGTATTTATTTACATTTTTGTCTAGGTTACAGAAGCAAAACTGCAACAACCTAGGGTATACAATTTAACAAATAAAAATACAAGACCGTAGCAAAAGATTCAGAGTAGGGGCATCACTATTGATTATAAAACTGTTATAATAAGTATATGAACTGCAATATAAGAAAAAATGAAAATATCATACCATTTACGTTTTTAGATATTAAACTTTTAAAAATGAGCACGGTCATTTTCAAGTAATTGTACAGCTTGATAAAATTAAGAAAAAATAAGATAAAATTTTTAAATGTTGTAAAATCGCATTATTTTTCATGTTCCTCAATTTAATTATTTGAAAAAATAGCGAAAATGTTTTTTGGCTCCTTTGGTGACTGAACTCAGGCCCTCTTGATCTCAAAGCAGACGCTCTAAGCAGCACTGCGCCACAATACAAAATAAGTACAACTAGAAAATCCAAAGCATTCCAAATGGCCATTAAACAGGAAGCACTCAATACACCCCAATACCTTAATGCTGGAATCATTTGTCTCTATTTACATCTGCTAGAAATCAAAACGCATTGAATGGTTTATTTTTTGACATACAACGGAATATAGATAACATTTAATTGTGCATCTGAATCAGGGTATACATGTACCAGACGATGGTATATATAGAAGCAATGCAATTTTGGTTAAACACACACCCTGAGCTCATACAGGAAAGGTTTACACGTGACTCATTATCAATGGAATAAAAGCCGTTTTGGAAAACAAAACTTTTTTATTTAATGATACATACTACAAGCAAATTGAAGGAACAGCAATGGGAACAAAATTTACCCCGACATATGCCGCTTTGGTTTTAGCATATTTAGAAGAAACATATATTATACACATTATTAGAAAACAGTCATGGTGCAGAGTTTTGTAATTATATCAAAGAATATTGGAAAATATTTATTTTGTGGCCACATGCATTGCTACAAAGGCTGTTCGATGGGACACACCTGGGATCTGCTGCGATACTTGTGATGTGTGGTACCATCAAGACTGTATGGGGATATGTAGGCCTGATGTTGTGTATCGAGGCATAACAAAGAATGTCAGCTGGGAGTGTTTTCAATGTGGCGTTCCTAATTTCTCAACCGGTATCTTTGACACCACCATATTTGAAACATCTAACACTTTTAGCTACCTAGACAAATCCAAAGCAGAGTCGGAAATAAGCTTTACCACCCCTATGGCTACATCATCCCCAAACAAAATAAGTAATCCACATAGGAAAGACTTACCATTACGACTTATCATCCTAAACTGCCAATCAATCAAGTCGGCTGGAAAACCCGCCCAACTCAAGAACATCATACATTTCACACAAGCTGATGTTATCATAAGCAACGAGTCTTGGCTGACCCCTGCAGTATCCTCCGCAGAAGTTTTTCCTCCGGAATTTAAAGTCTACCGGAAGGATCGAACGAGTAGCAAAGGGGGAGGCGTTTTTCTGCTGATCTCCAACCTATTTCATAGTGAGGAGCCGAAAGAACTCAAGGATGACAAGGACTGTGAGGTGGTATGGGCAAAGGTCAAGATCAAGGGAGCCAAAGACCTTTACACAGGTTCTTACTACAAGCCCCCATGTAAGACTGACCAAGAGGATTTGGATCAACTACGGAGCCATATATCCCGCATTCCTATAGGAGCTCATCTTTGGCTCGGAGGAGATTTTAACCTCGGGGATATTGACTGGGAGCATGAGAGTGTCCAACCTTCACCCCTGCAGGCGGCACAGTGCAACCAACTCATCGGATTGGCAAAAGATTTCTCTTTAGAGCAGATGGTTTCTGAGCCTACACGGATAACCGAGTCTACATCAGAAACATGTCATCCCTGGTATCTCTGACCACGAAGCCGTCTTCATCGAATCTAGTCTGCGGCCTCTCATCAAGCCATCCACGAAGCGGAATGCATTCATATATGCCAAAGCAAACTATGAATCCCTGAAGAAAGAGCTAAGAGATATGCGCCAAGAATTGATACAACAATTCTCTGCAGCAAACATCGACACATCATGGAATACTTTTAAAACAATTCTTCATCAACTAATTCAAAAGTACATCCCCCAGAAAACCATCAACACTGCGAAGAAATCTAAGCCATGGGTAAATAAAATGGTGAGGTCAATGATACGCAAGAGAAAAAAACTGTTTATGAAACAAAAACTAACAAAGAAGCCAAAAGACATTGTCAAATACAAGAAAATTAAATCTCAGACACAACAAGCAGAACGATCATCTTACTGGAAATATATTGACAACATCATAGATTATGACGAAAATGACCTTCAACGCAACAAATCCTCAAAAATGAAAGAATTCTGGTCATACATTAACTCCCTAAAAAAAGATAACAACGGGGTAGCACCACTTAAAGAGAATGACAAGATGCACGCTGACCCTAACGACAAGGCCAGCATCCTCAATAGACAGTATGAGTCAGTTTTCACTCATGAGGATGTCACCGACGTACCAGTCCCAGATGGTGAACCTTATCCTCCAATGCCAGATATCCAGGTTAATGAGTTGGGGGTTCTGAAACTCCTGGAGAAGATGAACCCAAAGAAAGCCTGCGGACCAGACATGATAACCACCAGAATACTGCGAGATCTGGCTACAGAGATAGCACCACTGCTCACGACTCTCTTTCAGAGAAGTCTGGATAGTGGCAAGGTACCCGAAGACTGGACAAAAGCTAACGTCTCTGCCATCTTCAAGAAGGGCGACCGCTTCAAAGCAAGCAATTACAGACCAGTGTCCCTAACCAGTGTTTGCTGCAAAGTACTAGAACACATAATTACAACAAACATCATGTCTCATCTAGATGAACATAATATCCTGACAGACAGCCAACATGGTTTTCGTGCCAGACGCAGTTGTGAAACTCAGCTACTCACCTTAGTAGACGAACTTTCAGCTTCCCTGGACAAGAATCAAGCCATGGATCTTGTTATACTCGATTTCTCAAAAGCTTTCGACCGGGTCCCACACCAGCGTCTCCTCGCCAAACTTCGGCATTACGGCATCACAAGTAAAACCTTTCATTGGATTGAATCATTCCTGTCCAATAGAAGCCAAAGAGTCATTGTGGATGGCGCCTCTTCAGATGACGCACCGGTCGTTAGTGGTGTGCCTCAGGGTACTGTCCTTGGACCGTTACTCTTTCTTCTTTTTATTAATGACCTGCCAGAGTGTGTGACATCCAAAGCTCGGTTGTTTGCAGATGACTGCATAGTCTACAGGCCTATTAAGAACCTGCAGGACTGCAAAATTCTGCAAGAGGACCTCAACAAGTTAGCCGCTTGGGAAAAGAAGTAGGGCATGGACTTCCACCCAGACAAATGCAACACCCTGCGGGTCTCCAGGTCAAGGAAGAAGATTGAGTTCACATACAGATTGAAGGGTTGTCCATTACATGAAACTTCGTCATCTAAATACCTAGGGGTTGACATAAGTTCCAACCTGTCTTGGAACCAACACATTGACCGTATAGTCAAGAAAGGTAACAGTATGCTCGGTTTCCTCCAACGTAACCTCAGAATTCGAAGCAAGGATACCAAAACCAGTGCTTACTTTGCAATGGTTCGTTCAAATTTGGAATACTGCGCATCTGTCTGGAACCCCCACACACAACAACAAATATCCAAGCTGGAGATGGTGCAACGCAGAGCTGCTAGATACACTTGCTACCGTTACAGGAATACCAGCAGCGTTACAGATATGCTCAATGACCTCAGCTGGGAGTCATTAGAGTCCAGGCGCACCAAGATCCAACTCACCATGATGTACCGGATCCTCAACAATCAAGTAGATATAGACGCTCCAACCTATACTAAGCCTGCATCAATACGAACAAGGTGCCAACATGCATTGAAACTACGGCAACTACCAACAAAAACCAACACTTACAAGTACAGTTTCTTTCCAAGGACTGTACTCACTTGGAACTCTTTACCGGCGACCATAGCCGAGGCTCCTGACTTGGTACACTTCAAGCAGGAGCTTACCAAGATCACCATCTAATTGCAGCTATCCGCCCAGACTGTTTTAAGAACCTAGGATGGTCAGAGCTGTACCGGTTGGGTGAATTCCCATTAGGCGCTCTGCTAGCCGGGTTGGTCTGTCACTGAGGAACCGACGCAGTCTTGGTACTATCTCTTAAATTATCTTACTTTGAACTTACTAGTTTCTGTCTATTCTATTATATCTGTATGCTTATCTTAATTGCTTTTTACTTTTTCTTGCCACTAGCCGAAACATAATGGTCAAAATGATGACAGAGTTTCGTACGATGTAGATGTAGATGTAGATGATTTGCAACAATTCCACATACATGTAGTTTTAAATCAATTGCATCCTGACATTCAATTTACAATAGAATACAGCAAAAACCAGTCTACTATTCTTAGGTATATTAATAACCAAACAAAACACTGTAAATAAAATAGATATATATTACCAACAAACAGATTCTAAGCAGTATCTCAGTTTCAATTCTTGTCATCCTAAACACATCCAAACAAATATACCTTATACCTTGGCTAGAAGAATTGTCACTATATTTTCAAACACTACACTCAAACAAATTCACTTACATGAATTAAACTTCTCTCTTATAAATAGAGGCTATCTAAAAACATTAATACAATACAGCATACAAACAGCTCTGAAAACACAAAGATCTGAAGTTTTGAAAATAAGAGGGTCAAGATGGCCCTATATCGCTCACCTGTATATCAACTGCCAATAATACAAGGGATCATTATTTTAACATAATTCGTAAAGCTCCACTACACAATGCTTAGAAACATTCCAAATATCTAAGCTCTGCCTGTGGGCCTTGTGTTTTTTTTAAAAAGTTTTTCCTATATAAGCCTATGCAAAATCAAGTGACCCCCTCCTGGGACGGGTTAATTTTCAACCGGGAGTCATGTTTTGAACAATCTTGGTAAAGGTACGCAAGGCAATGCTACAAGCCAAATAACTAAATTCTAGGGCCCTGTGGTTTCAGAGAAGAAGACTTTTAAAGTTTTTCCTATATAAGTTCTGTAAAGCCAAGTGACACCCCCTCCCGGCGGGGTCAATTTTGGGTCATAATCTGAAAATTCTTGGTAGATGGCAAAAATGTAAGCTCTAGGCCTTGTGATTTTTAAAGTTTTTCCTATATTGACTATGTAAAACTAATTGACCCCCCGAGCAGGGTCAATTTTGATCCGGGGGTTAAATCTTAGTAGAAGTCCGCTAGACAATCATACATGCTAAATATCTAAGCTCTAGGCCTTGTGGTTTCAGAGAACAAGGTAGTTAAAGTTCTTCCTATGTAAGCCTATGTAAAACTAAGTGACCCCCCGGGCGGGTAGAGGTCTACCAGAAAATGCTACAAGCTAAACATCTACGCTCTAGGCGGCCTTGTGGTTTCAGAGAAGAAGATCTTTCAAGTTTTTCCTATGTCTTGCCATAGCACCATAGCAACCAGGGCTCTGCATGGATTGGAATTATTTGAACATTTTAAATAGAGCTTCATGCAAGGATCACCTGCATAGTTTCATTATCATTAGCCCGGTGCTTTCAGAGGAGACGTCGTTTGAATAAAAATGTTGACGGACGACGGACAATCATCCATTAGAAAAGCCTACCCTGGCAAAGCCAGGTGAGCTAACAAAACATAAACAGTTTAACGACAGGATTCCTTATGACTCAACTTTCAATCCTCAAAATCAAGAACTTTTTCCTAACACAAAAAACATTGCACCTTTTACAAATGACTCTGATATATCTGTGATCTTAGATAATTGTAAAATTATGAACAGCAAAAGATAAACATCAAATTTAAAAAAGTCACTTACAAGAGCAAAATTCACTGACACTAAATACTGAACCATTTAAAGTAACAAAATGCCACAAACCAAACTGTTCGCTTTGTCAACATATTGTTGAAAACAGTTTTTACAATTTCAAAGGAAAAAAATTCTACGTAAACCACGTTATGTCATTCGATGTACAAAATGTATTGTATGTTATAACATGTACAGGGTGTAGGGAATACTATATTGGTCATACTGGAGAAAAATTAAGAACACGTATAACAATCCATTCACAACAAAAAGAGACCCTTCAACAAGACAAGTTCCTTTAAGCGAACAATTAGATAGATGTGGAAATAAAGAATTTGAAATGTTTCCTTTCTTTAGATTAAACAATAAATGTGTTTCAGCTAGGTTAGCAAAAGAGAATTATTTTATTAACATATTCAAACCAAGGCTTAACGTCAGTAATTTACATTAATTATCTGCCTTGCAACAGTAACCTCCCTTGCAGGAAATTATGACGTCGACGCCATCGAAACAACGTCATTCACTACAATTGTGCCTGATGATTTGTATGAAACGCGTAGCACAGTTAATGTTGTTAATTGAATCTTTATTTTAAAGCCATATTAAGTTATTTTTACTTAATTCATATATATATATATATTACCTTTTCCGGCATTTTAAGAGTTTTAAACCTTAAGACTTTATAAAAATATATATATGTTAGATAAGTGTATATCCATATTTTGAACAACGTCAGATCATTACTGAAACAAAACATATCAAATAATATTATCCACAAAATATATATCATCGGATGGTTACCCTATATGGGCAGACTGTGGCCTTTTTCTTTTACATCAAGTTCCTTTTTTCTGAATGCCATTTATTTCATCACAACATGACAAGGCAAAGACAAGAAGTGCATAAACAGTTTAAGTCTGAATTGTACAACACCTTACTCTTCATTATTCATGACTATGTTAATATTTCCAAACTGAACTGGCTTTTCGGGATGAATCAGTTTGAATCCT
Source organism: Saxidomus purpurata (assembly GCA_022818135.1). NCBI lineage: Eukaryota > Metazoa > Mollusca > Bivalvia > Venerida > Veneridae > Saxidomus > Saxidomus purpurata. Next base: position 14,909,379 of record JAFMSR010000007.1, read on the forward strand.
TCGAATATATGGCATTGCTTTTGTCTAGTATCCCTTAAAACCTTAACTGTACTGACATTATTTCTTCTGCAGCACTTTGGTAAATAATTATCATTTCATGTAAAAGAATAAAAGAGTCTTTTAATTTTGCCTGCATAAACACCTACATTTACTGTTCCTACAGATCATTCAATTTAAATGACTTTTTAAAATATCTAACCGAACCTCAGCTGTTTGTTCAGTCGCATAATATCAAATGCAAACTTTTTTCCATATTTTTTCAGTTAAGATTTTTCCAGAATGCAACATTACAGTACAAGAGTACAAGCGATTAATGTCTTAACTTTTAAGAGTAAAAATGTTTTGTGGAAATATGCATCCGTCAGTTGAAGTCAAATAAAGTTGTTAATGAGGAGTAGTATATTTCGTTTAGTCTTTTCATAATGGTAATGTTAGATGGGCACTGGACACAAACGGCTGACACCGATAAGGTTATTGTTACGTATAAACACCGAACCGCCAAAATGGCAACTATCTTGAGCCACAACCAGCGGGCTCGACAATAATATATGTTTTATGATCCGGTTCGAAGACTTACTGTTTCAGTAATGCGATTGTGAAATATATTGTTAGTTATTTACATTTTGGCGCAAACGTTCGTTCTGCTCTCGTAGGGATTCAATTTCTCCCTCCTGATTTCGCAGCTGAAATGAAAAAAAAAACACAATTTAAGTTGAAAATTTCCAATTTTATCAACATCGGTTATAAGTCTATTCAAAATTCTTCAAGGCAGAGGAAATTTACATACTTGACATGATCTGATTAGTCTTGTTTATGCCTCCTTCGAAGAAGAGGGGTATATTGATTAGCAGATGTCGGTCGGTCGGTCGGTCGGTCGGTAGGTCGGTATGTCTGTCCGTCCGTCCCTCCGTCCGTCCGTCTCCTAACTGGTTTCCGGATGATAACTCAAGAACGCTTAAGCCTGGGATCTTGAAACTTGATGTTGATGTTGGTCATGACGAGCAGAGGAACCCTGTTGTTTTAGGTCAGTATGTCAAAGGTCAAGGTCACATTGACCCGGAATAGTAAAACTATATCCGGATGATTACTTAAAAACGCTTCGACCTAGCATGGTCATGACCAGCAGATGACACCTATTGATTTTGTGGTTAGTAGGTCGAACACCAAAATCACGGTGACTCGTAATTGTAATACAGTTTCCGTACGATAACTCAAGAACGCTTCAGCCTAACATCTTGAAACTGAATGTGGAGGTTGGTGATTACCGGTAGAGTACACCTCAAGGTTTTGAGATTACAAGTCAAAGATCAAGGTCACATTGATCCGGAATTGTAGAATGGTTTCCGCTCAATAACATAAGTTAGGAGTGACCAATTGCAATGAAATTTGGTTTGTAGGTAGTTTGCGGTGATACGTAGTGTGGACTGCATTGGGGTCACTAGGATCAAGGTCAAGGTCACTGTTACTAAAATTGAAAAATGGTTTTCGCTTAATAACATGAGCTAGGAATGACCAATTGCAATGAAACTTGGTGTGTAAGTAGCTTGCATGGAGAGGACGATATTTAAATATATCATCTTTTAATTTTTTATATTGTTTTAAGCAATAAGAATAATAAAATTAATTCGAGCGTGGCGGGGGGGGGTCAAGGTTAGTGTAACTTATAGATTTTAAAAAAAAAATTTTGATTATGACATTGTTTAACGCAAATAGAAAAATATTTTACAGTTTACATCATACAATAATAGAACTGTGAAATATATTGTTACTTATTTACATTATGGTTCAATTGTTCGTTCTCCTTTTGTAACGATTGGTTTCTATTCTCTGCAATTTGCAGCTGAAATGAAAAAAACGAAAGTTTATAAAGCATCACATAATGTACAAAACGGTCAGATTTGTTATTCAGTATTGTTTTGCAATGACCCAGTACGAAAAATGCAGCATTTCTAAATCAATATTCCTGTTTCTGTCTTTCTTCGTCGCTTTTTCTTTTTCCCTGTCTATGCATTGAATAATTGATCTGTACTATACCTGGCATTGTACAGCTTATCAGTGTATTTTAAGTAGAAACGCCTGTATGCGGGATATATAAATATTTTTATACATGTTGAAGTTGCAGTAGGGAAGTCTCCCGTAAACGTTTGTTTACATTATACAATTTATCTCGAAGTTGGACATCGAACTTGCAGCTAAAGTCTTGGGTCATGCACGAGACACATTTTCCCATTATGGTCAACATATATGCTCAGCTTATTCAAAATTCATCCATACACATGAACTTTACATCATTTACAAGGTCTGATGTGTTTATGTTTACAAGTGCGACCTTGAGTTTTTTTTTGCTACGGACCAGGATCCTGCAAGTGACAGACCGTCCTATTGAAATGAACAATGGTAACCAAGCCACAATAATAAAATTGTGAACTATATTGTTTCATAATTACATTTCGGCTCAAACGTTCGTTCTCCTCTCGTAACGATTGGTTTGTATTCTCCGCAATTTGCAGCTGAAATAAAAAAAACAACAAAAGTTTATAAAGCATCACATAATCTATAAAGAGTCACATTTGTAATGCAGTATTGTTTCGCAATGACCCAGTACGAAAAATGCAGCATTTCTAAATCAATATTCCTGTTTCTGTCCTTCTTTGTCGCTTTTTCTTTTTCCCTGTCTATGCATTGAATAATTGCTCTGTACTATACCTGGCATTGTACAGCTTATCAGTGTATTTTAAGTAGAAACGCCTGTATGCGGGATATATAAATATTTTTATACATGTTGAAGTTGCAGTAGGGAAGTCTCCCGTAAACGTTTGTTTACATTATACAATTTATCTCGAAGTTGGACATCGAACTTGCAGCTAAAGTCTTGGGTCATGCACGAGACACATTTTCCCATTATGGTCAACATATATGCTCAGCTTATTCAAAATTCATCCATACACATGAACCTTACATCATTTACAAGGTCTGATGTGTTTATGTTTACAAGTGCGACCTTGAGTATTGTTTGCTACGGACCAGGATCCTGCAAGTGACATACCGTCCTAATGTAGTGAACAATGGTAACCAAGCTACAATAATAAAATTGTGAACTATATTGTTTCATAATTACATTTCGGCTCAAACGTTCGTTCTCCTCTCGTAACGATTGGTTTGTATTCTCCGCAATTTGCAGCTGAAATTAAAAAACAACAAAAGTTTATAAAGCATCACATAATCTATAAACAGTCATATTTGTAATGCAGTATTGTTTTGCAATGACCCAGTACGGGAAGTGCAGCATTTCTAAATCAATATTCCTGTTTCTGTCTTTCTTTGTCGCTTTTTCTTTTTCCCTGTCTATGCATTGAATAATTGCTCTGTACTATACCTGGCATTGTACAGCTTATCAGTGTATTTTAAGTAGAAACGCCTGTATGCGGGATATATAAATATTTTTATACATGTTGAAGTTGCAGTAGAGAAGTCTCCCGTTAACATTTGTTTACATGAAATCTCAAAGTGGGACATCGAGCTTCCGGCTAAAGTCTTGGGTCATGCACGAGACACAGTTTCTCATTATGGTCAACATATATGCACAGTAAATTCAAAATTAATCCATACACATGAACTTTACATCCTTTACAAGGTTTGATGTGTCTATGTTCACAAGTGCGACCTTGACTTTTTTTTATGCTACGGACCAGGATCCTGCAAGTGACACACCGTCCCATTGTAGTGAACAACGGTAACGAAGCTACAATAATAAAACTGTGAATCATATTATCGCGTGTGCGTGTAATAAGCATTTATACCATATAAACATGTAATAATTGTTCTATTATAATAAGCATCAAAAGCAATCTAGATAAGCATCCATTAATGCTGGTGATAATGACAGCAACATTTTCTGATAGTTCTATTTACTCATGTATAGACGCAATACAATAAGTCATTGCATGTAATGTTTCTGTTGCAATATTCATCGTCCAATCGCCGTGTCATTCTATGACGTTTATAAGTTTCAGTTTGTTGTACATGTGCTTTGATGTATTCGACGTGGTTTGTTCAAAATTGTATACGGTTGCATCATCAGCAAACTCTAAATATCTCCCCTATATCATTTTTATACCAAGGTTAGACTGTAGGATATCTGCTTTTGAAATCATATCGTTAGACCTGAAGTGCTTGTCTTAAACATGAAAGTTTCTGACTTGAAAGAATAAGGGAATTTTAATCTCATGTTTTACTTTCTCTCCCACAGTTTAGAACCTATAAAACGAGAGTTTAAGTCAATAATTACACACAGTGATCTGCCTTTGTTGATTGTTCCTTGTACATGTGTAAATACTATTAAATTCCTATCACCCCCCCCTTCTTAGACTCTTGACAACAAGTGATCCATCCCAGTTTCAATGTTAGAATATCTTTGACAATTCTATGAAACAGCTTGTCTGTAATGCTTTAAAAGTGTTGGTTGTACAACACATTACTCTTCATGATTCCTGCCTATGTTAATAATTCCAAGACTGAATTGGCAGTATGGGATTAACCTGTTTTGTTAGTGACCAATTTATTGTTCTTGGCCCTTTTTAAAGCTGTTTTGCTTTCTCATTTTATTCAAACACTCCTTCTCTGTAATGCATTTTTGCTTTAAATGCTTTTCGAGTGTTTTGACATTTCTTGTGTCCTTGACTCCCTTACCTTTAAGGACAAACTTTCTTCTTCAGTACGTTGAAGGATAATTGTCATGACGAAATCATAGACCCGTATATATGTGTATATCATTGAATCAATTATGTTTAAGGTGGATATGGAAGCTGATGCAGTAAGAATTGTGCTTCTTTCGTCTACATCTTAAACGGTTGCACCTATAATTTCTGCTTCCGGAGACCTTTCACTTTAATGACTTTTTAAGTTATAGTAATAGAATATGAAACGAGGAGTTATGTGCATATAACAGAATATATTTTATGTACTTGGGCAATATAAAGGGAAGGTCTGTGGAAAACATCGAGGCTGAAAGCCGAGATTTTTCAATAGACCTTCCCTTTATATTGTCTCAGTATATAAAATGTATTCTGTTATATGCACATAATACCAAGTTTTCTATCCTGTAACTGTTTTATCGCATGGTGAAAATAAAATAAAAATACTTTTAAGACACTTTTTAAACTTCTTTTTTTCTTTTCCATATTAAAGCATCCCATCTGAACCTAAATACAGCAAATGTGCACTATTTACACCAGACAGTCTAACGTATTTCTATCAACACCTTCAAATTAAAGTTACTGAGAAAAGAACTGAACTAATTGTGTTGACATTAAGTAAAGTTTACATTTTGATTGAATCATTGTTCTTTCTGCTTAACATCAGTTTTGCTCGTATTTTGGCGGGTGCACATTATGGATGTCTTTAATGTATTACATGTACATGATCACGATGATCTTATATTGTCACAGTAGGCCTATATTTAGACCTTGTAGACAAAAGGAGGAAACAAAGGAAGACTTACCATTGTCTCAAGTATTAGATCAATTTGAAAAAAATATATGATGACTAAAGGAAAAGTGAAGCTACAAATGAAATTGGTTTTTCAGCTTTTGGTGATCATGATGAAAGAACAGAAGAATTCTATTTATCTTTATTTAAATGATGCAATTATTTCGATTTGTTTTCGTATAAACTTTTACAAAGTAAAGGTTTTATTTTATTGTTTCACAAGTTGGGAAGGCTCCATCTATACCACTTAATTTATTTTGTCAACACCTCTTTAGACTGCTACAATCTGGGACAGACATTAGCAGGTTTTGATTAGAAGTGACAGAGAGCAATTATGCTGTATCGTAAAGTAAAAATTTCATTTGCTTTTTATATTGAAAATACCTTCAAGATAAACTGTTCGTTTACAAAAATGAAGCATTGGAGGTACATGTATTTAGCACAATGTCTAAAGGTTTAAAAACGTTAAGTTGATACATATGTTATTTGTTTTTAATTGCTTCTTGTATTGTCACCCTTGTATTCGGGGTTTTTGGAGGCTGTCGTGTGTACTTTTGGAAGACTGCAGCGATAAATTGTATATCAGGCATATATTTTCGGTGATATCTTGTATAACAGGCATACTTTTTTTAAAAACAAAACTGTTACGAGTGTATAACGGGACAGAAAGATCAAAGAAATGCCTCCGCGCCATGCGATAAAACATAATAGTGACCGAACTTCTATTGCCTCCTTTTACTGCTTAACAAATGCAACTTTTTCCATAAACGTTCTGTTGAGATCCTGATAAAACAGTGATAGATCTGAAACCGCCTCCGAAGTCGAGTGTTTAGAGTCGCTGACTTGAGATTACTTTAACCTCTCATAGATTGAGGGCAATTGGTGCGTACACTGCTACCGATCATGTCTCTTTATGTGAGAAATCTGGAAGTTTTACGGTGGATCGGAATGTAGTACTGGTTCTGCCCAGGTTTCAAAAACTTAGATAAGTATATAATGGTATAGTTAACAGCTAAGAGATTGAACTTCAGAAGACTCTGCACTCCTATTCTGTGTCACGTATTGAAGCCCGTATGTGTAAAATTTCCCATACAAAGAGCTGTCTCAAGACAGCACGCTCAACTATTCGAAAGCTTGTCAGTAAAATGTTGTTTTTTTGTCTAAGAACAGGCTTGTCTTTAAAAATTAAGTTCAAAGATATGAAACTTGTTGAAAGACCTCTGTAAATGTACATTACGTTCAAAGCCTTACTCTGGATTCTGTAAGCCAACTGGAGGGAGGAATGGGGGGATAATTCCAAAGAAATACATGACCTTGAATATTTGATCATTAATAACTTTGTTACATTTCAAAATTGATATATGCATAAAATTAAAAAGCATTACTGCTGCATGCTGCAAAATTATTTTATGACATTTCAAAAATAAGCAATTTCGAGTATTTCAGTCTGGTAAAAACTGTGAACAAAATCTAAGTTGAAAAAGGGCATACATCTGTCAAAAAGCAAAACAGAGTTATGGGGGTTGTTTCTTCAGGTGTAAATGTTGATGGTAAAGATATATTTTGAGTTTCAAGTCAATACCTTTGATAATATTCAAGATATTTGACTTTATAAAAGACTTTAACCAACGCCGACGCCGGGGCGAGTGCAATAGCCTCCTTGTTCTTCGAATAGTCGAGCTAAAAACGATATTTGTCCTCGTTCCATCTGGTTGCATCTCTTTTTGACAGTTTATAAGACTCAGATTGATATATTTTCAAGATGTGGTATACTCCTTAATTGTTGCTGAAGCAACCGCAATTTAGTTTCACTGAACAAAATATAACATGTAATTTTGCATAATCTATTTCTACATTGTGTCTACTCTTAAAGTTTTATACACTTAGCTTAGACACTTAGCTTAGAAACAGTAAAGATTATCATTTTATCAAGATGTTGATGGATTATAGACTGGACCTATGCTATCCCGTACAGTGATACCGAGTTTTACACTACTAGTGTCAATACAAGGTATGAAACAAAACATATAAAACAGCTTGAAAGTCAGCCGAAAAGGACACCGTCATCTACAGAAAGCATTGAATGCTATTATTGATAAATATCAAGCCTTGATATCCAGTCAGACCAATAATTATCACGAATCATCATTTTAAAAGTAAAGTCAATTCAGACTGGTTGCAAATTAAGTATTCAGTTGGTAATCGGTCCAGCACACTCATATTGCTTTCCTCGTTAATGATTACTATTAATGCAAATGGTACATACCTTCTCTAAAAGCTCGATAATCTCATCCTCCTTTTTCTTAATGTCTTGATCATACTTCTGTAATACAGAAATTGTCGTCAAAAACAGAAGCAAGTTAGCAATTCGATAAATCAAACATTGATAGGTAAAATGATCGTATTATTAAATTGTATATACATGTGATATAATTCACTGAAAATTATTCTACTTCATCAATGCCAATTCTAAAACATTTACACCCGATATCTTAAAAATCAAACATTATTTTGAAAATGTCAGACACGGAAGTTACATTTTATATGAATTGATGAGGCAAGACAACGTCAAAAAAGGCGGTTTAATTTGCCGTCAGAAATTTATTCAATCCATTTTAATTACCTGTAAGTATTCGCATTTTTTCCTAGCAGAACAAGACTACTAAAAGTCTCAGTATTTGCAACAATGATTTATATGAAGTGTGCCGATGCATTCAATATTATGTGTTTGTACACTGCGTTTTTGTTCCTCTAAACACACAAAGACGCAGTATGCAACATAAATGCATATGGAAATTATCGCTAACATTACTCTGTGTGATGCAGATTTGGAGTTTTTAAAGAGGCTATCGATTATATAGTTTTACTCCAAAGCATTTCTTATCAAGTTTAGCCATATGATTCTTGCTGTCATTATTTACACTTTTAAACACAGAAGTACTTGCATCCATGACCCGGAAGTGATTATTTTATGAATTAACTTAACTGATACCATCCTGCGTTTATGACCATTAACATATAACGATGACCCTGTCTGAACCATGGCCGACAAAACATGTACATGATTTGTCATCATAGAAATTGCACAGCAATTAAAATGTATATGTTGCAAAACTGCTGTAACCATGTCCTCATTATTTGACCTGTGCGGAACAAATTAAGATCGAAATAATCTCAAAAAACTTTTACTTCCATTTTGTAACCGAGTAGTAGTTGTAAAGTTTGTTAAGTGGTTCTATTTTGACAATATTCCGATAAAATTGATTTATCAAAATCCTGCACCTGTATTTAAAAATAATACTTCGATATAATGGTCGGTCGTTTTTACAGTAGCATTGTTTTAATTAAGTTTGTAATTAATGGTTTTAATATAAGCTGTCTCGTGCACGGATTTGACAAGTATCAACACTGTTTGACCTGTTCAAGTTTTTACTTAGATGCTTTACAAATATTAATAGGCGCTATTTGATTGTTTTCTCATAATCATATAGTACATGTATTTAATCAGGCAACCATGTTGATTTTTCGTGTATATGTGCGTGCGAAAACATACTTCAAATTATACATGTGCAAAAAAAAACAACAAGACAAGCATCCTCTGTGATAAAGTCATTCAAGCCAGAAACAGTTCCTGAACTACTAATGAATTAAAACAATCAGTTAGTTGTTCTCGAAAAGACTGCAATTTGACCATGATCTTACCATGTCTGGAACATGGTTTGACCATGTATGGCAAATGGAATTTTGTCACGCCAAGGCCAAAAAGGCGTATCAAACTCTTGATTGACTATGATTTTTCTATCGCTTTGTGGAAATGATCTGGAACTAATTGAATCATTGACAAAGCGTTTACAAATCACTTCCGTAAGACTGTGTCATATCACTTTTAGTTTATGGTTTCATGTGACCATGTTTTAGTCTTTATATGGTAATTTCCATTTGCCATACCTGGTCAAATCATGCTTCAAGCAAGGTCATAATGTATCTAAAACGTGTTTTACATGATCGGAAAAAAAATCTGATCAAAATGCCCTCAACCTGTGACATGCTAACCTCAAAATTAATAGGGGTCATTAACTGGTCACAACGAACCTACCTGTAATGTTTAGGGACACTACGTCAGTGCATAATATAGTTATTGATCGGGCAAGCTCTTATGCTGAAGTCCACTGTGACCTTAACCTTTGACCCGTTGACCTCAAAATCAATGGAGTTTATATTGTTGTCAACCAAACTACCACGTTTAATTAACCTAGACCATATCATTCTCGAGTTATTGATCAGACATGAAATTTCTGATAAGGGCCATTGTGACCTGGACCTTCGACTTGTTGAATTCTAGAATTCCTCGAATTTTAATTGGGGTCATCTACTACGGCCTTGCGGATTCGGGCAAGAAGATCTGTTTAAGATTTCGGTACATATTAACTCTCATGTAAATCACGTGACCCTGCGTGCGGAGTAATAAACAATGTACATTTTACCCTTTGCGTAAACAGCAGGTTCATGATTTCAAGTGGCAAGTCATCAAGTAAACGTTTGACTTTGGTTCAAACAAGTGCAGACTGTCTATGTTTGGCAATACACTCAGACAACTGCAGCAAACTGAATAATTGCCACATGCGTAATAGGAGAATCACGTCGATAAAGCGCAGCAAATCTTAAATGATGCCGCCTTACTTTACTTGCACGTCTATACAAAATCGTATGATTCGTATGAGCTGACCACAATATAATTAATATCTATAGTTACTGATTTTGCTATATTTAATGTCAAAAGTTATTGATTTGGTTCCAAAAATAATAAACATTTTAAAACTATTTTAGATAGCCATTTAAGCAATGAATAAGCAGCATGAGAGCCTAACGGTTATCAGAAACCGTTAATCTGTGTTTTGCATACGTTTTTCAAGGCTTCTAGTTCCTGTTTCCAACTACATCCGCTTTCCATTTTTGAAATGTTCTGAAAGAAAAGAAAATAGATTAAATATGTTGTCGTAGTAGGTTACTAAAAATTTATCAACATTTCCTCTCTGTGTTACTAATACATGTATCAGGTGTTCAAAAGCGACAGTGAATGATAAAAATTGTTGCTGATTTATAGACATGATATAGTTTATCTCATTAGTTATAAAGCTAATGGTCTAAAGAAAAGAATATAATTATGTATTTTATAACTTAAGTGGCTTTTGTTCTCAAAATCATTTGTATTTACATTTATAGAATTGTTATCGATTCTACACTCTTGAATCATAATCGTCTACCCTTGATCAGCACAGGGCTTCTCCAATCAATCTTAAAATGACATTTGAGTCAAACTACTTTAGTACACCTGTTATGCAGTAGAAGTTTAAATGGTCGGACTTAAAGTTAGATATTTCATTCAAAGATCACAAAGCAAGATCAATGATCAATGACATATGCTTTTGCGAACTACTGTATGAGTAACAGAGGTCATCTTTAATATGACTTTAGTTTACAGGAAAATACCAATTATATACTGAACAAAATAAGTAAGTTCCGCTGGGTTTAAATGCAGATGTACGTTAATATGAAAAGAAGGGTTAAATTTCTTTTATATATATTCCAAGAGTATTTCAATGTGAATTCGTGTGTAAATATTTTATCGTTCTACGTTCACGGAAAACTGAAGAAATGGTTGATTAGATGTGGTAGGGATCATAGACCAAAATCACACATTAATGCCGGGTATGGCTACGTTGAGCATTGAGTACTGCCTGGCATCGTTGGCGCATAGGACCGACAAGTGTGTTCATTTCGGCCTGCGGAATGTTGTTCCATTTTTGGATTAAGGCTTGTTTAAGTGCATTGGTGTCCGAAGGTGGAATAGGGCGACGTCTAACACGCTGGTCCAAATTTCCAACAGGTATTCGAACCTTGCCATCAATTCGATGAATAGACAATCTCGACTTGTCGGAGAAAAGAATGCTATTCCCTTGTTGCCTTATCCAGCGATGGTGTGTACGTGCCGAATTAACACGATTTACGCGGTGACGTCGCGTCAATACACAGCCAACATAAAGACGACGTACACGTAGACCACCCTCGCGCAGACCATTGCGTACAGTTTGGGCAGATATTCGGTTGTTATGTGTACTGTACCAGATGTGTTAGCAGCAGTGACTGTGGCAGTTTGAAAATGTTGCGTAGGTGTGTTCTTTATATAGTGAGTAGTATAAAATGGGGGGTCCCCCCCCCGAAACTTTGCCCATACCCGAAATTTTGCCCATACTGATATTTACGATATGTTGACGCATGAACGATGTAGGGGAAGTAACTGTTACAGAAATTGGGGGTTATTATCGCAAGAGTGATGCCCTTGAATGGAGACACATTGTTTTAAAAAAATGTTTCCACCAATCGCGATAGAAGAAGAAACATGAATGTCAATAACCTTGAAAAACTAATTTTTTAATATATATTTAAAACGATACATTTAAAGAGAGTATAGTTTATGCACGCTGAGAGACAGCAGCAGACATTTCAGGTTATAACGAAGTTATAATATATTAACGCCAATAACCTCGGAAACCAATTACATTATGCAAATTTAACGTTCCTGGATATGAGGACATACTGTTTAAGTATTTAAATGAAACAGTAATCCTGTTTGAAGAACATATGATCATCGCCAACGCCCAAAAATAAAAATGTTCATATATAACCCAAACCGGTATGTTCAGTTCTCATTTGGTCTAAATCAGAAGTGTTGATATTTTAATAAATTGAATAAAAATGGCTGTGAATCAACTAGTAAATATTTTGATTGAGGAAAGAAATAATAATCGAGCAATTATGAAAGAAATCGACCGTTAGAATTACAGGTATGTTTAGCAGTTTATTTTACATACAATTAACTATTTAATTAATGTTTAATTGTAAAATATATCAAGACAGTTACAAGGGTTTTTAATAACATTGATGAAGGTTGTTTTTGTATTTTAAGAATTTAAAACCAACTGACTTCATACTATGAAATTTTTTTATCTTTAAATTCAGATGCAAACACTACAACAGAGTGTGGTAATGATGCAAAGCGAAATAAATAAACTAAAGCAAAAAAGTAACGAGGATGAAGCGATAGTAAAACATACCATCGATAAACTGACACCAATATTAGTAGTAGTATAGAATGGGGGTCCTCCCCTCCTGATATTTTTGCACATACTGATATTTTTGCACATACCGATATTTGTGCAGATACACCCTTTACGATGTAGGGGAAGTAACTGCTACAGAAACTGGTTTCTATCACCGCAAGAGTAATGCCCCTAAATGGAGACACGCATATTGTTTTAAAAAGTGTTTCCACCAATCGCGATTGAAGAAGAAACATGAATGTCAATAACCTCTGAAAAACTAATTTTTTAATATATATTTAAAAGATACATTTGAAGAGAGTATAGTTTATTCACGCTGAGAGACAGCAGCAGACTTTTCAGGTTATAACGACCGGTTCGGAGACCATATCAACGCTTTTGCGTCCGCCAGTCAATTCGCACTTAATGTCCGGTGTGTAAATCTTACATGCATGAGTCGGTTTTCTATAGGATGTATAGCAGAGCAAAGGTCACATAATATATCTCTACAGGGGTACAGTAGGAATTCACTATTATATATATCAACACTATAAGCCACACGAAGTGACAAGATGAGTCATTCAGGAGGTATGATGAGGTATTGAGGAGGTAATGAGGAGGCATGAGGAGGTAATGAGGAGGTACGAGGAGGTTATGAGGAGGGTCACTTCTTGTGGCTTATAGTGTTGATATATATGATAGTGATTTGGTACAGACGGCGAGGTCAGTTGCTAATAAAGCGAGACCGTTATCTCACTATGGAGAGTAACGACAAGAACATCATATTTCGTTGTAGGAAATGTGGTTACGTTTTGTTTTGCTTTGGAGAAACCTATTACACCACTTCAGAGTATGGCATACATGCGAGTATTATTCAAATATCTGTGTATGCTGCGACTGCGTGTTTGAAAACCGTAAGGCATTTCTCAAGCATGTGAAAATGAAAGCCTCGGAGGTAGTGAGGAGAAACAGACCAATGCAAACTGATTCTAACCTTTTAGGGATATCTAAGGGAGGTAAAAGTCGTTTGGTTCGGTCTCCTGAATGTTTGCGGCTATATGTGTCAAAATGTTTTATTCGATTTCTATCTATATGGCACTGGTTTCTGCAAATGAGACATGTATGTTGATATTTTGGATTATTTCATTTCAAATTTGGGGTATGCCGTCGAAATCATACAAGTAATACTGGACTTTAATGAGCACCCTAATGGCCAATAAATGGAACCTACTCATTGTAAAATTCCAAATGAAACACTTATAAAAAGATAGGACGGTTTATCCAAGCGTATAATGCAATGAAAATAAAACAAACTTTTGCGTAAATTTCTCAACATACATGTAGATTAATCAAATATTTAAAAAAAAGTTGATAACTAATATATTTCGAAAGGACATCAACTGCATACTTATAAAAATCACAAACAGGTATTAAATAACAAGCTAGATTGTCATGGTAACACGATTAAATTACATTTTTTTGAAAGAATACCAAGCACACACTGCGACCCGTAAACAGCAAGCCTTTTCTTTGAATAACGTTAATTTTAGTGGAGTGAGCGCTGTAGAAAAACATTATTTTAATCTTGCGTATATTTTAAATGAATAGTTTTAGATAAAAGCTTATTACTTGATTTAAACTCTTGCTTGTTGCTAGACGTTTTTATATACCCTTAGTTAAATGGTAAACACCACCTATTGGAAAAATGACCGAGAAAGAGAAGTCACAAAGCAACATCTGTGTTTATTAGCTATATTTATTTTTTCTTCCAAATTATCTACATTTCTTTAATATAAAAGCGTGAGTTTTAATAAAACAGACACAAGTCCAGATGGAACAAATGAATGAAGTCAGTCAATTCGTTGATAGAAATGTCACAGATCATAAAGGTTTTTTTTATACAAAAGACACGCAGCTCACTTTAGCTTCGACAATATCGTTTTACTATTAGCCGAACAAGTTTGGCAGTCCTGTTATACATGTATCACTCTCACTCAGTATCTTTCATTTGTTCCGTATCTTCTTCCTCTTCCAACTGTGGAGTGACGTAATTGTCGAGCACTTTATCAAACAGAAATCTCCGTTTAAGAATGGCGTACTTTAAGGCTTCCTCCCCTTCGTAGTGTTCTGTTGCAATTAGTTGATTGACTGTCTTCTTTATCGCTTTATAGATGGGATCCTTCTTCATAGCATCGAACCACACCAGTTTTCTACCGAAAATGTTCATCATGGCTTTCCTGTAAGTGCTTTTCATGTCCTCAAAGACATTTTCTCTGGCTTGACTTTTGATATTATTTTTGTTTTTTTCACTGATCTCGGTATCTTCTTCCATAAGCTCCTTCACTTCGGTTTCATACTGCGACTGGCACTTATCAAACGCTTCCTCTACAATGTATTCCCAAGGGTCAATATCCAAACTCTTCTCAGATGTTACAGACATATCGTCGTCGCTGTTATCAGAATTGTTTTCATTAACAGGTCCAAAAATGTCCTCTTGTACAGAAATGTCTGACATCACGTCTTCCTCTGAATCTTCGTCCGGATGTGCAGACCTTTTATGCCGCAACATATTATCCCGTCTTCTAAAGACTTTGAAACATATATCACAATCAAACATCGCGCTTAAAGGCTAAACTGCAAATGAGGAGGAGTCATGTAAGTGTTCAGTTTAATACCTGTCCAATAGTAGTGATGTTTTCATCTTCTTTTGAGGTCTGCTTCGGCTTTCTGCTCGCAGTTGGTGCCCTCTGCCTAAGTTTCTTGGTACTCTTGTTACTAATACCATCTAACTTCCCTATGGAACCTTTACGCTTCCGTGTTTTACTGACTTCTTTCATTCGTTGCAATTCCAGATCGATTAATGTCACTTTAGGTTTGGACTGACGATCAAGCATACTCTTAGCTATAGCTGTCGTCTGCTCCGCTGGGAGGACCATCCGTATATACATTTCAGAATGAGGCACATGGCTTTTACGAGATGCGCTCCTATTAAACTTCCTCTTTACTCTCTTTTCTTTTTTATCGAATATATCCATTTTTCTCAAGTGTGCGTCTTCACTTCTTGACATCCAAGCAATCGCTGAAATAAAAAATGTCATTCTGTTTATTTATCGTTTAAGACGTTTAAAAACCACCGTTGCAGTAATATCGATATTCACACGTAAATAGTTATATATCCTACTTACTACCAGCTTATCTATCAGTTCGACCTTATTGTTCACTTATCTTACCCTCCTCTCTTCTCCTCCTATCTCCCTTTTCCCTCCTCCTTCCTCCACTCCCCCTCACATTTCCTCCTCTTACCTCATTTTCTATCTTTTGTCTTATTTTTCCCTTCTTTCCATCGCCACTATTTTCACTTTGAGAGAGGTGATATACATATCGACTGATGACAACGGGACCAGTCCTAAAGTTGACAATGTTTGCTACAGTATCTCGCGACGTTGCACTTCCCGCAGTATTCGAGCGGTACTTCAATATTGTCACACGCCCAGCATGCTGTGTTGGATGGAAACTGAAGTGGCGCCAAATCCATGCTATAGTTTGAGTTTGAGAAATTCGACATGTCTCGATTATAACGTTACATCTTAAACTTATTTTGAGATAACACTATGGTCTTATCCGTATTACGTAGCATCCAACGAAAAGCTGAAACGTCTAGTGAGCTCGACAAAATATCGGTCAGTGTATTTATCGTTCAAGACTTTACCTTCAAAAAGCAATTTCCGTTAATCTTACAGTTTTCTTCCCAGCATATGTTTCAGATGCCTCAAAAATGTTCTTTGGTCCTGAAACGCTTTTTCGCAGCACACGCATATGTAAAAATAATACTCACTTGTATGCCACACTCTTAAATGGAGTCCTTCTTAAGTTTATGATTCAAATATGGTTAACTCCTCGGAGGTAAGGGAAAGCCCCCAAACGTGTCAGACACCACCCCCTACCTCAGGGGGCACTCCCTTACCTCCGAGGAGTTAACCATATTTGAATCATAAACTTAAGAAGGACTCCATTTAAGAGTGTGGCATACAAGTGAGTATTATTTTTACATATGCGTGTGCTGCGAAAAAAGCGTTTCAGGACCAAAGAACATTTTTGAGGCATCTGAAACATATGCTGGGAAGAAAACTGTAAGATTAACGGAAATTGCTTTTTGAAGGTAAAGTCTTGAACGATAAATACACTGACCGATATTTTGTCGAGCTCACTAGACGTTTCAGCTTTTCGTTGGATGCTACGTAATACGGATAAGACCATAGTGTTATCTCAAAATAAGTTTAAGATGTAACGTTATAATCGAGACATGTCGAATTTCTCAAACTCAAACTATAGCATGGATTTGGCGCCACTTCAGTTACCATCCAACACAGCATGCTGGGCGTGTGACAAGATTGAAGTACCGCTCGAATACTGCGGGAAGTGCAACGTCGCGAGATACTGTAGCAAACATTGTCAACTTTAGGAGTGGTCCTGTTGTCATCAGTCGATATGTATATCACCTCTCTCAAAGTGAAAATAGTGGCGATGGAAAGAAGGGAAAAATAAGACAAAAGATAGAAAATGAGGTAAGAGGAGGAAAGGTGAGGGGGAGAGGAGGAAGGAGGAGGGAAAAGGGAGGTAGGAGGAGGAGAGAGGAGGGTAAGATAAGTGAACAATAAGGTCGAACTGATAGATAAGCTGGTAGTAAGTAGGATATATAACTATTTACGTGTGAATATCGATATTACTGCAACGGTGGTTTTTAAACGTCTTAAACGATAAATAAACAGAATGACATTTTTTACTTCAGTGATTGCTTGGATGTCAAGAAGTGAAGACGCACACTTGAGAAAAATGGATATATTCGATACAAAAGAAAAGAGAGTAAAGAGGATGTTTAATAGGAGCGCATCTCGTAAAAGCCATGTGCCTCATTCTGAAATGTATATACGGATGGTCCTCCCAGCGGAGCAGACGACAGCTATAGCTAAGAGTATGCTTGATCGTCAGTCCAAACCTAAAGTGACATTAATCGATCTGGAATTGCAACAAATGAAAGAAGTCAGTAAAACACGGAAGCGTAAAGGTTCCATAGGGAAGTTAGATGGTATTAGTAACAAGAGTACCAAGAAACTTAGGCAGAGGGCACCATCTGCGAGCAGAAAGCCGAAGCAGACCTCAAAAGAAGATGAAAACATCACTACTATTGGACAGGTATTAAACTGAACACTTACATGACTCCTCCTCATTTGCAGTTTAGCCTTTAAGCGCGATGTTTGAATGTGATATATGTTTCAAAGTCTTTAGAAGACGGGATAATATGTTGCGGCATAAAAGGTCTGCACATCCGGACGAAGATTCAGAGGAAGACGTGATGTCAGACATTTCTGTACAAGAGGACATTTTTGGACCTGTTAATGAAAACAATTCTGATAACAGCGACGACGATATGTCTGTAACATCTGAGAAGAGTTTGGATATTGACCCTTGGGAATACATTGTAGAGGAAGCGTTTGATAAGTGCCAGTCGCAGTATGAAACCGAAGTGAAGGAGCTTATGGAAGAAGATACCGAGATCAGTGAAAGTGTAGCCAGAGAAAATGTCTTTGAGGACATGAAAAGCACTTACAGGAAAGCCATGATGAACATTTTCGGTAGAAAACTGGTGTGGTTCGATGCTATGAAGAAGGATCCCATCTGTAAAGCGATAAAGAAGACAGTCAATCAACTAATTGCAACAGAACACTACGAAGGGGAGGAAGCCTTAAAGTACGCCATTCTTAAACGGAGATTTCTGTTTGATAAAGTGCTCGACAATTACGTCACTCCACAGTTGGAAGAGGAAGAAGATACGGAACAAATGGAAGATACTGAGTGAGAGTGATACATGTATAACAGGACTGTCAAACTTGTTCGGCTAATAGTAAAACGATATTGTCGAAGCTAAAGTGAGCTGTGTGTCTTTTGTATAAAAAAACCTTTATGATCTGTGACATTTCTATCAACGAATTGACTGACTTCATTCATTTGTTCCATCTGGAAAGAGCAAAACTTGTGTCTGTTTTATTAAAACTCACGCTTTTATATTAAAGAAATGTAGATAATTTGGAAGAAAAAAATAAATATAGCTAATAAACACAGATGTTGCTTTGTGACTTCTCTTTCTCGGTCATTTTTCCAATAGGTGGTTTTACCATTTAACTAAGGGTATATAAAAACGTCTAGCAACAAGCAAGAGTTTAAATCAAGTAATAAGCTTTTATCTAAAACTATTCATTTAAAATATACGCAAGATTAAAATAATGTTTTCCTACAGCGCTCACTCCACTAAAATTAACGCTATTCAAAGAAAAGGCTTGCGGTTTACGGGTCGCAGTGTGTGCTTGGTATTCTTTTTAAAAAATGTAATTTAATCGTGCTACCATGACAATCTAGCTTGTTATTTAATACCTGTTTGTGGTTTTTATAAGTATGCAGTTGATGTCCTTTCGAAATATATTAGTTATCAACTTTTTTTTAAATATTTGATTAATCTACATGTATGTTGAGAAATATACGCAAAAGTTTGTTTTATTTTCATTGCATTATACGCTTGAATAAACCGTCCTATCTTTTTATAAGTGTTTCATTTGGAATTTTACAATGGGTAGGTTCCATTTATTGGTCATTGTGGTGCTCATTAAAGTCCAGTATTACTTCTATGATTTCGACGGCATACCCCAAAGTTGAAATGAAATAATCCAAAATATCAACATACATGTCTCATTTGCAGAAACCAGTGCCATATAGTTAGAAATCGAATAAAACATTTTGACACATATAGCCGCAAACATTCAGGAGACCGAACCAAACGACTTTTACCTCCCTTAGATATCCCTAAAAGGTTAGAATCCGTTTGCATTGGTCTGTTTCTCCTCACTACCTCCGAGGCTTTCATTTTCACATGCTTGAGAAATGCCTTACGGTTTTCAAACACGCAGTCGCAGCATACACAGATATTTGAATAATACTCGCATGTATGCCATACTCTGAAGTGGTGTAATAGGTTTCTCCAAAGCAAAAAAAACGTAACCACATTTCCTACAATGAAATATGATGGTCTTGTCGTTACTCTCCATAGTGAGATAACGGTCTCGCTTTATTAGCAACTGACCTCGCCGTCTGTACCAAATCACTATCATATATATCAACACTATAAGCCACAAGAAGTGACCCTCCTCATAACCTCCTCATAACCTCCTCGTACCTCCTCATTACCTCCTCATGCCTCCTCATTACCTCCTCAATACCTCATCATACCTCCTGAATGACTCATCTTGTCACTTCGTGTGGCTTATAGTGTTGATATATATAATAGTGAATTCCTACTGTACCCCTGTAGAGATATATTATGTGACCTTTGCTCTGCTACACATCCTATAGAAAACCGACTCATGCATGTAAGATTTACACACCGGACATTAAGTGCGAATTGACTGGCGGACGCAAAAGCGTTGATATGGTCTCCGAACCGGTCGTTATAACCTGAAAAGTCTGCTGCTGTCTCTCAGCGTGAATAAACTATACTCTCTTCAAATGTATCTTTTAAATATATATTAAAAAATTAGTTTTTCAGAGGTTATTGACATTCATGTTTCTTCTTCAATCGCGATTGGTGGAAACACTTTTTAAAACAATATGCGTGTCTCCATTTAGGGGCATTACTCTTGCGGTGATAGAAACCAGTTTCTGTAGCAGTTACTTCCCCTACATCGTAAAGGGTGTATCTGCACAAATATCGGTATGTGCAAAAATATCAGTATGTGCAAAAATATCAGGGAGGGGAGGACCCCCATTCTATACTACTACTAATATTGGTGTCAGTTTATCGATGGTATGTTTTACTATCGCTTCATCCTCGTTACTTTTTTGCTTTAGTTTATTTATTTCGCTTTGCATCATTACCACACTCTGTTGTAGTGTTTGCATCTGAATTTTAAGATAAAAAATTTCATAGTATGAAGTCAGTTGGTTTTAAATTCTTAAAATACAAAAACAACCTTCATCAATGTTATTAAAAACCCTTGTAACTGTCTTGATATATTTTACAATTAAACATTAATTAAATAGTTAATTGTATGTAAAATAAACTGCTAAACATACCTGTAATTCTAACTGTCGATTTCTTTCATAATTGCTCGATTATTATTTCTTTCCTCAATCAAAATATTTACTAGTTGATTCACAGCCATTTTTATTCAATTTATTAAAATATCAACACTTCTGATTTAGACCAAATGAGAACTGAACATACCGGTTTGGGTTATATATGAACATTTTTATTTTTGGCGTTGGCGATGATCATATGTTCTTCAAACAGGATTACTGTTTCATTTAAATACTTAAACAGTATGTCCTCATATCCAGGAACGTTAAATTTGCATAATGTAATTGGTTTCCGAGGTTATTGGCGTTAATATATTATAACTTCGTTATAACCTGAAATGTCTGCTGCTGTCTCTCAGCGTGCATAAACTATACTCTCTTTAAATGTATCGTTTTAAATATATATTAAAAAATTAGTTTTTCAAGGTTATTGACATTCATGTTTCTTCTTCTATCGCGATTGGTGGAAACACTTTTTAAAACAATGTGTCTCCATTCAAGGGCATCACTCTTGCGATAATAACCCCTAATTTATGTAACAGTTACTTCCCCTACATCGTTCTTGCGTCAACATATCGTAAATATCAGTATGGGCAAAATTTCGTGTATGGGCAAATTTTCGGGGGGGGGGACCCCCCATTTTATACTACTATAGTGGTCTTGACCAGGCGTTGTGACCCGCGGACGTCCATCACGTGGTTAATCTTCCGTACGCCCTGTTGCATGAATACGTTGCCTAGAGTTTCGATTAGCCCGACTAGAACTGCCAACAACCCCAGCAACCTCATTCGTCGCCATACCAGCATTAAGCATGCCGATGGCACGTTCACGTAAATTTGGTGGAATTTTTGGCATATCAAAAAGAAAGAAAACTTAATAAAAAAACTTTTTTTAACGTCTTTTTCGTATTGACAACAACGTCTATAAAATCAGACTGAAAGGTTTGATTTTATAGACACGGATTATACTGCTCCGTGCATGCACGAGAAAATCTTTTTTTACACTTTCTTGTTTGTGTAAATCATACAATCCAATTATAATTGGTTTTATTTGACACATAATCGTTCGCCTGAACATATGTAGGGCATTGGACATATTGATTTATTTTTATAACATTAAAAATATAAGTATGGAAATCGGAAGTTTCTATTTTTGTTCAGTATATACATGTATCTCTTTATATGTTTTAAGAAACAAGGAATCCCATAAATAAGTTAAAAAAATCATATAGCCAGTATATTCTTTTTAAACAGTGCGATAACCGTTTCATGCTAGCTTGAAGTTTTATAAATCGTTCAAAACAATATGCCAGTGTAAACATTTCAGCCATTTATATATAGGCTATAAGTCGGTTTGGATAAGTTGATAGTGACGTTATATTATGTTTACATATTTTGACACTTTTATCATTGAAAGCAACCATCTACAACAACGTTCGACAATGTTATATTTGAATTAAATCTCTTCATCATACAGATGAAGAAATAGCTCAATCTAAAAGATTGTAAGGTGGGATTTCGGATATTCGGCTGGAGTGATTTTTTGTGTATGGCAGTTTTTTTTACTTGTATTACGAGAATGTATGGTCAGTGTAAAATATAATCAAGCATTATGAAAGCATTTGCTTGCAACTCGAGACATACTCAGGAAGTATAACATGACAAAATCGTGCATAATACATGTTCGTGAATTTTGTACATTTTGCAAGTGTATATAAATTTTTCATTTATTTCTGCTAGATATCTTAGCGATGGCGTCAGAAATTGCATGTCCGCAAATGCATATTAGTAAAGCTGAAGACAATAATTATAGAAACTGCTGATGAGATACAACGTCTTGTTGTTCTTGACATGTTCTATAATAATAGATTGACATGGAGTACTTAGTAATTTAAACAAAAAAAAATAAAAGTAAATAACGCAGAACACAATACAAAAATAACACAAGAAGTAGATCTCAAAAATCTATTTAAAAATCTTTTTTCGAGGGAATAGATAGGGATTAATTTATACATGATTTAAAAATATATATTGTTATGCACAGGACTCGAACCCTTACCAGTATGTATAACAGTCCAACACTCAACGCCATGCGCTAAAGAGGTAGTTACAACGTACAATAAATATATGTAATCATCTGCAATATTATGTTCGGTGTATAGTGATAAGTATTGTATTGCTCTACCTACATGGATTAATGGTTTCGTTGTATTTACTATCAACTTATCCTATTTAAACTGACGTATATAACTTTACTTTGTATAAACGTTCCATACAGCTAGAAATAAAAGAAAAAGAAACCTCGTATTCTTGATTTGTGCTTTCCAGTAACTTCTCAAGGTATGCTGTATGTTCAGGTGTCTCAGATACGTTGCTCGCTTTAATTTCGTACACCAATGCTGTACGCTTCACTTCTAGCGCATTTAACATCATAGCATATTCCTCGGGTGTTATGAGGATCATGAACATCATTTCGTCCTCCAGCTTAAAGGAATAATTAAAAGTATCTGTTAAAAAGTAGAAAGCTTTATTTACTTCGAACGTGTATTCATCCTGAAAATAGTATATGGGAATAAAAATACAAGAGCATTTAACACCAAGGGGTCTATTCGAATACAAAAATAGGGTCTGGTACCCGCATTTTCTTGCATCACAATCTTTATCTCGACCTGCCCCTGTCAGGAGTCTGCAAGTTCACCCGGGAATATACCACAGGGTCGGCCGGGACTATAGGCAATCTGAATGAAAAACATGAGCTGTTTGTAGAACACGTATGCCCCCCATTGATACACTAGTTGTACTACGCAAGGAACAGTTTTTAAAGTAAAAGTCACTGTGAAAGTCGTGAAAACGGCACTTGTAGAAATTGTAAAGAATTGAAAAAAATAAATAAAACAGTCATCTTCATAGCACAATTTTAGAATTTAACATTGACTTTGACCCTAGTGAATCTTAAAACATTTTGAAACTCAACAAAAAAGAATGAAATAAACACTTCTAGTAACAGTGTCCTTGACCTAAAATGTTTTTGTTTCCTTAAAGCAATTTTATAATAAAAACAAAATTCGAAAAAACTTTTTTGTAACAGTGACCTTGACCCCTTAAAACTTTTTTATTTTACTTAAACAAAAATAAGAATAGAAATAAAATTGAAAAACTTTTTTAGTAACAGTGACATTGACCCCGCCCCCACCCCCTCGAAAAGATTATTGCTTAAAACAATATAAAACAATCTTTTCCTTTTCTAAAATATCTTCCTCTCCATGCAAGCTACCTACACACCAATTTTCATTGTAATCAGTCACTCCTAACTCATGTTACTGAGCGGTTACAATTTTTCTATTTTTAGTTGAAGTGACCTTGACCTTGTCCCTAGTGACCCAAAATGCAATCCCAAGCTTCCTTTCCCCGCAAACTTCCTACAAACCAAATTTCATTGCAATTGGTCACACCTTACAAAAGTTTCTGAACGGAAACCATTCTACAATACCTTGACCTTTGACCTACTAATCTCAAAATCAATAGGGTTCCTTTGCCGGTTATGACCAACCTCCACATCTTGTGTCATGATGCTAGGCCCAAGCGTTCTCGAGTTATCGTCCGGAAACCGTTCTTCAATTCCGGGTCACTTTGACCTTGAAGTTTGACCTACTGACCTCAAAATCAATTAGGGTCATTTGCTGGTCATGACAAACCTGCACATCAAGTTTGAAGATGCTAGGCTTAAGCAGTTTTAAGTTATCATCCGTAAATCGTTTTGATATTCCGGGTCACTGTGACCTTGACCTTTTACATACCGACTTCAAAAAACAAAAGGGGTCCTCTGCTGGTCATGACCAACCTCTGAATCAAGTTTCAAGATCCTAGGCCCTTGCGTTTTTGAGTTTTCATCCGAAAACCAGATGGTAGACGGACGAACGGAAGCACGGACATACCGACCGACCGACCTCTGCAAACCAATACCCCCTCTTCTTTGAAGGAGGCATAATGAAACAGCACAAGTTAAATATTAATTTAAGCGAATTAGCATACTTCATGTGGTCAAAATAAAGGCCGACTTTGAATATAGATTAATTTAATAAGTGGACACCATTTAACACCCGGTTTGTAAGACATTCAAGAAAATGTGCTTGCGGAGGGAATCATGTGATGGCTTTACCCGTTTTTGGTTTAATCTCTCGGTATCTAAAATTATGTTATTTGCGGTATTAGTAAAAGGTGATAAAATCTTGATGTTATGTTGGTATTGTGTTGGTATTCCTATCAAATGTGTATATACATTGCTTGAATTTCGTTAGTAAAAATGAGTTCACAAAGAACAAAACAAATCGTAAAAAATATCATCTTAGTCTTTACCATACAGGCTGACTTGAGTTAAAACAAACAAAAAATGTTTGTCATAAAAGATAATTTTACAATATGACCACCGCTATCGTCTGTCGCCATCTTAAATATTATGAATGACACATTTTCAGTGTTTTCTCGTTACATTTCCGTTGATTTTTAAATACAACTTAATCGAAAAAAATCGTTCAATGTTTACTGTGTTTGTTGCCTTGTGTTGATTAATATTTCATAGAAAAGTACAAATCTCAAACTTCATTATTAAACATCATCATCTACAACAAAAGCAAGCATCAATTTTAATTTTACGTGTCTTCATCATAATTTGACACATTAATTTTGTAAAACAACATCGTCAGAAATTTTTGAAATCATCATTCGGAACCTGAATTATCCTCCTCAGCTTGATCAACACAACAACAGCAAGATAAAGCTTTTTGCATTTCGTCAAATTACCTTTTATAAATTTTTGAAGTTTGAATATTTTTAGGTTTGAGGTTTGACAATTTTGAGGAAATGGCGTGCAATACCACTGAAAAGGCAAACATATCCCAGTAGGAGAAAACTCCCAATAGGGCACCCCTAAGTAGTATAACCGTGTGCTTAAAACTGACATTTTGATATGAATGCTATAGTTAAATATTAGATTTATGTTTAAAGTTGTAGTACCCTTCAAAATGGTAATATTCAGTATATGGGGTAAAATAATGCTGAACTCTTAGTAGATACTTATATAATTGAAAGAGGGGTTTATTGGTCTGTCGGTCGGTCGGTCTGTCTTTCCGTCTACCAAGTGGTTTGCAGATGATAACTGAGGAAGACGTCGGTCTAGAATCTTGAAACTTTCTGGACGATAACTCGAAGCGTTTGTGCCTAGCATCTTGAAACTTGCTGTGGAGGTTGGTCATGACCAGCAGAGGACCTTTATTGGTTAAGTGACCCGGCAAAGTAAAAGGGTTTCCGGATGGTAATTCGAGACGCATCTTTGATTTGAAGTGGAGGTTAGTCATGACCAGCAGAGGACCACGATTGATTTATAGGTCAGTAGGTCAAAATCGGAGATCGTACAGACCCGGAATAGGAAAATGGTTTCTAGACGATAACACAAGGACGTATGGACCTAGCGTATTTAAACTCGATTGGGAGGTTAGTCATGACCAGCAGATGACCCCTATTGATCAAAAGGTCAAGATCACGCAAAAACGCTTGGGCCAAAGATCTTGAAACTTGCTGTGAAGGTCGGTTATGACCAGCAGAAGACCACAATTGTTCACAGTGACACGGAATAGTAAAACTGTTTCCGGACGATAACTCAAAAACGCTTAGGCCTAGCTTCTTAAAACTTGATGTTGAGGTTGGTCATAACAAGCGTAGTACCACAATTGATTTTTAGGTCAGTATGTCAAGGTCACATTGATCTAGAAAAGTAAAACGGCCTCTGGACGATAACTCGAGAGCGAAATGGAAATAGCATCTTGAAACTTGATATCGAGGTTGGTTATGAACAGCAGAGGAATCCTGGTGAGATCAGTAGGTCAAAGGTTATGGTCACCCGGATCCAGAATTTTCGAAAGTTTCCGTACTATTATTCAAGAACGTTTGGGCTTAGCACCTTGAAACTTAATGTTGAGGTTTGATATGACCAGTAAAAGACCCCTAATGATTAGGTCAACGGTCAAAGTCACAGTGACCCGGAATTGTAGAACTCGAAAACGCTTGGGCCAATAATCTTGAATCTTGTTGTGGGGGTCGATTGAGACAAGCAGAGGACCAATATTAGTCACAGTGACCCGGGATAGTAGTTTCCGGACAATAACTCAAAAACGCTTCGGCCTAATATCTTGAAACTTGATGTGGAGATTAATCATGGCCAGCAGATGACCACAATTGATTTCGCGGTCAGTAGGTCAAACGTCAAGGTCACAGAGACCTGGAATAGTAAAACGCTATAAGGACGATACCTCGAAAATGAATGGGCGTGGTATTTTTTAACTTTATGTAAAGGTTGGTCACGACGAGCAGAAGACTCCCTTTGATTTTGAGATCAGTAAGTCAAAGGATAAGGTAACCCTGACCCGGAATTTTGGAAAGTTTCCGGTCGATAACTCAATAACGCTTGGGCTTAGTACCTTGAAACTTAATACGGAGGTTGTTTATTACCAGCTGAGGACCCCTTAAGATTTTTGGTCAGTATGTCAAAGGCAAAAGTCACAGTCACCCGGAATTGTAGAACGCTTTCCGGACGATAACCCGAGAACGATTTACTTAAGAATCTTTAATCATGATGTGGCGGTTGGTCATGACCAGCAGAACAATGCCATTGATTTTGAGATCAGTAGGTCAAAGGGCAAAGTCAAAGTGACCCGGAATCGTGGAACTCTTTTTGGACGATAACTCGAGAACGCGTGGGCCTATACTCTTGAAAGTTGCTGTTGAGGTTGGTAATGTCCAGCAGAGGACCACTATTGGTCACAGTGAGCTGGAATAGTAACACGGTTTCCGGACAAGTCAACTCAAAAACGCTTAGGCCTAGCCCCCCATTAGCATACGAAACAGTTTGGCTCCATTTCATACATAGTTCCCTGCTAGAAGGAATTGTGTCACAGATTATCTCACATTTGTCTTTAAATGTTTTATTCCACTTAACTTTGCTGTGATAGAAGGTTATAGCCCCTTGCCATACAGTAATGGTCATAAAATGGTATCAAGTAATGTATTAAAATATATGACACGGTTCACTTAAAGATGAAAAATGTTAAATCTATAAAATGCATTTTAATATTTGGGTGTAGGGGGTATCCGTAGCTGCTAGACTAGTTCAAATATTGCTCACAGGTATGATTGTTATTAAATTTAGTGACCTTTTTCTTTTTGTAAACCTCAGCACTATCATTTGTTTTGGTTGACTTTCTTAAACATTAAAAATACATATCCGAAAATGTATTGGTTTACATATTTCCACCAAAAATGAAAAAAGAATTGAAAATTTGTCGAATGAAATTCTTACTTTGTCAGCCGATACAAGTAACTAAATCAATCGGGGTCAACCAGTACAGTATTACATGTATTGGCAATGTCATGGTGAATGTGATGTTGTTGTTGCTGTTGTTGTCATGGTGAATGTGATGTTGTTGTTGCTGTTGTTGTCGTGAAAAATTAACATTCACTTCATAAATGTTAAAAACAAAATTAATATGTGTGACAATCAAAACAAATTTCGAAACATAATACAGCTTAAATTGTTTGATGAGTACATTATGATGTAAGTGATGTATTTAAATTTACCTTCTCGAGCTTGTGTAATTCTTGTCTTGATGTATCTTTTATATTTTTATCTGTCAGCAACTCTTTCATTAAGGAAAACGCCTCTTTCATGCATTTTTTACTAGTTTCGTTGGAAGCACTGTGCATAAGGTTATTCCTTACTTCAATCAACTGAAATGTATGGAAATAAAAAGATTTACTATAAATGACCAGATGAGGGTATTACAATCATTGGTTCATGTGATGCAGCCGTTCAAAGACTTTTCGATTATCAGTAAAGAGGCCCCTATTTTTGTTAGTCGCGGCCCTATGTGGACAATGGACCAGGACCAGTTCCTTTTTTGAGAAGTCAATATAGGGTGCTACCGAGTAATTGTTAAATGTGGCGTGGAATGCAATTCTGGGGCTTCTGGACGTTGACGTCGTTATCGAGAAAACGCGAGATTAACAAGCGCCATTTTTTCACTTGAATTTGGACACGTTTGCCTGAAAAAAATGATCTGTAAACTTTCAAAGAATTATAGGTCGCTACTTTTAATCACTGCTTTAGGTGCAGTAATCACCAAGAAGTTTCATTTCGTGGTATACAACCTATGACAATTCAAATATCACAAGCTATTGATTAATCTGCGTAGTACCGATTACGTCATAAACGGCGTAATTCCGCGAAGGTCAAAGTGCTGAATACTTTTACCTTTTAAAGTCGATTGAAAGGTTAGATACGCATATATGTAGTTAATGTTGACGCTGGATGTGTTTGTACCACCTTCTAATCACGTAAGTATTTATTTATCACCTGTTATTAGAGAACAATCTCATTTTTTCGATATTTTTAGACCCGGAAGTAAGACTGACACGGCAACGGTTTGTTGATAGCAACCAAGTTATGTTGATCACATACAATCAAATATACTGTAGATACAATTAATTGTAGACCTAGGGAAATGAGCCAGGCTGACTGTTCACTGCCAAAAACAATTTCTTATCCTGCAAAGGACTTTAACTTGGGTTGTCAACCTGTGCTACAGTGGATGTCTGGTTGAAAATGAATTCCAACAGCCTCAATGTTGGGCTCTTTACTTCATCAACTTGGTTAGAATCCATGGAAAGATGATACAGATTATGATGATTATAAATATATTATGCGTGTATACTGTTACAGATATTATATGATTTGTGCTGCTGTTGATGCTGAGTGATGATGATGATTTTGTTCAGAGCTAAAAGATCTATTGGAAAATGATAAAATACTTTGTAAATAAATCTAAAAAGGGTTCTTGTGGTTGCAGTAAATATCATGGTATATAAACTGCTTGACCAAAACTTGCAGATTTTAGTATACATACTGCATATGACCTACCTTCACCAAAGATACATGGATATGTCTGTATGGGAATTAGTTGTTAAGAAGCAAACTATAACTTTGAAGTGAAACTGTCTGCATTTACACAGTAGGTATAGTACAAGAACTTGCTATAAATTATGGTTATGAACTGGTAAATTGTTCCCTGTGCTTGCATGCTTTATGAATTAACATCAAATTAAGTTCAGCATTCACTTAGTATAATAATTGTGACATTATCTTTATAGAATTTTCTTTTGTTTCAGGCAGCCAACCATGCTGAATACAACTACCTATTTATCTCCATCAGTCTCAACAATTTGGGCCAAAATGGGACACCAAGTATGTGCTGAAGGACCAGATACTGTTAACAGAGCTTATACATGTATATGTTCATTTTGTTTCTTTATTTAAATATCACAAATGAAAAAGTAAATCTGCTTTTGAACTTAACTTGCATACTTTTTCTCAGTACTTGCTAGGTAGTCACATATTCTGTTATATATACATTGTATTTCTTTATAAAATGGCAGGAAAATGTATTAGTTTTATACCTTTTTCTATTACAGAGACACATTTATTCTACTTGATAGATGAAAGTCAGTGCACTTGGAAGGCAGCACAATGTACAATAAAATTTCACAATACAGCTGATGTCCAGCTGTAGATGCAAGATACACAAAATGTACTTCAGGTATTTATTTTTTAATGGTCTGCAAGGGTTCAAATACACCCAATAGTGCTTTTATGACAAAACTCTATAACAATTTAATGCCATTGTATGATATACTGAGATTTAGAGTTTTGAATTATGATAAAATATATATATTGGCTGATATAATACCCTTTTTATGCCATAATATCACATTTTTGCAATATACATCTATTCCTGTGTAACCTGAATGCATTTTTTCTCATACAAAGCCTATATAATTGCCTTTTACAGATGAATACATGCATATATCAGGATTGAAAATACATGTTAAAAAATTCCTAAAACAGCATTCAATAGCTGCAGATCTTTATTTGATACTTTTGTGTCACTATTACTGTTG
Organism: Saxidomus purpurata; assembly: GCA_022818135.1. Classification (NCBI taxonomy): domain Eukaryota; kingdom Metazoa; phylum Mollusca; class Bivalvia; order Venerida; family Veneridae; genus Saxidomus; species Saxidomus purpurata. The sequence continues at coordinate 14,940,094 of JAFMSR010000007.1, forward strand.
AACATATGTGTATGGTCTCAGAATACAAATTGATAATATATTTTGTCAGTATCTGATACTTACAGAGAGATACATTTTCAAATCTTAGAAATTATTGTATTATATTTACTTTTGTTTTTCCATTTATTTTTAGATACATATTGACAATGCAGCTGGCCAAATTAATAATCTGCTTGCTTGGTATGCAATATGGCTAAATTTAATAGGTAAGATTGCATGTCTTTCTAAACAAGAACAACAGGCTAAGTATGTTCAATTCATGTGCCCTCATTTTATAACTAACAAATATACAGACACCTAATGCTAGTAATTTGTACCCAACACGCTTGCATTAATCAATTATCTTTTGTTTGGGCTGTTTAATTTAGTATTCTGGGACTATATGATGAAAATGGAAAGAGAACTGAATAGCAGACTGTAGACTGATAAAACTTTATGGGTAGTCAGAGTAATCACCTTAAGTTCTAACTTGCTCACATAGCTACCTGTTCTTTAAATTTAATTTAATTTTTAGTGAGGGCAAAGTTTTGTCAAACTGACTCAACAACCTAGTTTTGAAAGTTAACCAGTTAGCTTCCTTACATAAATCTAAGAAACATGTTCATATTTTAAAACATTCTGTGGCTATTTCTTAATAACTTCGACTTACATTTTTCATCTGTAGCTCTTCTGTAAGTGAATCAGCTAGTCCATTTGACATTGAAGTCAAACTAGAGATGGGTGTTGTAAATGTATAGTGCAATTATACAAAACCATTTATTTGAAATTTGATTATTGTTAAACTTTGTTTCTAATATTAATTAAAAGCATTATTTTATTTGATCAAAATGCAATTAGATATAATCTTAGTTGCATATGACTGGGGAATGTTTTAAATTTCAGGTGTACATGAGAGTATTCAGTGGAGTATGTGGCAGGGCACACAACAATTGCCCCAGATTGACTCTTGGTGTATATAGTGAAATGGAGGCATTGCTGAAACTATGAGACAAATTACAGATACTGTGTGACATTAATCCCTAGGTGGCAACAATATACCATGAATTTATAGAGGATTGTGAAAGTGTTTTTTTAAAGTTGGAAGTCATTTTTGAAAACTATTTTAAACTTGTCAAACAGTTACTAAAATTGTACACTTTTTTGTCAGTTAAACTGAGCCAGGTATTAACACCTGAAAGGATTATATAAATTCTGAAGAGTTCAAACTTTAATTGTATTAAAGCAATTCCCTAAAGAAGATGTAATGCCTGAAATTGTTTGTGGTGTCTTAATGCAATAAGTCAGTGGTATCTGTTTGAGCAGATTTTGTCAGTTGTTTTTTAAGTCTAACATGGCCAAAATACTGTCTATCCAAAACCAAGTGTTCCATTACAGTTTGAAGTGAAGGTTTTTTGTTACTTTACTTGCATTGTTTTGTTTCTATATGAATTAATGTTTTCCCATTTTAAACGGACACTTTAAATACTAATTCCTTTAAAAGACATTGTTTTGCTTATGAATGAAATTTATTTAATTTACATTTTTCAAAATAGTTTACTTGGCAATCTAGGCTAGAGAACTAAGAAAACAAGAAGAAACTATCAAAGTATTCTGTAGTTGCTAGGTAACAAACTTGAAAATGGAAGTCTATTTTGAAAGATTTATGCTGGAATCATTCATGTATATGTTACAGCTGGCGTTCCAATATTATGTTTATTGAGATAAGTAGAATAATTTTGACTGATTTGTCTTAACTGTTCACATGACTTAGAGCTGGTTTCCAACTTGCCAGGAACTTTGCACATGGACTGCTCTGTCTGATAAATATAAATCTCTTGATATAACTAAAATTTAACTCAATTTTTCATGACTAAATAGTTACATATCTGGCTGCCTATTCAGCTCATTGTTCTTATTGATACCAGTATTTCAGTCAGATTCTAAGCATTAAAACCTTTAAAAACTCGAAATTTTGTGAAATATTCTTTGGTTGCTAGGCAACATAAATGTATGTGTAACTTCTGTGTTAATTGCCTTATGCAGTAATCATCATTTGATTTTATGAAGTCATGTTTGCAAAGAAAAATACTTGTTAAGAGCTTGTTGAATAATATAAAGCAAGCTCCTTATGTGCTGTGAATTCTATAAGAAATGCTGTCTGTTGGTAAAATATATTTTGTAGTATTCTTTCTATGAAAAGCATTGTAGCTTCAGAATACCTGCACATTTTGCATTGAAAATTCCCAGACTGTTTCAATAGACAGTGTTTTCAATTTATTTGCATACAAAATTCTGTTTTGTGATAATTCTTTTTCAATTCTAGTAAATATATATTCGGTTGTTAGAAAAATACATGAAATATTCCGCAGTTGCTAGGCAACAGAACTATAAATACATGTTTGTTTTGTAAGAAGTTACCTTTACAATAAATTATGACATACAATAAAGAAGTTGTGCTCAATTATATGTTTCTGTGTTCTATTTGCTTTCCACAATAGGGTACTCTTTTACCTACAAGAATGGAAGACAAAGGATTCAAAAATGACATTAAGATGTTACAGGTTTGTTCATGACTATAAACACAAAATCTGGCATAACTTTGCCAATTTTCAAGATTTGACTCTCATATTTTCAGGATTTACTTCAGAGACAACATAGATTGCAAATATGCAAACACATAAAAATCTAAATTTTTGGCCAGAAGCCCCATTTTTGCATTCCATGACACAAATGTGTATTTACCAATAAGTTCATGAAAAGAAACAGTATCAAGACAATTCTTTTTTAGTAACACCGGACTGTGTATGCATTGAACCAAAACAATTTCATAAGTTTAAATCCTCCATGCATGGGTGCTATAGAATAAATTTGGTGACTTCCCGAGTTTAGGTCATGAAAAGAATCCGTTTAAAGAGCTTTCAATTTTTAGAAACAGCAACTATCGAAAATATTTTATGTTTTAGAAAGGAAAAATTGCAAAGATGCTACATAGCAGGTTTCGCGATATTCCAACCCTGGGTTCCTCGTAAGAAGCAGTTGAAAGATATTTCTATATTAAAATACAGCAGCTACATTTGTACAGTTGAGCTAAACCATTTTCTATTTCCTATCGTCTGAAAGAAGTCCATGTAAGGATGCTACAGAGCATTTGTGGTGAATTTTCAATCGTTGGTTATTCAGATAAAGCGTTTTAATATTCTTTTTCAGTAAAAACTGCACCTGTGTGCCATAGACAAAAGAATTTCCTATTATATTAAAAATGTTAATGCAAGGATGCTTCTTGGCGAATTTGGTGACTTTTAACGCATTGGGTCACGAGAGAGGCCATTTTAGGGCTATCTTTTTTAGGTAGCAACATCCCATGTGTGCAGTGAACCAGTACTATTTCCTGTCTTGTGGCAGATGTTCATTCAAAGATCCTACGAAGGAAATTCGATGATTTTATATCAGCTAGTTTTGGAAAAGAAGCAGTTACAAGATTATTTTCCACCTTAATTAGCATATACCTCTTTGTACAGTGAACCAGCACCATTTCTTTTTAACAAGTATGCAACGAAGCTACAGAGCAGGACTTATTGGTTCATGAAAAGAAGCAGTAAAGAATGGTCTACTTTAAGTAATAGCAGTCCTTGTGTGCAGTGGACCAGAACGATTTTTCTGCTTTTTGAAAGTCTTTGCAAGAATGCTACAGTGCAATTTGGTGATTTTCAAACATTCTATTTATGACATTAAGTCGCTTAAAGAAACCTCTTCCTACTTTTAGAAAGGAATAGATACAGGGATACTACCGAGCAGTGATGCTACTTGACATTCAAATCCTTTAGATTTTTGTATTTTCGTAGTACCAGCGGGCCCTGTGCGTAGTTGGTAGGAACGTTTTCCTTCTTTTGAAGGATGCGACATAGCAATTCTGATGACTTTCCTATCTTTGGTTTTATAGAAAAAAAGCGTTTTAAGTATCAGAGATTCCTATGAGCAGTTGACCGAGACGACTTCCTATTTTATCAAACAAGTCAATATATGTGTGCTACAGAATAAATATGGTGGCTTTCCAAACACTAGTTCATGAGAAAAAGCCGTGACTTGGTGATTTCCCAACCGTATGCAGTTTAAGGTTTTTTCTATTTTCAGTAACAGCTCAAACAAGCTAAAAATTAAGAACGTTTGTTTTTACAATAAATGATATTCCAATGATGGATTCTATTTTTATATTTGAAGGGCAAGTATTAATTGTACGGTTAAATGACTAGTTTTATCATCACATAATATAACTGAAAAGGAATCATACATATTCAAGACTAAATTTTAAACACATTTGTATAAAGCCAAAAATGGTTAGTTAATGGCAAGCTAAATGCAAAACTATTGTGACAATGTTGACTGTTTACATGTTCTTGCTATAGGGTTCGCATGCATTTTATTAAATTCTGTTATTATCAAGCGTTATTACAAAAGTGTTAAGCAACGTTGGATATCACATTTATTACAAAAACATTGTCATTATTGATTGTCAAGAACAGACTTAGGCTTATCTTTTTTATAATCCAGAAGTTACAGTGCTCACCTTTTCAACATTGTCAAGACAGTCTATCTTTTCAAACAGTTTGCAGCTCATCAGAAGACTAAACAATGACAGCGAATCCACCATTCCAGGTCCTGTGCTTTCTTCATTTTTGGCAGGCATAAAGAACTTGGCCACAATCCACCAGTGTATTGATTCTAATAAAGGCACCTTTTTGTCATGACACTCCCAGTTGAGGTTCAACGGTTTAACACGGTTTGCAAGAATCGTACGAAACATGTCATCACAAGCGGTACAGGGCCCGGACTGCATGTGGTCCGAATGAAAAGTAATTTGCTCATGCGGTTGATTTGGAATACGTTTGGCCTTGACTCGCTTTTCAAAAATAATATGTTTAAGGAACTGACCAAAATGAGCATCGCTGTCGGAGAATTTCCCTACCAACGTTTGCATTTCCGTCTTAACTACATCATATAACCCGTCTTTTGTTATCTGTAGAGCAAGTGTAGACTTGACCCAGTAAATGAATCCCGCTGATAATACTTTGTCTGACATGGTCTCTCTGTAAAAAGTAAATATGTCCAACGCATCGAAGATGAATGTCTAACTGACATTTTCGTATTTTGGGTTAATTTCATATAATCATCATACACAGTAAGCTTTTTAAATCATTTTCAATACTTAATAATTAAAATTCAAACGATGAATTTTACCAGTAAACATTAACCTGTACACTGGAATCAAACTTATAGTATTTGTAATGTAGATACCTTAATTATTGTTACTATATTAGACACTTCACCGTTTTAAATACATTATATTTCAACTTGCTGCAATGTCAATTTGATCCTATACAAGAATATCATTCAGACTTAATGATATACATAATGTTCATATAAAACAGCCACTGTTTTCCAAGAAGGTAATTCTTAAACTGAAAAACACTGTGCTTGAAATTCGGACTGTAAAGAAAGCAGACTTAGGTATGCTAGATTTGATTCCGCCAACAGTTTATGTTGGAGGAACAGACATATTTGCAATTGTTAGTCCTGCCCATTTGTTGTTGTCCGTTTTTCAAACACATTATGATTGAAGTCAATAATCTAAAACTTAGTAGGGACGTTGGAACATGAAAGAATATGAACCCTGTTTATTTTTGAGTCACTTGATCAAAGGTCAAGGTCACAGTGCTTTCGCATTTCAAAACCAGTTTCGCTCGATACCTTAAGGAGGCTTTAACCTAAGTGTCTCAAACTGACGTCACACTGTACATGACTGACGTTTTTGACGTTCCAAAGACACGGTAAATGTTGTAAGTTGTCTATTAATATAATATTTACACCATATATTCATAATTGAAATTTCAGTGAAAAACAGGCACATTTGCACTTGTTTTGATGTAACTGGGTCAAAAGTCGGTCACAGTAAGATCGCATTTAAAACAGGTTCAGCTCAATAATGTAAGATTGCTTAACCTAGCGGTCTCAAACATGGTGGTGACATTGGTTATGAAATGCCAATGAACCCTTCTGATTTTGAAGTGACTTCGTCCAATGTCAAGGTTACAGTGACTTGGTATCTTAAAATTGTTCCCACTCAATCTAATGTCAATGTTTTGCCCTAAGATCTTCAATCTTTCCAGAAATATAGAGTATGAAGGTTTAATGATCCCTGTTGATTTTGGTCATGGGGTCAAAGGTAAAGGTCTTATTGACCCTGCACAAAAATTATTTCCGATTAATAACTTAAAATACCTTTGAGCTGTGGTCTTTAAACTTTAGATGAGTAAATATTATGAATAATTAATGACTTAAACTTACAAGGTCAAAGTTCAAGGTCACAGTAAGTTTGCCCTTGATAAAACTTTCTGCCCAATAAACCGACAATTCTCTGACATATTTACAAACTTCAAACTTACAAAGGGTATAGTTCGTGAACAGCATGTGATCCCTATTTATTTGGGGTCATGAGGTCAAAGAACAAATAAACTCGCATTGATATTGAGTGTAAATAACTGTTTCACCTTAATTAATCAACAACCCTCTGAACTTATGTCTACAAACTTGATCGCATGATTTTTCGTGAAAATTTGATGACCCTTATTGATCTCTACTGACTTGATCACCGGTAAGTTTTTGTTGTAGTTAATCGGTGGGTGGGTAAGAAAGGGCTTATGTGTTTGATTAACATCTCTGGTATTTAATATGCATAATGCCCTGCTCCCACTTTATGGACATATGTCTTATGATATAGTTTCCATTTCTGTTAAAATATCAGGAATTTGTTAATAGCAAATACCTATTTTTTTTACTTTTTTGCAAAATGCTTATTTTCTGTTTCCATTCTTTAAAATATTTATAGCAAAATTGCCTGATAAAGGATATCATATGCTTAACCGATTCTATATGTGTACATTTTGACATGTTTTGGATAGTTCTGAAGCTACTAAAACAACAGCGGCTTGTACAAGAAGGTATAATGTGCAAGGTGGGTGGGGAAATGTTACAGGAAGTTCAATAATTCAAAAGTATCTAATCCTGATACATAACTTTAATCGCATTGTCCCTAAATTTGTGTATAATTTATAGTAAACTATTGAATTACGATTTACTAAATATGTGGGAAGCAGGAAATTTCTAATGTCAATGCATAGGCCTTCATGTATATCCGGAGTGGTTCTCTATGTACAAACAAACACTTGAAGATGTTGATTGAACTTCAAAAAATTATTATGGTAAAATTCACTAAAATAGTTTGATTGCTTTAAGTTTGCATTGGATTTTATTTTTATTATACGTGTTAGATATGAAATTGAATTGACTGACTTTGTTTACAGAGGGATTGACCCGTTATGTTATGCAAATGTGCCTGTTTTTCACTGAAATTTCAATTATGAATATATGGTGAAAAAATGATATAAATAGACAACATACAACATTTACCGTGTCTTCGGAACGTCAAAAACGTCAGTCATTTACAGTGTGACGTCATGCGTGACGTCATAAAATGACAGTTAAAAACGTCAAGGAAATAGACAAAATCGTAAGTTTAACCGATAACTTGAAGGTATTTCTTTACTTCGCCGACGACGTCATTTACATAACTTATGTGATATTAACAAATCTTTCAGGCATTAAAATTTTATTGTGCGCGAAGCGTGGAAAAGGTTTCAATCTATAACAACAGCAACAACAGATAACATTTGGAGTAAGTTTTTCGGTGTGTCACTCTATAAATGGGAAATAATAGAAAGCGTATCATTTGCACGGCTAATGTTGACGCCGAATCGGTTCGTACAAAGCATATAAATTTCATTCAATTGTGTTTGAATATTCTAAATGACTTTTATCATACTTATGTTGACGGCAATTACATTTGGTCTTCAGCATGTATGCGGGTCTTGCTCCATCGTAACAAAATCTTCACACTAAATATCAGCGGCTTGTTTGAGTTTTGATTTGTCCCTCAGACTATCCCTCTTTCAAAACATATTTTCGTCAGCCGTCTACGAAGAATTAAATTAAAATGTTGCGTTACAAGGATGTTCTAATTGTTTTATGCCTGCTTCTTCTTAAACAAGAGCTGTTTGTAAAACACGTATGTCCACATTGATGCAAAAGTCGCTCAATGCAAGGAACAGCTTTAAAAGTAAATGTCACTGAGAAATTCGCATTAGACCTAATAACCTGAAAATGAGTAGGGGTTTTCCACTGGCAATGGCAAATCAAGTTTTAGAATTTAAAAAGAAAATCTAATTTTAGTAACAGTGACCTTGACCCTAGTGGAATAAAACAACAACAAAAAACGGTCACATTGACGCCTCCCAACACCCCGAAAAAACTAACTTTTCTTGCTTAAAACAATTTAAAAAAAACAACTTTTTTTAAAATTTATTTTAGTAACGGCGAACTTGACCCCCCTCCAAACAAAATTGTTTTTGCTTAAAGACAATAAAAAGTCCTTCATAAGTGACCCCCCCCCCCCCCTCAAACCGCAGGTGGTCAAATATCTTAATCGTTTTATTGCCCCTCATCTGTTTTAATCCTGTCTGATTAGGTCCAGCAATGTGTCTGTAGACTTGACATGTAGTACGATAGTAGGACCATCAATTTTATTAATTTGTACAGATAATTGATTTATACCTCATAACCTGTTGTTTATATAAACAGTTTTATGTAATTATTACATTTTACTTTTATTGCAGGATATGAAAAATACTTTTAAATAATAGCAGTGTAACTCTGATTTAAAGCTATATTGAAGATGCTAATATGCTCAAGTTATTACTCTTACAGCAATGCCATTTATCACTTTGTTTAAAAAATGAATGTCACAATTGAAAGATATAAGAAATTTATTATTTTAAATAACTGCAGAATAAGTGTTATTTTATAGTTAGATTGAGCAATGTTTCATATACTCAAGTAATTACTCTAACAGCAAACCCATTATCTCATTTTTAAAAGCAAAATGAAATACTTAGATGTTACAGTAGAAAAGAGAAAGTATTCGCTTATTTTACAGTTAGAAGACGTGTTCATTTAACAAAGTTACAGTCAGAAGGATTAATTATAACACTGCTCAATCTAACTATGAAATCACAGTTATTCTGCAGTAATTTAAAAGTATAAATTTTCTTTTATGTTTCAGTTATTGATGATTATCTAAAACTTTTGATGTAATAACTGTAAGTGATCATTTGTTTATAGTGAAAGTATTTGCTTGAGTAACTGATTTTATAACTTAATTTGATTTGATAATTACATACTTAAAAGATAACTAGCTACCACTTATTTCCACCAATTGCCACCAAAAGGGTGGCAGTAAGTGTAGTACTTAGACAATTTTCCACCATTATGCCACCATTAGAGTGGCAAATTTGTTGTCCACTAGATGTCACCTATTTCCACCTATCGCCACCAAAAAGGCGGAAATTGCTGTAAACTAGTGGCATTTAGTAGAAATTCGTGGCAACTGCTGGAAAGTCATCATGTAGTAATGATGTACCTGAAATGAGGAACATTACATCAGAATTGTTGGTATTCTTTGTATTGTCGGTGTCTTTAGTTGGTGTTGATTATCTCTATCGATATCCTCTTTGTTATTGACTAGTTCTCAACACGATCTGTCAAAACAAAAACAGTTGCTTTATTTATACTTGTACACAAATGTAAATATGATATATCATAATCCCAACATAAATTATACACATACATTGTACTTGATATGCTTGACATTTTTATCAATATTCCAGGTTTAATCTTGATTTCCATGTAAACTGTTGATAACACCGCCCATTGGCATTTGAGCCTTTCCAGAGGGTCATATTCACCCCTTATTCGGTTAAGGAGGTATAACCGAACGTTTTAAAACGTACTAACCGAACGTTTAAAAACGTGCTATATAGTCTATACTGATAAATAATTCTCCATACCAGTAAAGTTCTATTCATTTCTGGACATTCATAATAAATAAGTCAAGGAAATAAAGTTGAATCATTGATTACCAAGAGCGACTTTAACAGAAACTGCTTTTCGGTCCTTTTCAACCGGTTTTATCCAATCAGAAGGTTCCTTACAGCATGTTCAACTGAAATCTATCATTCAAAAATGTGTTTAACATTCTACAACTCATTTCATTGTGGTTGAAAAGTTCCAAACTTCTAGTCAAATGCAAGCTTAAAACATCTACGCTGAAATACAAAAAGGCTTCTTAGTAGTTCCTAAAATTGTGTTCTGTTTGAATCTATCATGACAATAACTCAGTTGTTTCATGATTATTTTGTTAAATTTAATTCGGCCAAAAACAATAGTTACGTTTCCAGTCTCCCTTAACCTACCATCTTCTTTCCTCTTCTCTCCTACCCTATACTTTTTATTGGGGGTAAATTTCCAACTTTTTTTTTAATTTCCAAGATTTATCATGATACAATAATTTTTTTAGGAAACATGTCTAAAGAATCATGGCAGATTGATGCTAATAAAGCCGTTTGGTTTTCAGTCTTTTAGTTTGCAATGTTTTCTTATAGTTTATTACTGTAAAGGTACGCGGTCATAACACCTAATAATTTGCGTATAATTTTGTGACGTGTTTGCTGAAAAGTGACTGTTTGAAGGTTGGCATGTTTGAACTGATTAATTGTTGGCTAATTAATAGGTTGTTTTTTGGAACCGTCGATTAACACATTGCTCCTTTTGAAATAATTGTATAAACAATATCAGCAATTTGTAGCATGATGCATGAAATGTACATTATGTGTAACATATATGGTGAGACAGAAATAAAATAATTATATATATATATATGACAAGAAAAAAAGTAAACTGAATAATAAACATGTTTGCATATATATCACCTCTGCTTATCCCCCCGTAACAAAAAAGGGGCTTATAAAGGAATTACGGACACTTCAGACCACGGACATTTCGGACCAAGCACTTCGGACCAGATTTATAGACACTTCAGACCAGATCTATTGACACTTCGGACCAGATTTATAGACACGTCGGACCAGATGTATAGACACGTAGGACCAGATTTACAGACACGTAGGACCATCTCTGTAATCATTATTATAGAAATCAAAGAAATAAAACGAAATAATTATCATAACAAGAAGACGCGTCAATGCCGACAAAGCAGGTTTAAACAGCGCCTGTAGAAATTTTAGAATTAAAAAAAAACAGTCATCTTGACTCCTCCCTATCTTAGTAACAGTGCCCTTGACCTTGACCCTTGTGACCTTGGGCCCAAATTTTTTTCGCTACAATTTAAAAACTACATTTTTTTTCACATTTTTAGTAACAGTGACCTTGACCCTAGTGACCTTGACCCCCCCATTTGTTTTTGCTTAAAACAATCTAAAAACTAAAAATAAATAAAAATCTATTTTTAGTAACACTGACCTTGACCCTAGTGACCTTGACTCCCAAAATTTTTTTGCTTAAAACAATCAAAAAACTAAAAATAAATAAAAATCTATTTTAGTAACAGTGACCTTGACCTTGACCCTAGTGACCTTGACCCCGAAAAAAAATTTTTTTGCTTAAAACAAGGTCTTTCAAATAGTATGGTCCGGAAACGCCCTCTATAAATGTCTTATCGTACTGATAATCTTGTCTCGGTTATCGATTTTTACCTGGAAGCGTTTATCACGCCGTGCATTTATCACGCCGAGCGAGTAAACTGGTATTTGTCCGAACTGCCCGTCATTGTGTCATTTAAATACCACATTTAATTTTAAAAATTGGTATAATTGGAAAGCTGATGAAATTTTCTGTAAAACTGTGAAATTAAAACCTCTATATATAATTAACTATTATCTTTAAAGCGAGTTAAACACGGTCCATGCTATTCCGTCTTGCGCGTTTTAGCGATGGATGGTAATTTGACTCGCGGTACTGGTCTTACAAAACTGTACGTTATTATGCTATAAAATAAAAAAACGAAAATCTAATTCATATCCGTTCAAAAATAACTCTTTTTATTTACATTTTAATTAGCAATTTTCCATCATATGACCCTAAATATATAATGAAAACCTGTGCACAAAATATCCCCGTATCGCGAAAAAAAATCACCATTGACGCCATTTTTAGATTTTGAACGGATCTAACCGTCCCAGAAAATTAAAATACGGGTGAAATACGAAAATCTAAGACATAACAGACGTACATTAGACTTAAATCTATGAGAAAAAGATGTTACATCAATCCCATGAACACCATGCAAGCAGGAAAGAAGCGCTAAAATTAGGTCGGTTTTCAGCTTTCAGCCATTTTGTAAACAAAGCCGTTCGCACCAAGTTACCTTTCCAATGCTAAAATCCACCTAAAAAGAGACATCGGGACAAAGTACTACCATTTTACGATAAGGGAATACTTACATTACATTAAGGATCACTTTGTTGGTCAGTTTGATTTGCAAAATATCGAGATATACGTAGATAAAAAGTGCCAATATTTTCTTTCTTTTTCCAAAATTACGAGTACCCGGATGTTTGTCACGTGATACGAGGCAGCTTATTTATCGTATTACGCTCGTTTCCGGACCATACTATTTGAAAGACCTTGCTTAAAACAATCAAAATACTAAAAATAAATAAAAATCTATTTTAGTAACAGTGACCTTGACCTTGAGCCAAGTGACCTTGACCCCAAAAAAATTTTTTTGCTTAAAACATTCTAAAAACTAAAAATAAATAAAAATTTATTTTTAGTAACACTGACCTTGACCTTGACCCTAGTGACCTTGACCCCGAAAATTTTTTTTTTGCTTAAAACAATCACAATACTAAAAATCTATTTTAGTAGCAGTGACCTTCACCTTGAGCCAAGTGACCTTGACCCCAAAAAAAGATTTGTTTGCTTAAAACAATCTAAAAACTAAAAATAAATAAAAATCTATTTTTAGTAACACTGACCTTGACCTTGACCCTAGTGACCTTGACCCCGAAAAAAAAATTTTTTGCTTAAAACAATCATAAAACTAAAATTAAATAAAATCTATTTTTAGTAACGGTGACCTTGACCTTCAGCCAAGTGACCTTGACCCCAAAAAATTTTTTTGCTTAAAACAATCTGAAAACTAAAAATAAATAAAAATCTATTTTTAGTAACAGTGACCTTGACCTTGACCCTAGTGACCTTGACCCTAGTGAACCAAAAGCTTCCTCTCCACGCAAGCTACCTACACACCAAGTTTCATTACAATTGGTCACCCCTAACTTAAGTTATTGAGTGGAAACCATTTCCTAATTTTAGTAACAGTGCCCTTGACCTTGAACCAAGTGACCCCTAATGCAATCCCAAGCTTCCTCTCTACACAAGCTACCTACACACTGAGTTTGATTGCAATTAGTCACTCCTAACTTGAGTTATTGAGCGGAAACTATTTTTCTATTTTTAGTTACAGTGACCTTGACCTTGACCCTAGTGACCCCAAATGCAATCCCAAGCGGCGTCTCCACGCAAGCTACCTACATACCAAGTTTAAATGTAATTGGTCACTCCTAACTTGATTTATTGAGCGGAAACCATTTTTCTATTTTTAGTAACTGTGACCTTGACCTTGACCTAGTGACCCCAAATGCAATCCCAAGCGGTGTCTCCACACAAGCTACCTACAGACCAAGTTTCATTGTAATTGGTCACTCCTAGCTGGAGTTATTGAGCGGAAACCGTTTTTCTATTTTTAGTAACAGTGACCTTGACCTTGACCCTAGTGACCTCAAATGAAATCCCAAGCGGCGTCTCCATGCAAGCTACATACACACCAAGTTTCATTGCAATTGGTCACTCCTAACTAAAGTTATCCAACGGAAACCAATGTTTGACGCCCGCCCGACCGCCCACCCGCCCGACATACGACATCGCCATTCTAATAAGTAGGTTTTTTTTCAAAAAACCTGCTTAATAATAAATGTTTATTCAAAATCGTATCGTATATTAGGGCTTTATCATTGGTACCAGTTTCCCACTTGACCAACGCCCCAGAAGAGGTTAGTTATTTTAGGTTTCGGAGGATAGTGCAAGAAACAGAAAGCGTCCCAATTCCAGAGACACCCCTGGTTCTTATACATGCCAGTTGTATAATACATGGGGCCTCCGTTTTAGTATCATCCGAAAGACCGTTTGTAATTTTAGTTGGTCAGCCCCAGGAATCGAACCCGCTACCCCGAGAGTACAAGTCTCATGCTCTGCCAACTGAGCTTACCGAGCTGACTTTATTTAAAATGTTATTAATAACTCCAAGCGGTTACCGTATAATATGTTAAATGTCATCATATGCTTTGTGGCCATGGATGTTTTGATAGAAAAGTGTGAATGGAGAAAATTGCGGCCATAATTTGAAAACATTGTAACAAGTTGTTGTTTTAACAATAGACATGTTCAGCCAATGTCTCACACCTTTTAGAGACAACAACAACAACAACATCACCTTTATTCACCCAGTTATGTTAACATAATGCATGGGGATATAAAACAGTATCATATATTGTTTGGTGGTATTTCATAGTTAAGACAAGCCTTCAATGCAATCATTTTCAACACATTTACATTATATACTTCATACGATATATTTTTCAATTACTGATTCAAAAAGCAATTATATCAATTACTGAAAAAAGTTTTGATCCAGCATGATATGGCTAAATTTATACAACCTTTGTTTGGACACAAAAGAGAAAAATTGGAACAGAAGAAAGAGACACGGGCTGGGGCGGGGGAGAGGTATCAAAAATACTTTAAAGTAACTTATAATTATTATATAAAATACATATAAGTCATTGATAATGATTTTGATGCTTTGGAGAATTATCTAGCGCAAGGGTAGAAAACATATGACGCGTATGAATACTAACTAATTTCACAAACAGTCGTTACAATGGAATTTCATTTATGAGTATGATAGTAGTAAAATGAAAAACAAGGTACATGGCACGAGATAAGCATGGCTTTTTAAATGTGTTTGGGTAATTTAGCGGGAGCATGCGCAATTGAGTGTAAAGTTGATATGGAATTTCATTCATGCAATTCATTGTAATAAAGGAGTAAAAAATAGTAAACAATTGAATCTAGACGTTGTAGTGAAAAATGAGTGTTATTTAAACTTGGTGAACGTTAACAGAGACTTAAGTGTAATCAACACTTGTATTTCCATGCGATGAGGTTAACAAAAAATAGTATTTGATATTAAAAGCTGGAAATAGGTAATTACTTGAATTTTGCCATCAATCTAATAACAAATTTGCAGATATTCTTCATACTGGTAGGTGATGTAGTCACGAGCATCGCACTATAATTATGATCTGTTGCAGTGGTTTCGATGTTATTATGATACAAAAACGTAGTTCTCTCTGCCGAGAAGTAAGGGCATTCGAGCAAGTAGTGTTTTTCGGACCCGATCTCGTTACGATCACATAGGCGACATTTCCTATCATAAAGGTCAGTTCCGTCCCACCTACCGGTTTCAATCGGAAATTTATGGTTAGCTGTGCGGAGTTTGAACATGGCCAGTGTTATACACTGGGACAATATGTTAAAATAGCGTTCTATGCCGAACTCTTGTTTATGCAACTTGTATATTTTCCCCTTGTTAGTACTATCTAAACCCCCTCCATTCTTGAATGTACTGGTCCATTCAGATTTGTCTAATAACCTTATGTATATTGATGGGTATGCCATTTACATGCTGATTTTACCAAATATCCGAACAAGCAGTTGAATCTAAAATTTCTTTAACTTTACTTAAAGGTCCATTACTAACACCAAATCGAATTTTCTTTTAAATCTGGAATTGTAACAGGGAAACACACTTTGAAACTGGCATCTAAAACTTGACAATAGCCGTGGAGTTTTTCCCTGTTTGAAATACTGCTGCAGAAAAACGAGTGAATGTTTGTGTATTTCCTTAGATTGACCTGGGTGGTCTTTTTGTCCTACTTTCGCTTTATTGAATGTTGTAAACAGTCAGACATATACTTTGCACATCATTGGAAGTAAAGTTCTTAAATCATAATTCATAATAGGCATGTTTATTTATGTAAAACCTATTTACAGCCTCTCTCTGTGAGATTTCTGGAAAATTGCAAAGATATTTGAAAACGGGAAAACCTACTTTTCGTTTTTGAAAAGGCAAAATATAATTTATTAATTCTTTTATTAAACTCAAATTTTCAACACAATATGGTCACATTCAATGCAGATTGTCATATTTTTCCTTCTGAGAAGACGCCCTTTATGATTCCAGATTTAAAAGAAAATTCGATTTGGTGTTAGTAATGGACATTTAACCTTTTAAAGTTTCCATTTTCTTGATTAAGCATATATCTGTAAATTTGGTTTGAAAATTTGTTTGTGTCTGTGTTAACAATACGTGACCAAAATGCAAGAATTCTACTTTTTATGACCACTGAAATTGGGAATCTTCCTGTTTCACCGTGCAGCATGTACATCGCTGTGCTTTATCTAGCCTTCAACAATTTTCGTAAAAAGTCGTTGTCAACAGATTCGAGCAAGGATAAGCTTTCAAAACCAAATATTTCAGAACTATATGTGAGAATAGGTAGAACAGTGTTGTCAAAGAGTTTCAACGTCAAATCGACCGGGAGATTAGCGTTATTTGCTCTAGTGAATAATAAATACATTGTACATAGCTTTCTTTGTTTGTTGCTTACGAGCTTGCAAGAAAGAACCGGAGCTTGAAAAGATAATACCAACATAAAGATATTTGTTTGTTATTTCTACAGAATGTCCGCCTAACATAAAGTCAAAATTTGGAATATTTCTAGCCCCCAAAACAACTATTTTTGTCTTATTCATATTAACCTTTAGGTTCCAAAGATTACAATACTCATTAAAAGAATTGAGACAGCATTGAAAATCTGCTTGGGAGTCTGATACAATAACCGTGTCATCGGCATGGAGCAACAGTAATAGTTTAAGCCAAAATTGTTCGTCGAATGTGTCTCTAAGCTCAACACCCTTTCCCCCATTCAACTCAGTGTGTGATTGCATATCATTTAAAAACATTGCAAAGCGAATCGGGAACAGATTTTCACCTTGTCTCACACCTGTTTCACACGAAACATATGCGGAATTTGACCCTTTGTAGGAAACACATGACTTTATATTTTTATACATGTTACGTATTACATGAAAAATTTTGCCATTTATATTACTAGCTAGGAGTTTCTGCCAGACACTGACCCTATTTACCTTATCGAAGGCCGCCGAAAAATCGATACAGGCACAGAAAAACTTACGTTTTTTCTTTCTAAGCAGTTCTATAAGGGAATACAAAGTGAAAATATGGTCTTGACAGGAATTTCTCTTTCTGAAACCCGCTTGATTTTGATTTAATATATGATGGCTTTCAATGAAATTTGTGAGACTATGGTTGAGAACCGATGAGAAAAGTTTTCCCAAACAGCTAAGTATTGTTATTGGTCTGTAATTTTGGGGCTTGTTTAGGGTCTCCTTTAGTTTTTAAAATAGGGATAATACTACCATTTAACCAAGACACTAGAAGAAAGCCGGTGTCCAGAACACAATTGAAAAACAGGTAATAAAATATCTTTTGTACACTTAATGTGTTCATTTAGTATGTTGTCAGTGGGACTTGAAGCCTTTCCATTAGTTAAATTGTTAATACATTTAGTAATCTCAAAAGGTGTGATAGGGGAGTTAATATCATCATTCGAAATTCCATCTAACTCAGAAATATAAAAAAATTGGTTATTTTCATCAGTATTAACATTTTTAAAATGGTCGTAAAATTCCTCTATAGTCGGGGACGGTGCATCGGTCGGTTTTAGGAATTTCCAATATTGCTTAGGATCGGATTTATGTAATGACCGAAGATTGATAGTGTTTTTATGATTACATTCCTTAACATAATGATTAATAGTGTTTTTATACTTTACTGTCGTTGTTGAGGGACCATTTATTATAATCAATTTGATTTAAATTGTATTTTGCGAATGAGGGAAAGTTTGCAATTGCATGCAGATTTCATTTAAGTGGAGTATATCTATGCTGTCGCAAAAAGCAGACGACTTATCTTTACGCCAGACTGGTTTTATGTTGTCATTCTGTGCCATTTTTGCAGTACAATGTACTTGGTTCTTTAAATAAGCACAGAGAAAATTGTAATATACTATGACCGTCCGAGAGTAATTGATCCGTTTCAACAATATCAAAATCTACGATGTATTCAAAACAATCAGCAGTAGCGATAGAGCGTTGTGTATAGTGTCAAATTTGAAAAGACAATTATGACAAGATTATGTAAAATGGTATTATTTTGAGACTTTTTAATTTTTTTATGGGCATATTCATATATACGGGAATTTAGAAAGCATTCCTGTGCTGCCTCTGTTTAAAGTTTTAAAGTACTTAAGCAGAACTGTTATATGACACAGTTAAATGTCCTGTACTGATCCTGATATTGCTTTGA
Organism: Saxidomus purpurata; assembly: GCA_022818135.1. Classification (NCBI taxonomy): domain Eukaryota; kingdom Metazoa; phylum Mollusca; class Bivalvia; order Venerida; family Veneridae; genus Saxidomus; species Saxidomus purpurata. Next base: position 14,958,554 of record JAFMSR010000007.1, read on the forward strand.
TGTATAAATATATTTCTTTATTTACCATGAAGCAAACTAGTAGGAATGCAACAATTATGAAGTTTTGATAGTTTATTTTCATGATCATTCTGATAAATATGTACACATATATACCCATACAAAATAGATTCAATAAATATACAAGTGGACATAGACACAATGACTCACTCAAAAAAACGCAAACAAAAACACATACATTACATACATTGCTACTATACATCCACACATTGAATATTTTGCAATAATATTTCATGGTCCAAAATGTCACATAATATTTTGCTATAAAAGTTTGATGTTCCCAAGTGCCATTTAAGAGTTTGCGACTATCTATTTTCATGGTCTAAAGTGTCTATTAATGTGGTCCGAAGTGTCTATTTATGTGGACCGAAGTGTCTATAAAATGTGGTCCGAAGTGATGGTCCGAAGTGGGTCGGCACCTTATAAAGATAGTGACAACCTTCGCTAACCAAAAAATAAAAATAAAAAAAAATTCCTACCTACCTACCCTAATTTTTTGGGGCAATTTAACACCACCTTTGATTAATTAGCAGTCCCTTTGTATCTGGTTGAAACATAAATTTTGAAACAAAATGTACGAGTTGACTACAAATTGTGAATGTACATGTATGTCAAGACGGCCAAAAGCCAAGAAGGCCCAAATCAGGACAGTCCAGACCAGGACAGAACTGATAAATAGTCCATTGAAAACTATCTGTGTAAGGATCAACTTTGAATGAACTGATATAATGTAGACGTATTCATTTGGTGTTATAATCGGCAGGTGGTGCATATATAATTGATAGGACAGAGATGCTTATGATCTGATATGTATGTATAGTTTGATTTGATATGTGATTGCGAGTACACACGTACCTATCGATAAAATCCTGAATATAACGAGTTCTTTATACATTTATACAGATAAAGATGATATTTATCAACTAAGATATAAAAAACGTGATAACTGCAGTTTAAATTATTGTAACCTGGAAGTTGAACTGCCTAATCATCTAATGTTGTTTATGGATTAAATGAATACATAAAATAACCACGAGTCTTACAAATACATATGTTACACAGGATTAGTATGCACAGAATGTCGGAAAAGGTGCAACATAATTCCATGCGTGTCGTGTAGCATACCAGTGCCGTGTAATCCAGCATTTTTGTAAAAATATCGATAATTCCTTAAAATTCAAGAAATGAAATCTGCGCACACCTATATGATGTAACAATAATATTTTGGATCTATTTGTGCTAAAACACGTCACATGATAAATTTTAATGACTTTTTTTTGGAAAAATACTAGATAGTCCGTGAGGTTTTGCTTGCCAAAATTATTTTCCACGATTACATTTTAATTTTTAATGCATTCCCAACAATCTATGCATACTTCAGCGGAGGGAAAGGAACAAAAATACGCGAAATTTTAATGGCCAGGGTATAAGATATATCTGGAATATCATCAATATGTGTGGAAAGCAATATCAACGAAAAAGTACGAAAATCAGGCACTTACGGTGTTAACATCCGCCATTGTCCGTGAAGTTTATCAAAACATAGTCACGTGATTCCCCACAGTGTACTCTAGCAAAAGAAATGTCAAGGGAAGACCTATATATAAAACCCGACTAAGGCTGTCACCGTTACACATTATTACTCGTAACCAAAACAATTCTTTTCCCAGGCTTTTATCTCACCATGAATGTTATTTGGAAAGCTTTTCAATCATAAGTATTGAATTCAATTCGAGATGGAACAAAAAATGACTACCTTAGCATTAGAACTGTGGAATTACAACTAAGATTGAAAAGAACAATATAAAATATTTTCACAATAGATTCATCTTAAAGTATAGTCTGAACTCAAAAATGAAGTAAAATAATCAATTCATTATATGTCAATGTCTCAATCGTTTACACAGATAGTAAGACAAATTTGTAAATGTAGTTATCAAAACTGCTCCATTTACACATCTAAATGTTACAACCCTAGACTCATTCACATATTTCACATTTGAATGTTATATACAGGAAAACTTTCATATGTAAAATAAGCATGATACGTTATGTAGGTCTGGTATGAATAGGACTTTGAATAGAGGTGAAATGTCTTAACACCAATTGCTTAATGATTCTTATCTATCATGTTGTGTTTTTCATTCTCTTCTGCACTGATGTGAACAATATTTTTTAAGTGTTTTAGAACTATCAAAGATTTGCTCTTACAATTATTGAAGAGGAATTTTCATTGTTTTCATCATTGTTATTTCCTCATGGTCGCTTTTATTACAATACTTGCTGATGTTAAGCTTTAGAAGAAAATACATTTGAAATATGCAAATAATACCAGGATCATTCTTCCAAAAGCTTATTTTAGAAAGCAGTCTTTGGTCCGTAGGATGGTGAAAAAGTGCAATTCAGGCAGTCGTATACAGACAATTTATCTAGACTCAGCGTTGTAAATTTTACAACTGCAATAGCTAATTATATTGTGGTCAATACTTGATGTTCTGTATAAGTATATGAGATTTAATAACTAGCAGATTAAATGATGATATTGCTAACAAAACAATGGGACCCCCTTGCAGAGGCATTATCCACCACTAAGATGCCCTGGTGGCAATAAACTTGTCACATATACAGTCACCTGCACTTGTATTTTGCTAGCAGCATCATTCAGAAAGAGTGTCTTGAGTGACACAGTATGAAATTTTTCCATTTAAATTGAATGGAAAATATGTAGCCGACTGGGGGCTAGACAGACCAAGGGTTTTGGTCTTCTGTTTCAAAATCAGCTACATAATTACTGCTGTCATAATGATAGACACAACAGTCTTACATTTCTCATGGTCAGATTTTAGTTGAAATATCACTTAATTTCCAGATATCAATGTTTGTCTGCTTCGATATTGTTGTTTTTGGCTTTATTACTGTATGTAACAGAAAATCACATCAATATGGACTGGTTCTGGCATCATATACCCACTGTTACATTTTCTGAGTATCTTGTAGGCAAAGCAACAACAGTCTTACATTTCTAACGGTCAGATTTTATTTTAAATACCACATGATTTCCAGATATTAATGTTTGTCAGCTGAAATATTGTAGTTAAACTGGCTTTGTTACTGTATGTAACAGTGAATCACATCAAAATGGACTGGTTCTGGCATCATGTAACCACTGTTACATTTTCTGAGTATCTTGTATGCAAAGAAACAACAGTATTTCATTTCTCACAGCCAGGTTTTAGTTGAAATATCACTTAATTGTCAGAAATAAATGTTTGTCTGCTCAAATAGTGTAGTTTCTGGCTTTGTTCCTGTATATAACAGTGAATCACATCAAAATGGACTGGTTCTGGCATCATGTACCCAACGTTATATCTTCTGAGTGTCTTTTAGGCAAAGAAAATACAGTCTCAAATTTCTAATGGTCAGATTTTAGTTGAAATGTTGCTTAAGTTCCGAATATAAATGTTTGTCTGCTCAAATATTGTAGTTTCTAGCTTTGTTCTTGTATGTAGCAGTGAATCGCATCAATATGGACTGGTTCTGGCATCATGTACCAACTGTTAAATTTTCAAAGTGTCTTGTAGGCAAAGAAACAACAGTCTTACATTAATTTTCTCTGGTCAGATATTTTTTGAAAATATACTCTGTTTTAATTAATCAATGTTTTTGTCTCATTTAAATATTGTTGTATTTTGCTTCTTTGTCATATGAAACAATGCTGGACCCATTGTTACACATTTTAAGTGTCTAACTGTCCAAGTTCAAAACGTCTTACATTTCTAAAGGCCATTTTTTTTTTGTGAAAATGCACTCTGTTTATTTTTTTTTTCTTATTAAATATTGTTGTTTATTGCTTCTTTGTCATATCAAACAATATCAAGGTAAATGTATGAAGATTTATTGCATACTATAGACCATTGATGCTCATTTTGAGTGTCTATTTATATAACTGTCCAAGTTAAAAAACTCAGACATTTCTCAGGGCCAGTTTTTTTTGTGAAAATGCACTCTGTTTTAATTAACTAATTTTTGTCATTAAATTTTGTTGTATATTGCTTCTTTGTCATATCAAACAATAACAAGGTAAATGTAGAAAGATTTCTTGCATACTGGACCCATTGTTACACATTTTGACATTACACATTACTATTGTCTATAGTGTACAGCTTAGACTATTTACAGCTAACACTTGCCATCATAATGCTCTGCAAGTGGGTTCAATTTACTGCAGAACAACATAAAAATGACAATATATTTGGGTGTGCTGCTTATCATCAGGTATTCAATTGTTGTCGTTATCTAATGTTCTGTATACCATTTTATGATTACATACATATTAAATAATTCCACAATGTCAATTTTGTCTTTAGTTTATATTATTATATCATTATAAAAATGGCAGTGGCTAGAGTTACAGAAGTTCCGTATCTCTAGAAAATCCTATAAGGATTGGCTAGAGTTACGGACGGTTATAAAGGCATATGTATGTTGCTTTAAATATGCATGGTACTGTTTTGTAAACTTAAATATTTCACCAGTAATAGTGAATAAACCAATTTGTCGGCAACTTCATAGCCGCCATTTTGGTAATACATTATACATTGGCGGAAATATCGATCGTTATCTTCGCCTTTACTTGAGCGTTCTATTGTAGTTGGACAATTATATCACATTTTTTTAGAAAGGATGATAGAAGTTAAGTAAAATAATTATGTTGTTGACATATAATGTTTTTGTATTTAATTGTATGACTACATCTAAGCCACACCACGAAAAGGCATTCATATTGTGACAAAAAAAAATTAAAATTTAATTGTGAAGTACAGCTGTTTAATTAAAAAAAAATTGAGTTTTTTTGTTTACGTTTTTCGTGCTCTTAGAATTCTAATATTCTTCTTTTCTTTATCTTACTATTGTTTTGTTAACGTTGTTTGTAAACAGAGAACACATAAATATGTGCAAGAGTATACAGCATGATAATGATAGTTCCGATATTAGCAATATATTAAGTATAACCAAAATGGCGCCTGCTAAATTGACGCATATACAACCGATCAGTTTATTCACGAATAGTGGTAAAATATTTAAGTTTACAACGCATTATCATGCATATATTAAAGCAATATACATACCTTTATAAACTTCCGTAACTCTAGCCTTTCCTCATAGGGTTTTGCTAGAGATACGGAGCTATAAATTACCCTCGTAAATGACGAGGAGAATGAGCTGAAAAGGGACCAACTGTGTTACTTTAGCGCTGCGCCATTGGAATGGTAAACCTTGATAACGACAGTGGCAACTGTAGTCTATAGCGACTGTTACTGGGTAAAGAATGTGTTTAAAAGTATTTTGTCATAAAATAATGAGCAGTTTACACAAGATATTCTAATACTCTTAAGTAATTCTTCCACTTTTAAGAGTAACCAACACAATGTTAAATACAAGGGAACTAAGAGTAGTTGGTAATGCGTCTAATTTATAACATAGTTATGAATAAAAACTAAGTACTGCAGATTTCATAATACCGTGCCGTTTCAGTGTTTGCTTTACACACAGGTAGTAAATGACGTCGATGTTACATTCTGTAGTTAGCTCCGCCCAAATCGATACCTTTATCTGTCGTACACACTGACTACTATACTGACAGGACAACTATATATACAAGTTTACGCATCTGCGACATTATTTGATTTTTTTAAGCAGGTTTTTTGAAAAAAACCTACTTATTAGAATGGCGATGTCGTATGTCGGGCGGGCGGGTGAGCGGGCGGGCGGGCGTCAAACATTGGTTTCCGTTGGATAACTTTAGTTAGGAGTGACCAATTGCAATGAAACTTGGTGTGCAGGTAGCTTGCGTGGAAACACCGCTTCGGATTGCATTTGGGGTCACTAGGGTCAAGGTCAAGGTCACTGTTACTAAAAATAGAAAAACGGTTTCCGCTCAATAACTCGAGCTAGGAGTGACCAATTGCATTGAAACTTGGTCTGTAGGTAGCTTGCGTGGAGACGCCGCTTGGCAATACATTTGGGGTCACTAGGGTCAAGGTCAAGGTCACTGTTACTAAAAATAGAAAAATGGTTTCCGCTCAATTAATCAAATTAAGAGTGACCAATTACAATGAAACTTGGTCTGTAGGTAGCTTGCGTGGAGACGCCGCTTGGGATTGCATTTGGGGTCACTAGGGTCAAGGTCAAGGTCACTGTAACTTAAAATAGAAAAATAGTTTCCGCTCAATAACTCAAGTTAGAAGTGACTAATTGCAATCAAACTCAGTGTTTAGGTAGCTTGTGTAGAGAGGAAGCTTGGGATTGCATTAGGGGTCACTTGGTTTAAGGTCAAGGGCACTGATACTAAAAATAGTGCTTTTTACTCAATAACTTGAGTTAGGAGTGACCAATTGTAATGAAACTTGGAGTGTAGGTAGCTTGCGTGGAGAGGAAGCTTGGGGTCACTATGGTCAAGGTCACTAGGGTCAAGGTCGTTTTCGGGGTCAAGGTTACTAAGGTCAAGGTCAAGGTCAGTGTAACTTAAAATAGATTTTTTATTTATTTTTAGTTTTTTGTCTTTCAAGATTTTTTTTTTCGGGGTCAAGGTCACTAGGGTCAAGGTCAAGGTCACTGGTACTAAAAATAGATTTTTATTTAATTTTAGTTTTTAGATTGTTTTAAGCCAAAAAAAATTTTTTTTGGGTCAAGGTCACTGTTACTTAAAATAGATTTTTATTTAATTTTAGTTTTTTGATTGTTTTACGCAAAAAAAAATTTTTTTCGGGGTCAAGGTCCCTAGGGTCAATGTCAAGGTCAGTGTTACTAAAAATAGATTTTTATTTATTTTTAGTTTTTAGATTGTTTTAAGCAAACAAAATTTTTGGGGGGTATGGGTCACTTGGGTCAAGGTCAAGGTCACTGTTACTCAAATAAATTTTTATTTATTTTTAGTATTTTGATTGTTTTAAGCAAAATAATTTTTTTTGGGGTCAAGATCACTTGGGTCAAGGTCAAGGTCACTGTTACTAAAATAGATTTTTATTTATTTTTAGTTTTTAGATTGTTTTAAGCAAAAAAATGTTTTTTCGGGGTCAAGGTGACTAGGGTCAAGGTCACTGTTACTAAAAATAGATTTTTATTTATTTTTAGTTTTTAGACTGTTTTAAGCAGAAACAAATGGGGGGTCAAGGTCACTAGGGTCAAGGTCACTGTTACTAAAAATGTAAAAAAAAATTAGTTTTTAAATTGTAGCGAAAAAAAATTTGGGCCCAAGGTCACAAGGGTCAAGGTCAAGGGCACTGTTACTAAGATAGGGAGGAGTCAAGATGACTGTTTTTTTTAATTCTACAATTTCTACAGGCGCTGTTTAAACCTGCTTTGGCGGCATTGCCGCGTCTTCTTGTTTATGAATCTAGTGCTTATGTATTCTTATAGGATAGAATCGGTTAATTTTAAACCTCGAAAGATTACTTCATAAAACAACTGTACTGAAACTAATTTAAGATCTTTTCAATTTTTACAAACGAAACCGAACTGCGTGTTCTATAATCAACACGAAACAAAGATTTTACACTTTTATGTTATTCGGTCCATATAATAAAATTTTGATGGAGGAAAATGTATCCTCGGCTATGTCTCTGAAATGTTTGATGTTCTAAGAAGACACGGTTGTATAGAATCTGACTTATACTGTTTTAAGACATTTTATATTCGTGAATCACTGTTGAACCTGCAGAGAACATAGCATCCCTACTCATCTTTCCTGTATATTTTTTCATACGGGAAACCCTTTCTAAAGCGAGATTAGAAATGTATAATATATATAGTTGTTGTTTTGTTGCATCATCGTCGATTAAACCGAAATTCACCTTCGTAAAATTTATAAAAAAATGTCTAGATCAGTGACTGACCACACTTTAAACTTACGGTAAATTATATACATGGTACATGCGCTCGGTGTACCATCTCAGATTCAGGTAAATGTATCGCTGTTCAAACTTAAGAAAAGTCAAATCGTATGTCGATAAAGTAAACACAAATTGAAAACATCAATACTTGGCTCGATTGTACATGTAATCGTCACCATTAGTAAGTGAACGAAACTACTTATAAAACAAAGTAAATTTCATTTGTACTGGCGATATGACAACTTGTACTTGTCTACCGGTATAGGTAGGTAGTCCTAGAAATAAACCCGCATTTATCATTTTTAGTTTTCACTTTCATGATATTTTACTTTTTATATTCATTGAGGAAATAATCACCAAAAATAAAATAAATAAAAAAAACATTATGGCTAAATAGTTGGACTACCGGTATAGGTAAACGCTCTACTTTTTGTTTTTGAAAGCTGCATTTACTACTGTTGCAACGACTCTGATGACATGTGCGCTAGATATCTTCAGCAGGGATTGTACAAATAATCTAATAGTCAGAAGTGTACATGATATATATAAATCCTGTCTTTAGATAAACGGTCTTTGTTACATTTCTTTCTACACAGATTATCATTTTAAAGATTTCAGAGCATCGACAGAAACATTTTAGCAGAAACACTACAGCACGTGCAAAGCATGCGCGGTTGTAACAAGTTATCAGTATAGTCGTATTTTATAATGCATAATGCGAGGATTGCGATTCGATTCATTTATAGACAAATTATTATGAAAGTGCGAAATGGAATGTATATTTACAATATTTTTTATTTACTCTACTTCTGTGACAGATATATAGGGTACACTAAATTTATGTAAGTGAAATGACACTTGTGCTGGATTTACACGTACATGTTGTATGCGTATATCCTTTTCTTTGATGGGACTCTAGCACACAAGCTACATGTACGTAAACCCGACTAAACACTATTGAATGCCGTAAATAAGATGACCGATTTATATTTTTTTCTCAGTTGTGTCATGGACGTATGAGGTTATCGGATAGCTCTCCGTGCTGTGTAAAACGTAGCTCCGCCTACAGACGCTTTAGTCATGCATTACCTGTATTCAATCGATACGCAACAAACACTGAAACGGCACGCCATTATGAAATCTGCAGTAATTTGATGTAAATGAAACTCTAAAAGCCTTTCAGGTGAGATACAGGCACTGTAGAAAGTGAAGGATATAGCTCAGAGTCAGAGGGTTACCAGATCATCACAGAAGTTGCTCAAAATAGAAGTTGAAGCAGGATATTAAACCCTAATTTTATCACAACATATAGCTTTTGCAGTTGGTTTCCATATCACCTGTCATAAAAAGTACGGACGGACGGACAGACGTACGAACGTACTTACCAGACATACTTTGTGAAGTTATCCCTTTGATCTTTCTTTGATCTTTTTTGACCCCACAATGAAATCATTTAACCCCACAATACCAGTTTAACCCCAAAATGACGGAATGAACTAAAACAACCTAACAATGCTAAGTTGTACTCAAACCCGAACCCCATAATGTCTACTGGGCATGTACGGACAGATAGACAGTCAGGACAGAAAGACAGACCGACGGACAGCACCAGATTTTTATCCCACCGGCTTTGGCGGAAGATAATTAAACCATGCTATAAATTTAAAGTCTCACGATTCTCACGTCTAACAGTTTTCACGACCGTTCTGTGAAAACCGTAAGATCTTACCTTTCTCACGGTCTTACGTTTTTCACGCTACAAAAGTAAAAGGTACTTTTAGCATAAAGATAAAACGCTTACCTTTGAAAGTTTGTGCAACACGATTAAAGTCCAAAATAAAGTATTATTCAATTTTCACACGCGTTAAGCAATTATGTCATATAAAATGAACCTACGTTTAAATATTTATCACCAAGTGTCGAGTTGATGCGGTCTTGGGAATATTTGGGTCACACAGGTGTTAAATTATTACACCTTCGATCCAAATTTCCTGCACCTTTTCATGACAGCTTTGAAATTTCCCGACAGTCTACAAATTGGCAGACGTTGAAAGAGTAGATATGAAATTAAAGTTTAATTATAGCTCTAATTAGTATGTGTGCCGCTATTCAACTAATATTTACTTATGGTATGCTTGCTAAATTACTGTACAGTTTCGATCTTTTAAGTTGGGTTGATTATGCTCTTACATTGTAATTAGTCATCTACTAATAATATTATTGTTAAACAAACGAAAATGTCCGATTTAATTGAATAGTCGTTTCGTTCATCGGGTATCTTGTATCGTTCTCATCGCTCATCATTTATTCATCAGTTCCGTGTATCGTGCGTTTATCGTTCTTTCCGTATGCAAAGTTGCACGTGAGCGCCACATATACTTATAAATACTGGCAATTTTGCATTAGTAAGAGTACTTGTACTCATATTTTAAGACAAGTACCGAGTAATGCTGAGTACTTGAAAATTGGCACTCGAGTAAGTACGAGTACAAGAACCAGTACGAGTAACACATCCCTGTATACGTGATCTGCGCATTTTCTTTAACATACGTAATGAAAAATGGGTGTATACAGTGAAAACGTGCATTCCAGTTTCAGTTTCAGTTTGAGGCCTAGAAGGAAAGAAAATGTTCCAACAAAGAACTTGAATACCAATATTTAAGAGGTATTTCTAGTTACAGATCTACATGACAGTGGAGATGATAGTCTATGTACAAGTGAATCATTTTAGTATGATAACTGTGAAATTAAATTATAATTAAATGAGTGATTTGATATAGGCCCTGTCATTTGTCCTCTGGAAGTCGTATTAGACCTCGCCCTACGGGCTAGGGCCAATATGCATTTGAAATTTCTGTTCTTATAAAAGTATGACTCAATTTTTCAGACCCAACACTAAACTGTATTTACTGTTGAGGACGTTACGTACCTATTACACACAAACTAACACATCTGATTCAGCAATTTATAATAATTTTGTCATCAAAATGAATTTGACAATTAACATTGTGTATTTCTATTTAATCAGCCATGAAAGAAGGATTCCAACCATTAAAGTTTGCCATTTAAAGCTAATGATAGCTTCATTATTTCTGAAATTAAATGTTTTCAAGGGTGTTATGCCTTGAAATTTAGTTCAAAATAATTGTAAATAAAACACACAAATACGACTAAACGCCTTTGAAGAAAGAAATATTTCTAAAATCAGTTTCATAGTTTCATCAAATTTCCCATGACATTCTTAGCTGTTTCCTATGGTGGCTGATTTCAGCTATGTTGTGTTTTCCAATTGTCCCTTATCGCAGGACAGATTTAAGGATAAAACACGACCAACAAAAAGCGAGAACACGACGATTTGTTTCGTCGCGTTTTCGAGTGTGCGGAAGAAAGCTACGGTAACCATAATTTCCTGATTGTAGGACATAATCCCCTACGGACAAAATCCCCTTCGAAAAAACTGACACAGGCGGACAAAATCCCCTACATTATTTTGACAGGGGAGGACGAAATCCCCTACATGGAAATGAACAGTGCGGACAAAATTCCCTATATAAAATTGTACAGGTGGGACAAAATCCCCTACATATGGAATCCCCTTCACTCTGACTTCTGTGTATAGCTTTGTTTAAATTCAGGTAGCACTGATCAGTGCAAATAAAAGAGTTCTTATTTTTATGTTACCTATTTACAATTAAAAATGAAAGTAGGCAATACATATATATTGGGCGCAAGCATAAGGATTTTTATGGTCGGGCTTCGCGTCCTGTTTACAAGTATATGGTCAATGGATTACAAAAAGTTTCTAAGGATGTTGATACATGAACAGAACTTGTAACGCTAGGTATGTCAATCAAAAAGAGAAAACACAAAAAGCCCTTTGTACTAAATATAATAAAGGTGAGAAAATGTCTCTGAATTTCTGAATGCAATTGGCAGCTGTGCAAGACTTCATTAAATGTATTTCAATTGAATGTATCAAAGCACTTTAACAGTGATTGTGATAAATGTGTATGAGAGTTTTGTAAAGAATTAATTTCAAAGAAATAGTTTGAAAATTACTTGCTTGATGTTATAAAACTGACTATATTAAAATGATCAATTAAAATAAACTAAGAAAATTACAGTACCAGTAACAATGGGAAGAAGCTAATTTCAACTTCACAAATTGAATTAAATAGTTAAATGGTTAGCAGTTTGTTTTATTAATATTTGATTAAAGAAAATAATAACATTTGGTTAATCAGCTAATTATCAACTCTGTATGCCATGTGTAGTAAATAAATAGTTGTCATAGTTTGTTCTAACTAGTACCATTTGAAATGAATAATAGTTTCTTGTAATAATTGTTTATATGTCATGTGTTAATAATTTTTGCGCTGTGTCTGCTATGTCTTGTTAACAAATGTTTTTCTTGAACAAAAATTGAAATGTCATTTCATGCAAATTCTGTGTACTGTTTTACATGGGAGACACTCAAAATCCCCTTGGTCCAAAAATGGCATAGTAGACATAAGAGATGAATGAAACATTGAGTAATATTTTTCATTCCATATATAAACAAATATGCTTGTGCACTTGTAAAATCCAATCAGGGGAGTATGACTACTACGCGATTTTTGGACCAGTGTGATTTTGAAGTACACTAAAAGTTTAATTTTACATGGTTTCAAATTTGACATGGGCTTACACTACCTGTGTTAGTATAACTTATAAATAATATAAAAGAATGTTTGCTGTGTTAGTAGTTATATACGCACATAAAAGATAAAAAATAAAGATATACTCTGAAATTCAAATACTGCCAATGTTTCAGTTCTTATATTGTAATGAATCCAGGGGACTGGGGATTTTGTCCCCCTGTACAAATTTATGTAGGGGATTTTGTCCGCCCAATGTATTACCACGTAGGGGATTTTGTCCTCCCTGTGCAAAATCAAGTAGGGGATTTTGTCCGCCTGTGTCATTTTTTGTGTAGGGGATTTTGTCCGTAGGGGATTATGTCCGTATACCTAATTTCCTGTATTGTACAGGTTATAAAAATCAATTGTTTTTTTTTCAATGGGTTGATCACAATTTCAAATATTTATTGATATGCATCATATTACCAAATGTATAAATTATCAAATTTAAGTCTGAATCTTACCTTGAAATATTATCAAATACCATGTAAACGTGATTCCTTTCATGAACTTATTATATAAGCCGTCTATCTCGTCAAACCTGTAAAACTATTATGGCAACAAGCTTAAAATCGATGAATCGGTTTTTTATGGAACGCCATAGCTGCCTTCTATACATACTTCTTAAATGGTGCTGTGGTTTTGAAATATGGTGCTGTTAGTTCGATATATGGTGCGGTGGTTTTGATAGATGGTGCTGTGGTTTTTACAGATGATGCTATGGTTTTGATACATGGTGCTGTGGTTTTGATATATGGTGCTGTGCTTTTGATACATGGTGCTATGGTTTTGATAGATGGTGCTGTGGTTTTGATACATGGTGCTGTGGTTTTGATATATGGTGCTGTGGTTTTGATACATGGTGCTGTGGTTTTGATAAATGGTGCTGTGGTTTTGATACATGGTGCTATTGTTTTGATATATGGAACTATTGTTTTGATAGATGGTGATGTGGTTTTGATAGATGGTGATATGGTTTTGATATGTGTGCGTGCATCAAACATGGCATTATGAGCAAGTAAAAGTACGTTTCCACATTTTTCCAGAAAGTCAATGAAAATCCTTAATGCACAACCCGTATTGCTCACAATTCGTGTACATGTTATAGCCATGTTGTTATTATCAAGGAAATGATGCCATCTTTTTGCAGCTTTTTTGATAATGTCGCAATAAGGGAATTGACGTTGCTAAAGTACTTGCTCTAAAACATCTTAATAAACGTTTACATAATACTTTCTTCTTGAGTATGTAAAACCATTCATAAGTTTTACGCTTCGAATAATAGAAGGTCGTGAAACTAGACAGTGACAGCCGGTACATAAATCAAAGATTAAATTGAGCCTTCAATTTTAAAAGGTACTGTCAAATTACTTTCATATCATATAATCATTAAACTTTTGTAACTGTAGCGTGCAATTCAAACTGTTTTCCGTTTGTGTGTTATTTTATGAAATAATCTATAAAACGTGACAAGTGCCAGTCCTGTTTTCTTTTCAAACGCATTCAAAACTATGGAATGCCGGTAGGGACATGCCAATTTGCTTATTTGCTAATTGCTAAATTGCTTATTTGCTAATTGCTGATTTGCTTATATGCCAAGTTAACACCGTTTTATTATTTTCACGACACAGTCTTAGCAAATCAGCAATTGGCAAATAAGCAATTCAGCAGTTGGCAAATAAGCAAATTGGCAAATAAGCAAATCAGCAATTGGCAATTTGCTTATTTGCTAATTGCTAAATTGCTTATTTGCTAATTGCTGATTTGTTTATATGCCAAGTTAACACCGTTTTATAATTTTCACGACACAGTCTTAGCAAATCAGCAATTGGCAAATAAGCAGTTGGCAAATAAGCAAATTGGCAAATAAGCAAATCAGTAATTGGCAAATAAGCAATTCAGCAGTTTGCAAATAAGCAAATTGGCATGTCCCTACCGGTTTTCCATAAAAATGACTATCACTATGGAAAAATGACTATCACTATGGAAAACGGAAATCATAAAACCATGTAAACTTGGCAAAAAAGCAAATAAGCAAATTGTCAATTGACAAATAAGCAAATAAGCAAATCAGCAATTGGCAAATAAGCAAATCAGCAATTGGCAAATTGGCAAATAAGCAAATCAGCAATTGGCAAATAAGCAATTCAGCAGTTTGCAAACAAGCAAATTGGCATGTCCCTACCGGCTTTCCATACAAAACGAAATTTAACCATGGTTTTAGTACAATGGTGTACTGATTTGTTATCAGATACGAAGATCAGATTTGTAATTATGTTTGCATACAAACTTCAGGTCTGTGCTCAAATATGAACGTTTAAAAGTAATGTTTTTCTGCCCACACACGGTGCAATAATCGAATAATATATGACATTTAATACCGTGTCATACTTCAAAGTATTGAATAAAATACGATTCCCTTTATTGAAAACGGTGCAGGTGTTTATACCACAAAATCCATATCATTTGTATGTATCATTATATAAACACCTCCCGGATTCTGTTTTTTATGCTTTACCTGAAACATGCATAATTAGATCCGTGTTTGATACATGAGTCATTTGACGAATATGTGGATATTGCACTTTTTCTCTCTACACTCATTTGATATAAAAATCGAAAGTAATAAACTTTGAATAGTGCTTTAGTTACATCACATTAAAACGACCGTCTTTGGCAACTTTTTCATAATATCCGTTCTTACCTGGGATTCAAACTCTTTGCCTTAAAACATTGTCTGAGATATTACTTGGCAATCTACTTGATTAAAAACTTAACCACTGAGACAGTCGACTTTCCCGTGCATATATTTAATAAAATCTTACTTTCACTTCACGGATAATTATATTGCGAAAAGAAAGTGAAAGTAGATTTAAAAATGCTATGATTGAAAACAGATGTTTAAAGCAGCTTTTCAATGTCATTTGTGACTATTAGCTCGAAGCGCATGGACGAGTAAAAATCTCCCGCAAAAATTACCAATTTCCCTCATTTTTAGGACAAATCTCCCTCATTTCTATCAGAAATGGTTCACAGGTATTTATTATTATATACTAAAACACTATATCCCAAAACTGATTTTTGCTGAAATATGAGTCGTAACTGTACAGTTAATTCAAAATTGAGGAATTAAACAATTAAAGTCACCTGCAAGTAGGATGATCCTGGACTTTAGGAACTGTTTGAAGTTTCAGGGATAATCTCTGTTCATATACATTTGTGTCTATCATCAAAGTTTTAAAAAGTGAAATACTATCAAGTTTGTGCAGTTAAAGAAACTGTCAAAGTATTCGACTTTCGGACAAGATTATTAGAATGTTTTCCTTTTATTGCTGCAACTTTAAAAAAACTGCAATGATGGTGTAACCCTGGTATTATTTCATAATTCGTCTGCTTTGCGTTTGTATTGTCCATGTTGTGTCGTCCGTAGTGACTTTTGTTTGTATATGTGCTTTTTGGGTCCACCATCCTCCACAATCCTCGTTCGAGGCTTAAGGTAGGTCCACACCTTACGTCTGAATTTTTCAACCTCCTCAGAAAACGGTCATATTTTGCATAGGCAGTCTACGATGTATGTACTTTAATGTGTTGCTATTTGATAGGAACACGCTCACGAGACATTGACGTCATGACGTCGTCAAGCAGTCTACCCATTTTCTTTAGGCGCTTTCATACAAACGTTCGTTTCTCTGGTATTTATGAACGTATTTTGAAGATTAAAGTTTTATTTCTCCAGAAACATTTAAGCCTAACTTTTTATTGCATATTTTTGAAATATTGAATATATTTACTGGTAATTCGAATGATATTGCGCCAATTTTGACGTAAATAACGTAGTATTTATCAGCTACCTCTGAACACGTTTTGCCGTTTTACGAAAAAGTTTGTCCGGTGACCCAATCTTATTTTTCAAATATATTACTACCATAGTGTAGATGGTTCAAAATATCAAAAAAGATCAATAGGTCATCTAAGTAGATTTTTTTTTATTTTGAAATTTAGTTACGGTTATGCGTTATTTTTGTGCGTCAATATGTAACGTTAACGTCGTTATTTCAACTGCAACATCAGGCAATGGTTTATTTCTTTACAACCGGACGCTGTCTAAACAAACAAAAAAACATTTTTAAAGTCATAAATCTATTTAATAATATAAGTTTTATATTAAAGCAACACTGATCTTATGTTAATATGTTATCGCTGATCATGAGAAGAAACATTAGCCACATGGAATGTACTTTAAAAGATCTAGGCATTTAAAAAATGTCATCGTAGGTACCCATTTGCAGCTGGACGGGCTGAGGCACGTGTGACATAAGTGTCATTACTCAATGGCACACCGGATGCGATTCGAACACAGGACTTCCCGTTCCGGAGGCAAGCCTTAAACACAAGGTTCTCGCGAAATTCCTGGCCTTGCCGTTTTTTTTCCTTCAACTGAAGGCGTCGTTTCTTGAATTGTCCAGTTTCTTGTTTTGTCCGCCGGCGTTCACGCTTTCCACCCAACCCTATAAACATATCGAGCGTATACTTTCCTGGGCTCACATTATGCTGTTCATTTACCTGAAAAATAGATAATTGAAAGAAATGATATTTTACGGTTAGTAAGTTTACTGATCACGAGTGTTGCGCCGACAGCATTTAATCCGTTTATACATATACATGTATTTTTAAAATGGGATCTTTTGATTTCCAATTTATGCCTTTCTGTTTATCTAAACAAAGGCATTATTCGTAATGGTGATCCAACAGACTGACGAACTAAATTCTGACCAGACGACAACCAAAGTGTCGTCTGCTTCGGAACGTAGCTGCTTGAAACTACATTGTATATGTTTTTAGTAGACACTAGGAACGAATTGGTTAATAAATATTCTGTAAGACTTAGTTGAGATAGTTTGTTTACAACCTCGTTAGTTTACCATAATTTTTTTTATAAATACATCCTTCATTTACATTTTTCTACAGTCATGACTTCGTGTTAGAGACTTGTTTTAGTTGATTTGCAAATCCTGCAAGATTTATTTGCAACCCCAAATTCTATACATCGTTTCGTTTTTGTTCAAATATCATGTAAAAATCCCCAAAATGCGTGACAATGCCAATACTTTATGCATACATGTAGTTAATAGACACAGATATTATATTGATCGTATAATCAGGATCAGAGGGTCCCGGGTTCGATCCCCACCAGTGATACGACGTTTCTTTCCTTAGGCAAGACACTGCCCCTACTTGCTCTGTCTGTCTGCAAGTGTTTAGTGTATTGAAAAGAAATATATAAAAATACAAAACGAAGTTCATGCCACTTCTATAATGACTAATAGGTGTAACTGTTGTATTGAGAAACACTAATTTAAATACTCCTTTTATATAAGTGATACAGTTTAATATTAATATCATGAGCGCGACGCTATTATCACAAAACCTGAATCATTTATATTCATCACAAAAAGAAGTTATGGCAGACCTATATCACTATCACTGTGACTAATATGATATCTAAATCATCACTTT
This sequence comes from Saxidomus purpurata, assembly GCA_022818135.1. Classification (NCBI taxonomy): domain Eukaryota; kingdom Metazoa; phylum Mollusca; class Bivalvia; order Venerida; family Veneridae; genus Saxidomus; species Saxidomus purpurata. The sequence continues at coordinate 14,976,660 of JAFMSR010000007.1, forward strand.
TTATTCAACTGATACATCATGGAGTATTTCATTAGTTAGCATGAAATAATATACAATTATGGACTTGTAAGGCATTGGCTATGATGTGATATTCACCGTTTTAAAATATGTATGTCATTAACTAACATGCATGGGGAGACCCTTTACGGGTGTCAGACTTATCAACTAGCGCTGCTGATTACATTGTATAATGTAAACGTGGAGGCAACACGAAACAATAAGATTATATTCTAAGTCATTTCTCGTGTTCCTCCGTTATCAAGTGGTTAGAGCCGCTGACTTTAAATCACTGTTACCTCTCATAGATTGAGGGTCGTGGGTTTGAGTCCTGCTCATACCATGTCTTTTGATATGTGAAAGTTGGCAGTTTCTTACGGAGGATAGAGATCGAGTTCTCGTTCTTCCAATGAACGAGGGTTAGATAAACTGCCAGTCTATAGAAATGACCGGAATACGGTTGACACTGGCGTTAATATGTCCTAAAATACAAAAAAGTAACCGCCTATCGGGGCGTAACAGGTTATAAATGACTGCCAATGCCTTGATCATTTCCTTTATAGTATTGACATCAACGCGAATTAGTATGCTTACTTTATAAAGACAGCCTTTTCCTCCGTTAGAACATCAGAACAAGACTATTGAGCAACTTTCTCAATAGTAGATCCAATTTCACGTTCGCGCTTCTTTATTGTTGTTGCACTAGGCTGAGATATGTTGAGCTCCGTCAAAATGCTTGAAATCTGGGTTTCACCAACACCAGCGTTCAGCATGGCTGAAAATATCTTTTCATAATAGTCCAAATAGTACCGAAGCTACAGAGATGTCTAATATCACTATTTGCGGCATTTTCCATGGACAAACTGGCAATAGTGGGGCTCGAACTCAGGGATAAAATTAACCAGCGGGAGGTTTAGTTATTACAAGTAAGTTATCTCACCCAAACGACCACGCAGCTCAGTGAACTTATCTACTGCGCACAAATGATAACGGTTATACATATGTAAAACGGAGTCGGGTAGTTTCAACCCAAATTATATTATCTTCATTTGTATAACATGTAGTTTAAACTTAAGACATAGGCATGCCTGAGGATGTGGTCGTCGTAGTACATGTTATGTCATATACTAGCAATACTTTTGTTTCACATGTATGTGTTATGGAGAAAGAACGAATAGCTTGAAATCGCTTTTTACCGCTTTGCATAAAAAGAAGGAAAATTGATAAAATGCGCTACCCTTTCACTGTGAATTCTAAAAAGATATTCTGAAGTCTAAATTTCAAAGTATATATCTGGAAAACATGCTTTTTAATAAACAGGTGAAAAAATGTGTGTTTACCTGCTGCCATCTTTGTATTGATATCGAAGCAGCGACAACTACCGTCTTGGGTTACTTTATGCCGCTTGCCGCTTGTGACTGCTGTAGTGAAACTGTATTGCCGGCACTTGACATCAAAGAATGATGCTAGCCCATTTTTGGTCTGCCAAATGTACCGACGAATTACAGTTCTCGCATATTCTGATCCGCGAAATACCCAAGCTCTATTATTCGACGCGCGTTCCTCCAGGAAGATTGATTATTTTTACAATCACCGGAAGCATCGACTTCACTTTGGACAGGCACTAGTTTGGACTCACTCTTTAAAGATTATACGGAACGGCCTCTCTTTCGGAAAGCCATCATGTTTAAATAAATTAACTTTTGGAACGGTATGTGAATTCACTTAACGTCGTGCATAATACTTTTGCGCCTTTTTACAAGTAAAACTGTGACAACAATTTGATTGTTTTGCACTGTGAACATTGATCGTATCTCATCTTAAGTATAATAATATTTTCTCTTCTACAACCTTTTGCAAAAAATTGACTTCGATTACCTATCGATTTTATTTGATAATTTGAATAAACTACTATGTGGTGGCAATATATCAAAATTTCAGATGGGGTCACCGGACAAAATTCTTCGCAAAACGGTAAAATATATCAAGAGTACCTTCCAAAATATGACGTTATTTACGTCAAAATTGTCGCAATAGTCGGCATACTGACTATAAATGCACTCATTATGTAATAAACATGCAACCAAAATTTGTGTATACTTGTAACATAAAAAATGAAACTTGAATCTTCAAAATCTGTTCATAAATACCACAGGTACGAACGTTTGTATATAAGCGCCCACATAAATTCGGTAGACTGCTTGACGACGTCATGACGTCAACGTCGCGTAAGCGTGTTCTTATCAAATAGCATCACATTAAAGTACATACATCGTAGACTGCATATGCAAAATATGACCGTTTTCTAAGGAGGTTGAAATATTCAGCCGTAAGGTGTGGAACTACCTTATAGTAGGGTGACAATCAGTCAAAAAGAGCTCTATTTTTTAAGTAACCTGGACCCCCCCGTATAACAAGCTGAGTCATATATCAAAATGTTCGTAATAGATTGTAGTTTATGAAACTGCCGGCATAAATTGGCATAAATGGTGGCGTTCCGAAAAATCCAAGATGGCGTCCAAGATGGCCGCCAAAACTGAATAATCCAGTTTTTGTAGTACTATTGGTCCAGAATTTTTTTTAAAGATTGTGTTTTGGTTTTAAACATTAAAATGTATAAATAGACACTAAATATACGATTTTATGATGTTTTTTACACGAATTTAGGGAAATTCATGAAAAAAATGAGAATTTTACCCATAAAATTGATCAATTTTTCGGTTTTGAGAAGTATTTTTTAACAGCATTTCATTTTTTTGCCAATTTGATACACCTATGTGGCAAGAATTAAAATATGACTTATAGCTTATCAAAATAATTATATTACAGCAATAAAAAGAGAACAAAATTTGAATGCACATGCATTTAAAAGTGGGTGGGGTAATTTCACATGTATTTTCGCTCTATGTATTCATTGTTCATTTGAACATTTTATTTATTTTACCTTCGATATTTTGTACTTCAAATGGATAGTTTCCAGCTTATATATACTTCTTAGCAAATTTTAATGTGCAGATCATTTAATAGAATCCAAAATGGCTTCCAAAATGGCCGCCATTTAGTCTAAAATATGGTCCAATTTAAGGGTACTGGGCACTTGGAGTGTGCTTTTCTTATATTGATATATTTTTTACCAGCTTATATGCACAACTGTTTCTAAGAAGACACACTCATTCATTTGACTTCATATATGACTAATACTTTTGACTGAAAACTACAGTTTTTAACAACATGGTCGGGTTTTGGAAAGCAAACACCGTTATTACCTTGTTACACAAAGAATAGCTGAGCAGTCGAAATAGTGAAAACTGTTACATATTTCAGCTACATTTTTCATACTGTTCATCATATAATTGTTTTAGCAACATTTTCTGATTGCTTTATAAAATGTAGAAATGAAAAAAAAATATAGATAGGACAAATTTGTTGAGTAACATTTAGCAATATCACCTGTTCAGTTAAATTTATGAAAAAATTTAACAATTTTACCCTTTAAAGTGGACAATTTTCGGTGTTGGAAAGATATTTTGTAACAGCAGTTCATTTTTTTTACCAATTTGATACATTTATGTGACAAAGAAATAAAATTTGACTCTTAGCTACTCAAAATAGTTACATGTTTATAACAGCAGAATGAAAAAAATAGTTTCAGAAGCATTTAAAGTGGGTGGGGTAATTTCACACGCATTTAAATAAAACATTTTCTGATTGCTTTATAAAATGTAGAACATGTAAATAATGTATGTAAACAATGTAAAACACAGATAATTGTATACAAATAAATCATCAATGAAAGGTACACTCTAAGTAAAATTAAGTTATTTAGTATCTGTCTTAATGGCCATGTGGTTAAGATCACTGACTTGTAATTACAAAACCTCTCACTGATAGAGGGTCACGGGTTGGAGTCCCGCTACCAACCATGACTATGTGAGAAAGTTGACAGTTTCTTAGGATAAGGGTCTCGCACTAGTCCATCCAAGGAACGATGGTTAGGTAAATTGCCCGCCTGCTTATGACTGAAACACTGTTGAAAAACGGACAGTAACAAGAGCTGTCCATAAGACAGCAAGCTCGACTATTGTGGGTGTTTGCTAATAAAACAAAACTTTTATCAGTATAATAGCAATACAAAATTCTGCTACTATTAAGTATAAACTAGGAAAGTTGAATCATAAAAAAAGTCAAAATCTATCACTACATATTTAATTTTTGGTAAATTAATTGTTTGATACAAAATGTACCCCTGAACACTATTGCTAAGTTTGATATAACTACCATAAGTGGTTACTGAGATATGTGCATGATAGTACCTAGCAGGCAAAACTTTAACAAAATTTTCAAAGTCAAACAAGGGCCATAATTTGCACTAAATTTAAACAAGAGTTATCTGTCTTGACTGTGTGACACCCCTTAAGACATTAACAAAGTTTCGAGTCAATATCATAAGTGATTACTGAGATATGTGCATGATAGTACCTAGCAGGCAAAACTTTAACCAAATTTTCAAAGTCAAACAAGGGCCATAATTTGTATCAAATTTATGCAAGAGTTATCTGACTTCACTGTGTGACACCCCTTAAGACATTAACAAAGTTCAAGTAAATATCATAAGTGGTTACTGAGATATGTGCACAATAGTACCTAGCAGGCAAAACTTTAACCAAATTTTCAAAGTCAAACAAGGGCCATAATTTGTACTAAATTAAAACACGAGTTATCTGTCTTGACTGTGTGACACCCCTTAAGACATTAACAAAGTTTCAAGTCAATATCATAAGTGATTACTGAGATATGTGCATGATAGTACCTAGCAGGCAAAACTTTAACCAAATTTTCAAAGTCAAACAAGGGCCATAATTTGTATCAAATTTATGCAAGAGTTATCTGACTTCACTGTGTGACACCCCTTAAGACATTAACAAAGTTCAAGTAAATATCATAAGTGGTTACTGAGATATGTGCACAATAGTACCTAGCAGGCAAAACTTTAACCAAATTTTCAAAGTCAAACAAGGGCCATAATTTGTACTAAATTAAAACACGAGTTATCTGACTTGACTGTGTGACACCCCCAAAGACATTTACAAAGTTTCAAGTCAATATCATAAGTGGTTACTGAGATATGTGCATGATAGTACCTAGCAGGCAAAACTTTAACCAAATTTAGTACCGAGCAGGCAAAACTTTAACCAAATTTTCAAAGTCAAACAGGGGCCATAATTTGTACTTAATTTATACAAGAGTTATCTGACTTGACTGTGTGACACCCCTAGAGACATTAACGAAGTTTCAAGTCAATATCATAAGTGGTTACTGAAATATGTGCATAATAGTACCTAGCAGGCAAAACTTTAAACAAAGAAGCAACGCTGACGCCGACGCACAAGTGACTGTAATAGCTCTCCATATTCTCCGAATAGTCGAGCTAAAAACCAAACCGAACTTAGTATATGATACAAACACAATTTAACCTACATGTATTTCAAAAGTCAGTAAGTGTAACAAAATGTTTTGAAAGTGCACTAAGAGCAAATGATTGAAATGGTCAGTCTGCCTGCCCAATTGTATCTGTCATGGGGTTGTTAACCAAAACCCTTGAAATTGTATGGGCCTGACATACTGAATTTCAAGGAGTTTTATTTCTTACAGGAGGTATCTAGTTTATGATGTCAATTTTTGCTTGCATTGGTCATTTGTATGGTGATGCTGGCTTGAAAGACTTCATGATGGATTCTAGTGTTTGGTACTCAATCATAGGCTCTTTTTCAGTTTCAGAAGCTATGCATATCACCTTGCTACTTACAGGAGTTCTCTCTTCCTCTCACACTGTACCTTGTGCCACCAAGACATGGATTGTGGGATGTTTCTTGTTTGCTGCAAATCGAACAGTGTACTCAAGATTCATGCCATACCTTGTCATTCAAATTAATCAACTCCCCAATGAATAAGTAGATGTATTTGAAAAATATTCCATCGTAACTAAACTGACGCAGGGTTCAATTCAATGGTGTTTGTTTTGACTATGTATTAGAAGTAACTGAAAACGAAGCTACAAAGTCACCTAAATGATTGGTATCACACACTGACAGTGCGTTGGTACGCTGGTTTTTGTCTCAATATCTGATATCAAAAGATTCTTCTTCATACTCTTGTAGTTTTGATACTAGCCTCAATGTTTGTACAACAAACATCGCACTTATACGCCTTTTCGTAAAAAACATACATGAAGCCAGAACATAAAGTGCTCGAGATGTTTAGACCCCTTTTTAGACAAACTGCTAAACTTTGCAACTGGAATGTAAATTTCGCAGGTGTTGTATGACTTTCAAATGAGCGACTGATTCTGTTTGAAAACAACAAACCTTCAAAAGAATTTTTGACCTGCTACCAATGGCAAAACTGACTGAAAACAACCAAAAGTTCAAACCGTGTTGTTGATGTAAATTCAAAGGCGGTCAGTTTAAATGATGAAGAAATGTATGTGAAATCATTTGCTATTAATGCCTTCAAAGAGGTTCCTTTCGAACATCTACTTTCCTTTGAAAATGCACCCAATCCACTAAGTTTGTTTTCAGATATTATGTACTGGAGATATTTATGATGTAAACCAAAAAAAACTGACTAAGGCAAGAAATTGGAGAAAATTGTAAATCATGATTTTTACTCTCTAAAGTACGTCTGACCCTTTATATTCGCTGTAACACTGTTTCTTTTTAATTACGAAATATAGTTCAGTTAGGTAGAAGCTTATTGTAGAATAATTATGCAATTGGCATAATAACCTTCTACATGGGATCAAGAAAGCCGTTGCTGTTAGTCCAGACAGAGATTGTTTGGTTCTGTTGGTTCATTACTACAATAGTCTTGGTATTGACACACTCTTTCTCAAAACTGGTCGAAAATCTGTAAATACTGCACATGTACACGTTTATACCAACTCAGTATGAAAGTTGCTAATTTGTTGCCTGCCCAGCTAGAGATGATCTTACAAGGTATGTTAAATGTTTCCTCCATGTATGACATACTAATAGGTAAAAAGAAAGCAGTCCAGGTACTTTTTAAATATGCAGAGACACTTTGTGAACTATCCGGCTTTGACTGTGATCCCTGTTTGTCTTCTGTGTCTAGATCTGCTGCCACTATTCTTGGTGGGTGCCTTTACGGGTCAGGAAACTGTGATTCCCTAAATTCTTTGCATAGAAGTATTATTCTTGAAGAGAAACATGTTAAACCAAAAAAGCTTCCTCCAACTGATGACAGTTTTATGTTAAATTTACTTCGTTGTACTTATCACTTAGAGTTTTTGAGAAATTTGACCAAAAAAACTGTCCCTGACTAACCCATTAGAGTTTTGTTATGTGGTTGACGAAGAAACATTTGGCTTTATCATAAAGATGATGTCACAACCTGCCGCAGTACTAGAACTTTTAAGTAACCTGGTTTGTCTTTGCTGTGCTGTGATGAATGCATCTGCACAAGAAATCAACAACCTTGTACACAAGTCTGTGTGTGTCGAGGCTGTATGAAAACACAGGTACTAGTTAAAAAGTGTTTACGATGTTAGCTTATACTGGAATCGAAGACTGCTAGACTTATGTCTTACATTTCCTTGCAGTTTTCCATTTGCATTTTAATATAATTAACTGAATTAAATGAATATGATTTGACTGTACAAAAGAACAGATCATAATGCCGCTATTGCAGATTTTAAGACCCTGAATGAGTTTTGCTGTAACTAACAGTTAGCTGAAAATTTCAATACATTGCTACCTTGGGTTATTTGTTACATACTATTTGATTATGTGATGAGTTCTACATGTTGATAATGGGATGCATTATGTTAATGAGCCTTTGTGTCTGTAACGAATAAGGAACAAAGGAAGTTGGAAACACGTGTAATATCAGGTAACTCGTGTATTTGAGTTTTATTTAAATGCGTGTGAAATTACCCCACCCACTTTAAATGCTTCTGAAACTATTTTTTTCATTCTGCTGTTATAAACATGTAACTATTTTGAGTAGCTAAGAGTCAAATTTTATTTCTTTGTCACATAAATGTATCAAATTGGTAAAAAAAATGAACTGCTGTTACAAAATATCTTTCCAACACCGAAAATTGTCCACTTTAAAGGGTAAAATTGTTAAATTTTTTCATAAATTTAACTGAACAGGTGATATTGCTAAATGTTACTCAACAAATTTGTCCTATCTATATTTTTTTTTCATTTCTACATTTTATAAAGCAATCAGAAAATGTTGCTAAAACAATTATATGATGAACAGTATGAAAAATGTAGCTGAAATATGTAACAGTTTTCACTATTTCGACTGCTCAGCTATTCTTTGTGTAACAAGGTAATAACGGTGTTTGCTTTCCAAAACCCGACCATGTTGTTAAAAACTGTAGTTTTCAGTCAAAAGTATTAGTCATATATGAAGTCAAATGAATGAATGTGTCTTCTTAAAAACAGTTGTGCATATAAGCTGGTAAAGAATATATCAATATAAGAAAAGTACACTCCAAGTGCCCAGTACCCTTAAATTGGACCATATTTTAGACTAAATGGCGGCCATTTTGGAAGCCATTTTGGATTCTATTAAATGATCTGCACATTAAAATTTGCTAAGAAGTACATATAAGCTGGAAACTATCCATTTGAAGTACAAAATATCGAAGGTAAAATAAATAAAATGTTCAAATGAACAATGAATACATAGAGCGAAAATACATGTGAAATTACCCCACCCACTTTTAAATGCATGTGCATTCAAATTTTGTTCTCTTTTTATTGCTGTAATATAATTATTTTGATAAGCTATAAGTCATATTTTAATTCTTGCCACATAGGTGTATCAAATTGGCAAAAAAATGAAATGCTGTTAAAAAATACTTCTCAAAACCGAAAAATTGATCAATTTTATGGGTAAAATTCTCATTTTTTTCATAAATTTCCCTAAATTCGTGCAAAAAACATCATAAAATCGTATATTTAGTGTCTATTTATACATTTTAATGTTTAAAACCAAAACACAGTCTTTAAAAAAAATTCTGGACCAATAGTACTACAAAAACTGGATTATTCAGTTTTGGCGGCCATCTTGGACGCCATCTTGGATTTTTCGGAACGCCACCATTTATGCCAATTTATGCCGGCAGTTTCATAAACTACAATCTATTACGAACATTTTGATATATGACTCAGCTTGTTATAAGGGGGGGTCCAGGTTCCCATTTTTTAAAGCCAGAAAGTCACCCTACTATTAAGGATGTCTGCTACGTTGTTCTGCACATGCGCTAACTATCGGAAGTGAGCAAATGTCGTAAAATAGCTAACCACTGAAAAAATGATCTGTAAACTTTCAAAAAGTATAGGTCCCTACTTTATTTCACTGTTTTACATGCAGTAATCACCAGTGAGTCTCATTTCGTGGTGAACAACCTATTACGTTTCAAATATCACAAGTTATTGATTAATCTGCGGAATACCGATGACGTCATAAACGGTGTAATTTCCGCGAAGGTCAAACTCAAAGTGCTAAAACCTTTTATTTTATAAAGCGGTTTGAAAGGTTAGATACTCATTTATGTTGTTGATGTTGACGCTGGATGTGTTTGTATCACCGTCCAGTTACGTAAGTATTTATTTCTCACTTGTTATTAGAGAATAAGATCACTTTTTCGATATAATTAGACCCGGAAGTAAAACTGACACCGAGGAATCATGAAACAACGGTCTGTTGATAGCAACCAAGTTATATTGATCACATAAATTCAAATATACTGTAGATATAATTTATTCTAGACCTGGGAAAATAAACCAGGAAGAATTCAATGATTTCAAAAACATTTTCTTATCCTGCCGAGGACTATACAACCTGTGCTGTAGTGGATGCCTGGTTGATAAGGAATTTCAACAGCCTTACTGTTTGACTAGCTATTTACTTTAGCCCATGGAAATATCATAATGATAATAACATATCATGTGTGTATTCTATTACATATAATTATAATTATACTGATGTTGATGCAGAGTGATGATGATTATGATGATAATGATGATGATGATGATTTTGTTCAAAGCTAAATAGATGCATTTGAGGATGATAAAATACTTTGTTACTAAATCTGAAAAGGCTTCTTGTGGTTGCAGTAAACACCATTGTATATAAACTGCTTGTTCTAAAGTTGTAGATTCTAGTAAACATATAGCATATGACCTACCTACACCAAAGATGCATGGCACTGTTTGTAAAGGAATTAGTTGTTAAGAATCAAACTTTAAAGTAAAAATGTATTCATGTGCACACTATGTCTAGTACAAAAACTTGCCATAAATTCTGGTTTATGAACTGATGATTGTTTCCTGGGCTTCCCAGCTTAATGAACTAATATCAAATTTAGTTCACAGTCACTAAGTATACTTTAATTGTGACATTATCTTTATAGATTTTTCCTTTGCTTTAGGCAGCCCACCATGCAGACCAGATTTTGAAAACAACTACATGTACTTACAATGGGTGCATTGTCTCCATCAGCCTCAACAAATTGGGTCAATATTGGTTAAGACACCAAGGAAATGCCATTTGTTTGCTTATGTGCTGAAGGACAAGATACTGTTGACAGAGCTAAATGTAATACTACATGTATTATGTTCTTTTTGTTTCTTTATTTAAATATAACAAATGAAAAAGTGAATTTATGATTCAGATCTGCTTTTGAATTCAAACTTGCATAGTTTTTGCCAAAAATTGTTTCTCAATACTTGCTAGGTAGTCACATATTCTGTTACATATTTTTATAAAATGGCAGGAAAATGTATGTAGTTTCATATCTTCTCTTTTACAGGAACTCAGCTATTTTACTTGATAGATTAAAGTCAATGTACTTGGAAAGCAGCAGAGTGTACATTTAAAATTCAAAATACAGCTGAATGTCCATCTGTAGATGCAAGATACATGTACACAAAATGCACATCAGGTATTTATTTTTTATGGCCTGCAAGGGTTTCAAATACTCCCAGCAGTGCTTTTCTAATAAGACTCTGTAACAATTGAATTTTTTGAATACCATGGTATGATATTTTGAGATTTTGAGTTTTAAGGATAATTGGCTGACACAATAACCCTATTATGCCATAATATCACATTTTGCAATATACATCTACTTCTTTGTAAACTGCAGTTATTCTCATACACAAACTGTATTGTCTTTTACAGATGAATACATGCATATATAAGGATTGAAAGTACTTACATGTTAAAAAGTACCTAAACAGCATTCAATAGCAGATCTTTATAAGATACTTTTGTGTCACTATTAATCATGATTGATCATATGTGTATGGTCTCAGAATACAAATTGATATTTACTTTTGTAAGGTCAGTATCTGATACATACAGAGAGTTACATCTTCAAATTTTTAAAAGTATGGGATTATATTTACTTTTGTTTACACATTTGTTTTTAGATGCATATTGACAATGCAGCTGGACTGAACTAATGATATGTTTGCTTGGTATGCAAAATGGCTAAATTTAATAGGTAAGAATTGCATGTCTTTCTAAACAAACAAAACAGGCTTAGTATGTTCAATTCATGTGCCCTCATTTCATGAATAACAACTATACAGATACCTTATGTGTACCCAACATACTTGCATTAAACAAGAAGTTTTGTTTTGGTTGTATAAACTAGTATTCTAGGACAATGTGATGAAAATGGAAACATAACTGAATAGCAGACTGTAGACTGATTAAACTTCATGGACAATCAGAGTAAGCAGTTCTAACTTGCTCACATACCTCAGTAACCAATTATTTAGATGTAATGAACCTGAATGGTTTTATTTTAGTGAAGGCATAGTTTTATCACTCAAAAACATAATTTTGAAAGTTAACCAGTAAGCTATCTTACATAATCTTATCTAACAAACATCTTCAAACACTGTTGCTATTTCTCAATAACTTCACCATACATTTTCATCTGTAACTCCAGCAAGTCCATTCAACACTAAAGTCAAACTAAAGATGGGTGTTGTAAATGAGTAGTGCAATTATGCAAAACCATTTTTTTTTATTTGAATAATGTTATACTTTGTTTCTATTAAAGATCAATTAAAAGCATTATTTTATTTAATCAAAATGCAAATAATATGATCTCAATTGCATGTAACAGGGGAATGTTTTTAATTTCAGGTGAACATGAGAGTATTAGTATATAGTGAAATGGAGGGATTGCTGAAAAAATGGGACAAATAACAGACACTGTGTGACATTCATCCCTAGATGGTCATAATACACCAAAATTTATAGAAGATTGTGAAAGTGTTTTTCAAAGTTGGAAGACATTTCTTGAAAACCATTTAAACCTGGCAAACATGTATTACTGACTGTTCTGTGTTTTTTAGTGATTTTCAATCACAGTACCAATATTTTCAACATTCATGTAATTAAAAAATGCTTGGTTTTACCTAATGGAATAAACAGGAGATAATGATGGTTAACTATGACTTAATAATGTTTTTGCGTTCCCAAATATGGTGACATAGTTTCTTGAAGCCTAGCGACAAAAAATGCCTGGATAGGTACCTTTTTTAAGGTTTTATTTTGATGCTGATATGCTCCCCTTGATGTATGTTGATTTTCAGAAAATCGTTGAAATCCCTTCACTGATTTAAAGGCCATCGATATGCACGAATTAAGTGCCATTCTGAAAAAAAATGGGTGGGGTAATTCAATTTTAACATTTTTCATTTCAGCAACTTTGTTCCGAGTCATTTTTTTTAGTGATTTTCAATCACAGTACAATTATTTTCAACATTCATGTAATAAAAATGTTTGGTTTTACCTAATGGAATAAACAGGAGATGATGATGGTTAACTATGACTTAATAATGTTTTTGCATTCCCAAATATGGTGACATAGTTTCATTAAGCCTAGCGCCAAAAAAAGCCTGGATAGGTACCTTTTTTAAGGTTTTATTTTGATGGTGATATGTTCCCCTTGATGTATGTTGATTTTCAGAAAATCGTTGAAATCCCTTCACTGTTTTAAAGGCCATCGATATGCATGAATTAAGTGCCATTCTGAAAAAAAAATGGGTGGGGTAATTCAATTTTAACATTTTGCATTTCAGCAACTATTTGTTCCGAGTCAATTTTTTTAGTGATTTTCAATCACAGTACAATTATTTTCAACATTCATGTAATAAAAAATGTTTGGTTTTACCTAACGGAATAAACAGGAGATGATGATGGTTAACTATGACAAAATAATGGTTTTGCATTCCCAAATATGGTGACATAGTTTCTTGAAGCCTAGCGCCAAAAAAAGCCTGGATAGGTACCTTTTTTAAGGTTTTATTTTGATGGTGATATGTTCCCCTTGATGTATGTTGATTTTCAGAAAATCGTTGAAATCTTAACACAACGTAGCAGACATCCTTAAAGCGGTACGACCCAATGTCCGTAGTCAAGCAACTGTTTCATGTCATATGTACCTCACTGTAACCCGTACAGTGTCAGCGTGAGTTGAGAGGTCACTAAAACTCCTCGTGAATGACCCTAGTTCTATTACCGCCTTACTATTCTTTTTCTGGACACTTCTTCTTCTTTTGCGTTTCAAAAAAGACGTACTCCACAGTATTGTTATTTACGATATATAAGCAAATACATATTTAAATATTTATTATATGAATACTTCAAAAGGAGTTGATCCTGGTAAGATTTTAGATTGTTTTTATATTCTTAACTGTATTAATTAAGAATAGAGAATATAATCTAAATTAGTGAAATTCGTGTAATTTGGAATGTCATACCGAATATTGATTTATTTGTAATTATTCTTTCTTACTTGTTTTAGGCTCTTTCCCTGTCTGTAACAAATACAGAACATGAATGGTTAAGCATTGATTTTGTGTTCGTTGAATCCACAATCCCCGGTTACGAATGGCTCCCCGGTGGTATTGACCACACTTGAAGAGCAAGAATCCGATCAGGAAAGGTTTCACAAGTCCACCATTGGTACTACAGTAAGAGCCTGGATCCAAACAAACAAGGCATTGTCGACAAAATTGGGTAAATCTACTCCCAACCCATAGAGCTCTATATATCAGACTATAACTATATTAGTCTATTCCCCAAACCGGTTACAAAAGTAACTTGGAAAGACGTTTCAAAGAGCTATTTCTATAGACCCACGAAATTTCGGAAAGGAGACAGGAGTCGTGATCACGTGAACTAGGAGAATATGTGTTTAGTCGCGCGTGTTAAACTTCAGTGGACTAGTATTTAGTTTAAAATAAGTGTAAAATTTAAGTGCATTGTATGTGTTGTTTAACTGGATAATTGTTTGGATACATCTAAGTACGGTGTATAATATTTACGTTTTTCGTAATTTTTGAGAGTGGCAGTAAATTTTTAGCTCGACTATTCGAAGAATAAGGAGAGCTATCCAGGTCACCCGAGCGTCGGCGTCGGCGTCAGTGTCGGCGTAACCACTTATGTTAAAGTTTGCGTACCACCTCAAATATTTTCAAAGTCCATTGACATATGGCTTTGAAACTTTGCACACTTGTTCACCATCATGCCCCCAACCTGTACACAGGAGGAGGTAACTCTATCAAGCATTTTGACAAAATTATGCCCCTTTTTCTACTTATTATTTACATTAAAGTTTGCGTACCACCCTAAATATTTTCAAAGTCCATTGACATCTGGCTTTGAAACTTTGCACGCTTGTTCACCATCATGCCCCCAACCTGTACACAGGAGGAGGTAACTCTATCAAGCATTTTGACAAAATTATGCCCCTTTTTCTACTTATAATTTACGTTAAAGTTTGCGTACCACCCTAAATATTTTCAAAGTCCATCGACATATGGCTTTGAAACTTTGCACACTTGTTCACCATCATGATCTCAACCTGTGTACAGGAGGAGGTCACTGTATCAAGGTTTTTTACAATATTATGCCCCTTTTTTACTTAGAACTTACGTTAAAGTTTGCGTACTACCTCAGACAGATATTTTCAAAGTCCATTGACATATGCCTTTCAAACTTTGCACACTTGTTCACAATGGTCCGTGAACCATGATCCGAACCTGTGTACAGGAGGAGGTAACTGTATCAAGCATTTTGACATAATTATCCCCTTTAGAGACTCACTCACTGAGAATAGTCGAGCGCGCTGTCTACTGACAACTCTTGTTTAATAGTCTGTCAGTCAGAATACACAGCTAGGCAGGTTTCGTTCTGTATCCATAGTGTTATATGTGTCACTGCTGCTAGCGACAGGTGCGGGCTGTGAAATATTCACGCTCTGCAAATAACTAGCACACGGGTTTGCTTATAAATACTGTAAATTAATTCAGTGTGCTAGATTTAAAGTAAAATCTATTTCCATTCTAGCACGTTAATGTAAACAAAACAATGTTCGAAGGGGTACTATTTGCTGCGCTTACATGAAGTCGCTGCCTTGAAATTGTAGTGCATTCCTTGCATTTCATGAAAGTTTGGCTGGTCTTTTTTACTCCTCAAATAAGACGCTAAACGTCTCATTTTTGTTGTTGCTGATATTGCTGGCGATACCGGAAGTGTAGAAAATTTTACTATGATTTGTTTTACATCACGTGAATTTATTCGCATGCACACTCGTAGATGTTGAGTGAAAATTAAGCGGGATGGATTTCAGCAGTCATAAATAGTTCCGGACGCCTAGAGTGATAAAATTTGTAATATCGTATACCCGTCACAAATACTGAATCCTGATTGGCCGATAGCGCTCACGTGCCGGGTCTGCAAAAGTATGTGTAGACCTGGAAATGATGTGTAGACCTGCACGGATTTTAAGACGTCATTTCTGTTATATTTTCGTATGATTGTCACTACTCTTTGTGAGGTATACGATATAAGGATTATAGACTAATGTTTCGGTCAATACATAGTTTTGCAAACCTGTTAAAAATGATATTGACCTCGGACTTCGTCCTCGGTCAATATCATGCCCCCAACTTCGTCCTCGGTCAATATCACTTCTAACAGGTCCGCAAAACTATGTATTGACCTCAAAATTAGTCTATAATTGTATACTATATCAAGCTCAAATCCTTCTTTGCCTATATAGGAGAAATTTTCAGTAGTGTTAGAATAAATATTACATTACCGCAATTGATCTGACAGGTATATATCACACCACGCGATTTTTGCTTGTAAACGAATACGATCAGTTGACCTATATTTACTGTGTAGAGGTAGATTATCCCACGCTGTCAATCAATAAGTAGGTCAAAACTTTTATTTACTCGTTCTATATTTTTGAATCTCGGGAAGTTCGGTAATTTTTTTTAAGAGAATAAGGGCAATTTTTATAGTTTTGCGTATAAGAAGTTTACGCCTGAATATATAGTAATTGAGGCCTGGATTCGTTCCAGTGAGAACTTATTTTTGAGACACTGTTCATACTATTTGCATGTTTTATAGTATATATATTGGTGTATCTCAAATTTATTTTGTATATTTGTGTCCTGAGTACACATTTTCGTCACACTTTGGTACCAATATATAGTTGTATAACCACTTCATGTCAACTTCAAAATCTGAAGATACTTCAGATAGAACAAAGCTTAATATGGATGACATACTTAAGTTCATAGAGGAAAAGTATCAACTTATCCATAAAAGCATTGTTACTGCCTCATCTACAGCTTCCCTTACTTCATCAAGTATAGGAAAACCACAGTCTGACGTGAAACCCAAAACGTCTCTTACAAAACTTCCTCCATTACCACCATTACAAATATTACCCACAACTTTTCCTTGGCTGAATCCCTTGCCAAACCCGGTTAGCAAGCCTGGACCCGGCATCAGCACCAATGTGAGCATGCCTGGACCTAGTATAGGCACCCCTTTATTCACATCCATACCACTCACCACATTACCCCACCCCTCTGTAGCAATACCAAACCCTCCAGTACTACCAAAAAAACCTTGTTTTTCAGTGATGAATCAGTACCTAAGGCAGAGGTACCATTTGTTGTTTAGCGTTATGAGGTAGAATGTCTGTTAACCAATCCTGAACTTAACAGATCACATATATTACAGTTAATCAGAGGATCATTGCGAGGAACAGCGAGAATCATGATCATACCATTTGGTCAGAATGCTACAGTTGTTGATATTCTTGCAAAACTTGATACTGTGTTTTCTGAAGCTTCTACCAAGGAAAATTTATTGACACAGTTTTTCAATTCTTCCCAGAACCCTTCAGAATCAGTCACTTCCTATGCCTGTAGATTGGAAACCCTAATACAAGCTATTACTGACAAAGGCCAACTCTCTGGCTTGCCTCGCAATGACACCCTACGTCATTAATTTGGGACTGGTCTTAGCTCTGACATGCTTCGTCTCCAGACACGGCACAAATATGACTCTCTTGATGATTATAACTTGTTACTTCGAGAAATCGGAAAAGTTGAGAAAGAAATTTCTTCTACACCATGTCTGCCCAATACTTCTTCTCTCCAGTCTAATACAGCTGCGAAGCTGCCAGCAGCAAATCATGTTCCTCTTTCTGCTGAAACCTCTTTTGAACAGCAACTTTTCTCCCTGGAAAAGAAAATGGAGACTAGTATATCCAGTATGGAATCAAAACTATCTTCTTTTCAAGAAAAAATTGATAAAAAATTGACTCAAAATTTGACATGATTTTGCAGAACATGACAGTAAAGACAGTCAGAATTCCAGAACTTTTACACCAGGCAACAGAGACCGTCAGAGAAACAACAACTATAACAACAACAATAACAGAAATGATGGTAACACAAACTTAACCCTCCTTCGCCTTCTCAGGGTTGCTCAAATCCCGATACACCACAACATGTAGGTTGTGGAAGAGGTCAATCCAGTTACCGTGTAAACCAAAACTGAAACCAAAGATACTATGGCAACTAGTCATACCGAGAACCCCCTCTGTCACGGGCGGAACAGGGGAAGGTGTAGAAAATGCCCTTTCAGAATCTTTTGTAAATAGGCTCATTGGTTCTGCAAATGAGAACAATGTTTCTGTTAATGGAAAATCTTTTAAATGTTTACTTGACTCACGTCCTGTGGTGTCTTCTATGAGCCATTCTGCTTTTTAGTCTTAAAACCCCAAAGTTTCTCTACATTCGTTGTATTCTCTGGGACTAACATTGTCAGTGGCGGATGCTTCTACCCTAAACTACTGTGGTTATATAGAAGGAACAGTTTGTGATCCATTTTTATCATCTTTTAATATTGACATACCTGTTCTGGTCCTACCAGATAATGATTAAAACCATTGATGTCCAGTTAATATTGGAACAAATGTACTTCGTCGTTGTAGAGTATTTCTAGATGAAATTCCAGAAGAAGAGACTCTACCTACCGAATGGCAATTAGCCATGGACAGTCTTGATTCCAATACCAATCCCGTCAAGGTATGTGGAAAGAAAAATATTAAATTTGCACCTTTTGAGAGGGTTACAATTAATGGAATGGTCAGTAGCTTTGACCAGTCTGTATCTTCAGTAGTTATTGAGAGCCCTGATTTTTTCCAAGGATACACAGTCTATTCACGTGTAGTTAAATTACACAACACTTCTTCTGCAAAAATACCAGTCAGAATCTGTAACATGACTGCAAAAAATTTGACTTTATAAGCCCAAATCTGATATTTGTACTATATCAGAGGCCAAGGTCATTGATGACATTTCCTGTTACGTTTCTCAGGATATCACTTCAGAGTTACCTCTGAAAGACATTTCAGTGGATACATCCAACTTGACACCTGAGCAAATACTGCGTTTCTAGAAATTATTTGTACTTCCACCAAGGATATTAGCAAAACTGATCTGACCAAACATAAAATTATGTTGGAAAATGAGAGTCCTTTCAAGGAACCCTATCGTCGAATACCACCTGCATTATATGAAGAGGTATGGCAACATGCAAAAGAAATACTAAACGACAAGACCCGTAAAGATGCTTATATGTTACCCCGATTTGATGACACAATTGATGTTTTGACAGGTTCCAAGTTTTTTTCTAAAACAGACCTTCATTCTGCATATTGGCAAATTGAAGTAGAGTCCGACAAGCCATAAACAGCATTTTCAGTTGGTAATTTAGGTTTTTATGAATGGAACCGTATGGAATTCGGACTCTACAATGCCCCGGCTACTTTCAAACGGTGTATGGAAAAATGTATGGGAGACATGCATCTTACAGAGTATCTCATATTTTAAGATGGCATTTTGATTTTTTCAGCCACTTTTGAAGAGCATATTTCTAGATTAGAGTCTGTATTCCAGATACTAAGTGATCACAACTTGCGGATTAAACCATCAAAATGTGAATGTTTTAAGACCTCAGTTACCTATTTAGGACATGTAGTTTCAGATCAGGGCATTGCTACAGACCCCAACAAACTTTCTGCTGTTCAAGAATAGCCAGTCCCAACAATCATTAAGACGCTTAGACAATTTCTGGGTTTTACAGGCTTTTACCGGAAGTTTGTACCTAGGTATGCCCAAATTGTTCAGCCACTGAATAACCTTTTGCAATGCCATGTTCTGAACAAAAAGTCCACCAAGTCAAAAAAGAAGGCCACACTTCCTGCAAAATGGTACATATGTTTTGGGGTGAAGAACAACAGGTGGCATTTGAAACTATCAGACAGAAACTTGTATCAACTCCAGACCTAGGCTATGCTGATTATTCTTTGCCATTCATTCTGCATACAGATGCAAGTTCATTTGGTTTAGGCTCAGTTCTTCTCCAAGAATATTATAATATCAACATTTTTCCTGGAATTAGTAAAAGTACATTCAGTAATTCAAAATGGGCAGATATGATTGCTAAGTTTGGCCTTAAACAACTGATATCAACGCCTGCAAGAATAACTAAGAGAAGTTCTACAGTTATAGACCACATATATACAAATTGCCTTGATCATTTTAAAGAGGCATCTACTTCGAATTTAGCAATTAGTGACCATTATCCTATATGTTTGACTTACTCTGGTAGTTATAAATCAATCAAGAAAAATGATCATAAAGTACCCTCTAGAGCCCAATGTTGCACAGATGCAACAGCACATCATAAATGTTCACTCTGCTATCAAATTTGGATTATTTACATTTTGAAGACTATTCTTAGTTGTACTTGGCATGTATGTGTAAACAAGACAAGTATGTTCCAAACACAATCATGATGAGTTACGTCCCCTTGTTATACATCCGCCATTTGTACCAAGAAAATTGAAAACAATTATTGACTTGTTTTAACAGCTGTACTTTTAAAAGGAAAGAATTAGTTAGCTGGTATTTCTGTGTTCAATCATGGAATTAAAGCTTGATTTTTCACTTGGTAACAATGATTTCTCTATGTCTGGCATATATTTCGAAGATTCATTTTCAGAATTTGCATGTTGCACCTGTGCAACATTGGGCTTTTGTGAAAAGTAAACTTTTACAAGCACATCATACAAGGACATTACTTTCGCAGTTAACTGATTAAATTTCTGCCTTAAATTGTATTTTAAGAATAATTGTAATACATTCCAGTAATTTTCAAATCTTTTCTACTTGAAATCCTTTCCTAGCTACTATAACTAAATAGCAAGGTTTGGAGAATTTCAAAATTTTTCACATTTAGAGTGACCTTGACTCATATAAACAACTTTGATATGATTATTTGATCTTAACCATTGACCATAGTCACTCCATAAACAATATGTGTCATTGAATGTCTATCACTAGTGTTTTTGTAAAATTTGACAGTGAAAGATTATAGAATTTGCGAGTTAATCAAAGCTTAGTTGGACTACCTTTTTTAACCCAGTCAGTGACCTTGACCTTTGACATTGGGACCCGGGAAAGTATAGCGGTCAACTATTGCCCATGACTAACGTTCGTATCAGAGTAGACTTTAGTTCAATGTTGGGTTTTACTTTGAGGTCCCCTAATGTTGATGGGGTGTCAAACCATAATTTTTCCATGGCAGAGGCTTTGTAGAAGTCAATGAATGTATAAAGAGGCTAAACTTTTATTGGTATATGAAATTACCTGTGTATAAGTATTTTTCTTCATTCAAATAGGTGTCAATTATCTTTAATTAGGTCATGGTAATTATAACTAAGTCCTAAAGTAGTTTTAAGTACTAATGTTGCACTGGTGCAACATATACCGTAAAAGCCCAACGTTGCACTCGTGCAACATCAAAAAAAATCTTTACCAAGAACAGTAGACACAAAATTGTTTGGTTATTGAGTATGACTCATCAGTGCCTCCTTATAAACAAACAATCAGAATTTTCCAACAATGGTGACATGGGTTGGGTTCTAGAGGGTTAAGTACAGGTCGTTTAAGAAGTTCAATAAAAAACTATTCCAAAATGACGTTCTTCTCTCTGGTATTGAAAATGTTGAGATTCTCATAGAACCAAACGATGCCTTAGATATGTTCTACAGTATACTAAATGTATTATCCAAACATGCTCCGATAAAAGGAAAGAGAGTTAAGCATGAACACCAACCAGACTGGTTTACGGAAGAAATAAAATCAGTTATACAAGAAAGAGACAATTTGAAGAAAATTGGTAATCATGATAAATATAAAATTCTTAGAAATAAATCGTCAACTCTCATCAAAAGGAGTAAACGCGATTTCTTTAATAAAGCTGTTCAGTGTAATAAAGACTCAGCTTATTTATGGAAAAATCTTAAAGATATCTCTAATCTGAACCATGGAAATAAAATAAAAATGCCACAAAAACTGATAAAATCTGGCGTAGAAATTGAAGGTAGTTTAAATATAGTTGATGAAATAAAAAAAACATTTTAAAAATATTGCAGACATAACATCACAAACCGCATTTTCAAAAGAACACTTTTCCTCTTTAAAAATCAGATTAGATGCAAAATTAAATAGTCGCGAGTTTGACATTAAGTTCATTACACCATTTGAAGTTCGTAAGATTATAGATAAATTAGATATAAATAAATCAACAGGTTTGGACGGGATAGGCCCAAATATTTCGAAATATTGTGGTGATACTATTACACCATGTATAGCGTAAATTATTAACAATAGTATCAGTACTGGAATTTTCCCTAATTAACTGAAGGAAGCTCGTGTGTTAACAATATTCAAGTCAGGTCTCAAAGAAGAAGCTGAAAACTATCGTCCTATTTCTATTCTACCCACCATTTCTAAGATCTATGAACGTCACATAGCTGCTCAAATCCATACTTATTTCAAGACTACTGATGTCATACATAAAACACAATCTGGTTTCAGAAAACATCATTCGTGCAATACAGCTCTCACAAGGTTAATTGATGCTTGGATTAAGGATGTTGATAGTGGAAAAGTAATTGGAACAGTGTTTCTAGATTTAAGAAAAGCATTCGATTTAGTTGACCACGAGATCCTCCTCTATAAATTAAAACTGTATCATTTTTCTGACAAAACGGTCAAATTATTTGTATCGTATTTGTCGAACAGGCGGCAGATGGTTAAAGTAGGAAACGTACAATCTGAGATGCTCACAGTCAAATTGGGTTTGCCACAAGGGTCAATACTTGGACCTCTGTCGGGCGGGCGGGCGGGCGTCAAACATTGGTTTCCGTTGGATAACTTTAGTTAGGAGTGACCAATTGCATTGAAACTTGGTGTGTAGGTAGCTTGCGTGGAGACGCCGCTTGCGATTGTATTTGGGGTCACTAGGGTCAAGGTCAAGGTCACTGTTACTAAAAATAGAAAAACGGTTTCCGCTCAATAAATCGAGCTAGGAGTGAGCGATTACAATGAAACTTGGTCTGTAGGTAGCTTGCGTGGAGACGCCGCTTGGGATTGCATTTGGGGTCACTAGGGTCAAGGTCAAGGTCACAGTTACTAAAAATAGAAAAATGGTTTCCGCTCAATAAATCAAGTTAGGAGTGACCAATTACAATGAAACTTGGTCTGTAGGTAGCTTGCGTGGAGTCGCCGCTTGAGATTGCATTTGGGGTCACTAGGGTCTAGGTCACTGTAACCAAAAATAGAAAAATAGTTTCCGCTCAATAACTCAAGTTAGGAGTGACTAATTGCAATCAAACTCAGTGTGTAGGTAGCTTGCGTAGAGAGGAAGCTTGGAATTGCATTAGGGGTCACTTGGTTTAAGGTCAAGGGCACTGTTACTAAAATAGAAAAATGGTTTCTACTCAATAACTTGAGTTAGGAGTGACCAATTGTAATGAAACTTGGTGTGTAGGTAGCTTGCGTGAACAGGAAGCTTTGGGTCACTATGGTCAAGGTCACTAGGGTCAAGGTCAAGGTCAGTCACTAAAAATAGATTTTTATCTATTTTTAGTTTTTAAATTGTTTTAAGCAAAAAAAACATTTTTGGGGTCAAGGTCACTTGACTCAAGGTCAAGGTCACTGTTACTAAAAATAGATTTTTATTTATTTTTAGTTTTTAGTCTTTCAAAAAAATATTTTTTCGGGGTCAAGGTCACTTGGGTCAAGGTCAAGGTCACTGGTACTAAAAATATATTTTTATTTATTTTTAGTTTTTAGATTGTTTTAAGCCTAAAAAAATTATTCGGGGTCAAGGTCACTAGGGTCAAGGTCAAGTACAGTGTAACTAAAAATAGATTTTTATTTATTTTTAGTTTTTAGATTGTTTTAAGCAAAAAAAATTTTTTCGGGGTCAAGGTCACTAGTGTCAAGGTCAAGGTCAGTGTTACTAAAAATAGTTTTTATATATTTTTAGTTTTTTGAATGTTTTAAGCAAAAAAAAATTTTTCGGGGTCAAGGTCACTAGGGTCAAGGTCAAGGTGAAGGTCACTGTTACTAAAAAAATTGATTTTTATTTATTTTTAGTATTTTGATTGTTTGAAGCAAAAATAATTTTTCGGGGTCAAGGTCACTAGGGTCAAGGTCAAAGTGAAGGCCACTGTTACAAAAAATAGATTTTTATTTATTTTTAGTTTTTAGATTGTTTTAAGCAAAAACATTTTTTTCCGGGGCCAAGGTCACTAGGGTCTAGGTCAAGGTCGGTGTTACTTAAAAATAGATTTTTATTTTTTTTTAGTTTTTAGATTGTTTTAAGCAAAAAAAATTTTTTGGGTCAAGGTCACTTGGCTCAAGGTCAAGGTCACTGTTACTAAAATAGTTTTTTATTTATTTTTAGTATTTTGATTGTTTTAAGCAAAAATATTTTTTTTGGGTCAAGGTCATTAGGGTCAAGGTCAAGGTCACTGTCACTAAAAACAGATTTTTATTTATTTTTAGTTTTTAGATTGTTTTAAGCAAACAAAAAAATGGGGGGTCAAGGTCACTTGGATCAAGGTCAAGGTCACTGTTACTAAAAATATAAATATAGGGGTCAAGGTCACTAGGGTCAAGGTCACTGTTACTAAATATAGATTTTTATTTATTTTTAGTTTTTAGATTGTTTTAAGCAAAAACAAATGGGGGGTCAAGGTCACTAGGGTCAAGGTCACTGTTACTAAAAATGTAAAAAAAAATTAGTTTTTAAATTGTAGCGAAAAAAAATTTGGGCCCAAGGTCACAAGGGTCAAGGTCAAGGGCACTGTTACTAAGATAGGGAGCAGTCAAGATGACTGTATTTTTTTAATTCTACAATTTCTACAGGCGCTGCTTAAACCTGCTTTGGCGGCATTGCCGCGTCTTCTTGTTATACATTAACGATATCACAGTTTCATGTCAAGATTCAAAAATAGATCTATATGCTAATGACTCCACTTTATATGAATCCGAATTCCATCTTAAAGAAATTGAAGAGAAACTGCAAGTAAATCTAAATAATATCATTGACTGGTGCGCAAAAATAATATGTCTTTACATCCGTTAAAGACAAAGTGTATGGTTATCGGATCTACATATAAACTAAAACACACAAACACACTGAATCTAAGTATTAATGGCATACTTTTAGAGAATGCAACAGTCCAAAAAGTACTAGGTGTGTATATTGACAATACCCTAAATTGGCATGCTCATATAGTTTATGTATGTAAAAATCTTAATACCAAAAATAGCATTATTAAAACGCATTTTGTTCCTTCTCACAGATGAGACGAAAATTATGTTTTATAACGCGTACATTTTGCCAATATTCGATTACTGTTGTACAATCTGGGGAAAAGATAACAAAAACTATATGAACAAAATAAACATGCTACAAAAACGAGTTGCAAAAATTATCCTAAATAAGCCGATGAAAACGCCAACATTAGGGCTATATAAACAATTAAAATGGCTTTCTTTTACTGATAGGTGTAAATACCACACTGCTGTTCTTGTGTATAAAGTTATGAATCATATGTCGCCATCATATATGTCAGAGATTTTGATATTTTCCAAAAATGAAAAACATAATCTGCGATCTTCTGTGCACAACGATCTTGTTTTACAAAGAATA
This sequence comes from Saxidomus purpurata, assembly GCA_022818135.1. Classification (NCBI taxonomy): domain Eukaryota; kingdom Metazoa; phylum Mollusca; class Bivalvia; order Venerida; family Veneridae; genus Saxidomus; species Saxidomus purpurata. The sequence goes on from JAFMSR010000007.1 coordinate 15,002,106, forward strand.
CCTCGAACCAATTATTATAAAGATTCATTCTCGTATTTTAGTATGAAAGTTTGGAATGATATTCCGTTTGATATTAGAGGAATTCCTGGACTCAAAACATTTAAATACAAATACAAGAACTATCTATTAAGTAACACTTAACAACTACAGTTTGGACAAATTGTTTGAGTGTCTGTCGTATCAAAAGAAAGTTTCAACAGTTTAATCAATTTTTGTCTCACTTTTGCATATCTAACTTTGCCAAACAAATATACTATTTGAAAAATATGATTGTTCAATTGAAATGTATAACTAGCAAATCATATTTTGTTTCATAATGCTTTATCGACGGTATGTTGTTGTTGTTGCATTTTAATTATTCTTTTATATTGTTGAAGGCCATATGAAAATAAAATTGTTCTAAATTTAAAATTTACTTCTACAAATATATTTCCGCACTAACTTCTGGTCTAAATTTTTGAGTGTCTGTCTTACCAAAAGAAAGTGTCAACAATTTTAACAATTTTTGTCTTACTTTTGTGATATCTTACTTTGCTAAAAAATAGACTTTTGAAAAATATGATTGTTAAATTGTAAAAATGTATAACTAGTAAATCATATTTTGTTTCATATTTCTCTATCAACGGTATGTTATTGTTGCTGCATTTTAATTCTTCTTTTACATTGTTGAAGGCCATATGAAAATAAGATGTATTTTGATTTACATGTAAATCCTTGTATGTCTGATATGTAGCCTTCATGAAATAAATAAACGCAAATATCCAGCACACAAATTAGAATGTTTAGCCCTGAAATGGAGTGTGACTGACACATTTCATGATTATTTGTATGGTAATGAATTTGTAGTCAAAACGGACAGTAACCCCCTGACCTATGTTACCACCACTGCAAAGTTAGAAGCCACACAGCACAGATGGCTTGCTCAACTTTCTAACTATAACTTTACCATAGAATACCGCAGTGGCAAACAGAACATAGATGCCGACGGTCTTTCCAGACGTTATATATTTAACGATGAACTTAAGGCAATCTACCAAGCAGCCATTATTTCTGGCCCTGTATTGAACAGTTCTTCAGGTACTGCAGCTCCTCATGTGGCGAATGAGGAGATGGAAGTATCTGAACCAATGGCTAACATAGATTGGTCCAAGGAGCAAGGTAACGACTCCACTCTTACACAAGCTGTTAACCTCATTCGTAGCGGTTTCCAGCAAGGAGGGAAGAAATCTCGTTCAGAACCACCTGCTGTACAGAAGTTCCTCAGAGAGGCACACAGGCTTGACATCTATGAGGGTCTTTTGCACAGAACCGCTTCTTTAGATGGCCAACTGGTGAAACAGCTAGTCCTTCCACAGTCACACAGGACGATTGCAATACAAGGCATCCACAATGATGCAGGGCACCAGGGGAAAGAAAAGACTCTGTAACTAGCCAAACAAAGATTTTATTTGCCAGGTATGGAGAGGGAAATTCGCAACTGGGTAGAGCAATGCAATCGCTGCATTAGAAGAAAGGTTCCAACTAACCAGCCTGTTGCAGAACTCAAACCCATCCATACTTCCAGACCCATGGAGTTGGTATCTATCCACTTCTTGAAGCTCGAACCAAGTAAAGGTGGTACTGAGAATATTCTTGTTATAGTAGACCATTTCAGCCGTTTTGCACAAGCCTTTCCTTGTCGAAACCAGACTGCTGCTACCACATCAAAGGCACTATACGAAGGATATTTTCGGTACTACGGGTTCCCAGAGCAACTGCATAGTGATCAGGGTTGTAACTTTCTTAGTCCCATAATGCAAGAACTATGCAGGATTGCGGGTATAAAGAAGTCAAGGACCACTCCCTACCATGACATGGGGAATGAAGGAGCTGAACACTGGAATCAAACTCTCCTCAAGATGCTAGGAACACTTGAAAACTGTCAGAAAGCTGATTGAAAGTTCTACATCGCTCCCCTGGTACAGGCCTACAATGCTACAAAGAACGATGTCACAGGATATGCCCCTCACTCTCTCATGTTTGGTTGGCACCCCCGACTACCTATTGATGCATATTTGGGCACAGACCCCTATGAAGAAACATCTCATATGTACCTAAACTTCATCAGCGCCTTCAGTTTACATACCGCCAGGAGTAAGGTGTCTGTCAAGAACAAGTCCCAATATAACCAGAAAGTGAGGCATGCTCGACTGGATATCGATGACCCGTTAGGCGTCAAGCGCCACCTCAAAGATATGGTGAGTTGGTAACTCCCGCACAAGCTGAAACTAACCCAGATTGCGAGCTATTATTTGTGTAAAGCTACTTTTGTCAATTATGATTTTATCAGTCTTATTATAATTATATGATTATTTTGAACGTATTTCTTTGCAGAAATTTATTCAATCAGGAATTAATCATATCTGACATAATTTGACCTTTTCAGGATCTTGTATTATTTCCTGATGTAAAATGTAGGCACAATGCATAAACAGTGTCAAATGTAGCCTTGTCAGTATCAAGCCGAATATCACATTTTAGCATTTAATTGTTTTTAGTCCATATAAATTACACCCCAGATTGTAATTTTGTTTTTATTGTGCTTATTTTGCAGTTTTCGCATTGTGAGTTCAGAGAGTAAATACGGTTTTTGAACGTAATTGATACGTTTATCTGTACCGATACATAGGCAATGTGTTACAAAACAATGAATTTTTATGAAATAACTGAAATATTATCCGTCTTACCTGAAGGCATGATGATCTAATAAATCCAAAGTTTGCTGAATCTTGAACGAAATATTTGGTACATGCAAATAAGGTCAATTTCATATCGTGCTATGTGTACGGGAAAACATAATTTCAGACGAATAGTTCAGACGAGTTAAGCGTTGTCATCATTGCATTTGTATGCAGGAATTATCTGTGTTTTGAGTACAGGTTTCTGTAACGTGGAAATGTCAGGAGCCATTTCCTTAAAGGAAGGGAATGTGTAACCCTGGTATTATTTTGTAATTCGTTTGCTATGCGTAAGTATTGTCCATGTTGTGTCGTCCGTAGTCACCTCACTGCATCGTGTCATATGTACCTAACTGTAACCGTGTATGTACCTAACTGTGTTGTGTCGTCTGTATATATACCTTACTGTGTATTATTTCTATAGGTGGTTGCGCAAGAGATGTCAGCTCGAGTTGAGAGGTCGTATAAATGTGCTCACTAAAACTCCTCGTGAATGATCCTAGTTCTATTCCCGCCTTTCCATTCTTTATTGTGGACACTTCTTCTATTGCGTTTCAAATAAGACGTATTTCACAGTATTGTTATTTACGATATAAGCAAATACATATTTAAGAATCTATTATTTAAATACTTCAAAAGGAGTTGATCCTGGTAAGAGTTTAGATTGTGTTTATACCCCCACAAAACAAAGTTGGGGGGGGGGTATATAGGAGTGAGCTTGTCGGTTTGTTTGTCGGTCGGTCGGTCGGTCGGTCGGTCGGTCGGTCTGTTGGTTTTCATGGTTTCCAGATGATAACTCATGAACGACTTTACCCTTTTGAATAATTTTTGGTACACACGTGCAACTTCATGAAATACAGGTCAAGTTTAAGGTCACGATACGTCAAATTTTCTAAAAAAAGATTATCTTAAAGTTTGAAGTTTAAAAAAACTGTTATTTCGATAGTTATATAACATGAACAAACATTCTAAATGATGTTCGGCTGCATTATCAACATTGCCAACCAGCAACATTTCTTCCGTTTGGGCTGTTGTATTATTTTGTATATACATGTATACCCTAACTCATCTCACAACAGCTGTAAACCTATTTATATAAATAGCACTATGAAATAATAAAACAAATAATGCTTATAGAAGATAGATATAATATATCGAATATTATTCAAAGTTTAGAAGGTCATTCCATTCTGTTTTGTTGTGTTATGTCATTACTTGCCGACTTACTACGCTCTCGGTAAAAAAAGATGAATGTTTGGTTATATAAACCTGGATAAAATCAATTATTTGATCACATTTACATCGCCACGGGGAGTATGGCACTTCCGTGTTTAAAGAAAACAAAGAATAGAAATTAATAGTGACATGTTATCATGAACTGAACGTCATCTCTCAAACGTCGCTCTTTTGACGTTCAAGTGGTATCATTCACGTGTTATTTATGAAAAATCTAGGACGAAGACGTACTGTTTTTATTTCATTATTTGTGTTTAAATATCATCAAATCAACTCTATCTAAATTACATAAATTTTTACCGTCCCGATTTTGAAATATTTTGTAAAACGGCAAAAAGACGTTGAAAAACGATGACGTTTCAAACGTTATTTCAATTGCTTTAAGCGGAATCATGACATGCTTTGTGAAAGAAGGAAAATGTTATTTATATTGATGTATAGTACATTTTTTTCTAAAGACTTTGATCGAATTGACAGAAGGAAAATATGTTAATTATAATAAGGTAGGCTGCCACTAGAGGGCGTTGTTAAATGTCGTCATGTGACGTCACAAAAATATAAACGTAACCATGCGACGCAGATAGACACAATATACAAATGTACCAATTTTTGTATTTTTTACATATTTATACCATATACATGTAGTAGGCGATTCAACTTATCAAATAAAATCGATAAGTCATCGAAGTAACTTTTTTGTAAAAGATTGTCCAAAAAAATATTACTTCACAGTTTCATAAATGATGGCGATGACGTGAAACAACAGGCGAGTTACGGTACATGTTTTTAGTGCAAACCAGTAATAATTCTATTATAGTTTTGCTTCATAAGGGCTATAAAGGATGTGCACGGCTATAATCACACAACGTTCCGTTCCGGAAGTTACATTATAACAAAATGACGGGTTTTGTTTCGAAAGAAAAACTGTTTTTGTCCCGTCTCGCCTCTTCTACTCGTGACCATCCATTGTAAAAGTTATCAGCCTTCCTCGAATTGAACGTGGATACTTGCAACTCGCCTTTACATTTGGCAAACATTTTTAAAGAAAATTATCATCGACATTATCATTCTTTGACATCACGTGTCGGCAAAGCAGATTAAAATTAGTTTCAAGCGGCATGAGGCATAAAATAAAGGGAGACCTAAAATGTCAGTAAAATGATAGAAGCAGGTACATGTGCACATATTATCTTTTACCCTCTTAAAAATAATGGAATCCAATTTTTAGTTTTTAAGAAATTTACTTTCAATTTTGTATAAAACAATGCCGTCGTTGGTGGTCCGACCGTCAAGCAATTTTTTATTCAAGTATACTTATCGGCCGTGCCATTTTTTTTTAATGTTCACTGATCAAAAGGGGCGAAGGGAGGCGTTGGTGTAGAGGTTAAGGCGTCTACCGCCCATCTCGGAGGTTGCGGGTTCGAGCCCAACTTGGGTCACGACCGTATCTCCTCATATGACTCAAGTACTGGTTTTTCCAGGAAGCGTACTCGAGAGTGACTCGATAAGCAACAAGCTCTCTTCACAATCAAGCTAAAATAAATTAGTATTAAACTATAAACTAAAAGGGCTGAAGCACTGACCTGGTAATGCAATTATCTAGCACACGTGCTTGAACTTATACCCAGCTTAATTGAAAGAAATGGACTTGCACATTTTCCAAATTGGACAACACATTTATTTTCTGGAAAAAATGGTTGATGAAAATTAACTGACTGAACAGTGAACCACGGGTCGCCAAGGCAGAATTATTTACCTAAGCAGTGTAAGTGGCAATTGATCGGCTGCTGTTATCGATTACTTTCTCTTAGGTTGCAAAAGACCCAATTAGTAATTGTTTTTTAAGCTTGTCTCATAAACAGAGATGTGTGAAATATTTTTTGTTTTAATACGTCTCTGTCTCAAACGGGGAAACAATGACACGGCAGTTGGCTGATCTTTAATTAAGTTTTTAACGAATGTTTATGTGCATTGCGCCAAAAGCAAGACAATAAAATGTTTTATATATCCGTATAAACATTTTGCAAGCTCTGCGACTATAGCAACTCTCTCAGTGTATTGATACATTTAATATATGAAGAGAAAATTTAATGCAATCATTTTTCAAGAGTTTTTATGTACATAAAGAAACTTACGAACACAAAATAGCTGTTACTCTTTATATCTGACAACATAAAAGCTACATGTATCCTGGAATGATAGACAGAATTACATAAAATTACAATACTGAATTACATAAAATAACATCATTGAATTACATAAAATAACAATACTGAATTACAGAAAATTACAACATTGAATTACAAAAATGACAACATTGAATTACAGAAAATAACAATTTTGCCGAATTACAGGAAATTCCATAATTTAATTACAGAAAAGAACAACATTGAATTACAGAAAACAACAACCGAATTACAGAAAATAACAACTGAATTACAGAAAAAAACAACATTGAATTATAGAAAACAACAACATTGAATTACAGGAAACAACAGCATAAACAGGGAATCGGAAGTATTTGACATAAGTTCAAATAAACTCGACCAGAATGCTCTTTGGTCCGAACACGGGACAAATACCACACAGAATCCAAGCACGACTACTACCGACCAATATTTTTCTACAATATGTTTTTTGCTCTTCTTTATACAAGACTCAAAGCAGATGTGTCGATTTCAGTAATTACATACGGATTATTAACGGACGTGTTAACAATTCGAACGAATGCCACATAAGCATCTACTTACATAAATTTCCATTCTTGACTAAAACAATACGATCAAAAAATATTGTCTTTCTCTGCAATTTTGACCGAACTTGGAAACCACCCGATAAACATGAATAATGTTCCCTGATGGAATTGTAAATGACAGTATGAAATCATAAAATATTTGTCAATTTGCTTTTGAAAGCATACGACAGATTTTTATGTTATGGTACATTGAACACTATTTAGGAACAATTGCCGCACCTGTCGTCTCGTGTTTGTATGCACAGCGTCATGAATGTTTGATGACCGACAAGGCAATATAGTTAGGTATGAAAAGAAGTCTGGAGGTTTCACCGGTTGCCGTACACAAACTATTTAAATAAAGCTTTGCGGGAACAATTTTAATTTGATATGTTGACAGGCGAAATAGTATTAGTTTTGGTTTATGCATTATAGGTATTGTTGGGTGGTAATGTGAATATTCCAGTTGTTTCATTTCATGAATTCATAATAACTGACGTAGGCTGCTGTAACAATATAAAAAAACCCACACCATTCGATGTTCAATTTATCGCTGACTAGCCTTGAAATGTTGTTCCATTTATACGGAAAAAATTCAAGGTACATACAAAAGCAGTTAACACGGCAAGGCGGGGGGCTTTAACGAACTCTGAATGACTTTTGCTAGCGTTGCGCGCAGTATACCACTTCATTTTTACGGAATCCACATAGTGATGAATTTCTTCGTGTGAAACATTTCTGATAATGTTCAATTCACTGTCCCATGCCTATACCAAGTTTGATCACAAACATCCAACTCTCTTGCACAGTGGGTCGCTTTTTACTAACAATATCATTGACTGTTAAAACTAACGACTCTAAGGAATATACCTACTGCATAATACTATAAGGAACTGTGAGTTCCCCAAAAGCCGATTCCACCCGAATACTTGTAAAGGGACATGGTCTATTCTGCAGACTTTTTTAATCAAAGTGCCAGGGTGAGCTATTAAAAACGCACAACAATAATGTAAATAATTAACTGTGTTTCATATTTTTGACAAATCTACTTCGATAACCTATCGATATATTTATATTGATTGAATCACCTATTATATGGTAGCAAAATAAAAACAATTCAGACAGGGTCACCGTACAAAATTCTGGGTAAAATGATGAATTATTTCCAAAAGAAGCTTTCAAAATACAGCGTTATTTTCGTCAAAATCGGCACATTTTACAGCGTATTGCTAACGAATACACTTATTATTTTATGAACAAGTAGTAAATGTTTAGACTGAATTAGAAATACAACTTTATTCTTCTAAATCCGTTCAAAAATACCAGAGAAACGAACGTTTATATTCAAGCACCCTTTAGAAATGGGTAGGGCGGTAAATGACGTCGTGACGTCAACGTCTCGTGCGAGTTTTCCTTTCAAATAGCACCACGTTAAAGCTGATATATTATAAATTACATATGCCAAATATGACAGTTTTCATAGAAGGTCGACATATTCAGACGTAAGGTGTGGAGTTACCTTAATTAAATTATAGTTCTTGGACACTGCACTGCATCATAATGTCCTCTATGACTGAATGCAATTTGAATCAATTCAGTTCAGCACTTAAGGATTAATGGCCCTGACAAGAAAAAATTAAAATAAGAGATAATTCAAAAATAGGACGAGCTAGATTTAAGATCCTTGTACATGGCACTTCCTATAAATGTCCACTGTCTGTGTGTAAAGTTTAAAGAAATTCCCTTGAATACTTTCGGAGTTATGCTCCGGACAAACGTGTTATATGAAAATTCAATAATGGGAGGTAACTCGAAAAAAGAGTAATGTATGGTTATGGTTCTTCGACACTGCACTGCATACTGTCCTCTTTAAGTGTGTGCAATTTGAATCAATTCGGTTGAGTACTTAAGGAGTTATTGCTCGGACAAGACAATTCAATAAAAGGAGGTAATGCAAAAGTAGGACAAGCTAGAGTTAAGGTTCTAGTACACTATACTTTCGCACAATGTCTTTCGTCTGTGTGTAAGTTTAAATGAGTTTCCTTGAATACATTCATAGTTATGCTCCGGACAAAAGTGTTACGGAAAGACGGACGGACGGACGGACAGACAGACAAGCTGAATCCAGTATACCCCAAACCTTACACTTTTTGTATTGTTTATCTGGCGGTTGGTTGCATAAAGTATATCATGCATTTGTAAGACGTATGTTTAGTTTACACTTAAATATTCCTCAAGACTATGCAGTTTTTTGCCGATGACTTTTATTTGCAACATTTGCAACACACGAAATGCAACAGAAGTAAACACAATATAAAGCGTGTGTGTTGCAATAAACGTTAAGGCAATAACAGACACGGCATTTACCAGCATCATCACACCACAATGACTAGGTTAAGTTGTCAGATATTTTACAGCATCATATTTAATCAGTCTCCTCTCTACCAATACTATACACAGTTTGATAGGAACCTGTATCAACAGATAATCATCAGTAAACGAGAAAACACATTGTTTCTGAATAGCAATAAGCGTGATGGTAGGTCGGAAAATGACGGTTCACTGCTTGAGATTAGTTAATTTGCAACCAGACATTTGAAAATGTCGAGTGTCATGCACGTTTTCGACGTTGTAAATTTTGTCAACATTCGAAAAATGTGCAGATAATATAGATTATAAATGGTTTTGAAAATGAGTCTTATCTACGTAACATTTCTCACTGGTTGAGTTCATAATGGCATAAGGGAGACAATTCCATCAAAAGGAATTATATCGTTATATCAATTTACATTCCCTGTCTCTAAATTGTATTTCAGTGGCTCTCATATTATTATCTAGTTGGCCTACAGAAAATAAAATGATTACATCATACGGAATTCTTTGGGTGTGATTGGCACAGATAGATTCGTTTCACATGAACAGAGAATGCAACGACTTTAAGTAACATATTTTGTAAGTTGTATCTCCATAGGTGTTTGCCTGCCTAGATTTAAATGTTTATGTTTTTTGTATTTATTCGGGAGATCTGAAGACAATTATGGCATGAATTTCCTGTTTCTGTTACATTGTGGAGGGGTTCTCAACGCTTCATAAGTATTGTTGCATTTGACCGTTATGCGATATAACCTTGCTTTATAACTGACGTATTTGGCAACCTTCATAATTATAATGCCAACACATATACTTGTACATGTACAAACTAGTTATTATTGTCACACGGATCTAAACTAAAGAGTGATATGTATTTTATTTTAACAACAGATTAAAAATTTTATTGCAAAATCTGACTTAGAGATATCAAAGTTGGAAGGAAACAGAACGTTAATACTAATAGATAGTGAATTAGGGGGCATCATTGTATTACAGGAACCAGGGGTCTTGATAATTATTCCATGTTTTGTTTTGTTCTACATGTGCCAATGAGTACAGTGCTTAAATTAAACAAGAACCGTTGTAAATATTTGATTTATTTTTCGGGGAGACAGGTTATGAGGTTAATGTCAAAACGATTTCTCCGTTAACCATTGAAAACGTTATAAATATATTTTTATCTAACAATTAAAATTTGTCCACCAATTTTTCGAGATCTGAACTTATACGAAAAATCCTCAGGTGCCAAACTTAATAAAGAAAAAACGAAGGAATTATTCATCGGGAAAAGTAAAAATGTAAAACCGACATTTAATGAAATAGGATGGACTAAAGACTATGTAAAACCATTGGTATATGTCACGGATATAATGTTGAAAATGATAAGTATTGGAGAAACAGAATCAACAAAATTAAATCTTGCCTCCAAGTTTGGAAATCACGGAATCGCTCAATCACTGGCAAGATTATTATCGTAAAAACATTCATTTACTCTGCGATAAATTTTGAAATTGAAACAAAAAGCATAAACGATAAATTCTGCAAAGAAATTGATGATTTAGTTTTGAGTTTTATCTGGAACGGAAAAAAGTCTCTAGTTTCTGCTAAAAATATGAAAAATAGAGATACAGGCGGATTTAATCTTTATAAAGTATCGGACATTGTCTCAGCTCATAGAATCAAACTGTTGTATAAAATAATTCAAAAAGATGTACAAATATGGAATGCAATTGGGAGGCATGTGCTCAAAACAATTGTTTCAGGATTTAATCAAAACTTTCTTTTAATATGTACCTTTTCTAGTCTTGAAAGAGTAACATTGAGGAGAACAATATCTGATTTTTATATTGAAGCTCTTAATTGTTGGAACATTTTTGTAAAGTCTTTTAAACCCAAGTCTAAACAGGAAATCTTATCTTCGAGTCTCTTTGGTAATCACGCCATGCGTTACAGACGCAAACCGTTAATGTTTAAACCGTTTCTATTGAGCAACATTACACATGTCAGAGACATTTGGGACGAACAGTCCGGAAGTTTCATAAATGAAAACATTCTGTTAACTAAAATACGGATCAGAACAAAATGGGTACAGAATTGGATGAATTTAAAAGAAAGCATCCCTCAAGAATATATCAGAATATTACGAGATCAACAGAATAGACAGTCAACAGGTTGAATGCATATTTCATTATACACGCTCTTTGACGCTTTGCATAAAACTATAAAACCAGATAACCTTCGTATCACGCAGATCAATTTACAGTTACTATCAGAATGCAGTTTAAAAAACATCAACAACAGAAGAGAAATGGTCAATAAAACTTAACATAAATAATACTTTCTGCTGGAATAAAACCTGGTTAAATGTACATTCAGCACATTGTTCAATGAAAGCAAAAGAATTTCAGTGGAAAATAATTCATAATGTAGTACATAATGAGCACAAATTAAATCTAATGAATTTATCTGCTGGTATATGTAACCTATGTAAAGTAGAGAGAGAAATAGTACTTGTTCACGGACTGCAGGGAAATAACACCTTTCTGGGCTTTAACAGTTTCTTTAATTACAAATCTAACAAAAATGCATAACGAAAAAGAAATACAGTTAACATTATTAGAAAAAATGTTTGGAGTATATAGCCACAGTAGAAGAATACAAAATTATAAACACACTTGTTTTTGAAACAAAATGGCATATTTGGAACTATAGGAATGATATGAAATTTTCAGTTCAAAGTGTGTCAAATAGGAAACATATAAATTTCTAGCAAATTTAATTTCCACGGCCGGTGTACACCATATAAAACATTACGAATGAGATGTGGTAACTAATCTTTCGGTATATGTATGTGTTATATCTTAACCACAAATATGCTCTTAATTTTCATTTTTCTCAAGGGTTCACGATTATGATGTGGTGACAAAAAAGAAGCAAAACACTTATTTGTAAAGAATCAGTCATTATTCTTGTTTTTTTCGGTTAAGAAACAAGGACATAATGCATTTTTAGTTTCTTACTTGTGTTTGGTATTTTTGCTCTTTTGTTTACATTTTCAAATACTGATCTTATTTTGTTTTTGTCAAAATGATCGAAAAAATGCTTTAATAACAACGATAAAACTGAACAATAAGCATGCAAATATGGAAATCGTGAAATATTGAACTTCACGATTTCACGATTTCAAGAATTCGCGATTTCAGGAGTTCAGGCTTGTGGCGTAAAATTTGGAAATCGTGAAATCGTGAAGTATTGAACTTCACGATTTCACGATTTCAAGAATTTGCGATTTCACGAGTTCAGGCTTTTGGCGTGATATTTGGAAATCGTGAACTCGTGAAGTATTGGATTCAGGAGTTCAAGCTTTTGGCGTGAAATCTTGAAATCGTGAAGTATTGAACTTCACGATTTCAAGAATTCGCGATTTCACGAGTTCGGTCTTTTGGCGTGAAATCTGGAAATCGTGAAATATTGAACTCACGATTCCACAATTTCAAGAATTCGCGAATTCACGAGTTCAGGCTTTCGGCGTGAAATTTGGAAATCGTGAAATCGTGAAATATTGAACTTCACGATTTCAAGAATTCGCGAGTTCAGGCTGAAAAGACTGAACTCGTGAAATCGCGAATTATTGAAATCGTGAAATCGTGAAGTTCAATACTTCACGATTTCACGATTTCCAGATTTGACGCCAAAAGCCTGAACTCCTGAAATCGCGAATTCGTGAAATTGTGAAGTTCAATATTTCACTATTTCACGATTTCACGATTTCAATATTTCAATATTTCAATTATTCAATATTTCACAACTTCATAAATTCACAATTTCCATATTTCAATTTTTCATTCATTCACGATTTCACGATTTCCAAATTTCACGCCACAAGCCTAAACTCCTGAATTCGCGAATTCTTGAAATCGTGAAGTTCAATACTTTACCATTTCACGATTTCCAAATTTTAAGCCACAAGCCTGAACTCCTGAATTCACGAATTCTTGAAATTATTAAATTATCTTGTATTAAACTTCACGATTTCACGATTTCAAGATTTCACGCCAAAAGACTGAACTCGTGAAATCGCGAATTCTTGAAATCGTGAAGTTTAATACTTCACGATTTCTCGATTTCAAGATTTCACGCCAAAAGTCTGAACTCCTGAAATCGCGAATTCTTGAAATCGTGAAGTTCAATATTTCACGATTTCTAGATTTCACGCCAAAAGCCTGAACTCGTGAAATCGCGAATTCTTGAAATCGTGAAGTTCAATATTTAACGATTTCACGATTTCCAAATGTCACGCCGAAAGCCTGAACTCGTGAATTCGCGAATTCTTGAAATCGTGAAGTTCAATACTTGAATTCTTGAAATTGTGAAATTTCAATATTTCAATATTTTACGACTTCATAAATTCACGATTTCAATATTTCAATTATTCATTTATTCAAGATTTCAATATTTCATTATTTCACAATTTCAAGAATTCCCGATTTCATTTAAATACTTCATAATTTCTACTTAACGAATTCATACTCAGACATCGTGAAGTCTTGAAATTGAAAGGTCACCACCGGTCTTTTGTACATTTCAGATCGGCAATTGCATTGCCTCTCATACAACATTACTGAGTCTTGCTTAAACTCAATGAGTGCATAGAGGACACGGCGGGTTTGAAAAAATACAACTTTCCAGGACAACAAACTCAATGACATGTTTTTTTGTTTATTCATACCTTTACAAATTGAAAACAGCTACATTGTACAATATGCGCACAAAGTAAATAAATGCTTTAACTAAAATATTAAGTTATTAAAATAATTTTATCGTAAATTGCACATGTCTTAAATAGTTAAAGAATTCATTCATATTTCAACCTTAACTGACACAGTCATATATAACTGGTTTGTAAGATCTATGAGGAACTGGTGTCTAAGTAATAATGTTTCTAGTGGTACATGAGCATGCTCCACTCTGGATTAATTTCGACTTTGCTTTCTCAATATGTCGTAGGTTCAGCTCTTCGGCATCTCAAATATATCCCAAATATATAGGCGTAAAGCCGTTGTACATTAAGTCCGGTGGTTTGTATACAAGGTTATGTTTCCTTTTAAACTGCTTTATAATCTGTGAGGAAAACCATATTCTTACTTAAACATGAGTCAGTGCGTCCTGCTAATAGACGATCGTGTACAAAACGTTAACAAAAATAAAAAACATATGCCATTAATATGTTGCATTGATTTTCTCTGCATTGGTCGTCAATTAGAAATATACCACAGAGGATTTTGTTCCACTAATGACTCTATTTACAGAAGTAGTGCAGTGATTGAATGCCGTTGCATTTACTTTTAATTATTTTGATTCTTCTATTCTGTGTATAATAATATACCTAAAAGCTATATCTTGGTCTGATTTCTATCTCATGATAAATGTACTACATTATTTATATGTGTGTACACTGAGAAGTACTCAATATAACGCGTTTGATCGCTAAAATAAAATTGTCTTCGTAGTGTGTGAAAAGGGGAGATGTAATGTTTATTTTCCTTGGAATAATTACGTTTTTTCTATCTAAAATTTAAATAGGAAAAGAATATACAAAATATACATATATTAAGGTCACGACATAATTTCAAAATAAGCGTCTCAGGTTAAACCGCTATTTGTCTTTTAATTGTTAAAATTATTGGCAAATAAACAACTACATTTGTACATGAAGCTCGATGTTCAATGCATAAAGTTGACCACTTTTGTAGACTATTATTGTTTGAATCTTTTGTTGTACCACAGATCCTTTCACATAAAATGGTAAAATTTAAAATGAGAAAACAACAACCTTTTTCTTTATCGTGCTATAAAATAAATAATTAAATATCTAATACGCATTTTAAAAGAAGACAAATATGTAAAGATAAAATAAACTGAAGTGATGGTCAATTCGCATTTTAGATTATTTTGTCAAAATTAGCATAAAACCCAATTTCGCAACTTCATGCTTTAAGTTTGCTCACTATCCCGCATTATTAAAATTCACTTGAAAGTAGAATTTACAAACGAATATTAAATTTTACAGTTGAATTGCTTTATTTTCTTTTTGATCGAATATGCAATATACACCGGATGCGCCTGTGAAAAGGGCGGGTATACCTTTTGGACATCAGAAGAAGGATCCCGTAATTTATTCACAGAGGGTATTCTTCTTCGGGAAATTTCAAAGTACTAGCGATAAGCCGTTGATAACGGCATCTCCCTTGGTAAACACGAGAAGAACATTAAATTGATAATACTTTAAACCGGCGACAAATCCATTTGTTTTTGGTTGTTCTAAGAGACTTGTTGCGGGAAAGTTGTCAATGTCAATCTTGCCTGACATGTGTTCACATATATATCTTGTATTTTCTTTGCTTTTCTTCCAACTTTCGACAAATTGTGTGCACAAAATCTCAAAATCATGTTTAAGTATTGAAGTTATTACTTTTATCACGCCATTTTGTCAATAAAGATTATCCACACATTTTACACAAAACTCACTTACTTACACAAGACATATTTTCTGCATTAGGGTTACGTTTGGCAAAGTGCATGTCAATTTATTCTGTTTGTTCGTGAGAAGTCTTGTCGCTAATCATGAAATATATACATTGTACTGATATACAGAAGAAATGGAGTTCTAAAATCAGAAAGATTTCGCGACCGACACCTTTACCGCCAAACGTGGCAAATATTGATATCTGCAGATTCGTTCGTAATAAGTCTATGACAGTATTCCAATAAGGCGTCTTTCTTTATGTTATATCACCCTTCAAAATAGAGCTAAACACAGTAGTAGATCCTTTGAAAACATGTTAGAATAAAGTTATAACAAGTTGTTCACCTTATTGACGGCTATCAATGAAACTATACCCAACAGAGACGGTAGATTTTCAATTTTGGACTAGGATATTTAAAAAGAATTTTAAAGATTTCTACTGTTACACAAATTCATTTGATTAAATTATAACTTTGATAAGTCCATTGATTATTTTCAGGATTGGTCATTTATTAGAAATGGAACAGGAGGATATATTCAACTAATAAGACTTCTGGAAATACATTTAATGCCTTAACTATTTCGTGAAACTTCCAACCGACGTTAGATAAAAAGACCATACAATGTTTATTGATCACGAAGTCAGAACAGTGTTTCATAAGAAAGAAAAAAAGTGTTTATCTTCAAAAGCGATGTGTTTTGTGTGAGACATGCATTTGATATGTGACATTTACTGGATACAGCGATGAGAGTGCATTTGAGGCATACTTTTGGTATAGGTTAGTGTTCGTATTGATGCATTTACGAAAATAATTTGGTCTGGTGTGGCGCATGGCGCTCAGCCAATTTATCGTAGTAAATGTATCAAAACTATTCTAAGTTAGTGTTTGAAAATTCTTTTTTGTATATCAGCTTTGTATTGATTAACCCAAGTTAAAGTGCAGTGAAAATTAGGCTGCGATTGGAGTAAAAATTACTCCAAACTTAACCGGTGCAAATGAGATGGTTGCGGTGTGTTCCTTTAATTGTTCGTTTTGTCCTCGTGTGTTTGCTTTGTATGCTAGTGTGTGTTGGTAGTGTATATGTGTGTGTGTACATGATTGTGTGTGTGTGTCGTGTGTGTGTGTGTGTGTGTGTGTGTGTGTGTGTGTGTGTGTGTGTGTGTGTGTGTGTGTGTGTGTGTGTGTGTTGGTGGTGTGCACTTCTGGGTGCTGTGGGGCTCGTTTTGGGGAGGCTGCGTTTTTGGTACGTTGCATTCCCTGTTTGATATTATGTTTGTTTTTATGCTCACAACTGTGTTGTTTGTGCCGTGTGGCGGCCGTAAAAAGTCTCCCCGTACATTCAATCAATGTTGTTATATTTTCATCCTTCAGGGATTGTTATTCGTTCTAAACCCTCGGCCTCTGTCAAGATGAGGAGTATTTTATACCGTGTTGAAGGTTCTGTGTTCACTGGCATTCGGGTCCATGCTAGTTATCCCGTCCTATTGTATTGTGCGACCTCCAGCGCGATTAACCAGGTTGTGTTTAATTGTCGCTTAATATTTTCACTTGACGAATTGATACTGATGACTTTTCTACCCGAACGCCACTTTTCACAGAATGGTATTACAAAATTACATTACATGAGTACATATAATATAGTTCTTCCGAAATTAATTCTTTCACCTCTTCGGTTACACTCTGCATCATCTGTACATCTGCCTAATAACAACAGTACTTTTTTAAGACATACACCATCTATCTGCCTTTCTCCTTTAAAGCTACATTCTGCACAGTCATTTTATATTCCACGTACTCATTTTAATTCTCCAGCTGTTTTTCGTAATAATCTACGTATTCGTCTATCACCTTTAACTTCTACTATACTGAAGAAATATAAAATAAAACATACAAATTTTCCGCAGAGATGTAGAGGGTACCGTTCTATTAACAAGTGCAATGCTAAGAGGTGCGGTTGTTGCAATCATTTATCGCACAGGTCTACTATTACCTCAAATGTTAACGGCAGAACTTTTAATGTGGTACTTAACTCTGACGTTGATTGAAATGCGTCCCACATGATTTATGTACTGACTTGAAACGCACCCAGTTGTGGTATTCAGTATGTTGGGCAAACTGGGCGATCTTTAAAAATTCGTTTCCGCGAGCATTCTTACAAAATGCGAAGTCGGAACAAGTTCACTACATTTTTATATCAACACTTTCGTAAATCTGGCCATACAATTGATCAGGTAACCATTCAGCCAGTAGAGCAAATCGTCTATGATATAAATTGTACATCTAGTTTTAAAATCAAAGCCAGACATTTAGCAGAATTCAAATGGATT
This sequence comes from Saxidomus purpurata, assembly GCA_022818135.1. Taxonomy (NCBI): domain Eukaryota; kingdom Metazoa; phylum Mollusca; class Bivalvia; order Venerida; family Veneridae; genus Saxidomus; species Saxidomus purpurata. The sequence goes on from JAFMSR010000007.1 coordinate 15,020,018, forward strand.
AAAAATTTAGGGTCACCGTTTCCGTTGGGCTTAAATGATAATATTTATCAAGAAGGTAATATCTCTAAACACCCTGATATCGATATATTTTCAATTTTAAATATTAGGAAACGTAAATCTAGGTCTCATGGAATTAGACGCAATGGTAATATTAAGCGCAAATCAAAAGTCAATATTTCTGTTGCAGACCTCGATATAATTCTTTCAAACTCTGGTAGACATTCAATGCTTTCTCGTCTCACATCTTTATCTATTCAGTCTCTTAAAAAACTAGACGAGGAAGCGGACCAGTACGTTATTCAAACAGATCCGTTTTACACTGTGTCATATCTTATCCAACATTACACACAACACGTTCTCCGTCCACACATTGACACTCAATCTGATCATGATAGACATTTTCTTAAAATTCATTTCATTAATAAAGGTATTGACTTCATCGATGTACCCAGTATATTTCGTGATAGACGTGTCATTGATTCTGTGCCTAAGTATTTCCGAAACTCCGAAGTTCCTATTATCTGTTATAAATATAAAACACCTGTTAGAAATGTTATATTCAATTACAATAAAATTGTTTCCGACCTAGATGTTCAAACAAATACCCCTTCTTACTGCGAATGTAAAAACTCGAAATTTTGCTATTCAGATGCCGGTCATGTCATCACTGGTAATTTTGATATTATTAAAGACAAGCGTATTCGTAATTTATTCTTTAAAGGACCAAAATACAGAATTCCTTCTACTATTGATTTTCATGCTTGTCGTGGTCATATTGCGGAATCCATCGAAACTTTTTGTGTTAAATGGTGTCGTCGTGAGAATGCTGATCCAAATGCATTAACGTCTTGGAAACGAAGTATTTTTAACATTGTCGATTCTCGTATAAAATTTTACCAAACAAATGAACACCTACTTCCGTCAAAACCCAAGTTTACTTTAAGACATCTGAAAAAGGAAATCCAAGAATTTCATTCTAAGTATGTCTTAGTTCCAGCAGACAAGGCGGCCAACAATATTATCATCATTTGACGCCTACATTATATTAATGTTTTACAAAACGAACTAAATAGCACTAAAGCTTATATATTGAGTCCTTCCGTTGAACAAAATGTGGTCACTGATCACATCAGTGAAGTTTCTAATTTGAAAGTTCGTATAGATGATCAACATATTAAACTTCCTACTATGTACTGGATTCCTAAATTACATAAACAACCATATAAAGCTCGTTTCATCGCTAATTCAAGCTCTTGTACCACTACAAATATTTCAAAACTATTAACATCTTGCCTAACTGCTATAAAAGCCCACGTGAAAAGATATTGTGATAAAGTATACGAAAACTCTGGTAAACATTTATTTTGGTCGATCAAAAATTCTGGCGAAATCCTGGATAAGTTTAAAGTTAATAATTACAAAGTAACTTCAGTCAGTACATACGATTTTTCTACTCTGTATACCACTTTACCACATAATTTGATAAATGACAAGCTAACTGCCCTAATTCAAAAGACTTTTGCCAGGGAGAATGTTACATTTCTCGCCTGCAATTTCGATAAAGCTTTTTTTACTAGCTGTATTGTTAAACATTATACTATGTGGACCTGTGACGAAGTTTGTAAAGCCCTTTCCTTTTTATTGAACAACATTTATATAAGGTTTGGGAATGCAGTTTTCAGACAAGTAATCGGTATTCCCATGGGAACAAATTGTGCACCCCTTGTCGCAGATTTGTTTTTATATTGTTATGAAAGAGACTTTATGTTGAGTCTTTCTCCAGACACGCAGGCAGACATTATTACTGCTTTTAATAATACATCACGCTATCTGGATGATATTCTTAATACGGATAACCCGTTTTTTGGTCAATTGGTGGACACTATTTATCCCCGGGAACTCCAGTTAATTAAAACTAACAATTTGGATACTGGTGCTTCATTTTTAGATTTACATCTCTCTATTTATAACAATATTATACATACCAAAATTTATGACAAGAGGGATGATTTTAATTTTAGTATTGTAAATTTCCCCCATTTGGATGGGGATGTACCTCATGCTACATCTTATGGGGTATACATTTCTCAGTTAATTCGGTTTGCCAGAGCGTGTAGTTTTGTTGAGGATTTCAATGAACGTAATCAATATATTACAAATAAACTTCTTCAACAGGGCTACCGTTATTACAAATTGCGTAAATATTTTGCTAAATTTTACTATCGTAATTCTGATTTGGTTTTGAAATTCAATAGTAATCTAAAGACTCTTCTGCGAGAAGGTATTTCAAAACCCGATTTTTATGGGGATGTGGTTTACAAACTTCGTAAGATTTTGGGTCATGGCAATTTTCCAACTGTATTTGCTAAAATTATAAAACGTTTTGTTAAAAGAGGTTACGACCCAACTGTTTTGAGACACACCGCATGTTTGGTGTTCAACCCGTTTACAGTTGGACGCTATGCTTCCCTCTTTGATTGTGTCTGACGGAAGAGGGGGAGGACTCTGTGATGGGCAGTTTTTAAATCCCACTGGGACGAAACTGTTTTGATTTCTGTCCTCTGGCCTGTTTCGTCGGGCCCTTAAGGGTGTTTCTCTTGGTGCTCTGCCTTCTGCAAAGGCATTGAGTACATACGTTTTTTGGTTCTCAAGGTTTGCTTTTTATATATTTATACACGAGCATTTTTGTGTTTTACATACCATGCCTTTTGTTTCCATTGCGTGTGTTAGAGATTCACCTAGCAGGGGTTACTTTTATTTACACTGTCCTGTGACTTTGGAACATGGTGGGGGTAAGAGTGAGGTTGGGTGCGCACCATAAACCGGTTTAAGCTCCCCAGTGGTGTTTTTGCCACTGACCGTTCCAAGGCGGTGCCCCACTGTGTTCCTTTAATTGTTCGTTTTGTCCTCGTGTGTTTGCTTTGTATGCTAGTGTGTGTTGGTATGTGTGTGTGTGTGTGTGTGTGTGTGTGTGTGTGTGTGTGTGTGTGTGTGTGTGTGTGTGTGTGTGTGTGTGTGTGTGTGTGTGTGTGTGTGTGTGTGTGTGTGTGTGTGTGTGTGTGTGTGTGTGTGTGTGTGTGTGTGTGTGTGTGTGTGTGTGTGTGTGTGTGTGTGTGTGTGTGTGTGTGTGTGTGTGTGTGTGTGTGTGTGTGTGTGTGTGTGTGTGTGTGTGTGTGTGTGTGTGTGTGTGTGTGTGTGTGTGTGTGTGTGTGTGTGTGTGTGTGTACATGATTGTGTGTGTGTGTGTGTACATGATTGTGTGTGTGTGTGTGTTGTGTGTGTGTGTGTGTGTGTGTGTGTGTGTGTTGGTGGTGGGCACTTCTGGGTGCTGTGGGGCTCGTTTTGGGGAGGCTGCGTTTTTGGTACGTGGCATTCCCTGTTTGATATTATTTTTGTTTTTTTACATTTATCTAAGATGAACTGGTTATACACGCAGCGGTAGTATCATGTGCATCGGTGCTATACACTGGGCATGTAAAAGAACCAAGGGGCTATTCGTGAAAGAGCTAGGGTCTGGTATCCGGGTTCCCTTGTATCTGCATCTGTATCTTCAATCTGTACCTGTCAGGGGTCTTAGGAGATATCTCAGGCTCGTTCGAGACTATTTACACCCTAGATGAAGAAGCTTTCGTCTATGTTCAGTATCTTATGTTTGGTAATAAATATGTCATTGCTCATTATCATAACAGTAGTTATCAGTGAATAATGTGTCTAAAAATCGTGTCGGGCACTTTGAACGTTATTATCACTTTAAGTTTCATTCAATACTCATATCAAGAAAAGAAGTTGCCCAATACAAATTTAACAAACGCGGATTGTTACATAAGGCACAATTCGTTTGATTCGCAGACACTCATGATAGCATGACGGACAAAGATTGCTCATTAAATTGAGAAATACAATTAAAACGCTCTATAAAGAGTATTGACTTGTCAGAACAGTATTCTAGTGAAACAGATATTTAAATAGATTGATTCTTTTCATTCTTAGGTATCTTCTCATTTTTCATGAAGGGAGAAGGGGCTCGAAATCTGCAGAACCACTCATGCTAGTTTCAAAGTGTATACTTACTGTCATGTGGAAAGATTTCTCGACATAGGTCTTTTGCAAATAATAGAAAATCATTTAGAACAATATAACTTTTTATAAACAACATTTTCTATCAACACTTACTGTGTAAATATAGATAACGTCGATGTAGTTATTGACCGTTCCTGAATGATTTTGCGCATGTGTAATAGGTTAAAGAGAAGCTAAGGAATCTTGGTACTAAAGGTGTTTCCCTTTCAGTTTTGGCATAATAGATATACGTTAAAACACAGAGAATTCGGTTTGAAAACGGGCGATATATTTTCAAACTAAATGTTTCAAAACACTATTCCAATTTCAATTCTGTTTTAAGCCTACCGCCTGATCGTATCACGAAGATTATGACTGGAAAGTAATTCATTATAATCGTACATGAGCTGGGTTTTACAGATATATTTGGGGATTTCTGCTCCTGGATCCAACACTGAGCTATGTTTTTGAGATACATTAATCTCAGGCGTCTTGTAAAAGCCTTGAATTTGTTATTTTTGCCTCGCCATGAGGTCAATATAAATTATTCACACATTTATAGAACACTCTCTAGACATCAAGACAATTTTCATTGGATTTATAGATTTGAGTTTATATCGAAATAATTCTTTACAACTAATGGAATCACGTATTAAGACGCATTCTAGGAAGAGACCAGTTCACGCGTCCTGTGAATTAGTGTGGTCATGTCACTATTAAACCTAGCGACCTCTGGATTATGCGGTCCGCACCTTAGCCTCAAATTTGCTGAATCTTGTGTGCAAATGTCAAAGAATACTCCTTTAAGTCAAATTGTTTATCTGGTGTGTTTAAAAATCGTTACTAAACGGAAAAAGGACCACAATGAAAATAAGAGCTTGCTCTTCATTGTGTTATCCTTGGTACCAGGTACTGAAAAATGCAACTACTACTACCGTTTCAAATGTTTGTGTCGGATTTATGTTGACAGAATTTGCTTGGTCTTGATGCCAAGCATCAACATCTAACTTGTCTCATCTGCTACATTTTAATTTTTAAAAATGAAAGTGGTGAATTGGTATCATTAATTAAAGTCATTGCCTTTGTTTCAGTAAAAACAATGAAAGTTTCTTTTAGATAAATTTGTTATATTTAAAACAGTTTTTGCTCTTACTACAAAAAAGGAAGCTCTCAGCAAAAAAGAATTAGTAAGAGGGCCCAATGTCCCTTTATTGCTCACCTAAGTTATATTGGTCATTAAGAAAAATATTCTGATACATTTTAATGATGATTGAATGCAAAATGTGTTGTACTCTATCTGCATAGCAAAGGGTTTAACTCTGTAAAGATTGCTAAATATCTAAAAGATAAACATTCATTTCGGATTACTCCAAGAGGTGTTAGGTACGTTATTGTTAGTGAACAGAGTGGAGAAACAGTAAGGAAATCACGGACACGGGTGACTAAAGTTCAACAAGTTCATCTGGACTACATTAACTTCTGTTATCACAAGAACAGAAGTACGACAGCATCTGATCTACAGGCAAGGATTTTGTACATTTTTGACGTGTCTCTGTCTCTGTCGACAATTAAAGTATTACGGAAGAAACTTGGATGGACTTCAGCAAATACCAAATACTGTCAGCTCATCAGTGATAAAAATAAACTTTTCAGAAAGAAATGGTGTTTGTCGATGCTGCACACAAGAGTTGACTTTGAGGATGTCATTTTCACTGATGAGTCGAGTGTGGAGATGTCATCAACAGGAAATTTGGTGTTTAATTGTCAGCGTTCAGGCATTGATAATAAGCCATCAAAGGAGTCTAAACCAAAACATTCACTGAAGGTATGTGTATAAATCAGTATCATTTTATGGGCTTTAACTTTTAAGCAATTAGTTTTTTGTAATTATGCCATGTACCGGTTAAATACAATAAAAAAGAGCATGTGTCTGAGGATGAGTTTGTGCTGCGTCAAATCAAGTTTTATTATTTTCATGTCGATATATAAGTACACTAAAACTTTAACTATACAACGTCCGGGTCAACTCGTACCTTAGTAATCTTGAACCCGAACTGACATGACCACGGGATCAATAGATAACAAAACCTCGGACACGATTTAGTGTTCAGGCAGTACATGTATCTACATGCTGAACTTTTGAAAAATTTTGACTTGGATGGAAACACAATTAAAAGGGATTTTTGTTCTCTCTACATCGTACGAAACTCTTTCATCATTTCAGTTGTGTTTTTCGAAATTTTATGTTTCCTTTTTTAAGAAGAGCAAGATACTTATCACGCATAATGTGCATACATTTTGAACTTACCCTTCAAAACAGGAGAAATGAGTGCACAAAATGCCGAAAGGATCTCGAAACGGAAAATATTCGAAATATATATTTAAAAAAAACAACATTTTATATATACAATGTAAAAAATGTATTCACGATGCATTTTCACAGGGTTTTATTCACCACCAAAAATATGCTCGTTCATATAAAGTACTTTTTGTATGCCGTGGGCAGTATTTACATGTATCCCAGTATTTTGTTCTCAAGATGTATCTAAATAGTTTCAAAGTTTATTGGCAAGGCGGAATTTAAAAAGGACAAAAAATTATTATCTATTAAATACAAACGATACAGTCAAGTTTTACTTGTTAACAATATATTTAATTAGATGGATCATACATGTTTATTGTACCATAAAATCTGACCAGTCAAGCGAGAGATGTATATCAAACATTTCTCCCGCTGAATTACCGAAACAAAGGCAAGATGTCACACTGTATATTATGTATTATCTTTCTTGACACGTGTCTGTTTATATGTCCATGACATAGAAAACAGCCATCGGTTATGCAAGAAATAAGTGCAGCACGTATGTTTGAAGTCGCAATTTACAAAATATTTGTGTCAGAACATAAATAATATGTAATGCGTACAGTTAGTGCAGATTACAAATATGTTTTGAACTTCTCAACAATTGCCCTCTGCCTATCTATATCTAATATTAGTTAAATGCCATAATTATTAATTCATATATTCCTAAAAATTAAGGTTTCGTATGATACTCACCGTCATAACATACTTTTAGACTCCATGGACATAGTATTATGATTATAACTAAATTATCCATTCTTTCTGATGAAAGTTTCCGTGAAAAACTATAGCGTTTGAAAAATATTTTAATTTATCTAGATATGAATTAATATAAAATGAAAAAAGTAACCGACACATTTAACTCGGGTCACGACACGGACCATATATATACATACAGGTCTGTGGTCACGATTTAGTGCCGGTTTAACTGTTTCTGTAAGCAAAATATCATTTAAATTTCTTTCAGTTCTTGGTGTAAACTTGATAAAAAGCCCTTCTTGTAATTAAATTTACTTTTTCATCATTTTTATATAATTTTTGTCGGAGATAAACTCGCTAACAGAACGCGTGGAGGTGTGTAAAAATAGTGAGTTTTGAATGGTCAGTCGAACGCTTTGATTGACAGGTCAATTGGTCAACACGTACGGTTAAAAAGTCTACTTTGCAGGTCTTTTGTTTCAAAACTAATGGAACAAAAATTACACCTAAACATAAAACATTGCTAATCTAATGCTAATAAAGATTGTGTTAAGTTTTAAAACTAAAAATAATGAAAATTAAATACAAAAACTCAAAAATAAGACAAACGGCATTTGAACAAAATGAGATCAACAATTTTACAGTCATTACTTACTGTTTTGGTATAAGATTGGGTAATTATCACCAAAGAGAGCAAAATCACTAAATTATTACATGTATGATGTATGCCTAAAGCACTGAACTATTAATACAATAGGGATGATATGCAATGGAGAAAAGGTTATATTGTGTTTTACTCATACTATCAAAAATGTAGATGAAGACATCTCACATACATATACATTTCTCTTTGCTTAGTGAACACTGATAGTTTGTTCCATCCACTTTCTGTTCAAAGTGTGTGCAGTGACAAAAATAAAAAGGTTCGAGACAAAGGATTCAGTTTGGAGTTTCTTTAATTCAATTGAAGATGGAACTAAGAAAATTGCAAAATGCACGAACTGTGATACTGCTGTTAGCTATAAAATATATAATCAATAATAAGCTGAAGGGGTCAGTCAAATCATAGTTAGGGGAAAACTGCATGATTTTAAAGAAATTTTAGTTGCGAAAGATGCCCTACACCAGCCTCTGATATAGAATGATTCGGGTTAAACTGCCTGCAATCATCTCCACAGCAGCAACTTTGATTATGTTTAAAGAAACAGTGATTAATATTTCTCCCTGCTTGTCCTTTTATAGTATGGTGTACCATGTTTATTCAGACAAGATATTAAACACAAGTTTGATTATTTTTGTTGTTCTGCAATTTCAATTTTTTACATAATTCCTGTATATCCTGTATATATATACACACTGTTGAACTTGTTATTTTGAATTTATAACATGAATTGGTGACTGTGATGTTTTTCAGCTAAACGTGTGGGGAGGAATATCTTACAGAGGACGTACAAATGTCTGTATTTTTTCTGGCATAATGGATTCAGTAACATACCAGCAAATACTGAAAGAGAACCTTCTCCCATTTGTAGAAAAGAAGTATTTGCTTTATCAGGTATGACATAAAATAAGGCTGATGATGATAGAATGTTTTTGTAATATTTCCAAATCAAGAGAATGAGCAATTTCATTTATTTAAGTTTGGCAGATTTCTAGACCATGTAGACTATCCTTGCTATGACACATGTTTCAAGCTCACATGTTTCTTCTAGCGACATCTCCTTAGAAAGTTTACAGAAACCACTCTGTCAATGTTGATGAAACTAAACAGGGAAACAAACAATGGCTGTTCCAATTATTCAATTCAGTGCCGAACACTGGTTGCCATGGTGAGGGAAAGGAAAATATCAAAATATTTTTCTCAAGAACAAGTGGAACTGTAACTTACTAAATTTGGCAGTGTCTACTAGACTTCTACCAGTTTTGTTTAAATAATGACTCTCAGATCTATGACAATTGACCCTTAGCTTGCTTAGGGGGTCACTAGATTTTACTTTTTAGATGGGCTTATTTAGATTCAAACTTATAAAATCATTGTTGTCTAGAACCACTAGTACCATGACTTACCGAAGATGTTTGTTATAAAGCATAATGTAGTGATTGGAGTCATAACCCCAAGGTCATAAATGTCCCTGATATTGATGACCTGTTATTATAGCAAACAGTAGCCAGATGACCAATATAGGGCAATTTTGGTCCCCTTGTTTACTGTATAATATTTTAAAAAGATGATGAATGTCAATGGGGTTGAAATAAGTATTTTCTATCACTAATTGTAATTCAAAATAGACAGTGAAGCAATTATCTAATCTTCTAAATGTGTCTGATCTTATATATTTTAAGCTGAAATCAAGAACTTCAAAAACAAATCTTGTTCAACGGCTATAGATGTAGTAATTTAACAAAATGATAATCCTCATCTGATATAGGATGTTGATTTGCTGAAGTCAGATACCAATACCTATTGCATTTGTGTGTTAAATTTTAAGTTCTTACTTAACATTAGGCACTAATTTGGATCTTTTTATTTATCAGGACAATGACAAAAAACATACTAGTAAATCAACCAAAGAATGGATGGAAGAAAATGATGTTAGAACTATCACAGCACCTGCCTCATCACCAGACATAAATCCAATAGAGAATGTTTGGGGCTCTATGAAAGACTTCCTGAAACGTAAGGAAAACCCCAGGACAAAAGATGCTTTGATTGCAGGAATAGTGAAATTTTGGGAAACGCTTACTCCGTAAGGTTGTGGAAAATACATTGACCATGTTCAGAAGGTCCTTCCAGAGGTAGTTTTAAATGAAGGTGGTCCAACAATCTATTAAATGTATTCAGCACAATTGCATCAAAATTTGCTACTCTACAAGTTGAAACAAATAATAGTTGTAATACACATTGTTGATGCAAAATGTGTCATCTTGAGGAAAGTGAATCAAAATGTGAAGTGTATTGTACAAACATGGACTACTTGTTACTGTTCTGGTTTGTGATTTTGGTTTATCTCCGACATGATTATTTAAATAGCTTTGTGTTTTGATAAATGTGTCACTATCAGATCTGTATAAATCGAGTTGTTGTTAAACACCATCAGGAGCAAACAACTTTATGAGTAAAAAATAGTTTGCTTGTTAAATTGCATCAGTGGAAGAATTAATTGCTTCCCTATTAAGGTTGTTGATGTGTAATGAGGACTCCCTGTTAATGACCATCTTGAATACTTTGGAGTTTAAATTGTTGTACCTATTTCATCGGAGGTACATAAGTTATAGTGTTTGCTTCAAGATCAAGGTGTCCCGAGTTCAATCCCTGAAGGAGCCAGTTTTTAAAAGTTCAATATTTCAAAAAGAAGACGATAAAACATTTTCAATTTTTCTTATATTTCAGTTATTATACTATTAATAAAACTTTTTAATCAATAGTGATGCCCCTTCTCAGTGCTACAGTAATGTATTTTACATGACTGTGTGATGTGTCTCGGGGAAAATTAGGCCAAGTTTATACCCTAGTTTTTGGCATTATTGCATACTTTTTGTTACACATGTTAAGCTTGTAGAATTAAAACACATGTTTTGTAATTCTACAAAAGATAAATGTAAATAAATACTTGCAAACATACCTAGTTTAACTTTTAGGGTAATATGGTCAGTATTTCCTAAGGAAGGTAAGGGCATCAAAAACTGAAACCAATTTCAAATTAAACGGTGAAATGTTTTTAAATTCTGCAATGTCGGTCAACAGATGCAGATAATATAAAATTAAAGTTTAAATTTTTTTTGAATAGTGAAATAGGAGTCATTTAAAGAGACATATGACAGTCTTTTTTCCCTATCCAAAAACTATGTGTTTATAAGGCAGAACCATGTTGTAGCCTATGTTATTTAAAATGATATGCATGTAGTTGTTATGTGTATGAAACATTAGAAATTTGAGTGTATTTTTATTTTCAATTAAATTGTATGAATTGTACTTGCAGTTTGTTCCTTAAAAAAAAACAGCTTTAATTAATCACTTACATATTGCATACACAGATCAAGTGATTGTTATAGTATTTGCCAGTTATCGTTGGTATTGTTCTTATCATTTCATTTTTTCTATGAACAACTTACTTTTACTTTCAATTACAAAGCAAGATGTAATATTATACCCATATATGTACACTGTTGAAATATAATCTGAACTCAAGTACTCGTATTCAGTTCATATAAAAGCAATGTGAAATTGTAACATCAAAAGTGATAGTTGGATATATGTCATGATTGAATAACTTGCAACAATAAAATGTAACTGGTAAAATAGACAAAATTCTATAGTGGCAAACATTGAGCCTTTGTTGGCAGTTTAAGTTTTCCAGTTCAAAGCTGTATATATATATATATATTGGTTTATATCTATCAAACAAAGTGAACAAATTTGAGTCAGGTTAGGTATAGAAGCCTGTGCAGAAAAATCATCAGTCATTGCTTGAAACACTGCATCAAACATCTTAAAGTGTTCCTATAAGTTGCCAAAATAATTCTTAACCATGATAGCTCCATAATTATCCCTCACAATAAGACAAGAATCACATCACATCTTAACTGTTTCCCTTGATCTAACCGTTTCTCTTGGAATAGTACTTAAGGCCTCAAAGATTTGAATCTCAAAAAGGGTCCGTTCTGATATGGCTGTTTGGTGAGCCGCCAGCTAGTTAAACGAGACCTATCACTAAATGTGATTAATACCCCAAACAGACAGCTTTGTTAACTGAGGAAGTTCATAGTAACAGAATACCTTGCAAAAATCCCTAAAAAAGTGATATTGTTCTTGGCAATAACTCTGTAATGATTCAAGATAGAGTAATGGTTCTTGTACACTGCACTTCTTCTTATTGTGCTGGACCATTGTATGAAGTTGTATTGAATTCCAACTAGTAGTTTTCGAATTTTACTCCATACAAAGAAAAGTAACAAAGGTCAAGAACTCTGTAATGAGTCAAGAAAGAGTTATATATAAATTGTTCCTGTGCATGGCACTTCCTCTTATTGTACTTGACCATTGTATAAAGTTATATTGAATTACAACCAGTAGTTTTCAAGTTATGCTCCGGACTAAGAAAATGAACAAAGGGTGATAACTCTGTAATGAGTCAAGATATAATTATCGTTTTTGTACACTGCACTTCCTCTCATTATGCTAGGCCATTGTATGAAGTTGTATTGAATTCCAACCAGTAATTTTCAAGTTACGCTCTGGACAAAGAAAAGTAACAAAGGGCAATAACTCTATTAGTCGAGATGAACTTACGGTTTCCCATCAAAAAGTTTTCAAGTTATGCTCTGGACAAGGAAAATGCAACAGGCTGACTAACCCCCGGGAGACTCCTTTATACCCTTCTTATCTTCGTGGGTGACCCTTTCTGTAGGGGTGACACTATAATAAATAAACACTTAATCTTCACCTTTTATTAAATCACTTTATCCTGTCTTTGTCTTGAAGCAAAATCAAAATAATTGTTCTATGCTCACAGTTCATACACTTATCATATGTAAAATATCAAGGCTATAAAATCTTTATGTGCACTAAACATATGGCAGGAAACTAAACTGAAGGAAAAGAACTTAATCTCAGAGCAGCATTTGGTACATGTTCAAACTCCTCTGAACATTTTGGTAAAGACTAGGTAACATATTGGCATTATCCAAGACTGCTACTGACCTCAAAATGTGTTTATGCATATCCAAAGATTAACTACAGGTCATAATGAATGTAATACATGAGATTGCAGTTTATTTGTAAAGCATATTTCTTAGATCAATAGCTTCAGACATTAGTTTCCATATCGCTTCTATAAAATCTTATAAATGTAACATTTAAAGTTTGAAATACAAAATGCTATATACACGTATTAATCTATATAAATTAACTAATATTAAATACATGACAGAAAATACAATTAAAAAACACTCTGAAAGGAAAAAGAAACCCGGGGGGGTAACGAACAATGCAATATTCTGTTACTTTTTGTCAATTCCCATTTCACTTTTTCTTTTAATAATGGTATGGCTAACAAAAAATCAACTGATTTACTAATTAATGATAAGAGTCTTTATACTACTTAAGATAACGTTAAATACATTCCTTCAAATCACCATAAAGGTTTACATTGTGTTTCTTTTTCCCTGCAGTACAGATCTATGGCATTAGAAATATGTAAGTTCTGTACCCCAAGACAATTCCGAGTATAACTTTTATCTTCAATTAATTAACCTTGTAGTTGTAACTCAACTGATACCTTAAATGTGGTCTTTCAATTGTAATTACTTGACTATTCTGCACCAGAAATACATAAGCATAAATATAACTTTGACTAACTTTTTGTGACATTTCAAAAGCACTGAATTATGAACTTGCTAGTAAAGTGTTCTTGTTTGTAAATTTATGAATGAAGAAAAAAAAATTGAAATGATATTTGCAAATGTAAGAAATCGTATGTACTTGGTTGATTTGCTACCGCTTACATATAGATGACATGTCAACAAATGATATAAAAAATAAGAATGTTTTATATACAAAAGCGTGAAAATGTTTATTTCTTCATTTGATCATAATAAATTAAAAGGAAATGCGAGACAGTATCAGCAGAGTATCTCCCTTAGATATAACACATTTGTTAATTGAATGCACATTCTGAACTGATCATTGTTTGACCTAGAGGTATGCCAATTACATTATCTTGAAATTTTATATCCCTGTACTTAAAATATTTAAGGACATAAATTGAATCAGAATATGCTGTCATACTTGTTACAGTTGTTAAACGTTCATTTTACCGTATTAAACAAACTAATGAGCAACAGCAGAGATATCAAACACTGAAGACATAATAAATGCATGTTTAAGTTCAGAAAGTGATAGTGGGAGACAACTTGTTACTGTCTCTAATTAGAATAATCAGTTTGATTGCATAATACATGTATAAGGCATGGTCAGATACAAACAAAGAAATAACGACCTTGTACTTTTTTCGCAATTCATCAGTGATTAGGATGGATTAAAATGTCAATTTGTATAAGCATAAACTAAATTACCGAAACGAAATGTAATTTATTTTAGACTCATCCTGTTCCAATGTTTCACAATAGTACTTTATAATCTAATTTAATTTGAAAAAATATAAACATAAATGAAGTTGCACACAGACAACTTTTATGTTAAAATATAAACGTAAGTTCAAAATATATACTGGAGGAACTTACAATGGTTTTACCTACTAGTTTAATATGAACATAATATAAAACTAAAGATTCTTTTTCATACAAAAAACATATGCTTTCCAGGGTTATGACCTTCACCTTTGAGCTTGTGGACCCAAATTATTATATAACAAGAGCTGTCATTAGGACAGCACGCTCAACTATTTTAGTGCTTGTAAAACAAAACTTTGACAGTTAAAGACAAAACAAGGATCTGTATAAACAAGGGCCGAATGTCGCAAGATATTAAGTGAAGAGTTATCTTTGAAAAGTCAAGCTAAAATACAGCAACAGGGATTCCAAGAGTAGTTATTATATCTATAAATATCATTTAGTCTAGGTTTTATATTATATTTCATCTATAGATATATACATAGATATATACAAAACAATCTTTAAAGTCCGAGGACTCGTACAAACATTTGTGAAGTGGAGAATCCTAACAAAAAGCACAACTGCATTTTGAACTTTTAACCAAGTAACACTAAAACCGATTTAGGTGTGTTGCACAAGGTAAAGACCTTAACAAATACATAGCATATTTAAACTTCACCCGTTCTTCATATTTACAATGATGAGGTCAGTTTTTGTAATTTTTTCCGTCTTAACGCCCCTATTCCACTGTTTATGCCATCGACAGTTATTTAGGCAGTCCGGACCAGCGTGGTTGGATGAAGGCCTATCATATCGTGCGGCGTTTTGATTTCAATGCAGGAGTTATAGTGCGTTGTTGGCATTAAGGGCGTTCGCATATCATCTGCTTGCTGGTATGATGGGTTCAAAGGGGTTGCGAGTAGAACTTCATCTGTAGAGTCTCTAAAAAAGTCAGTATCATACACGCTACTTACGCCTTCATAACTTACAACAAAGTTTGGTGTTGGAGGTGGTATCTGAATGCTAGAATAATTGCCACATTTTTCTTGTGAGTTAACTGTCCGAGGTTTTATAGCTACACTTTCAGGAGATGGTTTATTTTCACAGTATGCTTCTCTAGTTTCTGTACTATATATAAAGTTAGTTTTTGCCACACGATTTGCTGTGTCCCCTGTGTAGTTTGGAATCCTTCTACAGTCAACTTGTACTGTGTTAGTTGGCGCCTCCGTTAGAAAAACCCTATGTGCATTACCTCTTGCAATTTCTCTGTCTGTCTGACCTGACATGTTTATTCCTTTCACATAGTTTGTTGTGTCCCCTGTGCAGTTTGGCATCTTTACATAGTCAACTGGTACTGTGTTAGTTGTTGACTCCTCCGTTACAAACAGCCTCCGTGCATTACCTCTTGCAATTTCTCTGTCTGTCTGATCTGCAATGTTTATTCTTTTCACATAGTTTGTTGTGTCCCCTGTGTAGTTTGGCATCTTTACATAGTCAACTGGTACTGTGTTAGTTGTTGACTCCTCCGTTACAAAAAGTCTCCGTGCATTACCTCTTGCAATTTCTCTGTCTGTCTGATCTGCAATGTTTATTCTTTTCACATAGCTGCTGTGTCCCCTGTGCAGTTTGGCATCTTTACATAGTCAACTGGTACTGTGTTAGTTACACCTCCTCCGTTACAAAAAGCCTCCGTGCATTACCTCTTGCAATTTATCTGTTTGTCTGATCTGGCATGTTCATACGAAGATCCACAGGCTCCATTTCATATGTCTCGGCTGAGGATGGTGTCCCAATGTCATCTATTGTTTGGGTTTGCAGATTCTGCCCTGTCTGTTGTATCAAATTTTTACTAAGATCCATCGGCTCTTCAGCAAATTGTTCCGATGGAGGCAGCATCTGAGAATTACAACCAATATCAATTTCATCTACCTTATCTTCAGGTCCTGGAGCAACTATTGCTGTGCGCAATTCTCTAACAATTTTAAGTATCTCACACCATTTCCCTTTCCTTTCAAAGTCTTTTATATCATCGTCTAGCTGAAATACCAATACTGGGTCGGTTTGTGTTCCTACAGAAATCATGTTGTTCTCCCAGTTTTTCACATTTCTCTCAACAACCTCTCCTTGGTCTTTTGTGAGTTCATCCAAGCATGGTGGCTGCCTGGCTGGCTCTGATGATACTTCACTTATCTCCATTGCCCCGGAAAATTCAGTGGTGTCACACCTTCGATTTGTACCCTACAATATAAAGAATTATTTGCATGCTTTAACAAGTTCAATGATTGAATTGGTATTGCTACTGAAAAATATAACTAAATACAAGTAATAAAACTAAAGCTGTCTTTAACCAAGCACGCTCAACTGTTGTAGGTGTTTGCTAATAAAACAAATTTTTAATCAGTATATGAGCAGAACAAAATTCTGCTGACTCGGTATAAACTGAAAAAGTTTAATCATAAAAAAAGTTCTCGGTAAAATGATTGTTTGATACAAAATGTACCACTGAACAATATTATTAAGTTTGATAAAACTACCATAAGTGGTTACTGCAGAATGTGCATCAAAATACCTTGCATGCAAAACTTTAACCAAATTTTCAAAGTCAAACAATGGCCATAATTTGTACAAGATGTATGCAAGAGTTATCTGACTTGACGGTGTCACACCCCACAAGACATTAACGATGTTTCAAGTCATTATCATAAGTGGGTTATGAGATACATGCACCATAGTACCTAGTAGTCAAGTAGTTTTAAGTAAAAAACTTAATCCTAAGCTGCAACGCTTAAGCTAACACACATAGTTGAGCTAAAAAGTACTGTATGCAAGACGATACCGTTGTTTTAAAGAGGCATCTATGTGCTATTGTACTCTATTGTTGATCATTGTGATCTGAGCTAAATAGGTCACGGTGAAATGTAACGCTTTAATTCATTTTCACCTGTAGTACTTTTCCCTAACTTTGAGGTTTAATATCGAAAATGGAGAGATTTTTATCTAACAATGACAAAGAACTTGTCCATAAAGCTTTTCTTTCATACTGACTCTACATACCATTCTTTTCTTACTGTTCTTGTCACCATCTACAAGTGCTTTCCTTTTTCGAGCTGGTTTGGTCACAGACTTCGTTGGTGGCTTGGTCACAGACTTAGTTTCAGGTTTGGACACATACTTTGTTGCTGCCTTAGTCACAGACTTTGACGCTGTCTTGGTCACAGACTTCGTAGCTGGTACCCCACTGTGTTCCTTTAACTGTTCGTTTTGTCCTCGTGTGTTTGCTTTGTATGCTAGTGTGTGTTGGTAGTGTATGTGTGTGTGTGTACATGATTGTGTGTGTGTGTGTTGTGCGTGTGCGTGTGTGTGTGTGTTGGTGGTGTACACTTCTGGGTGCTGTGGGGCTCGTTTTGGGGAAGTGCTTTTTTGGTACGTGGCATTCCCTGTTTGATATCATTTTTGTTTTTTTTGACACAGTGTTGGTTGTTGGCTTTTTGTGTTGTTCATGCTGTATAGTCTGTAAGCAAAAAAATGAATATCAACTGACTGACTAGAAATAACATTCGATCACCCACACAAAATTTGAATGTTTTGCTATTCTGATATGAAATTGTTTTAATAATACAGCCCACTCTTAATATGAGCACTTTGAAAAAATATCCCACTTGTGCTAAACTTTCATACCATTGCTAACCCTTTATATGGTATTGAACTATCAATTGACACTCAAACTTATAACATCCTTCCTAGCACATACTACACAAAATAATGGCATTTCAATTTCACAAGATACCTTGATTATTATGCCTCCTAGTGTTTAGTCACAACACAATACAGTAACTGTCTTTTCTAACAATTTTGCTTGTAATGATATTTTGCTTTAACAATACTGTGGTTGCAGGCCTGACTTGGGCCTTCTATATTTCACTCCGGATGTTATGGTATCGCATGTAGCGTTATTTCGGATGTAACAAGAGCTGCCTCATGACAGCACGCTCGACTATTCGAAAAGCTTGTCGGTAAAATAGTTTTTTTGTCTAAGAACAGGTGTATTGTGTAACTGTCTATTAGAATTAAGGTCAAAGATATGAAACTAGTTCAAAGACCTTTGTAAATGTACATTACGTGCAAAGCCTTACTCTGGATTCTGTAAGCCAACTGTGGGGAGGAGGGGGGATAATTTCAAAGAAATACATGACCTTGTATATTTGATCATGAATGACTATGTAACGTTTCAAAATTGATGTGTATAAAATTGAACAACTGCATGTTGCATAATTATTCTATGACATTTCAAAAGTAAGCCATTTCGAGTATTTCCATATAGTCAGAGTGAGTTAAAAAGGGGCATAAATATGTCAAAAATCAAAAACATTGGTGAAGATGTTTTAAGTTTCAAGTCAATACGTTTGATAGTATTCAAGACATATTTGACTCTATAAAAATCTTTAACTAAAAATTCTTAGTTAAAAGGGGCGTAAATCTAACAAAAATCAAAACAGAGTAATGGGGATTGTTTCCTCAAGTGGAGATGTTCATGGTGGACACATAATTTGAGTTTCAATTCGATACCTTTGATAGAATTCAAATTATTTGACTTTATAAAATCTTTTTAAAAATTCTAAGTTAAAAATGGCCATAAATCTGTCAAAAATCAATACAGAGTTATGGGAATTGTTTCCTGTGGAGTAAAAATTGATGGTTAACATATTTTTTGAGTTTCAAGTCAATACCTTTGATAGTATTCAAGATATTTGAATTTATAAAAAATCTTTAACAAAAAATTGTAAGTTAAAAAGAGTTAAACAGAGTTATGGGGATTGTTTCCTCGTGTGTAGATGTTGATGGTAAACATATAGTTTGAGTTTCAAGTAAATACCTTTGAAAGTATTCAAGATTTTTGAATTTATATAAAACTTTAACCGAAAATTCTAAGTTAAAAAGAGGCATAAATCTGTCAAAAATGAAAAAAGAGTTATGGGAATTGTTTCCTCAGGTGTAGATGTTGATGGTAAACATATAGTTTGAGTTTCAAGTCAATACCTTTGATAGTATTCAAGATATTTGACTTTTTAAAAAACTTTAACCATTGCAGACGCAGAGGCTGGGGCGAGTGCAATAGCCCCCTTATTCTTCGAATAGACGAGCTAAAATTGTGATTCCAACATCCCAAATGCATTTTTTCACGTTAATAAGATAATCATGGTCTACCAGACGATGATTGACAATGGCGCCCAAACTATTACTAGTAATTGATCAAATTATCGCACTTACTATTTACTGATTTAAAAGTTATTCTGACTAAATGCCTCATCTTAAGAAAACTTATATTTTTTGTATTTAAGTAAATATCTCTAGTAAAAAAAATCCACATGTATTTTCGTAAAGTACATTTAAAATCATGGAACCTCCAAGTCAAAAGTAAGAATATTTTCATAAATATCTAAGTAAAAAATAATCTGTGAGCTTAAGGGATTTCGAAAAAAACTAGACATTGATGCTGAGTTCAGAATTAAAACTTACTTAGCAATATACTAAAAAGTCGGGATGTCACTATAAAAACATATGAAACTAAGACATTCAGTCCGGCTAGAATTCTATAGTGATCAGACATGCTAGTAACACTCATGTGGAAGAGGCTTAATCTGTTTGGTGTTAAACATTTGATGAAAATGACACCCATATATCTTACATATATGTGTATAAATTTGTAATTAAATCATGTACAGAGCTTGTTCTATATAATAAGTTGTCGACTTGGATATATCAATATTCGGATGTAATGTCTATGTCCCCTGGAT
Organism: Saxidomus purpurata; assembly: GCA_022818135.1. Lineage (NCBI taxonomy): Eukaryota > Metazoa > Mollusca > Bivalvia > Venerida > Veneridae > Saxidomus > Saxidomus purpurata. The sequence continues at coordinate 15,040,046 of JAFMSR010000007.1, forward strand.
ATCATTACAAGAGGAATTGACTATATTTTGCTTTTCAACATCCAGGTGAACACACACATGCGTATTTTTAATGAATAGTGTTACTTTTCATACTTACATATTTCTTTTCCTGTTTGGCAGAGCTTTTATTTTTGAAGTTAATGCTTTGACACATCTGGAAACCTATGAATAAAGAAAAGATGACAACTGATTAAAGCATTGATACATGTAGTACTAGCAATATGCTTTGGTCATGAAAAAAGTTACAATGTCTTCTATAACTGAATAAAGTTATTCAGCTCAAACATGTGCATGAAGTTTCACTTAAGTACCATAAGCTCTCATGTGGTTTGCAATATTTAGCTTAAAATGGGTTTGCAAAATGTGACATGTAAGTGAAGTAATAAATAGTTCTTTGAGCATATACTATAATTGAAAAAGAAATAAGATGGTTAGATTCAGCGAACATCATAACATCTTGTTGAGTGTAACATTTAAGCCAAGTAATTATATGAGCACCATGGCATCTATGTTAAGATTGCTGTCCCTCATACAGCCAGTTAAGTTCAAGATTTGAGTTTATTGTCCTTAACTCATGTATTAAAGTTTAAAAGAAGACAATAAAACTTAGCAGACAAACTAACCACTTTCTGAAGTTGTACCCTTGTTTTCACTTTTTTTCTTGATGTATGTGGTGTTTCTATGCATTTATTTGCTTCTTTCTCAAGGCAAGGCTTCACTTTACTTGTCTGTTGAACCTAAATTAAAGTTAGATACAATTACATGTACAAATAGTGGTGCACACTTTGACCAGAATATTACAAAACAAAGTCAGGCTGATACATACCACAGTATATATTAAATTCCCTTACAGCAATACGAAAAGTAATGTTATTCATGTAAATAAATACAAGAGGGCCAAGATGGCCCTATATCGATCACCTTGGTACAAGTCCACTTGCCTGGTGGAAGATCACTAGATAATGTTATATACCAAATAAGTTTTCCGATATACGCCTTTGTAAAACAAATGATCCCCCTCCCCCCCCCCCCCGGGCAAGGCCAATTTTGACCCCAGGGGCATAATTTGAACAAACTTTCACGGTCTACTAGGCAATGCTACATGCCAAATATCTAAGCTCTAGGCCTTGTGGTTTCAGAGAAGAAAATTTTTAAAGTTGTTACTATATATTCCTATGTAAAACTAAGTGACCCCCGGTGCGGGGTCAATTTTGACCCGGGGGTCATAATTTGAACAATATTGGTAGAGGTCCACTAGCCAATGCTACATGCGAAATATCTAAGCTCTAGGCCTTGTGGTTTCAGAGAAGAAGATTTTTAAAGTTTTTACTATATAAGCCTTTGTAAAACAAGGTGACCCCCGGTGCGGGGTCAATTTTGATCCGGGGCTCATAATTTGAACAATTTTGGTAGAGGTCCACTAGCCAATGCTACATGCCAAATATCTAAGCTCTAGGCCTTGTGGTTTCAGAGAAGAAGATCTTTTTTAGTTTACCTATATATTCCTATGCAAAACTAAGTGACCCCCGGGACAGGGTCAATTTTGACGCGGGGGTCATAATTTGAACAATCTTGGTAGAGGTCCACTAGACAATTATACATGCGAAATATCTAAGCTCTAGGCCTTGTGGTTTCAAAGAAGAAGATTTTTAAAGTTTTTACTATATATGCCTATGTAAAACTAAGTGACCCCCGGTTCGGGGTCAATTTTGATCCCGGGCTCATAATTTGAACAATCTTGGTAGAAGTCTACTAGCCAATGCTCCATGCCAAATATCTAAGCTCTAGGCCTTGTGGTTTCAGAGAAGAAGATTTTTTAAGTTTTTCCTATATATTCCTATACAAAACTAAGTGACCCCCGGTGCGGGGTCAATTTTGAACCGGGGGTTATAATTTGAACAATCTTGGTAGAGGTTCACTAGACAATGCTACATGGCAAATATCTAAGCTCTAGGCCTTGTGGTTTCAGAAGAGAAGATTTTTTAAGTTTTCCCTATATATGCCTATGCAAAAACTAAGGGCCCACCCGCGCGGGGTCAATTTTGATCCGGGGGTCATAATTTGAATAGTCTTGGTAGAGGTCCACTAGCCAATGCTACATGCGAAATATCTAAGCTCTAGGCCTTGTGGTTTCAGAGAAGAAGATTTTTAAAGTTTTTCCTATTTTTTGCCATAGCAACCAGAGTTCTGCATGGAATGGAATTCTTTGAACAATTTTGGTAGAGCTTCATGCAAGGAACATTCCTGCATAGTTTTATCAACATTTGCCTAGAGGTTTCAGAGGAGATGCCATTTGAATCAAAATGTTGACGGACGACGGCAATCATCGATCAGAAAAGCTCACCCTGGCGTAGCCAGGTGAGCTAATAAAAAAGATCATGTTTGAACATCTTCATTACTCTTAGGTTACAACTATGATATAATTTGTCTATTATCGAGTAAGCTATTAATAGTCAGATTCCAGATGGTTTGTGATCACCTTTAGACACTGTCTTATTGGTTGTGATTTGTTTTTTTCTATTTCCTAAGCTTTTCCGTCTTATTAGTATGACGCAATACATTTTGCAATATGGGTTGGCTATATTGCAAAATATCACAATACAGATTGATCTCCTGCTTGCACCCCTAACAACAAACAGAGAGCTTTATTTCAAATGTTACATATAAGTAATGTGCTGATGGTTTCTTTACTAGAGGATTATGCTGTGCTGAGAAATACAGCTGAACTGGATCTAATACAGATTGCCAGTCTAGCAAGGAAAACAGTATGCAGAAGGTGAGTATACAAATAGGTGCTTTAACCCTGCAAAACCAAGCAAACCACAGCACTTATTTTCGCACAAACACCCCAATGTCTACTTGGTATGCACAGACAGACATCGAGTGCTCCTCCAGGCTCACAATGTGCACTTAATGCATAGACTCTCTTGTTTTGTGATTAAAATCTATCAAGTATAAACATTATGCAGTTTTACCATAAAGTTCTTCACCACATCATCTTCTCTGTTCAGTTGCACAACTGGTATGGTCTGAAATGTGAGTATGTTTACTGAATAAATAGCAAAAGAGCACAGATTTCTTAAATTTAAAAATTAGAACGCTTGTGTGACCACTGAATAATCTTTTAGCAGTTTTCAGTGCTCATACGGTTATTTGTGGATGTTTACAGTCACTTTTCATAATTATTTAACTGGAAACCAAGCAAGATAAATTGTTTAAAATGAAATCAGACTTTCGTTACCCTGAGTTGGCAAATTGATATTGTTACTTACAAAAGTAAAATATAATTACTGTTAAGGAATGTTTTAAAAGGTGAATGTGAACCAAGAGGGCCATGATGGCCCTATATCGCTCACCTTACTACAATTTACTATAATAAAATGGGTCATGATTCTAACCAACAAAAAACAATGTGTTTACAGTGTTGAACATAAGTTTTACTGTTAAAATTAAAAGTGTTTTCGTCTGTATTTTGAAATTCACGACGTGTTATCCTAACGTCGCACCGGATGATGCTGACATTTAATTACAATGTACATGATATTTTAGTTTTTAATTATGTGAATGTTGTTTTCATGTTTTATGGGTTGTTACTTGCAGATTAATGTTTTAAAATGTATCTTAATAAAGTTGATAGAGAAGTTATTCATGTTTGCAATGAAAACTGCTGTGATTCATCACCAGAGGTACGAAACTTATAAAATGTCATCCCTCGAAAATCCGCCGAAGGCCGGCCGGAACTTCGACGTTCTACTGTATACTTATATCATTCAAACATGTTCCATATGAAGGGATGACACCCGTTTTCAATACGGTGCTTTGAAAACAACAATTCTAGTTTAATACTTAATTTGGTTTGAGCATGATTAAATATAATCAATTTTGTTAGAAAAAAAGTGCTAAACTACTAAGTATTAGATGAGAAACCAATATATTATTGCAATCATTGATTTTTCAAAATCTATTTGACACTTATCGCTCATTGCTTAAATCGCATATATCCAACAGGTACAAAAAACTCCAAGCACATGCATTTATTCTTTCATAACAAAAGTGCCCTTATGTTACACTTAACGCAGAAAGGAATCAGTTTGATGCACATATAAAGGTCACTGTCATTTACACTTTTTCAGACAACGTCATTGTTACAAAACAGTTTAACGCACTAGATACATTCTGCTCTAATGTAACATATTCCAGCACATTTCATCGGCAACTGCACTGTCACATAAAACAGTACTGCGTCTAGCTCAAACTCAATTCTGCATAGGGAAAATCACAGGACGGGCCAACGCCAACGAAAATGTCAGTAACAACAATAATAACTATCAGATGCACAGCATTAATGCAAAGTGACTCATAGTAAACATGTTTAAAGCTCATTTTGGTGCAGATTTTAATTGCTTTACGTCAAAAGTCAAAAAATGATCTCAGTACAGTAAAATGATAACAAAGATTGTGTCGGTACAACAGATGTAAATAAGGCGCGACATGGTCATATTTGCGACGTCATGGTAACGTTATGTACAGAAATAACGTATCCCGTTGTGCGTCGATGTACTTGACACGGTAAAATGAAACGAACAAGATTAGTGTTTTGATCAAAAGAATGGTTTTACCGTGTCCTGTCCAAACGGAGATTGCAACACTCAACACTGTATCTTGCAAAGGATAAAGCGATAAAAACTATTATTAGCATTTTTAACATTCACGAATATTTTTGTTGTTTAAAATAACGCTGTGGTTGGCAAGTTTTACCCCTTCTAGGCAAGCATTGTAATAAGTTATTCTTAATGCTTCTTTGTGAAAATGTAATTTGCATACTGATCAGTACCATTGTCAAGTAATTTTCACATTATCAGAGCGGGTTTCTGGTTTTAAGGAACAGTTTTAAGAGAAAACATACGTTGAGAAAGACGTGTTAAACAGATGGTCATGCAAGCAAACATTTGACGTCGTATTGATGTCGAGACATCATTGTTTCACGAAGTCGAACTAAGTTTGGATTTAGCTAGAAAATGAAAGTTGTTTAGAGGTAAAAGCTCGTTGTTGTAACGACGTCGGACATTTCAACCACATTTCGATCTGTAGTAAACTCTAGGTAGAATTCAAAGTTATTTAAACCAATTCCAATTAATTTATTATTAATATTCAACTATTATGTGACATATATTTTCAAATGTTCTCATTACTATTTTTTAACATGCTTTTAACCTGTATATAACCTAAATCCATCGTATTTTCAACAATTTTCCAACGTGTGTCGAACCTAATTATGACATCATCTAACCTCTTTACAATATAGTTTCAACCGCTTCGCAACGTGTTTCGAACCTACTTATGACCTCATCTAACCTTTTTACAATATAGTTTCAACCATTTCCTAACGTTTGTCGAACCTATTTATGGCCTCATCAGACCTTTTTACAATATAGTTTTAACCATTCCCAGCAAAACTATTTATGACTTTAACTAACCTTTTTACAATATGGTTTCAACCATTTCCCAACGTGTGTCGAACCTTTTAATGACAGCATCTAGCATTTTTACAAAATAGTTCCAACCGTTTCTCAACGTTCTTACAATTTTTCCTTACGCGTTTTCTACTTGCATAAGATCTGTAGGTAACTTCAATTTTTTTAAGTAGAATATATTCACAAATATTTGTTTACGTATAGATCTAATCACAGATCTTCTTTGGTAAAACATTATCAGAACGCTTTCCCTAACATACATTTACCAGATACAGATAACAGTTATGCCAGTCATTAAAGTTGGACTTCATGACGTCGAAGTAAGCAATTCAAAATGCAATATTAACATTACACATTTAAAAAAAAAACAGCTATCAGAAAAATGTAATGGATTCCAGCTGCTTCATGTACATTTTTTTAAAACGTTCACATGTCCATTCAAAATATTTACTAGAAGAAGGACAGTATCACAGTTTCTCTTCTCAACAGTGATATCTTTCAAAGTAATCGATATTCCTTAATCTCGTCCTAATCCTGGGCGTTTTCTTTATCAGTCGACTCGTATTTTATCCCGATCTCCCAACGTGTTGAATTTTAAAATTTCCATCGATTCGCATGACAGGGTTTAGCAAATATCAACTTATATTCAGATGCTGTAGTACTTATAAGCAACTATGTATCCAGGTACCCCAAGCATTATTACATATGTAGACACGTATGATGGCTTCACTTTATAGTTATCAGTCAAATCTGCCGTCAATGAAACTTACTGTTTCCCTTCGTTTGAAACAAGACATATTGTGGTTCAGTTCTGCATATTATGTACTTTGCATATATATGTGGACACGATTTCGGTACTATTTCGATTCTTGTTATTTTTTTCTTTCTTATTCATTTTCATCAGTTCTTTTTCGGTATTGGAGAATCTTCGCCTTTATCTGAAATCAGATTTGAAAGAAGCACGAAGGATTTTAAGCAGTTTTCATAATAAATAAGAAACTTCAATCCGGTTCATCAACTATGCAGTCAATGCAATGCATAAACAACTTTCAAGTTTAAAGATTAAGTTTCCTTAATACACAACCTCAATTCTCATGAATTAATTAGCAACAGTCACACATTTAATTGTGTCATTGAACAATTTTCGAACTGGCTGACAGACAGCAGACTAAAAAGACAAACAAATTGAGGATATAGGTTTATAATTATATACCTTCCTTTGTTAATAAACTTTTGAATCCAACGTTTACAAATTAATATTCCATCTATGGCTTCATATACATAAACTGTAAGTATGGTATGTAAATCATTTTAAAAGGTTTAAGTAGTCAATTTAACACAAAACTAAAATACCCCATAAACACATAACTACAATACAAAGAGTTATTTGTTATACATACACTCTGTTTTCAAAAGTTGATGAACTGAACTATTTTTATGAAACACTGCACACGTCTTTTCATCTTTGGATTGAGTCTGAATTGTAGCACCTAACCTAACTGTAACGTTGATACAACGTAAATATTGCGACGTTTGTTAAACATTGTGGTTTGGTGTTATATAGACCTTTGGATGTTGAATGGACGTCCGGTGTTAGCTGGGATATTTTATTGCATACATTGTAACTAACAAGTTAAACGCATTCAGTTCTCTCATAAATTCAAAGTATGTGTATATAGTACGTTTTAAACAGATAAAGGATACCATACAATATATATTTATTAGGACATATGTATTAAATATACATGTGAAAGCTCGGCATATATTCCTTTGCTATATTTTGCGTTGTATATTGAAAATTTATGAAAATAAATTACTGAATGATTGCATTACTGTTTTAGTTCAATATGCGTCACACACTTTGGTTTTGCAAAATAGGTTTCAATTCTTTTAGTCATATTAAACTTATTGAACCATCGCTAAACCGCGAGCTGATACAGCACCAGTTTCAAGAATATCGATAATCAAACACTGTCTGCATCAATATTGATCGTGGCCGATCGGAAGTTTCCGTATTATGATAAGTAATAAATCACTTAATCAGCAAAATCGATAATGTATGCTAGCGCTAAAGTAGGACTGTAAACGATATCGAGCTGACTATCTGATATACTGCACTAAGGGGAGCGATGTGATGAAATATGAATGAATAAATAATTGTGTCAATATATTTTGTGGTTATTATGTTGACTAACAGCCGATTGTTCCCTCTTTACTTGTCTGACCACACTTGTTGTTCAACCATACCCTGTCATTCACATTTTCGTTTATTCTTTTTTCATAAATCTCTTACATTCCCTCTTGTTCATTCACATTCTATCACTCTCTTTTTTGTACTTTTTTATGAATATGTTCTCATATATAAATGTATCTTATACACACGTCATTCCTTTCACTCGCTCTTTTGTAAATTTTGTTAATCAGGATCTTGATATATATTAAGTATTATGAATTTCTTTTCTGTGTTTATTACTAGCACGATTTGTTGTAAATGAACAGAATATACATTCCGATTTCTATTAAAGTTACGTAAGTAGTATAATATAGTTTGACATCTAAATTAAGGCACGTAAGTCTAGAAAAAAGAAAAAAGAAAAGTCTAAGATTAAATATTTTTATTAACACATGACTGTTGTTTTGTTATTGTTCATAATTTAAAAAACAAAGCAAGTAGGTTTGTCAAAACGTGGTTATAACTTATCGAACATAGTGGGGTTTACTACCCCCCCCCCCTCCCCTAATAATCAACATCCGGATTTTATCCTTTCTAGTTTAATGTGAAAAATCTATCGATACATCGATTATTGGAAAAATTGAAAGTTCCATATGTAAACATTGTGAATCACCACGCATCCGCCTTGTTCAGACAGTGTTTTCAACAGTCTATGCATACCTGCTTGAAACAAATTATAAATAATAATTTTTAAATGCCGATGGCAACGCAAAAAAAGATTTTGATTACTTCGCGTATAAATGATGTTTTAGCTGAGTTTGAAATCGTGCATTGCCAAGCGGAATAAATTAACACTAAACCTTTAGCGCAAATGTTTACATAATAGCCTAATGGATACTAAAGTTAAATTGATATCCACCCGAAGGCTTGCTGGTCACGTTTTTATGAGCGGTAAGATATACACATCAGACTGAAAATCATTGCCAAATTTGCATCCAAAGATAATTGATAATAGATGACATGCTGATCCAAACACTTCATAACATGTTCTGTCAATAACTAGAGTGATACAAATGTCATGTGGAAGAGAAGTGGGTTTCCCAACGAAAAAGCATCAAGGCAATCACCAATGTTAAGTCTACGGACTCGAGGTTTAAACGTTAAATTACAATTATCTGCCATATGAAATTTGTACCACTCGGTCATATTTAGATTTATGTTACGGAAGGATCTACCCATTATCTTCATAAATGCAAGACATGGTAGCTTTCGTGTATAGATAGCTAAAATAGGCTAACATATATTTTAGGGGTTGGTAAATAAATAAAAATGGAAAACGGCAGGTGTTGCTATAGAAGAAATTCTGTGTAGTTTATTTCACTAAATATTAAATGCTTTCATTTGTCTCAAGATTATAAAAAGTTGAAAAGGCATCTCTATATCAGTAAATGTCACTTATTCAAATGACTACTAAAGCTTTGGACCCCGTTTATCGCAACATTAGTGGTTGGCATAGAAACCTACGAACATTAGATATCAAAACAATAATTAGTGTTATCTTCAGACAATCAGACAGTTTTAGTGACTGTTTTTGGCCTGGGGACTGAAAGTCCCCAAGGCCTAAGTTAGCATACCAGATTTCAAACACTGCAAGAAATTTAACTGTGCTATGTGCGAATAACAACTGTAAACATGTGCTATGCGAAAGTAGTGCAAGACAGACCAGATCAATCTTCTGTTTGAATGTCGCATATGATAAGAGCATATTACAAATAAAAGTGTACATACAACTTCAAACGATTGCAGGAAGGTATATAACTTACGGGCTGTATTACACATTTTTTTCTGTTTTAGAAATTAATGCGCTGTTAGCTGATAACGGAAGATAATCATATGCATATCACGTAAAAGTATTGATATTACGGAAATTTACGGAAACGTACGGAGCTCGATATAAGAGTTTGTAGTTTGATTTTCAAATTTCCGATGTTATTTCATTGACAACTTTGTTATTTACGAACGATTACATATATATTGACCTAAAAATAAATTTCTCTAAAAAAAAATAATATTTTACGTACATTCCCGAGAGGGAACACACGTGATCAAAATCATCCGCCATTTATCGGTTTCACCGATTACAACTTTAAGGTAACCCAGAATCATGTTGGTTTTCTCTGTTATACACATTGTATAGTACTGTATTTATATTTCATTGCTGGTGTTGCTTTGTTTATTTCTGTTTCAAGGTCTTGTCCTTGGTACACAATAATTTTCGATCCACATCATCAGATCATATCGCTTGAAGTTGTACAAAGCGCAGATCGAATTATTTTTATTGGCGTAAACAATTTATAATGTTGCCTATGTGATTATTTTTCATTTAACGTACGTTTTATAAAAAAACAAACTTCCCTGCCACCCATATATTTGTGAATCATTCATTCTGTGCCATGTATTGAATTTCGTCCTCTTCACATTTCGACCCGCGCTTAAGGTAAGGTTTAGCGCAAAACACGTAGGTCAATTGTTGTTTTTCGGGGAGTTAACCTATAGCCCCCAGGCCTTCAGCGCTCACAGCGCTTTGATTATATGATGTAAACATGTACATTGTAGTATAAGTTACATTACCGTTGTTAAGAAGGCTGAATATTTTCAAAGTGTATTGTATTCCATTTAAATTTTGTTTATAGGCTATATTAATATAAAATGTTTTGACTCATTTACACATTATACTAATATACTGTCATAATAATGTCGACTCTCCTGTATACTAACGTTAATGATTCAAATGTCGTTCTATTAGGCATTAGTATTACAGTGTAACATCAATATGTAAATTATTTGGATGTAATTTGAGATATCACTATAAGCCTCATATGTTGTATTGTATATTTAACCTCATTTTATTTATTTATAATTTGAAATGAATGTACAAGAGAATTTTGACTTGTTTCAAGTGATAGCAACATGTTTTCCATTTTCAAATATCTACGTATCATATTACAATAACATTTAACACTCAGTTAATCGAAAAATGCTGTCAAGCAATAATTTCAATATTGATATACATATTTGCCTAACCTATGATCTTACATTAAACAGCCTTGAAAAACTTTACGTATGTATTGACCCAGAAAGAAACAATCACGTTCATCCTGCATGTGAGTTTATGTTATTTATTTTGATATGTCGGTCACCTATGTTGATAGTTTTGTGTATAGACATATTATGAATATTAATGAATGTAACGAGTGTGCTTACCCGAGTTTTCATAATATATGAACGCCACATTGGCTAATATAACAAGGGGCTTTTTCACAATCAGAATATTTCTCTGCCCTGTTTAGTTACCCGGTACATTATTATCATTTGCATTATTATTACCATTCTTAAGTTATATTCTACAGCGTCGTCCTTTTTATTTTATGAGGCTTTGATAAGCAGAATTCCTCTAGATCTCTTGTGTTCGCGTTCACGTCGTGCAGGGTTACGGCAATTTGACTAAGACTGTTCCACTTCCCGACTTATCAAGATTTATAGTTTCTGTAATGAGCACGACGTTCAGATCGAACAGAGTGCAGATCCTCGTTCCCGAAGATTTCTAAATGCAAGTTTTCCGACGTTGTGTTTAGGAAAGTGACGTCACAATGCTTAAGACGTTACGTCATCAGTAATTCACGAGAGTCGTCTTGCATAGGAAGGGTGCCAGACCGGTTTTTCCGGCATGGGCAAACTCACCGGAAATGCCGATCCGATATGCCAGAAATATACAATCCGTTTAGCGCAACAGTCTCTAAAATTATAGTGTTGTTATGTATTGGTTAACGTATACTCACGGCCAAAACATTTCTGTTTGCTGGACACTTAAAGGTACAAACTATGGCAAAAGAAAATGAAATAAAGCTCGCCACATGAAATCCAAATTTTCAATCATTCAATTGTTTTTGCATATTAAAGTAAAAATACGATCACACTTAATTCTGTAGTTTCACGATTCAGGGATAATCTACAAAAATCAAAATACGGTTAGTGAACAATTTCTTTTCAGCCCATTAACCTCGTTTTGTATAATCAAGATCAAAACTGCTGACAATTGTTTAGTCAGCGTAACCTGTATGCCATAAAACGCATTGTTTTCTGCGCATTGACGTAACTGACTACTCCGTTCGCAAGTTAACAGTACGATACAGCGTCTACGACTCAGCCGCCGAAATGGAGAAGAAAGTGTTGACCATCATTGCAGTCGGCATTCTGTTTGCTATAGCAACTACAGGTGATGGTAAGTTATAATTGTTATATAATTCTATTTTTCTAAAGTATTCTGCAACTTCTGTTTACTTATTGGTGAAATGCTATTTTTCTGCAGCATTTTGCAATTTCTGTTGTTGTTTTTTATTGGTGGAATTTAGTTTTTCTGCGGTGTTTTGCAAGCTTTACTCACTTATTGGCTGAATTATATTTTTCTGCAGTCTTTTGCAATTTATGTGTATTTATTAGCGGGATTTAATCTTTCCTCAGTATTTTGCAATTACTGTTTATCTCTTGGTTAAATTATATATTTCGGCAGTATTTTGTAATTTCATTTCTTAGGTCATGTTTGTACAGAACTGCGTCCTGATATAACTTTATTATTAGGACCCAGTTCAGAAGAAATGATCAGGTCAACTTTTAACAGATGTGCATCTTTTAGTGAATCAAACTAAAGCTTTAATATCAAAATAAATATAAAATCTTTTTAAAAGTTATGACAGAAATATTCGCAAAAATCTATCGCATTTTAGAGCATTGTGCATTAAGAATAAAGTTAACTTTCTAGTGATTTTGATATTTATATATACAGTTTTTAACGGTTACTGACAGTTTTAACGGCTCCGGCTAAGGCTGTAGCCAGAAAACACAACTTTAAAACCGTTTACTTTTTTATACATCTTTATAATACATATTGCAAAGAGTTTCAGGGGACATTCTGAAAAATTCCAGGCTTGAATTGTTCACATTAAAATGTTTGTATAAATAAATTGCTGACGTTATTTATTTACTTTTGAAAAAACAACGATGCCAAAGTCCAGTTTTTAACTGTATGTTTAACAAGATATAAGGGTCCATACAGAAGTGGTAAGATCTTATGCAAAATATTTACAAGAATTTTAACACTAGGGGGAATTCAAATGCAAATAAAAAGAAAATATGATAAAAAATATAATTTTATGAAAGATAGAATACGATAGAAATGTAATTTATGAAAGATGTTGGCATAAAGTAACAGCAAGTGACTGACACAATTTCAAAATGAAATATACGATACTGAACCGAATTGAAAGTTCAATTCAAGCTCTTTTTATTGATAAGAAGTTTAGTACAGTGAATCATATTCAGTGGTGCTGTTTGTGAAATTGATGGGACTCAGTTTGTTCAATATCCTTTCATATCAATAGTACCAATGTAAACCTCAAAGAATTGTGCAAAGACGTACAAAAGAAATGGCGATACAATAATTAGTTCCTATAGATCATAAACATCTCATGTAAAGTCTGATTTTATTTACCTACTTTTATTTTATGTCTTTTATGCTTAGTTGAATACGTGTGATTAAATATTCAAGCATTTATAATGTATAACTTAGTTCATTTTACAGTGTGAAAAAAAACAAACAAATACGATTTTTAACTAATCCACATCATTCTTTACAGTATTTCATTTGACATTATTACACGAACATTTTATAGTTATGAAAATACCTAAATATTACATAGATTACAAGAGAACCAAGTATATAGATATACGTAGTTAAGCTGAAACTTTTGAAACTTTAAATTCAAGAGAATAAGACATAGTTGTTTGTGTTTACTAATACATAAAACAATATATATATGTTTTGGTTTATGATGGTAAACAAGGATAAGACCAAGTGATAATTCTATCAAAGAACGAATATACAAAGTTCTATTTTACTGTAGTTAATTTGTGTTTAAATTAAGAAATTAGTTTTATCAGTCATTCATACTCTTTTTACCAATTTTATTGTAGTAGATCTACATAGTGAAAGGTTATGATTCATTTATACTGAAATGTATGTAAACTTAAAAGTGGAGGAAGTTAAAAGTGAGGTAGAAATATTTCTTTGTGTTTTCTTTCACTTTTATTTTGGCAGGAAATATTCAACTCATTAGTTTAGTACAATGTGTCAAATATTTGTCATATACTTATTCCCAAAATTTATATTTGCTGACGAAAAATATCACCAACTGCAATACATGATCTTTATAACATTCATCTTTAAAAAAATAACAACCAGCACACATAACTCGTAGTTTCCCTTATGTTATACTTCAACAAATTATTTAGTCAGAAGCATTTTGATGACTTATATATAATACACACATATCTTGATAACTTAAGCAAATGTAGCAGATATATAAAGGGGACAATATACGTTTTCGTAATTTTATACATGTACAAAACGTACACGAAATTTTACGATAGTTTTTCTAGTAGCGATAACTTGTTAGTTAATGTCAAAACCTAATGAACAGTTTTCTTCACATTTGTGTTTGCGTATACTTAACTATAATAAGACATTAATCAGATGTTATTGTCAAATGTATTTACATTATCATTATTTGCTGTTCGCCATACAATTTTGTATATGTATGCCTAATGGATTTACATGAAATAATTTAAAGAAAATATATTATTTGATATGGGTGGCAGGGAAGTTTGTTTTATTATAAAACGTACGTTAAATGAAAAATAATCACATGGTCAACAATATCAATTGTTTGAGAGAACAATAAAAATAATTCAATCTGCGCTTTGTTCAACTTCAAGCGATATCTGATGATGTGGATCGAAAATTATTGCGTACCAAGGTGTGTACCAAGGACAATACCTTGAAACAGAAATAAACAAAGCAATACCAACACTGAAATATAAATACAGTACTGTACAATGTGTATAACAGGGAAAACCAAAACTGATTCTTGGTTACCTTGTAGTTGTAATCGGTGAAACCGTTCACTGGGCCTTGATATGCAGCGTCCTCGATAAATGGCGGGTGATCAAAATCGCGTGAGTTCCTTCTCGGGAATGTACGTAAATTGTATCCTTTTTTTAAAGAAATTTACTTTTAGGTAATCGTTCGTAAATAATTTATTTTCAGGTAATCGTTCGTAAATAAGAATGTTGTCAATGAAATAACATCAGAAATTTGAATATCAAACTACAAACTCTTATATCGAATTCCGTACGTTTCCGTAAATTTCCGTAAATATCCGTACTTTTCCGTGATATGCATATGATTATCTTTGTCTTTTACTATAATTAAATAGGGTTTAAAGTTATACGATGACGATGATATTTATATAATTCTGCTGTATAACATGTAAAATTATCGTTATAGATGGAAATACACAATACATCTAATGTTATTCAAACAATTCTAGTTAGATTATTGTACTTATTGAAAGTTCAAAATTAAACTGGTTTAACAAAATAAAATGTTCTTTTGAAAATGGAACTAGCCAATAGAAAGTAAATAGATTATGTAAATATAGATGTTTGGAGCAATTGATACATAACTATTTTACTTTTACTGTAATACATTATTAACTTTGATTAACACGTAACCTTCTGTATTTATAAGTTCTATCAGCGTCCGTATATTACAGGGTTATAAAACTCTATATATGGTGATTAGCTAAAATATGATGTCGCGCTATCGATTTTTCCAAACCGATTTACCTGTATTTATTACGCGACGGCTTTATCGAGAGGAAGCGTGTTTACACGTGAAATATTGCACCTTACTGATACTAATGGCGTTACTGTAAAGGCATTTTTTCTTTGATTTTGATACGATTTTCACATAATTTTCTGCAATATCATTCAGGTTCTAGCAATATAAATATCAAAATCATAATATATACAATTCACTATGAATAAAACGTGTTGAAAACGGTATATTTTATAATGTGCAAACAAAAAAATATGTGCAAACAAAAAACACGATAGTTGCTTTGTTTTTAAAACATGTTTTTCTTTTCCATAATATTTGAAAGTGAAAGATGAATACAATGAACACTTTTTAATACATTGTCACGCTGTGTAGATCTCTGTTATTGAAGCGAGTCGGTTTCTCCCTCGGGGTTTTCCCGACATTCCTAAGATGGCACATGTAATTCGAATAAATAAATAGAAAGTGGAATTCTGTCCGTTGTTTTAACTTTTTAAAATTGCCTTCGTACTTTTAACTTCATGTTCTAGCGTCTTCTAATTAAAAGATTGCTGTTTTCAGACCTCTTCACACATTAATTACGCTAATAAAAACGAGTGTATAATTGCCTGTTTGTGTTTGATCGTTATTTGTATAGTAAGAGTAGTTTTAAAGGATCGAAAAATGTCAACAAAGTAACTATTTAATTAATGTCACTTTCGAAACTGTGAATGTTCTTTAGTTTTTCTGTGAAACTTCATTTAAATCCATTGAGCATAAAAATCATATTAAAACTGAATATAAGAGTAGACTGCATAAGTGAATACAAAAAGCACGAACATAATTTCACACTTCCGTAATCTGAAAAATTGCAATTTTAAACCATTTATACAAAAATATCAACACAAAATCGAGCTAAATTTTCACGTTTCCACATTTTTTTCAATTTACTTTCTTTTTAAATCAATTATTATTTTTGCAGATATCGTCATGATTTATGGAGTATATGTTATCACAAATCATAAGTAAAATGATCATCGCTACCTAAATATGCCGCCATTTTGGATAATTGTCAATAACATCAATTTCAGTCGCTCGAAAATGCATTTTTGAAAATAAAAACTCGATTTTTATTGAGTGACCTACTACGGAGCAATCTTTGAACTATCTCTATCATCAGAATAAAATAAGACAATACTCAAGCACAAAGAGTTTAGCCCATTTACACTGTGTATCAACAATGGCGTCTCTACCGCTTCAAAATCTCCAAACACTCATCCATTTATAACAGCTTATTTTGACCATTTGGTAATAGAACACAAAATTTAAAGATGAAAAAAGTAAACTTAAATACTTTCATCACATTTCAATATCACAAGTATATGAAAACTCGATCAAATAACAAGTTTATGAGTGTTTTGTTGATAGGCTTTCCCGATCAAAAGTTTCAAAAATATTCCATATCTCGGTAACGCGACCCGGGACATCACATTTTCATTATAGGCCGTTTCGTAACCCTGTAATATACGGACCCTGGTTCTATTCACTTGTAAGATATTTATGTTCTTTTATTGTTTAATATGTTTAAGGGATGTAAAATACATCAGTAATTTGAAACATTATGTGCGGAATACTCATATACATGTATTATAAGGATAAGTAAATAGTATAATTATGCACATTACAACTAATATTATAATTGTTTGCATAACACAATAAAGTAGAACTTAGAAACCGCAAATCAAACAGAAATTCTGCTCTGATTTGTATGTTCGTTCGGTTTGCTACATAATTGCTTCTTTGATCTCGTCCTCACTTTTCATAATTGGCGATTTAATGATATTTTCATAGAAAACATATAAAAGATATGTAGATCTACGTTCTGATATGTATTTCAGAAATAAATCCGTACATTTAACAAACTTTAAAGATATTTTCTTTGCAGTAGCTGCGATTGATGACATTAAACTCGGGGCTCTACGATCTGTGAATGATGTTAAAGGTAAATATATTGAATCGAAGAAATATAAATTATATCAGCTTAGTTTTACTTACCATCACAAAAAGGGCATTCGGGTACGAGACCCAGTCTGCCCGCCAGTCTTCCCGCCGGCTCTTTAGCTTAGTGATTATCTTTCAGCTACGAACGTTAACTATTAAAACGAATAAGTAGAAATTTTGCGATCGTTAGTTCAGTGTAAAAAAGAAAGAGTGCTATAACCATGCCTCTACTATTTTACCACCCCCTTTCCTTCATTTTTCTTGATTGACTTTCAACAGTGCTTTGCAATAAATTGAAAATCTAACATACCTGATATTACATTGTTTTCAACATTTTTCATGCTACTAATAGATGAAGTTTCGAATACTAATCTACTGTTTCCTAAGGTATTTCACTATAAATAATTTCTGATATTTCTATAGCAGTTGTAGTGGGTTTGCTCGCCTGGTTTCTTTCAATAAACTGAACCAAAACTGGACTTTTATTCTTAATACTTCTGCCAATACTAAATAATTGTAACACTACAAACTTCGGTCTCTGGTTTACGCATCCGTATACCCAATTCGGATGTTAACATAAAAAGTTGATCGTCCTCGAAATATGCAACGTCCGTTTATTATCCGGCAATTCTTGTTTAGTTGTGTCTGTCACTTCGTCACAATTTTACATTTTTTATGGTTGATATTCACACGTTTCGCCGCTACATCACAAAATAAACTAGTGTCGCTCCCGGAAAACAGGTTACTTTTTATAGCATTTATCATAACCCGAGGTCAGTCTTGTTTGCATTGAGTTAGGTTATACATTTTGTGTTTTTAGTATGAATTTAGCGAAGAATTACTAGCTTTAAAGATTTTAGAATTTCTTTGGCCTAACAAGGCTTTTCTCATTATTCACTGATTAATTGCAATGAAACTCGCTCTCGAATGAATAGTGAATCATCGCAATACATTCACGCATGTGCAATGATAAATTCAGCTCCCACGTGGCAAGGGCCGTCTGTAGTCAAAACACAAAAAACAAATGGGGCACATGTGTAACTGTTGTTTACCTAGTAAGTGATAAGTAGCAGCACAATCATAGAAAAATAAAGCGTCTACCTGATTAAGGTATCATCGTTACACGTCGGATCAAACTATGGGTAAATCGAATTGTCTGGATAATTGAGTGTCCGGTTACTATGAAAGAAACCAGTATATGTTTACTCAGTATTATGAATGACTGAAATCATTAGATTATGGCAAAACTAAAAACAAATATTGATTTTAGTAAACGGCGGAGAGTTAAAGCGGGAGAGAAGGGAAAGCAGCAGTAGCGGTGACAACGACAGCAGCAGTAGCAGTAGCGACGACAGCAGCAGCAGCAACAGCTCCTAGATAAAAATGAAACAAAAAAGAGCTAGCAAATATTTTACTCATTTCTCTATCACTCACTGTTTTCTAATTATTTGTATACAACGCATAGCAGTTATCATTGCGTGGTAATAAATGATTTTCACAATCTTGTATGTACGAAGTGAATTGTACCTTTTCCTTGATTATAATGTCTTATGTATAATGTTTAAACAACTTAAACCATTTATTGCATCAATAAGTCACTACAAAGTTTTTCATAATGTAAATTCAGAACAGTATTCGGAAATGCCTAACCAAGCAACTGTTTACTCGCACAAACTCAAACTTAAATGAATATAAAATCGGATCTCATACAAATGCACCGGAAGTTGTTTTTCAAAGGATACATATTTGAGAGTGACGCTTAAGCTGCGACTTTTCTGCTTTACCACTTTAAATTGCAATAAACATAGCACTGTAATAGAGTTTTTGTTTTTATATATATTTACATACTTGAAGACCTCTAATCCTTATTAAAGCTGTTTTTCTTTTTAAAACAACTCTTTAATTTAAATTTTCGGCAATATTGCCTTTTTGTTTTTGAAAAAGGTAATATTGCCGAAAATTTGAATTAAAGAGTTGTTTCAAAAGGAAAAACAGTTATAATTATTATTCTCTGAGGAATATTGAAAGAATTCATTGCCTTATTAAAGCAATTAAATATTAGGAAAAAATGGATGTTCTTAAAGATTTGGTTGGCATTCGTAGGGTTTTGTTATGTGTAATTTTCTTCCACCTGTTTTATTAACTGCCAACTTTACAATGTTTGATATGGCGACGTGTTACATTTTATAAAACATATCGTCAAAGATTCTATCTTCAAGCTGCTTAGTTATTTACACACACGATTTAGTGAGGTAGTGTATAGATAAAAGTGATATTGACACTTTCCTTCAGGCCTGATTCAAGCTCTCTGTGAACTTATTTGTGGCTTATTAGTTGGACATTAAGGTGGACATTAATTTTTAGTCCAACTTTGTGTCATCTATTTTGATTATATGTACACACGCAATTATTTAAAACAGTATAAAAATCTATCTGGTGTTATAGTATTCAGCAAATATAGCCCAATCCAATGAATGTCTTGTACTATATGCAAAAAAAAGCTCACAGGGTGCTGAAGGAAAATATAAAATCGTAATTTATATTTAATATACATATGCTTATGCTTTACTGATAACCAGCTTTTGAACATGTACATGTACATAAATTGATAAAGTATAGTTATCCAGCCGGGTTCACGCACTGTTCGCGTATTCCTTCCAAATGTTGACAAGACATTCTTTCTTTGGCATTTCTTCATTCATAATAAAATGCATCCTTGTATTCTTCAGGCGGTCAGTGCGTGCATGTTTGCGGGAACTTCTGAAGCATCCATTGAGAGTGCTCGATAAAGTTCCAACCAAGCGTAACAGCACTAGTCAGCGTAGGTTTGAGTGTCAATCAAGGAAGCGCTCAACCAACAAAAAAGTGACACGAACCTCGCTCAATATCAATATCATACACTATATTTCTATACTTCAACATTTTGATGAGTTTACACTTAGCATAGTCCAACCGATTGTAAATCAGCTAACAATCTATGACGTAAACATTAATAGTAATTAATCAAGCTGCATAGATGATGATCTAATGATCTCCAGTTATCGTACGAAATTATACCTTTTCGAAACATAATTTCAAAATCACGAAATATTCGGTTACAACATGATTTTAGAAGATTTAAAATTATTTCCCTTTATGTATGTAATATGCTTGACCGGAGTAAAACTTGGATTTAGTTGCTATTTCACACAACGAGAGAGGCTTTACAGAGGCAGTTCAGTGAGTCCTATCACTTAGATATTGTTATTCCGACAATCTTGCCAAAACGCTTAGACAGTGGCTTTAATATTGTTTTTAATTCATGTTGATTTAAATGTGTTATTATACACCTTAACGTGCTTTTATTTTATACAGTACTCTCTTTACATCATATTAACAGAATAAAGATGTGAGATATTTCGCCAGAGGGGTCCAGATAGACCTGTGTATAAACAGTAGGGGTCTTAGCCAATGATAGACTAGCTTCTGTTTTCCATAATCAGCTACTGTGTACATCTACTGTTACAGTAGGTAAACTTTTATAAATGGCAGTTGAAATTGTTTAAAGAGTTAAGAACTTCTTCGTCTTCTTTTTTGAAAAAAGTGTGAAGAAAATGATTAATTCTCTATGCTTTTCATTAGCCTCATAGGATTACACCTCATGTGGTTCTGATGTCAGTTATGAAAGCGAATTAATTGTCTTTAAAGGGACACTCTCTACAGATTTCAGACGATGAACATTTAATAAAACTTAGTGTTAGAAATTATTTTTGTCTAATCGCAGTTCAGTATTGGCAGCACTTTGATTTAGATACATCAATAATTACTAAGTATGTTGATAGTGGAATAATGCTGACTTACCAAAAACATTTGCAGCACTAAATGGTTAAATGTTCATTTTTATACATTTACTACAATAAATTTATCGCACGACATGCGTCTACCAATTTAATTTCGTAAATTAATCAAAAGAAACACTAACCTATACCTAAGAATGATTTATAGAAATGTTATAAAGGTATTCTTCTTAAAAATTGCACGACAACATTTCTACATAATTATAAAATGTTAAATGAAACACGACATTTTTACCATTTTTAAACATCGTATCATATATATGTTGTTTTTCACAGCCTATAAACTGATAAACGTCATATCATATAATATATATTATAAACGTTCACTAGCTTCGTGTACAAATACCGGCATTTGAGTATATAAGAACTGTTTTCACTTAGAGTTTAGAACTAAAAGCCTTGGCAATGCTGGCTATATGTAGTAATTAACTTTAATACTTAATTATACTATTATTCACAAACACAAATTAAACGATATTCATCTTCAATGTCTAAAATATAACAGCAACAAACATCACGATAAACCGTGTATTGGGCAGTTTATCTGACGGTTGGTTGTATTTAGTATATAACCGCATCAGTGAGACGTATGTAATTTTCCTCACGTCTTTTGCTAATGACCATTATCTGAGTTTTTAAAAATTTATTGTCAGATTTACATGTAAATGTCATGACGAAGTTGGAATTGCACTGGAAGTTGAAACATTGCAATACATGAAATGCAGCGGAAGTTAACACAATATAAAGCGTGTGAGTTGAAATGAACATTAGGACAATAAGATACACGGAATTTATCAACATTATCACACCAGAATGACTGTTTTAAGTGTTCAGATCTTGTACAGCCTAATATCAAATCAGTTTCCTCTTTACCAATAAACTATAAACGGTTTGATGGAACTTGTATCAACAGATAATCATCAGTGAACGAGAAAACACATAGTGTCAGAATAGCAATACGCGTGATGGTAGGTCGGCAAACGACGGTCCACTACTTGAGAGTAGTTAATTGACATCCAGACATTTGAAAATGGCGAAAGACATGCAAGTTTAATATTCGACGTTATAAATGTTGTCAACATTCGAAAAATGTGCAACCAATATATTATAATTAGATTTGAAAATGAGTCTTATCTAAACATTTCTCACTGGTTGAGTTCACAATGGCATAAGGGAGACAATTCCCTCAATATGAATTATATCGTTATATCAATTTACATCCCCTGTCCCTAAATTGTATTTCAGTGGCTGTCATATTGTTTTTATGCCCCCGAAGGGAGGCATATTAAAATCGCACCGTCTGTCTGTCTGTCTGTCCGTCTGTCTGTCCGTCCGTCTGTGCGTCTCCACTTACAAATTCGTTTCCGGACCGTAACTCTGTCATGGATTGAAGGATTTAAAAAAAACTTGGCACACATGTCTAGCACATCAAGACGACGTGTCGCGTGCAAGACCCACATCCCTACCTCAATGGTCAAGGTCACACTTGGAGTATGAAGGTTATGGAATCCTCTATATATGCACACATTCGTGTCCGGACTGTAACTTTGTCATGCATTGAAGGATTTTAAAATAATTTGGCACAAATGTCTAGCACATCAAGACGACGTGTCGTGTGCAAGACCAACATCCCTACCACAAAGGTCAAGGTCACACTTAGAGTTTATAGGTAATGGAATCCTGTATATATGCATACATTTGTGTCCGGACTATAACTTTATCATGCTTCGAAGGATTTTAAAATAACTTGGCACACATGTCTAGCACATCAAGCGGATGTGTTGCGTGCAAGACCCAAGTCCCTACCTCAAAGGTCAAGGTCACACTTGGTGTTTAAAGTAATGGAATACTGTATGCATGGTTACTCTGTAATGCATGGAAGGATTTTAAAATGACTTAGCACATTTATTGAGTACATGGAGAGGACACAGACTGAGGCACCTCTTTGGGGGGCTTTCGTCACCTGTGAGGGACAGCTCTTGTTTCACCTATGAGATACATATTTCCGAGCATTTATCGGTGATAGGTAACCTTTCTTACATCGCTGCCGGACAATTTTTACGTTAATTTCGTTCTTTCTCCGCGACTCCAGGGTTAAGGAATGATTCTACATATTTTATGTTTAAAAATACTTTTTTCGAAAGAAATTTAACCAGGGATGTGTACAATTACAATTATAATTTAATTAATTATAATTATTTACACTTTTTCAAATAATTGAAAATAATTATTTCTTGAGCGAAAACTCAATTCATTTAATTGTAATTAATTAATTACAAAGTAAAATTTGACATGTAATTGTCAATAACATTTAATTAATCTCAATTATTTGTACACTGATCATTGACACTTTGATCCCAAATAGACACAAATGCTTCCTTTCCCATATTTATTGATACCTTTTAAAGAGGTGATAATTGATAATACACCTTTCACTGATTTCTAACAGTAGCCTTAAGGTACATAAATGACACAGAAGTGTTTTGTTGATCATGTTGATTGATTAATGTTTAAATCATAATTTTGTAAAATAAAACTTGCCTAAGTAAACCCTTTTCTGACAATTTTGTATAATTATATGTGCACACTGTATTCACTCAATTTGCAACTTTAATATAAAGAAGTTTCAACATTCTGCCCATACAGTTTAATGCATTGAAACAATAAGATGAATTCTCCTGCACTGAAACATTTTGTTTTACCCAAAGACACAACAGGAAATTTTAAGGCAAAATGTCGCCATTGTTCTGTGGAAAACAAAGGCAGTTTAAATGTCACTTCGAACTTTATAACTCACCTGAGTATGATTGAATGTTTTGATGTTGAAATTAAATGTTCTAGATCTAGTGTCTTTCTTTTAACTATCTTATTAAAGCAATTTACTTATTGCTCAAAATAATTGCAATTAATTAATTACAAACTGAAAACACATGTAATTGTAATTTAATATGGAAGTTTTCAATTTAATTGTAATTAATTAATTAATTACTTTTTTAAATAATGGTACCCATCCCTGAATTTAACTCTAAAAATCTAAGATAACTATTCATTATTCCTCTTAGAAACACACAACTTAATGCAGTCATTTGTTGTTTACACAAAATTACCTGATATGTTATGACCTCTGACTCTTTGATACACTCTGACACTTTCTCCGTGATCCGAGGATTCTGATTGGCTGAAATTCGGCTGTAAATTATGTGCTTCCCACACTCTTTACAGGTAAATTCAGTAAGTACGTTTAGACGCAAGGGATATAATCACTCCTGACCAACGGCAAAATGGAGGATAAGGATTTTCAGCTTATTTCCATGAAATATGTTAAAATAGAGTTATTTTAATACTTTTGAAGATCAAGGTATTAATTCTTCAAATAACTGCTTGATTCGCATGATTTTTCTCGTAAACGTGTAAAATCGCTTGATACCAAACTTCCATAGAATCCGGATGTTTGGAATCATTTCGCATGCGACCATTCGTCGGAAATAACTATCACGCGAATCACGGAGAAACTTCGGATCGGGGAGAAAGAAGATATAAGCAGACATAAAAATCGAAAAATTACTGTAAAATTGTTATGTTTGAAATTAACATAGGGTTGTCGGTATTCGTTTTCTTAGTTAGATCAATTTACATCCATCTATAGCAGTTTTGACGTAAAATTCGAGAAACAGGTGAATTTCATTTTTTCATCCCCTCCATGTATTTGCACTT
Organism: Saxidomus purpurata; assembly: GCA_022818135.1. Classification (NCBI taxonomy): domain Eukaryota; kingdom Metazoa; phylum Mollusca; class Bivalvia; order Venerida; family Veneridae; genus Saxidomus; species Saxidomus purpurata. The sequence goes on from JAFMSR010000007.1 coordinate 15,064,958, forward strand.
ATTCCTTCTTACTTGTTTGCAAATGCGATTAAAACGGTGAGAAAATAGATCTACCATATCCATTTAGTTGTGGATAAGGAAATCCCAACCTCGGGTTTAGATACGTCCAAAAACACTCGGCAGAGCTTCGTCTCAACCCTTGGGTGAGATTTCCTTATCCACTACTCATAAAGATGATATATTCACTTTATCTAGTTTGCCTACAGAAAATAAAATGATTACATCACATTGACAACTTTGGATATTGGTGTCTGGCACAGATAGATTAGTTTATACAAACACACATACAAACTATTTATCGTCACGCGGATCTTAATTAAAGAGTAATATGTATTTTATTTAAACAACTGAGTGCATCATCTGACCTAGAGATATCAAAGTTGGAAGGAAACAGAGCACTGGTATTATTAGATAGCTAAATAGGTGTTTCAGCGTATCAAAGGAATCATATCACACATAATACTGCACTTGCTGTACCAGACCACACGGACCACAAAAATCATTTATACAATATATGTAGAGCTAAAATGTCTCTTTTGTAATATTAAAAGCAGTTTTTGGAAAACAAATGCTTGTAAAACCGTCCTCTCTAAACAAATATTTTAGTCACTCAGTATTAAATGTTCAGGAAAATCTTGAGCTGAAACTACAGCCATGTGCAAGTACCAGTCCACATTTTGACGGCCAAGGACACAGACTGTGAGACACCTCTTTTGGGATATTCGTCACTGATGAGGGACTTCTCTTGTTTCTGTTAACTTTTGAAATTAATAACGTTATTAAAGTAAGACATATTTCTTGCAAGTTTTTTATAATTCGTACAGGAAATGTCACCTCTGTAGTAAGTGAAGACAAGGTCAAATATAACATGTTTTGCTGAATTAGGACATACCCTCTTAAGATTGTGGAGATCTTGTCACACCTACATGTAATGATGAGATATGTTCTGCTCATTACCAAGTCCATAACAGTGACCAAGGAAATTAGTCCATGTTTTGTTTTGTTCTACATGTGCCAATGAGTACAGTGCTTAAATAAGACAGGAACCGTTGTAAATATCTGATGTATTTTTCGGGGAGACAGGTTATGAGGTTAATGTCAAAACGATTTCTCCGTTAACCATTGAAGACGTTATAAATATATTTTAAACTAACAATTAAAATGTGTCCACCAGTTTTAAGAAACCTTATTGGCCATTTTTAAATCGACAGAAGGCCAAAGTTATCTTGAATAAGCCAGAGAACACCAATCAATTATATATTGTTTTTTTCGGCCAATGCCGTGACTTCTTAACTTGCTCCTCTTTGATGAATTAATAGTAAAGGTTACAATTTGCCATTAAACTGTTTGAGGTACCGGAAAAACTTATTAACAACAATGCTGAAATGTTCACGTTGCGTTTAACTGAGGGAGTTAATATAATTTTGATACGCCGGGTTCACTCGTCAATCAAACGGAACATAAATGAAATTACAGTAGCATTTCTCTCCACGGGGTGGTTTATACATTTTCAAACATAATTACATAGAATGAAACCCAATATAGGGATAAACTTTTAATTAATTTCTTTCAATTATTCTTTAAATATCAATATACTTGCACCTAAACAAATCGACGGTGCGTCAAAAGAAACTTCTACTGCAGTACATATTAGAAATCATTGAACATTCATTATTTTTCAAAATCTTTTTGACACTTATCGCTCGTTGCTAAATCAGATGTATCCAACAGGAACAAATTCAAAACTCCCAGTATTGCACATGCATTTACTCTTTTATAACAAAAATGTCCTTGTGTATATTTATTGTAAAAAGAAATCAATTTGAGGTAATTCCTTTCTGGTGAGAGATCATTATCATGTTCACTTTTTTTCTGAGAATATCATTGTTACAAAACAGTTAAAAGTACCATTTACATTATGTTCTTAATGTCAATTGATCAATATCAGCATATTACAGATCGGCAACTGCATTGCCTCTCATACAACATTACTGCGTCTTATTTAAACTCAATGAGTGCATAGAACAGACGGTGGGTTTGAAAACGTGAGTGAATACAACTTCCCAGGACAACAAACTCAATGACATGTTTTTTTGTTTATTCATACCTTTACAAATGGAAAACAGCTACAATATGCAACATAGTAAATGAATGCTTTAACTAAATATTGAGTTATTAAAATAATCATATCGTAAAATACACATGTCTTAAATAGTGTATGAATTCGTTCGTATTTCAATTAAGGTACCTTAACCGACACAGTCAAATATAACTTGTTTATAAGAGGTATTGGTGTCTAAGTAATAGTGTTTCTAGTGTTGCATAAATAATCTCAGACTGTCATGATGTTTCACGTGACGTAGTTAGTCCACTGACAGGTAAACAAATGTTTTCAATATCATCAGACGGGTAACGCGTTTGATCGCTAAAATGTAATTGTCTTCGTGGTGTGTGAAAAGGGGAGCACGTAATGTTTATTTCCCTTTGTTCCACTCTTTCTGTCTAGAATTTAAATAGGAAAAGAAATATACAAAATATACATATATTAAGGTCACGACATAATTTCGCTATTTGTCTTTTAATTGTTAAAATTCATGGTAAAGAAACAACTACATGAAGCTAAATGTCCAGTGCATAAAGTTGACCACTTTTGTAGGCTATTGTTCTTTGAATCTTTTGTTGTAACACAGATCCTTTCACATAACAATAGTTCAGTTTAAAATGAGAAAAAAAAACAACCTTTTTTTCTTTATCGTGCTATAAAATAAATAATTAAATATCTAATACGCATTTTAAAGGAAGACAAATCTGTAAAGAAAAATAAACTGAAGTGATGGTCAATGCGCATTTTTGATTATTTTGTCAAAATTAGCGTAAAATCCAATTTTGCAACCTTATGCATTAAGTTTGCTAACTATCCCGTATTATTAAAATTAAAATTCACGTCAAAGTACAAACGAATATTAAATTTTATATTTTAATTGCTTTATTTTCTTTTAATTGACCGAATACGCAATATACACCGGATGCGCCTGGGAAAAGGGCGGGTATACCTTTTGGACATCAGAAGAAGGATCCCGTAAGTCATTCACAGAGGGTATTCTTCTTCGGGAAACTTCAAATTACCAGCGATAAGCCGTCGGTAACGGCATCTCCCTTGGTGAACGCGAGAAGGACGTTTAATTGATAATACTTTAAACCGGCGACAAATCCATTTGTTTTTGGTTGTTCTAAGAGACTTGTTGCGGGAAAGTTATTAATCTCAATCTTGGCTGACATGTGTTCACAGATATATTTTGTATTTTCTTTGCTTTTCTTCCAACTTTCAACTAAATTGTGTGCACAAAATCTCAAAATCATGTTTCTACGGAAGCACAGAGGTGACATGTGGGAATTTTTTTATATTATCACGTGGCCACGCGATAATAAAAAAAGAAAAAACGTAAAACTAAACGCTATCGCGTGGCCACGCGATAATAAAAAAAGAAAAAACGAAAAACTAAAGTTATCGCGTGGCCACGTGATAATAAAAAAAGAAAAAACGTAAAACTAAACGCTATCGCGTGGCCACGCGATAATAAAAAAAGAAAAAACGAAAAACTAAAGTTATCGCGTGGCCACGTGATAATAAAAAAAGAAAAAACGTAAAACTAAAGTTATCGCGTGGCCACGTGATAATAAAAAAAGAAAAAACGTAAAACTAAACGCTATCGCGTGGCCACGCGATAATAAAAAAGAAAAAACGTAAAACTAAACGTATAAACTTTAGTTTTTCGTTTTTTCTTTTTAATTATCGCGTGGCCACGCGATAATAAAAAGAAAAAACGAAAAACTAAAAGTTATCGCGTTTTGTTTTACTTTTTTTTCTTTTTTTATTATCGCGTGGCCACGCGATAACTTTAGTTTTTCGTT
>JAFMSR010000007.1:15093139-15117757 GCA_022818135.1 Saxidomus purpurata
AAACAAAATCATTTTCTTCTATTTTGCTCTTATTATTGATTCTTTTTTGGCCTGGGGACTGAAAGTCCCCTAGGCCTAAGTTAGCATACCACATTTCAAACACTGCAGACAATTTAACTGTGCTATGTGCGAATAACAACTGTAAACATGCGCTATAGGAATGCAGTGCAAGACAGACAAGATCAATCTTCTATTTGAATGTCGCATACGATAAGAACATATTATAAAAACATAAATACAAACAATAAATACAATTTTAAATGATTGCAGAAAGGTCCTTAGCTTACGGGCTCTATTACACAATTTTTTCATGGACTTTGGTTTAGAAATTACTGCTCTGTTAGCTGATTACGGAAGATAATCATATGCATATCACGGAAAAGTACGGATATTTACGGAACGTACGGAGCTCTGTTGAACCGTATATGTCCCGGAACGTATATATCACACGTGTGTGATATATTCGACCGTAAATATAACACGTGTTTAATGTGACATATTCGTTTGGTCATTTTTGACAGTTTACACCGAACGTATATGTCTTTTTCACACGTGTGATATATTCGGTCGAATTTTTCACACGCGTGATATATTCGGTCGAATTTTTCACACGCGTGATATATTCGGTCGAATCTTTCACACGTTTGATATATTCATTCTTGTCATTTTGACAGTTTACACCGAAACTTATTTGTGATACTTTAGTGTATAAAACTACTAATTATATTTTTGTAGGAAGTGGGTGGCAAGGCACTCGTCCCTGGGCCGTTTGCCGTTGTAACAATGTTTAGGAACCCCATAGAATAATAACCCCGGTCATTATTTTTTTGAAGAATAGTGACCCCCCCCCAACCTCAGAGGGTGACCTTGACCTTAGACCTAGGGACCTGGTTCTTGCACAATACACCCTGTCTTATAATGGTATGAAAATCCTTCAGTACATCCTTCAGTACAATATCTCATTCTTCAATTTGACCTTTAACCTCAAACTGTGAACTTGACCGTAGACATAGGGATTTGTTCATCTGTATGACTCTTCGTCTCATTAAGGTAAACATTTATGCATTGTTACATCAATATCCCTTCAAGTATATAGAAGAAATGCTCCGGACAAAGTTATTCTTAATTCGGCAAATGACACTCCTTCTCATTGAGGTTAACATTTATGCCAAATATAAACACGATTGCTCCTTGCATGTCAAAGTTATGGTCCGGACAAAATCAGTCTGGACGGACGCACGGGCTCACAGACGCACGGATGCACATACACCGACTGCCAAATGCAGCGACTATGTCGAGCTCACCGCAAGTGGGCTCGACAAAAATGATCGAGGGTCATTACCATCTTACGGTTACTTAACATTGTTTCACCGGCCATCAAATATATCAAGTTTGATATGTGTTTAATCTGTGATAGATGTATTGTGTTATACGGAAAAAAATGTATAGTGATGTTTTATAATCAATGCTGTTCTGAGATAATTTCCTGTTAATAATCACCACTCAAGGGCCACACGAACGCAGTCGATAACTTTCAAGAACACCCGATCGAAATTTGACCAAACATTATTTATACAAATTAAAGACATAATACAGACCACACCTTCGAATGGGAATGTCTAGTTCCCATACAATGTGTTGGGACCGATCGGATCGACTTGTATTGGTTGTGTTAAGCAGAATATGCGGCATAACTTAATTAACCATATTTGATTGTTTTAAATATGTTTTCTTTTTCAAATTGATCAAAATGTGACGTATTCGTTCAAAATTTCGTTTTTATTTGCCTTTTTCTACATGTGAGATATTCGTTTTCGTGTTCCTATAAAATTCGAAGTCAAACGTATACATCACATAATATGTGCCATATACGTTTCACGCGAAGACTATTTTCGACCGAATATATCACACGTGTGACATATGCGGTCGAATTTTTTTCTCGTGTGATATATACGTTCCGGGACATATACGGTTCAACAGAGCTCTATATAAGAGTTTGTAATTTGATACTAATTTGATGTTATTCCATTGATAACTTTCTTATTAACGAACGATTACATAATTATATATTTACCCCAAAATAAATTTCTTTTAAAAGATATATATAATTTACGTACATTCCCGAGAGGGAAGTCACGTGAGCAAAATCACCCGCCATTTATCGAGGCTGACCTTAGCAACATCATGTTTGTCTATCTAAACTGTTAGTTCAGTTCATCACTTGTTATCCCGACCACCTCTAACAAGGTAAGCAAGAATCATTTTGAGTTTTCCCTGTTATATGCATTATAGTGTTATGTATTTATATTTCATTTCTGTTTCAGGGTCTTGTCCTTGGTACACAATAATTTTCGATCCACATCGTCTCGCTTGAAGTTGAACAAAGCGCAGATCGAATTATTTTTGTTAGTCTCTCAAATAATTTATGATGTTGACCATGACTGTGATTATTTTTCATTAAACGTACGTTTTATAATAAAACAAACTTCCTCTTTCTGTGTCGTATATTAAATTTCATCCTCTGCACATTTCGACCCGCGCTTTTACCGATTACAAGGTAAGCATTTCCCTGTTATACACATTGTACAGTACTGCATTTACATCTCATTGCTGGTAGTGCTTTGTTTATATCTGTTTTAAGGTCTTGTCCTTGGTACACAATAATTTTCGATCCACATCATCAGATCATATCGCTTGAAGTTAAACAAAGCGCAGATCGATTTATTTTTATTGGTCTCTCAAACAATTTATAATGTTGACCATGTGATTATTTTTTATTTAAAGTACATCTGAACCCCTATAAATATCAGATAAATCCAGATACCCTTTGTGTATTGTTGATCGGCCGTAGTGAGCTCTCGGGAAGGAATCAATGTGCTCCTTTACAAAATATACACTTTTCATTGGAATTCTGCAAGATTTGTATCACTTAGATAAGCGAATTTGTCTGCCATTATCTATTTCTTGTTTGTCATAAAAGTTTATAATTCCCTTATCTGATACAGTGAGAACTCTAAAGAAAATGTATATATACACTGACCTTTATGCATGTATATATTATGCAGTGATTGCTGAAAATAAATTTATTTTCGGGAGCATTTTGTGTGTTAACGGTTCTTTTCGTACTAAGTATGGAAATTCTCGCCAGTGTACTGGTAATAAACGACTAAAGAGGTACTGTTTGGCGTAGGCAAGTGGTAAGCGCGCAGAAGTGCAAAATCATTGAACTAAGAGGGTTCGAATCACGTTAAGTGATTCATTTTTTAATTTGTATTTTTAATTGATTTTATATGGTAGTTAAATGGAAAACAGTCGAAAACGTAATGCACGAGCATCACGAGGTTTGTGTTTCTTTTTGGAAAAGATTAACATATAAAAAAATGAGTAAGAAGAAATAATATTACATGCCTAAAAATAAAGTTCAAAACATTTAGTTGGCTAAGCCTGAACAAAAACGAGTTTTCACTTTCGTTGGCAGGACTCGAACACGCAGTTACAGATTAGTAATTTAAAACAAAAACAACCTCGCTACCAACAAAGCTATCAATCCGATTGATATTATGCTTCGGTCTGAACGAAATTTATCAATTATCTTGTATTCCTTGAGCATATTCGTAAAATGGAAGCCGAAGATAAATAAAGACAGTACATCGACCGTCAAATTATGCTAACAGAGCAGGAGGATCAGGTTAATTTGTTCATGTAATACTTACATGTATATTTCCTTCTACTATCAGCATTGTTTTTGTTTTTCTTACACCCCCTGTCTGTCGTTTGTGCAAAGTAGGAATATTTCTGATTGTCCTTAAGCCCAAACATTTCTGCATATGGTATCAGTATCATCATTTGTGAACATATGACGGCAGCAAAGATTCATTAAAGACCCCAGTTCGAGTACTTTTATGATATCAAACACACAGTTAGTAAGGTATGAACACGTAGGTTTTACTGATCCATTCCATAAGGACCTGTGTTTGCCATGGCAATGGACGGGATCTTCTCAACAATTGGAAGGTCCAGAGCTTAGATTTTGCATGTATCATGTCCTATAATACCTCTACTAAGATCGTTCAAATCATGACTCTCTCGTCAAAATTGACACCGACCCTATGAGGGTCACTTGACTTTACATAGGTTTCTATAGGAAAATTCTTGTCAGAAACAACAAGGTACAGAGCTTAGATATATGGAATGAAGTATTATGTGAAAGTCCACTATCACGATTGTTAAAATAACGATCCCAGGTCAAAATTGACACCGCCCTAGGGGTCATCTGAGTTTACAAATGTTTCTAGAGGAAAACTTTAAAAATTCAACAAGGCAAAAGGCATATAACTTAGATATTACGAATGTTGCATTATTTAGTTGACTTCTACAAAGACTTCTACAAAGACTTAAAGTCATGACCCCCAGGGTCAAAGGATACTTGATTTTATCTTGGACATCTACCAAGCTTATTCCAGTCATGATCCCCAGTCAAAACTGACATTGCCTGTGGCTTCACTTGATTACTTTTGACATAGGCTTATAAAGAGAAACGTCTAAAACTAAAAATCTAGAGCTTAGAGATTTGGCAGATAGCATTGCCTAATTTTCCTCTACCAAGATTGTGCAAATCATGAATTTTACTCAAAAACGACCCCGCGTTCACTTATCTATATAGAGAATTATAGGAAGACATTGTAATTGCCTTAGACATAAAGGCACAGAGTTTAGATATTTGGCTTGTAATATTGCCTAGTGGTCCTTTACTGAGATTGTCCAAATCATACCCCTTGGGTCCTATGACTTACCGACCTACTTTCTTGGATTCTTGCTACAGCAATGAACTATGCGGATACTGCTGAATGCTCTATAGATCTCTATATGGATATTTTTGGATGCAGATATCAACTTTGACCTTGACTGCACTTGACCTTGACATATTGACCTACATTCTGTTTTATGCTACATCAATGAATTTTAGACGATGTATACAGTTTTGCATGTAGATTTCAACTTCGACATTTAATTTTCAGCCCCTGACCTTGCCATATAACTTACTTTTCTGAAATGAAACTTGAACAAGATGTTCAGTTTTGAATGCAGATTTTAACTTTGACCTTTGCAACTTGGCCTTGACCTTTGGCCTAGTTTTTTTAAGCTAGAGAGAAGAAGTGATGAAATTTTGACTTATTTCCAAAATGCGTATGACTGGCCTTGATAATGCTCGTTTTTCTGGATTTAAAGTACAATGATACTCATGTGATCGATATATGATCAGAATTGTCCTCTTGCTAAATGTTCCGATTTAAAATGAATGTAAATTTTGACGTCGTAGAAAAGCTTTTGACTCGCGACGTAGTATTTCAAAACTGATATTTTCTTTTCACTAATTTTATGTATTGGGCGATACAAGCCTCTTACATGAATTATCACTGATGTTTTATTAGAAGTAAAAGAGTGTTTATTCTTCACAAAGGTTTCAGTGTAAATCATGATATTTGATACTAGGGCACATCAAAGGTTGATCATATCTGACTTTCATTTTGTTAATGAGCTGTAATATTATTAAATAAATCAAACTGATCCATGTATTTATATACTCCAGCTACTTTAACCAAACGTTTCCTATTAAGAGACCTGTATAAAAACGGATTTTTCGAAACGCTAAAATTAAGTTTGTTTTGCGTACGTGCGTGCGTTTTTTATCTCCGCCTAAACCAATTCACAGAAGTTGACGTAACATGGCAATTATGTTCCCTGTGTGGTCCGCTACCAAAGTTGTTCAAAGAAGTCAATTCCATGCAGAACTTTGTTTTCATTGCAATGAAAAGGAAAAAAACATTTAAATAAATATTCTCCTCAAAATTCGGAAGGTCAGTAGCTTACTAATAGATATTTAGCATGTAGCATTGTCTAGTAGACTTCTTCCAACATTGTTCAAATCATGACCCCTAGGTCGAAATTGACCCCGCCCTAGAGGTCGCTTGATTATACATAAGTTTCTTAGGATAAACTTTAAAAATCATCTTCGCTAGAACAACAAAGCCTAGCGCTAAAATATGTGGCACTAAGCATTGCCTAGCGGACCTCTATAAAGAATGTACAAATCATGACCCTTGATTTTATAAGACTTTATTCAACACCTACCTACCCATAGCTGTACCCCCGCTGTACGCCTTGTTTAAACATTGCAGACAGGTAAGATACAAATTGTATTGCATTTAATTACCTATTTCTTTTGTGATCATAAGCACTATCATTGATATTGTTTATTTAAAAAATGTATAGGTTTACATACTTTATAAACACAATTAAACCATAAAAGTGATGGAAATTCTAGATATTATAAGGCGATACCTTAAAAGCACCATTTGGACCACTAAAAGGTGGTCTTTTTACTGAATTGGTCTTATTACCGAGACCCTTTACTAGGTTATTTACCATTTCATTTTTACATATTTGGTCTTAATATTGAATGGGTCTTAATTTCGTGTATGCGTAGAAGTAGAACTTATTGTAATCAGAACTACTCCTACGAAAGCCAAAGTTCAAAATGTAGTGTATAACTGCACCTCGCAGGAGGACTGATAAATAAAGGGAAGAAAAAATGAATTTCTAAATGCAAAGTGTTCAATTTTGATATAGATTCCATATTTTAGACTTTTATATAAAACTTTTGTATTTGTTTAAACTATTGTTTATATGATTAACTAGTGCACGCTCGTAAATGACTAGAAACAACATGTCATTGACTAGTATTTTACCTTAAAAGTAACATTATTGCAAAAAAAACAGAAAAAGGTATTGGAATGAATATAGTAATTTAAGACTTGTTTATATCGCAATCATTTCGTATATTTAACAACATTCAAATTCATTGACCATGACCATTTGACGTAATTTATTGTATGATGTTAAAAGTATATTATTACAAGGCTTTTACTTTTAATGGATGCATTAAACGAAAACGTTATCTATGATCACTTTTACAGATCATTCAAGTGAAACCCGTTCCGCTCGTACAGCTTATTATATCGAAAGGTATTATTTTGTGGGCTGCAACAAAAATGAACTTATAATTTGATGTTTTGCACCTTATGTTTAATGTTAAAAGTAAATGAAAATGGATATTAACATTTATAGGAAAACTACAAAACGTATACTTAATACAGTATAGTAAAATGGCAGCTCAGAATAAAAAAAAATGTAACAGGACCACAAAAAACCATATTGAAAAAAATATAAAATATATAAAATAAAACAAAATTGATTAGTTATATAATTTTGTTTGCTTTCAGTTTTGAAGTAGGAGTAAAAACAGGATTAAAAGTCATCGAATCGCATCAACTTTCTCATTATATTTCACTCTCAGTGGGCGACAAATTTACATTATGCATGCTTGCCTGCGTTTATTTAATTGATAATGCTGTGTGCTCATGCTTCTCTTTTTAAAATACGGCTTTAAATACATTTTACATCTTAATAGTCTAGGTTATATACCTGTGTCACTTTAGTACCCCATTCGATCGATTTATAGACGTGTGAGAAAGCCAGCGAAGCACGGAGATTGAATGATAACGTTTTTACATGACGTTAACTAAATTCATTTTCAAGCCATCATTCAAAGTGAATTGTCATACAAAATGAACAACTTGTCGTGGATATCATAGCCAAATGAATACTTTAGTTGTATAAAACTTAAATACTTCAGAATGGCAGGTGATTCGGATAAAACAAAACAAGTACTCTTTGTCGGAGCTTGGCGTGCACAGCAAGTTACTGATCAACTGTTACGTCAAATAAGCAAGCAAATTGGATCGAAGAAAAAAGTTGTAACAAATCTCAGTATAACAGCTGAAGGACTTGAACTCCTTTTATTGAATTCTATCGGACAGGTTACTCGTAAGGACAAAATAGCTCTTGAAAATATTGTGGATTTTATTGATAATAAGTACAGCACAACTTGCACGCTCGCCATCGTGAGAGACAGACAACGGAAAGTGTATACTGTGTTTGTATTCCAGTGCAAGTCGGACAGAGATGCCGCGGTCTTGATACACAACTTCAAAACAACGAAACGGCAATTAAGCGGCGAAGGCTATAATACTACCCTGACTCCTAAAGGTAAGAACTGGACTTTACAGCAAAGTACGGGACAGACTGCAAATGGCGATATAAACGGACGTTTGGTTACCGCTGTACCAAGAACTGATGTCCAAGTACTAAGCACGGAGAAACAAAATGGCGGTGTAACGATTATCAATACAGCTGAACGCCATGACAGCATTTCTAGAGAATCAAGCAAAACCTCTAGTTCGGAGGTTAAAGAAGAGCTCCATCATCTTGCCGATGAAGTACGGGATATTAAACGGCTGTTACAAGGTTCGAAAGGTAGAGCACAATTCGAAAAACACTATGGCTACAGAATACTGCAAAGTCGACCGGTTCCAGAACTGCAAAGACAAACCGAGTACATTGAGAAAGAAATTAGCACCCGACCTGTTGAGGTAAGGAGAGAAAATCTTTACGTGAAAAATGAAAACAATGCACGCTATGTAGAAACTGCCCCACAGGTTATCAGAGTTGGCGGTAGAGTGACAAGAAGCACAAGGCGGCTTAAGACCAAAGGGCACTTTGTGACAGCAACATCCCCGACAAGAGCAGAATATACGAAAAGAGTTTATGACTCATCAAACCCGCTTGTAGAAAATGGGCAAAGAATACAGCCTGTGAAAGTAATCACACGTAATACACAGCCGGTATTGGTTCCAAGGGCAAGACATTACACGTCACAGAGCTCCGATATTGTTCATAGGAATATCGAGGACGTCTACAGATCCCGTTCACTGCGAAAGGTATATCTGCCACCGTCTCCAAACGGCAACGTAGTAGAGTATGCAAACAGTCAAATGGTTCAAGATTTTCGACAAGTTCCAACAAAAACATCCGTAACAAATGAAACCGAGCATAACTCTGTTCATGTAAAATACAACCCTGAGGTTAGAACCTACTACGACACGTCAACGGTTAATGCAAACGTAGAATCAAATACATCAAACGTAAGTACCAATGTTAATACTTATGTAAATGACAGTCATGAAGCTACTTTTAATAGAGATGAAAATGTAATTTTTGTGAAGACAGAGATAGAAGATCCTAAAATTTCTGAAGAAGCTAGCAAGCATGTTGTATATGTTGAAGACAACAATGCAGAACAGCCCAGTGTCAGTGACGGAAATGTTTATCACGTGCGTGCTGAATATACAGGTGATAACCAGAGAACCATTGGCAACTATGAAAATTTGACTGTAATTAAAGCTGAAACAACTGAAGTAAGAAGCAAACATACCGAACTCGTTGAAAACATAGATGATGTACAAAATGTTGAACGCACTGTGAGCTTCGATGATAAAGTAACAAAGGCAAATGATGTCGATGAAAATACTGGGTTGTTTGGAGCATACGTTAGAAAACCAGAAGAGCATGATACGCGCCGAAATGAAATAAGCTCGGTCGTTGCCTACAGATATCACGAAGATGACTTAATTGAGCCCGATGCCAATAGAGGAAGTGTTTATCAAGTACCTGATGAATTTGTAGATGATAACGAGAGACTAATTGATACTAATGAAGACTTTGCGATATTTGAAGCCAATACCACTGCAGAAAAAAGCGAAAACATGGAAACAGTTGAAATGATAGAGAATGAACAGGTTCAACGAAATGTGACTTTCAATGATGAAATAACTTCAGAGAGAGATGACATAGACATAGAAGAAAACAAGGTTAACATACTTCATAGCAAAATTGAAGATGACGGTCTGTTCGGAGCTTATACGAAAACACCCGATGAATATGGTGAACCTAAAACTGAAGTTGCCGATGAAATGGCATACAGATATTACGAAAATGACATGAATTCAGAAGAGAACGGGGTAGGACAACTTGACATTCAAGAATCGCTGGAGAGGGCGGAAGAGAAACGCGTACGGTATGATGAAAATATCGATCAGATACCATTGGTTGTCGGTGAATCAGAGCATAGTGTTGAAAATATGCACGTTAGAGATGTATACACTGTGGACAATCATGTCGGTGGTCAAGAGAGCGGTTTTCAGAACGAGTTAAGTGCAGTTGTTTCAAAATTGAGACACAGGTATGATGAAAAACTGAAAGAGGATAGTGGACATGATATTAGTAACAAGGAAAACGACGAGAAGTACGAGTTTGACATGAACGCTTTAAAAGCGTACTCAGCTGAACCAGATATCATAATTGTAGATTCTAATAACAAGAAATCACCAAGTGTTTTGCCATTCGAAAATAAGCTTCCCATTCAAGACGAAGACACATTAAATTTTGATCAGGTAGAAACGACGTTTATGGAGAAACGAGGTAGTTTAGAAAATTCCACGTCGGCGGTATCTGAAATTCGAAGTGGAACTGAACAATTTACTGGCAAAAAGGACGAATTCCTCCAACACACTGAAGGGAGAGTAACCGAAAACATTCGAAGTGGAACTGAACAGTTCGTGGGCAAAAAAGAGGAAATCCTTGAAAATACAGAAGGTAGATTAACCGAAACACTTCGAAGTGGAACTGAACAGCTAGAAAGCAAAACGGACGAATTCCTTGAACAAACAGAAGGGAGTGTAACTGACACACTTCGGAGTGGAACTGAACAGTTAGAAAGCAAAAAAGACGAATTTCTTGAACAAACAGAAGGGAGTGTAACCGACACACTTCGAAGTGGAACTGAACAGTTAGTAAGCAAAAAGGACGAATTCCTTGAACAAACAGAAGGGAGTGTAACCGAAAAGCTACGAAGTGGAACTGAACAGTTAGTTGATAAAAAGGACGAATTTTTTGAACAAACAGATGGTGTATCCGAAAAGCTACGAAATGGAACCGAACAGTTAATAAATAAAAAGGACGAGTTCCTTGAACAAGCAGGAGGGAGTGTAACCGAAAAACTTCGAAGTGGAACTGAACAGTTAATGAGCAAAAAGGATGAACTCCTTGAAACAGCGGGAGGGAGTGTAACCGAAAAACTTCGAAGTGGAACTGAACAATTAGTTAGCAAAAAGGACGAAATTCTTAAAGTAGCAGAAGGGAGTTTACTGTTCTAAGGATCATATTAGGTTAGATTTCAATGTTTTTTCAAGGTTTTGTCGACAAATTATTTGTAGTGGGCTATGTACAATCATATATAAGCACGCTATTCCTTTTACAGATGTTATTTTCTGTTTATTCTCAACTGTTACCAAATTCATAATTATTGATGTAATTAAAATACAAAAACAAGAGAGGTTCCGAACTAATTTGGAAACTTTGCGACAAATTAATTTTCGAGCGCATGGAATACAAGAAAGTTACTTAATAAATTGCATTCAATCCCGTGAAACGATATCACATGAACAACCGCTTTTATTTTTGTAACTTTAGTTTGAGCACAGGATATATTGGTGCTGAATGGTATAAAATGGAACATATATGACATAAACTCTTATTTGATGATATGGGCTTCCATAGATTCAGTTGTTTGAGTTTTTGTAAAGTTTGTGGAAAAATTAAGCTCCCTTCAACATGGAGAAAAAACACTGGTTATTTTGTTGTTTGTGTATTGCAGAGAAAACGTAAACTTCAAGAGAAGAAATAATTCAAGACAGAACTCTACGTATTGACGTGCAGAATTTACGAATGTTAAACTAAGTTGTAAAATACGTTACATTGATTGCAATATGAAACAGAAAATACCACAACGTTCTTTTTAACTTGCACGTATAGCAGATATCATAGCGGTTATTGACAAGCTTGAGGTATATAACCAATATTTGTATTGATCTTATTATGGTTTTACTGATTTGATTTTATTTTTTTTCGTTTTGCATGTAATTGTGTAGATGTTGTATATAAGCTGTGTGTGGCTTGTTAGAGAAATTATGGGCAAACATTCGGTCTATAAAAACTAAATTAACGAGAAATCATAATTATGCTGGCCCGGTACCGGATATTTTTAATACATAACGTTTAAAGTGACAGTAAACATTCAACTTCTTAGTAAACTACTTCTTATCTCCTGATTTACTTTAAGATCAATAAAATGTTCATCGTAAAATAAAAGTTTTGTTTTGCAATAGTAAAACATATACCGTATCACGCTAAGGTAGGTTTAGGTTTTCTGTCTGTTTTAATAGAATTGGTTGTCCCATTAAAACACAATGGCTGTAAGAAAAGTCTGCATCATATAAATCAGTGAATATTTTGACTTGTTTTTATTTCAGTTGTGAAAATGTTCCATATTTGCAGTTGATACGGTTTATGTGTTGATCAATAAGTGTGAATTTTCATGTACTTTTTATCTGTATATAATTAATAACCATACATATGTGTCTTAATGGTGAATATGGTAAATTCGCCACCACGCTGCTGCATTTACATTTCAAAGACTTTCTCGCAACATGTTCAACGCGTGGGTGAAAAATTCACTAAATTTGATATACATTCATTGAAGGATATCAAGTGGTGAAGCGACGGGCGTACACTTTTGATGGATTGCAAACCTTTATGTATACTTATAATTATTCATGCAGAACATGCTTTGAATCAACAGCTTTGGTGATATAATGATTTATTTATAACATATTAGCTTAGATTATTATTGATTTATGCGCTGAATGTTTTGACTTTCAGGTTTTAGTATTTCTGAACCTGCACGAGAAAAATATATATGCGTGAGTGACGAAATGTTGTGAATGAAAGCGTTTGAGAAAACAGTTATGCGGTGGAGTTTTGAATGAATATATTCATATGAGAAAAGCATCTGTGATATTCTGGTAGTGATAATGGTATATGTATATGTTTGGGAGGCGCATGTCACAATATACATAATTACATACATGTTATTACATAGTTATTTCTCACTCAATCAAGTGTGTACAGAATCACTGGTCTCTCAAACTCTTTTAATGTAAAGTTGACTGTTATATGTAAACAGTACAGAATGCAGGTAAACACCTTCTCGTAAAGCAGATTTTTATATACAGGAAGGTGTTTGATAAGGCGGGATTGGGTAATGCTACACTTCCGAAAAAATGGGTTAAATATTTTAAGAGTTTAAGAGATAAGTGTTTAAATATTATTTGCTTTTCTTGTTTAAATATATGAAATGAATTTATTGTTCTAAGTCAAATTACTGTACAAGGTTTTAGACAAAGTACTTTTCCACATGTGTAAGCTTGTAATTTTTCACATTTTGCTATAAAATGTCATAATTAAAATTAGTCAAAACGTATATGTCATATTTGAAATAATCGCTTTTGTATAAACATAGTTACATGCACAAGGAACGTGCGTATTTTATTTCATAATCAGCTTGTACCATTGTGTGAACATTGGCCATACAATTTATATTACGATAATGTGACTTTTGCGTGAACAAAAGTTTACGAACATTTCACGTAAAGGTAAATCATGCGTTCAAGTCAAGAGTTAATCCTTCCAATTGGATCCTTTTGCTGTCACATTCTCCTAAATGAACTGTACTTGCGTATTGTCCATATGCACACGCCCTTATAATTTTAACTTCATCAAGCGTCAAAGTACCTAAGATCTTTTTAGTGTTAATATTTAAAAAATTGACGCGTATGAGCATGTAAATCATACTGAAGAACACGTGTTGTTGTTTAAGTTTCCCTCATATAGTTTATATACTGAAATAGTTACACTACTTAAGATATTTTATTGTTTCTGCGAATGACTTGTCTATCTAATAAAAGATGCAATGATTATAATAACGTACTTTAACGTTTGATCACGTTTTTGACTTACTGTATAAAATACTGTATGTCATTGTTGTTATTTATCTATGAATGATGTACTCATATCAATATGCATGTCACGCTTTTCTGCTCAAATGTGTATTTATGTTTGTTCATAATTTTGAATAAGCTGTTTTTATCATTTTTATATTTACATGTTATTGTTTGTTCAAAAGTCCAGCATTTATTCAGGATGATATCTTACAGTCTCGCACAGATTGTTTGCTAGGCAGATTTCCAAACGTATCAACTATTATTCACGATGAATCTACTTTCGTTCTGAAATTCGTTATCTATTGCATTAAGATACATTAGAAATATAAAAAGTGAGCATCAGTATGTATGAGTCAGAAAGCAAACTTTGTTGTGTGGTCAATCAAAAGTGAGGCCCTATCATATTTCAGACTTTGTTGTCGCTGAATAGATTTCTAGGACTCAGTACGTCGTTAACTATAAGCTATGCATCTTTCATGAATGATACGTCATCTCTTATTTCTGCTTCTTCTTCAGATCTGTCCCGGGGTTTCTTCTTTTTTCTTCAATTCATGAATGCAACTTTCTCCAGAAATTTCCTACGCTTGTGCCCAATCTGTACTGTCATTTTCTTAACATATCTACGCTATATTTTTCAGAAGGGTTTTAGTCTGTTGATCATATGTGTCACTTAGCATGTGGATGAAATCCAAATGACTCATAACAGTTAAAATATTATGCAAAAGTCTCTCACGTGTTTTGAATCTGACAGACTGGAACGTTAAAACCACAGTGTTTTAACATACGTAAATTGCTTTTAATGTAATAAGCGCAATAAACTTTGTAGACGTATATTATTATAGTCATATTATGTTAATATTTTATATGAAATATAAGCTTAAAAACGATTGTGTCTTTGTTTATTTCATTTTTATGTAAATGTACGAATTATTCAGTACTATATTTTCGAACAGATGTTTTCACTAATTGAATCACTTATCCTTGGTCATAATAAATGTTTAGTATGACATATGCATATTTGTATGCCACGTATTGTGTTTTATAAAATGCAAGAAAGTTAATGCATGGCTTTTTACATATGCATATTCTTAGACTCCGAGATGCGTAAAGAAACGGAAACTGTGCCTGCTTTTCCTCTGGATCATTTAAAGACCTCTGAACAACATGTAGGTTAGGTACTTGCAATGTAACAAAACCCTTAAAACGTTGCAACGAATACTTCATAATTACATAGAACCTTGTATCATGTTTCCATGACGTTCAATCTTTCTTGTGCCGCACCACATTGCCCTTCCCACTCTTTAAGTAGAATTATCAATGTGCAGTTTGTGATTAAGACTGGTTGTAGCCTCATCTTCCACGTAGTCGTTGAAGGTCCTGTGATACATATATCAGTTTCTTTTGAAATATAAAGTACCTAAAATGAAAATGGTTTCCCATCTATCAACAAGACTTTGACATTGAGCTTCGGGAACGTGACAGATGTTAACCAGCAACGAGTCCAAATATAATGTGTGTTTTTAGTCGAATGAAAAAAGATGATAAAAATAATCGACATTTAGAATTACATTGTGTAAGGTGGAGGCATCCTTTTTTTATTCTGCTTAGTTTAAACTAATTTATTTATTCTCGATTTCGAAACAAGTTCTTACAACTTATATTAATCGCTCTCGAGACTCATTCCAGATGGAATCAACCTCAAAGAGAGAGAGGCAATGCGGAATTATTTGTGTCTTGCCTAAGGACACTACCGTGATGGTCAATATACTCTGACCTTTCACTTGCATACCGTTAAATAGATTGGTTTTTACTGTTGGTCAATATACTCTGACCTTTTTCTGAAATACCGTTAAATAGATTGGTTTTAACGGTTGGTCAATATATCATTACCTTCACTAGTATACCGTGAAATAAATTGGTTTTATCCATGGGTCATGACCTACTGTCATACGAAAACTGAACAAACAAATTCACGGATCGTAAGAATTCTTTTGTTATAGATGGAACAGGAGTCAAATATAATGTTGTTGTTTTAGAATTTATTTAATAAATACCTATTTGCATTGAAATATAAAGAGATTTTGGAAGGAGCTTAGCTCTGTGATGTCATACTGTAATCATTTTCATATTGCAGATTTAGAGTCAATTTGGAAAATATATCTCGCTTTTTTAATGAAATTTGATTGGAACGGAGAGAAGGCTTAAACTGCAAGGATTAAAAGATGTTTTAGCGTAAACTAGTATCATGTTATAATACAATTTAACTAGGATATTGAAATTGAAAGAGAGAAAATGAATAATTACTTCAAATCATCCGCCCCGTAAATCAGAAGAAATGTTTCAAGTTTAGAAGTAATACATTTATGTATCAATAAAATAACTAAAATATCTTCCTTTGTATCTGTCGCAAAATTTGAAGTATTTGTTTAACAGCGATTGTAAATCCGGGATTGAAATGAAACGTTCTGTGTGAGGGTTAAGACATTTAATTTTTGTATGTTTGCAATGGATTTAACATCAGTTACATGTAGCTGCTATGCTCGTGTTCAACTAAACCACGTATCAAAAATCACGAAATAAGTATTTTAAAACTAAATCTATTCAGAACAAAACCAAAGTATTTGACACAATTCCTTTAAACATTAAGGTCAATGTTTAAGTGACCCAGTAATAGAAAACATTAGAAAACTTAATACATTGTAATACAAATTGTATTTATTAATTTAATTTATAACCGCTGATAAAAATCTACTTTATGTGTAACCAGGGTCTTCTAATAGTTATCTTTAAACTTATGTTCATTTTATGCTAATGGGAAGGAAATGTATAGCAATCACATTTTTTAATTTTAAAATGATTGCATATACCATCCTCTAAAGATACAACAAGATAACTAAATGTAAGAATAAAATGATATAGCGTCCGCCAGTAGAAGAAAGGTTAGAATTTCAAAAAGATTGCGATATTATCTAAGTAAACCTTTAGTCGCAAGCTAATTTCCAACGTACGCACATTTGTTATGAAGGCAAAATGTTTCTATCAATCATATCTATTTGATGGAGGAGGAACGAGGATTTCTTACAAGGATCTACGAATCATTAAGTGTTAATTGAAGTAAACGAAGAAACCGTTTTGTAACTTTTGAAGTTCGTCATTAATGCCTCTGTCACACTACACCGTATAGCGTTAACGGACGTCCAACGTATAACAAAATTGTTCAGTCCGTTCGTGTCCGTTCGCATGCGTTTTCTTTCCGTTTCTCATGTGGCGCCTGCGCTCCTTGTCCGGCGATGTCCAGCGATGTTCGTTTCATCCGGTGGAAGGTTTTGAGCATGTTCAAAATTTGGAACGTACACCACCGGACAAAGTCGTCCGTTAGATGTACGGTAGCGATGCGCTGGTTTGCGTTTTGTTCGTCACTCGTGCGTTCCTTATTCTGTGCTTGACCGGTTCGCATCCGTTCTTGTCCGGTAGACCTGATTCACGGACGATAACTGACAAGGAACGCATAGGAACTGATAAATAACGGACGTGAAACGATGGTCCACCGGACAAATCTGATGCGAACCGGACGAGTACAGAATAAGGAACGCACGAGTAACCAACAAAACGCATACCAGCGCATTGCTGCCGTACATCTAACGGACAACTTCGCTTTTGGCATTTTGGAGTAACTTCAGCACGTGTGATGTCTGAGCGAGCGGAAACTATTGTGCCGGAACAATTTGATTTGATTTGATGAGAATTTTATCAAGGTCCGTCCAAAAGAGCACTTATGTTAGCTTGATATTTGGATGAGACCCCGGCATGTCTCCCGTCATGCCTAAAAAATAAAATTTTGAAGCCAGAAAATAGGAGAAATTTACCTGACTGCAATTTCCAGCCAGTATAGCCAAAGGTTGTATTTGATTGGTTACCAAATAGTAGGCCAATCACGGCGACCAATGAGATCTAAGTGTGATTGACCTAGTTTGTATGTCTGGATCGTGGTAGCCTAACAGTTTTTAGAAAATTTTGATACTAGATGTTATATGTGTTTGTTTTGTAAAGTAAAAATCCCCTTTAATAAAGTGTTGTCCTATTTTTATTTTGCTTAGCTCTTTGTGATGATAAAAAAATTTAATTGTCCTGAATGATAGAATAAAATGTTGTCCGAAAAGATGGTTTTACTTATTTGAACAAGTTAAAAAGTATGCATGAAAGTTTGACTTATGTTTCTACTCTGAAATTTTGAAAATATAAAAAACCCCTTAAAACCCAAATAAGCCAGCAACCGCACAGGCTACTTGTTAACTTTACTTCTTTAATTATAATGGTGTACAATAGAAAATTATAAAGAGACTTGTACTAGTTGGTTGTTTACTACCGGAGCTAGAAGCAAAAATCGGAGCCAGGAGAGACAAAAATGATTAACCAATCAGCAGGGTGCTAATGGCCGCCAGTTCGGTCTACTACTGTTGAAAAAGCACAGTCATTAATGTAATTATTTGAATCATTTGTATCATAAATTAGATAAAATGCCAAAATTTGTCTTTAAATATATGAATGTTGCTGTAGATCATGAGTTCGTAAAATAGAAATTTTATTAAAATTTTGTGGAATTTTGGTGAGAAATTCTTTTTAATTGTTTCAGAAGGAAATTTTAATTTTAATCTGTTAATCTGTTTTATTTTTTACTTATAAATAATAAAAGAAGTAAGTGTAGATCATGATTTGCATGATCGGCGTTTCGGTCCTCGGACAGATGCTGGTGAACTACTATTCCTGATCCTGGTTGACTAACCAGTACTTTTCACATCTTCTTTGTTGTGAGTGATTGGGTTTTTCGTGCCTGAGTAAGATTGTTCTTAATGTAGTTTTGATCTTATATTACACATCTTTATTGGTTCGAAAATATAATTGCGAAAGTTAGATATGCTTTTCAAGATTAACATTGCTGTTCGTACTACTTGACCTGACCTACTTGTTGGTTTTGGGTGACCTACTGCGACTTTTAGTGCGCACGAACCGGATGGAGTTATAACAGGTGCGCGTTTGGCTTTTTTGGATCCGGCTATTTCTTGACAGTAGATTACTGCTTCCATTTAGGAAATAAGTAGTGTTTTATGCATTTTCTGCAATGTCTGGGGTATCTAGTTATAGGATCAATCACTGTTTTTGGTTAGTTATGACTTTTTATATGGGCATTAAGTATGCATTTTCTTGTTTAAGCAGTCATTAATTGTGATTATTTCTATTTTCTACGTTTTTCCAGTCATTGTCCTGGTGATTATTTTGGACATTTATTAGTTGTATGTTTGTTTTTGTAATCACCAGGGGTTTGTATATGCGTGGGTTATAATGGTATGTCGCCACAGACACTATTTTTTTCCTATGTAGGTATCAAATTTCTTACTCAGACACTAGAACCGCTGAAAAGTAAAAATTTGTTAATTTCACATATTTCTATAAAATGACTAATAACTATCTAATCTACTGAGCTTCCGTCACATGTCCAGATGTCGGCTTTATACCGGGTTTGTCACGTGGTAGGTATTTGTAGTAATTATTCTATACATGTGTTTTTTATATATTTAGATAGAGAAAAAAGGATTTTTTGTCGATTTTGTTTAAATAAAGCTTTTTTCTTACGTTTTTTTGTGTTATATCTTTGGTCCTTGTTATTCTAAATATAATTTGGTCGAAATATAAACTGTCAATGTTTTGTATCCTTTATAAATTGTCTTTTATGCTACAAAATTTTGGAAAATCGCGGAATAAATTATCTGTAATAAAATTGTCTAATGTTTTCAATCTTTTCTATTTTCATTTCAAATCTTTACTAAATCGTGCTTTATAGTTATGGCTAGGGTGCTGGGTAGCCCTTATCTAGTTCTAAAGTTTTTTGTTATAAAATTTTCATGTTTTCCGGAGGTATATGAATTCAGTGTTTTAGATATGTGTTTTGTCTCAAAGATTCACCTGAGGTGGGGGTTTGATGTCCTTGACCTTTCTGTACCGGAAGCTCATTCTTGTTAACATATATACATGTATAATAAAGTATACTAAACTACTTAAAGGTAAATTACAGGACACCCCTGGTTTACAGAGAGTGTGTTAGGGGTTTCTTAGTGTGGAAATATTTGTTTTATGTCACTAAAATGCGATACTGGCTTGCCTATTCTAATCTAATCTACGAAATAACATATCTACAATCTATAATAGACTTGCCATATCTACCCCTATGTACTTTTATCAAATATAGAGTTGTGTGAGTTGTGTGCTGTGTTCTGTATATAGGGTCATAGAGCTCAGGGCTAGCACCATGCATTCCGCGCACCATGCTCCTGCAGAGTCCAAGTACCGTTTTTCCCCCATTGCGAGTTACGCATTATTTCGTTAAGGTGGGAGTCCCAAATAAAGGGTAAGATACGGTTTTTAGTCGATCTACACTTGCGCAGTCCGTGTACTACATCATACTTCACCTTGGTCTTTTGGTACGACCGTGTGGGTGTGTGGGTTCGAGTGATTGCCGGGCGGCATTAACACTCCGTAAAAGTCACCTATGACGTTTGTGTTTTCAGTAGTGTGTATGTTTGTTCTGGTGTTTTGCCGAGCAATCGGTCCTAATCTATATTTTTTCATTGTATCCTATATTTTTGATAAATTCGAATACGGCCAGGCGAATATCTTGTGCTATTTCTTTTGGTGGATCTAACAGAGTTTTTTCCGTAATAGTTATTAGTTCTAATTTCAAAAGTTTTGTTTCAAATATTTTCCTTTCTTCCGAATATAATGGGCAGTGAAACATTAGATGGCCAAAATTTTCTATTTCGTTACAGTGTTGGCAGTTTTTGTCTTCTATGTATCGGTCCCCTTTAAGATAGCTACTTTTTAGTTTAAGTCTAGTATACATTGTGTCTATTTTTCTATCATGATGGTACGTTTGTAATTTGCTAGGCGGTTTAATATTAATTTCTATGTTATGTGTTGAGCAGTAAGTTTCCCATTGCTGTAGATATTTTTGTTTTACTTTATCTTTTATGATGCTGTAGACTTCCGGTACGCTGAGCTTAATATGAATTTCTGTACCGGAAGTGCTGCCGTATTTTGCTTTGTCGTCTGCTAATTCATTTCCGTTTATGCCCACATGACTTGGTACCCACATTAACTGAATTTCGTCCCCTCTATGTTTTATATCTGTGATTGTTTTTAGTATATTAAAGATCATTTCTTGTCTGTGAGATTGTCCTGATTTTATTGCCATTAAGGAACTAAGACTATCACTAATAATGACTGATTTTGTAATATGATTTTCTTTACAGTAAGTTATCGCATAATCTATTGCTGCTAATTCGCATGTAAATATTGAAACTTGATGTTGAAGCTTTAAACTCTTGTTGTGTAAGATTGTTCCGTCTTCTCCTATAACTACTATGCCCGCCCCTGCTATTTGTTTTGACGGGTCCTTACTTCCATCTGTATAAATTTGGGTAAAGTCTCTAAAGTGTCGAATAATGTTTAGATTTGCAATCATTTTGTTTCTTTCAGCGTTTTCAGATTTGTTAATTTTTCCTACTAGATCTAAATTGATCTCAGGCATTTCAATATTGATTAGTTGTTCATAGCACGGTTCTTGAATTTGGGTATCGCCTAGGCCGTATTCTGTAATTAGAGTTCTGATGTGTTGTGTGTAAGGTTTCTTTAAATTTTTGTTACTTTTGATTTTGTAAAAATATGCCGGGTGGTCGCATATATCGTCATTGATAGGTAAGTTTGGGCCCAGTCTGGAGCTTCTGGCCCAATATTTTAGTGCTTGAAGTTCTCTCTGTAGAGGTAGTGGGATCATAGCTGTTTCGGTATGTAATGGGAGAGTAGAGGTATGCCTCGGACATCCTAGTATGGTTTTTAGTGCCCTATTTTGTATTCTTTGAACCTTTTTTAGTTGTGATTCTTTTGCGGAGGCGTATACTATGCTGCCATAATTGATTTTGCTAAGGATGAGGGCCTTGTAAATGTTTAGAAGGCATTTTTTGTCTGTACCCCAAGATTTTCCCTTTACTGCTCTTATGATATTGAGATCTTTAAGACATCTTTTTGTCATATATTCTATATGCATTTTCCAAGAAAGTGTTTTGTCAAAATACATTCCCAGGAATTTTGCGTGTTCATTGTATGTGAGGTTCGTACCACATAACGTTAATTTCGGAAAGTTGGTGGCTCTTTCCGGAGGTTTTACGGACTGTCTATGTATTAATAAAACTTGAGTTTTTGCTGGGTTAATTATGAAGCCCCATGATTTGCTCCATTTTTCTATTGTATTCAAAACAGTTTGAGCTTTTTTAACTGCCTGTACCGGACTATATGAGGTTAGCCATGTGGCTGAATCATCTACAAATTGAGATATTTTAGCATTTATAGTTGGTTTTTCTCTGTTTAATCCATTAATTTGTGTTTCAAAGGTATTCATCATGAGGCTGAAAATTATGGGAGATAATACCGCTCCCTGGGGGCACCCATTTACTGTTTCCACTACCTCTGAGAGAGCTCCATTGTATTTTACCTTAATCTGTCTGTTTTGTAGAAAGCACCTTAACCATTTTATCATGCGTCCTTGTATACCAGAGTTATGGAGTTGCAAGAGTGCTCCTTCGTTCCACATTTTATCAAAAGCATTACTAAGGTCTAAAAATATAGCTATGAGATATTTATGTTCTGCCTGTGCTATTTTGCCATCTGACTCTAATCGTGTGATATTGTCGTCACATGAATGATGTGTTCTGCATCCTGATTGGTATTTAGACATTATATTGTTTTTTTCCAAATATGCGCACAGTCTGGGTTTTATCATTTTTTGCATTAATTTTGTAAACGTTGATGTTAAAGAAATTGGTCTGTACGAGGCAGGTTCATTTTTGTCTTTATTAGGTTTTAGTAATGGAATGATAACTGCATGATTCCAGCTTTCTGGTGTGGTGCCCTCTACCCATGATTGATTAAATATTTGTAATAATGTATTTCTACTTTCCTGTGGTAATTTTTAAGTATTTTGTAATGTATCAGATCTTCTCCCGGTGCACCGTCCTTGCAGTTCGACAAAGCTTTATTAAATTCGAATATAGTAAATTCTTGGTTGTATTCTTGGGAGTTGTCATTATTCCTATTATTGATATGTTCATTAACTGCTCTGTTAATAATTCTTTTGTTTGATAAAAATTCTCTAGTGTATCCGTTATTACTACTGGCTTCAGCATACTGTTGGACTAATGCGTTAGCTTTTTCTTTTGGCTCAGTGATAATTTGCTGGCCTATTTTAAAAACTGGATTGCTTTTTGGTACGCTGCCTTTTACTTTGTTTACAAAATTCCAAACTTCTTTAGATGAGGTATTGCTTGTTATAGTTGAGCAGAAATTGCGCCAACTGTCTTGCTTCGCTTTTTTTACTACTCTTACTGCTCTTGCTCGGGCCATTTTGAATAGTATGAGAGTTATGGGAGTTTTTTCCCTTTTATGAATTTTGCGCCTAATTTCTCTACTTCGTATGGCTTCGTGGCATTCCTGTGTCCACCATACTTTTTTGACTCTAGTTTTTACAATTTTTGGTTTGGATTTTGGAATTGTTTTTTCTAAAATACTATTGAGTATATCTAAAAATTCTTTGAAATTTTGTTCAACTGTTTGTTCTTTAATCTTATAATTCAATTCTGTAATGCATAAATGGTGAAATTCCATCCACTGGGCAGCGGATGCCTTCTCTATGAGCCATTTTTCATTTATTATTGCATTTTCAAACCTTATTGGTGTTTCTATTATTGTTATTACAGGAAGATGGTCACTACTGAAGCTATTGTCGACTACAAGGAACGTTGCCCTATGGTGCAGACCTGAGGAGACTATAGACAGATCCAGGGCTGAGTCTGTCTGGTTTGCCTGCTCGGCGAGACGGGTGCATTGGCCATCATTGATGCAATTGAGATCTGACTCATTCATAAAGTCTATCAGATCCTCTGCCCCAGCATCGCGCCTAAAATCATTTTCGGGGTTCCAAAGTGGATGTTTTAAGTTAAAGTCTCCTACTATTACATTAGACTGTCCTAAGTTTTTGAAGATATTCCTAAAGACATTTATGTTGTTGTTTTCTTTACTGTTTGTGTAATAATTATAAATCGATACGTTACTATCTTTGCCAATGATCTCTATTGCAATGTTTTGATTAACAGTATTATAGTCCGTTTGTTTTGTTAAGTATGAAAGTCCGTTGCGGACATATATACATAATCCCCCTGAGGTGGGGGTTTCTTTGTTGTAAAACATAACTGGTGTGCCGGAACAAAAATTAAATCGGACTCTTTATACCCGTTTTGTCCGTCACGTGACCGGTAGAAATACGTTCGTCAAACGTTCGAAGAACGTTTTGTCAGTTTTTCATGCGTTGTGCTTACGTTTTACGCGGTACAAGTCCGTTACTAGTACGGTGATGTCCGTTAATTGAACGTTGTTTGTTCTGTATATGTGCGTTGATCGTGCGATCATTGTGCGTTTTGTCCGTTTTATGCGCCCAATACACCGATCGCGAGAGCACCGAGCAGTGGCGGGGGATGCCTTTCGTCACCGGATAACTTTCTGCCGCAATTTTTCTATACGTTGGGCGTCCGTTAACGCTATACGGCGTAGTGTGACTGAGGCATAATGGTAACAATTTGTTTAAAAAAACGTAAGAAAAGACGTGTGTCGGTGTTAATACAAAAACTTCAGTGTTTCATGTAACAGTTTTGAGAGGAAAATTTCTGTAACATAAAGGTCAATATTACTGGTAGGAGCCTTTATTCCAGATGATTGT
>JAFMSR010000007.1:15124981-15186148 GCA_022818135.1 Saxidomus purpurata
ATTTTGTAAATGTTGAAACTATATAAGACTTACTGTGTGCCTTTTCGACAAGTACTGGGTCCATAGGGCAAAAAATGCAAAGTAAAAAAACTATAAAAAAAATTGCCAACCCTTTTGTTTTTGGCCAAGAAGAATGGAACATATAATATTTTCAATGCAGGCCATCTTGCTTATCCATCTCGGACAACCTCGGTAACGTTAAGTCACATTATATTACAACCCTTTTTTTACCATGATACCACTTGCTTTTCTTCTTTATAAAAATAAATGATTATGAATAAACAGAAATGTGGGCTTTCAACACTGCAGATATACAATTCTTAAATACAACAGTAAACTCTGTATATAATGAACTCCTTTGGACCAATTAAATTTGTTCCTTTTATCCGGAGCAGAGATCAGTATATTATATCCATATAGCATTTTCATATCTAATACAGAAGAAACCGAAGCTGGGCTCAGACCATTTGGTCCTTATATCCAGAATTTTGCTATATCCACTTAACTGTATAGATAAATACAGTAACAATATGTGTATTTCCATTCTGATTTGCATCAATACTGGTTACAAGGTTGCCGTAATTTCTCATAATGCTGCTCAGTTACTCTATACAAGGTATTTTCATGTAGGCAACAATAACATTCTATCAAATAATGAAGTTTCAGCATGCAGGAATATGATGCTGTGTTATCTCTGTGAACTGGGTGGCTGTCTCATTGAATGGTAGATATCATTGATTTTATCAAAGTTGATGGTAGACCCACCTCCAGCACTGATAATTGATGGTAACGACTCAGTCAAAGTAATTATACTAGCAGAACCATGTGCGTTGCCTTGCTCCTGACGAGGTCTGTAACAGAAAATAAACCAGCATCATTTCAAGTCAAATTGTAGCATAATTTAAAGCCAATCTAAATATCATTCTTCTGGGAGAAATTTTTTTTATACCCCCATCAAAGAAGAATGGTGGAAAGGGAATACAAGAACCACTCTGTCACATCCAAGCATATAATCCCCAAATATTCTGCAGCACAACATCTAGGATGGTATAACTTTGTAGTAATTGGTTCAACTGCTTTTTTGCATGTCAAATGTATCATCACAATACACTAACTTAGAATCAAGTTTGAAATAGAAATAGAAAATTTTCATAGAATGTCTTCAGACTTGGCATTTTGGCTGTCAGAAAATAAAGTTTGAAATAGAAATCTGCAATAAAAATCTTAGGTCACGGGCCTTGGTCTCGGATTATCTGCCCTTGAAAATCAGAAAATATACAAAATGCCATGTGTGCCCTATTATTATTATTTCAGATTTCTATTTTAAACTCGATTCTCAGTCAAAACCCCAAGTTTGAAGAAATTCTATGAAAAGGAAACATTTTGGCCCTATATACATATAGAAAACTGTAGCAAAAACACCATAAAATGACAGCATGATATAGCTTATTCAAACATGTAATATTAATATAATGCTATCCCCAAATAATCATTATAACAAATTCAGACATAAAATATTTGGTTTCCATATAATATGAAATCTAAACAAATGCACTACATAGTAAGTATGTGCAAATCTTTTTTTTTTATAATTTATTTTAGTTCTCATCTTACATTCATACATGATTTTAAACACATTAGCATAGTACAATACAATTACATGAAGGTACTCATAGTATATTACACTTACAGGGAGGTATTTACTCGATAATGGTACTTTTTTAGCAAAAGACTTACAGTTCATTTAGGATGCTATGTCAGTTACATACTGGATTTATGTGAACACATTATAACATATACAAAAGGTGATATACCACGATTTTAACTGAATGAACTGTACAGTGGTACAGATCTAAGAAAGACAACTGCTCTAAACTAGATGCAATAAATTTGATTGAGTTACCTCCCTTAAAACCTATATGTATCAATAATACTGCAGTACTAATGGTTAGGTTATATCTATAATACTTAGACTTGGGAGTTATTTTGTTAGAAAAGTAAAGGGGAAAATATCAAAAGATCAAAGCAGTCCGGGTGGAAAAATGCACCTATGGATATGGTGGGGGGATAAGGTGTTATAAGTTTGAGACAAGTGTGCAAATCTTAGCAAAAGAGTAACGTTGAATGAAATCGCCGAAATCACCTTACCTGACTGGTCGTCCTTTCCTAGCTTTCTGTATCATCTTTGTCAGACTTTTATTGGTGGTCATCTCTTCTGGTAGAGAACAATTCAAGGTTAACAGACTGAGATCTATCCCATCAATCATCTGAAAATACATTTTAAACCTGCGTAAAGCCAAACCAAAATATCTGTGATACCAGTCTCTTTTATTTTCGTGTAGAAATATAACCCTTAGAGTTAACATACTGTTAGCTTAATCATTAATAATTTTAAGGTTCAAACAACTAGCTAAGCAGCAATTTTCTTTTTGAGACTGTTTTAATACATCTGCTGACTGACTGCCTATGACCGGTTTGACTGCTTTTTCTAAATTTCTAATAACTGCATTATGGTTTACACATTTTGTAAGTGTATACCTGTTCAGTATAACACAAAAGTTGACCAATTTAACCTGATTTTTTTAAGAAGGGGTAAAACTGTTAAAACAAACAAACAAAAAATGGTGGAAACACTGATTTATGATATATTCTGCTTTAATTTGACTTACTAGTAATTTATCAAGTATCTTTTTTCTCCCAAGTTTACAAGCAAGATGAACAGGTGAGAGTCCAGCATCATTCTGCATGTTTATCACAGCAGCGTCTGCTTCAATCAATGCTCTTGCAATATCAACGTAGTCTCCCCCTTCAATGGTGCGATGTAGTGGGGTGTTCCCGTCAAACAGGTTTACTGCACAAACGTGACTTACTATTCCATCTAAAGTGAAAATAAAATGAATACCAGCAATGATTCTTATACAAGTCAAATCATCTAGTTTCAATTCACAAAATTAAACACACTTCAAAGCATCTTTCTCATATTTACAAAGTTCAACACAAGCCAAAGAATCTTGCTTCAGTTCACAAAATTCAACACAATTCAAAGCATCATGTTTCTAATTACAAAATTACAAAATTCAACACAAGTTAAAGCATCTAGATTCAGTTCACAAATTCCAACAAGAGTCAAAGCATTTTGTTCCAATTTACACAAGTGTTCTAATCAAAGACTAATACTTTATTATTACCATGATAGATGTAGAGGCCTTTAGGTCTTTCAGTTTGAGTGAGGAAAGAGGTCACCTTGTTTGAACCCATTTCTGTGACAACCTGTCCAGGTAATGTATTCAGAAGGTCACTGGAAAGTAAAAAGATATTTTATAAGTATGAATTAAAGACTCCTGTTTAAAGTTGAACCTGTGTATAAAGACCACCTCCAAGTAAAGACCACCCTGTGTATAAAGACCAGCAGGAAGATCACAGTTCACTATTCATCTATAGTAGAAACAACTGTGAATAAAGACCACCTTCAAACAAAGACCATATTTGTAGCCTCCCGATAGTGGCCTTTGTTCATAGGTTTGACTGTAAAAACTTCAGCCAACAGTCATTTAAACTAACTATAAATGCACGTAAATCCATTGATAAAAAATTTCATGGGTTATTAAGAAATTGGGATCTTAAATTTGTAGATCCATCCGTCCAAATCTCCATGAAAATATATGCTGCCACACCCTTATTGGCTTTATGGTATTTTCTTCAAAATTTAGATAAAATCTGTTCTTCAAATTTCATGAACGAAAATTTCAAAAGTCAAATAGCATTTGAGACAGTAAATGTATAGCTAAATTCTCAATGTCAATGTGCTTTTGTGGTTCTATGAATATTTAATTTAAACATCATTAGACAATTGTTAAATAATATTAAACTGGCTTTATGGCTGACAGTCTTCATGCAAAACAAAACTACTAAGAAAAATTTAATTAAACATTCTGATAATTCTCAGTTTCTTTAATACTTGTTCTGTATTTGTTTTTCAAAGGCGTTTTCACAATCATTCTCAAATGATGCAATAGCTTTTTGACATGTTTTCATGTTGCTTATGATTTTTCAGTGCAGCTGAATTAGCTGAGTTTTGACCTACATTTTGGACCAATGAAATGTTACAAATGGAAGCGTGGTGAATGGAATTTATGTGACCTTCTTGATCACATCATCGCTTCATTGATAAATGAAGTAGCTGACGATCTAGAGATGATTGCATATTCAACCATCTCTATTGATAACTTTCCCAGGAATAATATTTATGTATCAGTATATACTAAATTGTACCTCGGCTCAATACTGTTTATCTTTTTTATTAAGATATTTCTTGTTTTCCATTGTTTTACTTACAACATGCTTTATAATTATGCGGTCTTCAACTACTTATATGAAGAACTGAATAAAAATTGACGCAGATTCACATGGCTTACCTTGGGTTGAGGGATCTGGTCATATCACAACTGGCCCCTAAAGGTAGGTTATCATGATCTCCTGACTTCTCAAGGGACCTCAGCAAATCCTCTATTAAGTAAAAGTAAACTTAACATAGTAATGATAACGCACAACTCTCCAAAGTAAACTAAGCCTTACGTAGTAATGATAACACACAACTCTACAAAGTAAAGTAAGTCTTACATAGTAATGATAACACACAACTCTACAAAGTAAACTAAGCCTTACGTAGTAATGATAACACACAACTCTACAAAGTCAAGTAAGTCTTACATAGTAATGATAACATACAACTCTACAAAGTAAAGTAAGCTTTACATAGTAAAGATAACACACAACTCTATAAAGTAAAGTAAGCTTTACATAGTAATGATAACACACAACTCTACAAAGTAAAGTAAGCCTTATAAAGCAATGATAACACACAACTCTACAAAGTAAAGTAAGCTTTACATAGTAATGATAACACACAACTCTATAAAGTAAAGTAAGCCTTATAAAGCAATGATAGCACACAACTCTATAAAGTAAAGTAAGCTTTACAAAGTAATGATAACACAACTCTACAAAGTAAAGCTTTAAATAGTAATGATAACACACAACTCTATAAAGTAAAGTAAGTCTTAGAAAGCAATGATAACACACAACTTTATAAAGTAAAGTAAGCTTTACATAGTAATGATAACGCACAAGACACTGTTCAATATATTGTTAACTGTTTGTAATTTTGATCTCCATGACTGTATACAGTTTTTAAAGGTCACAAATATTTAAAAATCAAATCAACAATAAACAACAAAAAAGAAAGTTCTGCTTACTAACATTCAATAACAAGAGGCCCATAAGGGCCCCAGTATGGCTCTTCTGGATTGACTGGACTGTTCTGAATAAATTTGTGATTTTGTCTTTTGGATTGTTATCAAAGAAAAGCTAACAGAGATCACTGTGACCTTGACCTTTGAACCACAGACCACAAAAACAGTAGGGATCATCTTCTCAGTAACACCAATCATCCTATAAAGTTTGAAGACTGTTGTTGATAATCAGATTTCAAAATATAGAGTGGAAATGATTTTCAAAGTTCGGGTCACCTTGACCTTTGACCCACTGACCCCAATCAATAGGGATAATCTATAGGTTGGATGGACCTTCAGAGTACATTTTATGTACCGCGGTAAGTCAAATGAAAATTATGACCTGTTCAGTGTTATCATGGAAAAGCTAACCGAGGTCACTGTTAGCTTGACCTTTGACCCACTGACCCAAAAATTAGTAGGGATTGTCTACTTAATAAGACCAATAATCCTATAAGGTTAGAAGACTGTGAGTAATATAGATCTCAAGATATTGAGCAGAAACAATTTTCAAAGCTCAGATCAATGTGACCTTGACCTTTCATCCCAAAAACAATAGGGACCATCTACAGGTTGAAGTCAACCTTCTGAGCAAAAAATTCAGCAGAATTTTCAGTAATTTAACCTCAAGTCCAGTAGATTTGACTGATTTCCCTACAACTGACATCATAAAAAGCAGGAGACTCCAGGAAAGACCAGGAGACTTAGCAAATGTATCAAATACATCCAGTCTTAGACAAATATATAATGAAATTTTGTGAGACATGATAAGAGTTTCACTTAACAGAATATCTGCCACTATGACTTACCGTGATTCATTGTGTTATCACGAGATTTCCAGGGAGGAACGTCAGTTACACCAGAGTCAGCAGAGTGATCAGAACTAAAATAAAACACAAACATGGCTATTGTTTCTACAAATCCAGAATTACACCATAATTGCACCAAATCTTACGGGTCAGTTTCTGATATTTTCTTCAGTTTTACACTGGTACCTTTTGAAACTGAAACAGTTATACTTTTAATTAGTGTAACGTTAAATCTCATAAAATCATGTGACTTAAAAACAAAACTGCCAACACTGCCGTCTTCAGTGTCATGATTTGAATTTTTTTCGTGAGATAAACCTACGATTGCTGAACTTAAAATGGGATCTTCTGACTTCCAATTTGAGGTAGTCTATTATCTTAAATGGGGTGTTTTGCGGAATTACGATCCAAAAGGTAAACAACCTACAACCTTATCACAGAACGTCGTCTGCTTCTGAGAATAGCTGTTTGAATCCATTAAAAAAAATCTTGAGTGTCTATTAAAATATTTTAATAGACACTCAAAATTTTTTTTTAATGGATTCAGTCAGATAAGAGTTCGGTATTATAATACAATTGCAGAGAAGTATAAATATTCACGCAGTATGGAGTTATGTAGACTAGATAAGCTTGCTTCAGTATACAGGGTCTTGACAGTTGTGTGTCTAAATGGGTGAGGTATATTTTACTCGTAAAAAGTTACCCTGTAACAAGATATAATACATCACCAAGAATACTTACTCATCATCCGAGATTTGGTTAGCATACACAGCCGACTGAA
Source organism: Saxidomus purpurata (assembly GCA_022818135.1). Classification (NCBI taxonomy): domain Eukaryota; kingdom Metazoa; phylum Mollusca; class Bivalvia; order Venerida; family Veneridae; genus Saxidomus; species Saxidomus purpurata. Next base: position 15,131,863 of record JAFMSR010000007.1, read on the forward strand.
GCAGGAACTTGACAATTTCTAGTCGCCCAAATCTACACGCCACCATCAGAGGAGTGTCACCATTCTTGTCACGAAGATTGTGATCGAAACGAGGCTAAAAAGAAACAAGAAAAACTTCTAAAATAGTTGATAGATCCTGTCTCAACAGTTTGTATTTGACTTAGCTTTTCATCATTTTCAATGGTCATTCTGTCACTAAAAGAAGTTTGTTACGATACATCTTTTACTAGATGAGACATGTTCTCAGACGTCCACTACCTATTGTCTAGGGTTTCTGACCAATCGGCCATACATTTTTCAAATTCACTGCATTATAGATTTCTTTTCTCATTATGAAAATAAAATCTGACAAAAGAATCACTTAACCTGCTGATTTCTTTTGTTATCATCCTACATGGACCTATATACACATAGATTGGCAAGTCTCGTATTTTCCTACACAACTCAACCTTGTTATCGCGAGCTACGACTTTGACAAGATGTTTGCATCCAAGGAAAATATCTGTGGTTATCTGCATCTTTTTGAATTGTTATCGGCCATATTGAAATGAATCAAGGAAAATTGTTTAAAAGAAATCAGTTTTAATCGTGTTTTTCGCAATATTTATTGCTCAATGCTTTGTAATTCTCTTTTTTTTATGTAATTTTTGTTGTATTCAAGTCTGAAAATGTTTCGTAATACGAAACTTTTATCAATTTTTCTTGTTCGAAGTTTGTGAAGACATGGGAATTTTTCACCAACTAACGAAATGTTATGCCTGTACATTTTAACACAATGGATGACTTATAAAGCTATTATCAGATATTTAAATAGATTTGTGAAATAGCAAGTATCTTTAAAAAGATACACAGCCGTTGTATCAAATCAATTATCGTATTTCCCCCTTCTGTATTACAGCAAAGTCTAACAACAAGTGCGCGATATCAGAGTTGTCGCTGAGTGGGCGAAAGGTATTATGGAAAAATTCTTTCCCATAACCGTAATATCGATTTTTGGATGTTGCCAATCAGTGTGTTGTAGGTCCTTGCATCCATATATTTGACACAATATGACACAGTCTATTTATTTGATTAACAAGTCTGTAGTATGTCACAATCCATACATTTGATAACAAGTCTACAGTCCATATATTTGATAAACAATTTATTATCATAAGTCTACAGTATATCTACATCAATATATTTGAATGTGATAAACCAGTCTGCAGTATGCCAGTGATATTGGTCTGTAATTGTTTCAAAAAAGGCAAGGCCGACATTCCAAACAATTACAGACCAATATCACTCTTAAGCTGTCTAGGAAAGGTGATGGAAAGAGTTATTTATAAACATGTTCATAATCATTTACATGTTAACAACCTAATATTTCATAACCAATGTGGCTTTAGGCCAAATTATTCCAGCGTTTACCAACTCATAGAAATTTATCATCAAATATGTCAAACTCTAGATTCTAAACAATACATGTGTATGATCTTTTGTGATATTTCTAAAGCATTTGACCAAGTCTAGCATAAAGGCCTCTTGTTCAAGTTGAAACAAAATGAAATAGATGGAACTTTATTAAGATGGATCGAAAATTATCTTTCTGGTAGGACTCAAAATGTAATAGTAGGTTCTAGTATATCAACTAGTCAAAGTATTAACGCTGGTGTCCCACAAGGTTCGATCCTTGGGCCCTTGTTTTTTCTAGTCTATGTGAACGATATAGCTGACAACTTACTAAGTATAACTAGGTTATTTGCAGATGATATGTCTTTATCTAAAACAACAGCCAATGTTGGCGACTTGGAGGGAATACTAAACCACGATTTGTGTATCATATCTGAATGGTCAAAAAGGTGGTTGGTCACATTTAATCCCAATAAGACAGAAGCACTATTTTTTTGTACCACCAGAGATCAAAATTGTCCAGTATTATATTTTGGTGGACATCAGTTGCAGTTTACAGATCACCACAAACATTTAGGTGTAACCTTTAGTAATGACGGTAAATGGCATAAACACATAGATGCTATTTTCAAATCGGCTTCAAAAGTATTAAATCTTATGAGAGCGCTAAAATTCAAGATAAATAGAAAAACATTAAATCAGATTTATCTCTCCTATATGAGGCCATTGTTAGAATATGCCGCCGTAGTATGGGACAATTGCACTGAATTTGATAAAAATAGGTTAGAAAAATTACAACTCGAGGCAGCACGTGTTGTCACCGGATTAACTCGGTCAGTTTCTATACAACATTTAATCGAAGAAATCGGTTGGATATCCTTAAGCGATAGACGAAAATTTCAGAAGTTGGTTATTATGTACAAACTAAAAAACGGTTTGTTGCCGGAACAATTTACTACAATATTCCCTAATGTTGTTGGTGAAAGTAATAATTATAATATAAGAAATGCCCAAGATTATACGGTTATGGTAGGAAGAACAACGCTATTTCTAAACTCGTTCGTACCATCCAGTGTTAATGTATGGAACACTATACCTGAAGAAATAAGAAAATCCTCGTCATTATATAGTTTCAAGAACTCACTCAAAAGCAACTTATTTCGGGCAAATGTTATTCCAACATACTACTTCAAAGGGCCAAGGTTCTTGACTATCCATCACGCACGCTTCAGAAACGGCTGCAGTAATTTAAAAGCACATCTGTTTAAAAATCACTTAAGTAATGACGAAAACTGTAACTGTCAAAGTGGAATTGAGGATGTAGATCACTATTTTTTCAAATGTTCATTGTTTTTACAACAAAGAATCATTCTTTTCAGAGCAACACGTCAGTATCATCCCTTAAATGTAAATACCTTGCTTTATGGAAGAGAAGTACTTTCGGATGAAGAAAATTTAAACATCTTCTCTGCAGTTCAAAAATTCATACAAGACACAGCTAGATTTGCATTTAGCGTGTCTTTTTTGCGTTTTTTGTAGTTGTTTTTATATAAATATATAAAAATATATATCTTTTGGCGACCACGAACTTGGAACGAGCACACACACACACACAGGCACATGGAGTTGCTTCTAGTACTTAAGTTACTAAAATTGTTGGTTAAAATGAACCTACATTAACTGTTCTGTAGCCATAATCTACTTCTGTCATTGTATTGTATTGGGGAGAGCCATCTTATAAGTGGCAAGCACTTGTAGCTCAAACCATTTGCTGATTTTATGGCAATAAACTATGTTTAAACAAAAATAAACAGTATGTGTTAGGTAATCTTCATAATAAATGCATGTTACCTACCACCCAGATCTTTGCAAGCAGAAGAGGTGCTTTTTTTGACTTGTCAGCAACGCGTTTCATTACTGCCTGACTATGTTCATTCCTATGACCCTCGATAAGAATCCTGGCCCCTTCAAACATTGCAGAGGTGAACAGTGTACCCTGGGAATTCAATAGGGCTGTAGTGGCCCCAGAATCAATCAGAAGACTGATCAAATCTATACAACCTGAAAACATTGTCAAATAAAATACAGATACTTCTTCAACTATGATTACTCGTATATACCATTAAAACACAATACGTGTAGGGGAGCGGTGGTGTAGAGGTTTAGGTGTCTGCCACTCATCCCGGAGGTTGCGGGTTTGAGCCCCACCAAGATCACAACCGTACCTGCTCATATGACACCAGTACTGGTTTTTCCAGGGAGCGGACTCAAGAGTGACTCGATAATCTCAAAGCTTTCTTCACAATCGAGCTAAAATGAATTACTATAAACTATAAGATACTTTAAAAGCAATATGTTTAGAAGTTGACCTGAAACTTTTGAAGATTGTAAGACACTACCTGTATTCTATTTAAAGTCTTACAAAAGTCTGTGTTGTTACCCATATGAAGTATTTCAAAATGAACATATAATGAGCAGAACAGTCTGATAAAATTTAACTTCATTGGCTCATACTGACTTGAGAGATGGAGAAAATAGGAGTAACACTATCTGCTGCCATTATGTTATGACTGTCCAGCTTATAGAAGGAAGGCATTCAGCAAGTGCCTGCTCATCATTATGTAGACTTAGATCTAATAATGCAACAGCGAACTAGTTACTACAAATTCAGACGCACCTTCTTATTCATCTTGTTGTTCACAAGATACTTTCTTAAACATTTACCTTTCTCTGATGTTTTCTGAAACATTTACCTTTCTCTGATGCTTTCTTAAACATTTATCTTTCTCTGATGCTTTCTGAAACATTTACCTTTCTCAGATGTTTTCTGGAACATTTACCTCTCCCAGATGCTGTCTAAAACACTTACCTTTCTCTTATGCTTTCTGAAACATTTACTTTTTTCAGATTCTTCTTGAAACACTTACCTTTTTCAGAAACTTACTTTCTGAAACATTTACTTTTCTTAGATGCTTTCTGAAACATTTACCTTTCTCAGATGCTATCTGTAATGCTGTTTTCTTATCACTGTTCACTGCATTAATGTCCAATCTATCTTTAGAACCAGAATGGTTCTCTGCTTGTTTTTTACAGAACTGCAGTAGAAATCTTGCAGTATCTAGATGGCCAGTCTGAGATATGATATGTAATACAGTGTTTCCAGTATGCTCATCCCTTTTCTTCAAGTCAGCCTTTCTCTGTTTTTACAAAATATTTACCATTGTACATCAACTATACAGAAAAACATACACTGGTAAGATTTAATTTTATAAATGTAACTAGGAAATACAAGGAAGCTTCGTTGAAGAAGTGCAGTTAAAAGAGATCGCTGAACCTATAGGAACACTGTTTTCAACAGAACTTGAACAGTATAATGAACACACAGGAGCTGTTTTTACTCATAATTTCCATCGCATATTTTCAGTCCTGATTGTATCACAGTAAACTTTGGCCACTGAACAGCTTTAAATTAAGAAACCCTGTCTTCTATAAATTATAGTTTCACTTCAGTGGCAAATGGACATGTATATTACCTCAACAAGAAGACGGATGACATCCACATGGCTATTCTCTACTGCGATAAATAATGCTGGTTGGTGACTTAAACCACTCTGTAAACACACATAACATCTTTTCAAAACTTTCTTTACAATACTGCATGCTGCTAAATACATGGGAACACCATCTGACATTGTTCAGTCTTGCATACATTGCATATAGTTACAAAGGTGTATGGAAAGATGGACAAGTCCATCGCAGAAGTTTAGCAGGTTAAGTGTTATATATGAAAATGATCATTATATAAGTATATCAAGCCTTTAGGATGATTGAGAAACTATTGTATGTGTATTTAAACACAGAACCACCTACAGCAGCATGACCGGCCTCCAGTTATACTTTCTTTGACTGTATTCACAAGCATTGCTTACTCATAACTAAATTCATTTTTTTGTTAATACTGGCATTGTGCAAAAAGACTGTAATTTTTACCAATTGGTTACACGTATGACTTTCATGTAGTTTTCAAACCAGATATAATACACTTTATCACTGACTGTTCATATTTCTCAGTAATAGATTTTCTAGTCACACATCACTTAAAGCCATAAAACTCTATAATAAATATGTATGTTAAACTTGCATGTCTCTATCTGTAACAGATATGATATTACCTTAGAATTAACATTGTCTCCTTCTTCTAATAAACAGTACAGCTTTTCTGCATCTCCATCCATGGCAGACAATCTTAGCTGAGGTATCACAATCTTATCCTGTCTCCTAAACAGTGAATGATTGAATGAGTGAATGAATGAATGAATGAGTGAATGAATGAATGAATGAATGAATGAATGAATGAATGAATGAATGAGTGAGTGAGTGAGTGAGTGAATGAGTGAATGAATGAATGAATGGTGTTTTATGGCGTATCAATTTCCATCATAAAGCGTGCATTAAAATCTTTGTATCAAAAATTCAATATGCATGAACATCATTAAGTCCATTTAGTCACCTTTTACGATACAGGCAGGACTTCACCCACAATGATTGCAATTCTGTCACCTACGCACTAACTCCTAAACCATAGGTGTATAATCGGTGTAGAGATTACAGGTTAGTTAACTTAAAAGCATAATCAGAGGGGTTCACTTTGTTTGTAGGCTGGTTTTCATACACCACAGCTGTCCTAAAGCATAATATCACCTTCTAAAATACACTTATTGGAACTTTCAAAGCAAACCATTGTTAGAGGACAATTTGTGTTTTAGTAAAGCGCTGCACAAGTGTTCCAGAGATCAAAATTTTGATCCGACAATCCCAACAATAATAGTATTTTAGATGAGACCATTAACCAAGGTCCCATGGATTGACGTTATACATCTGAAGCATGTTAAAGAACCAGGGATGTCTTCGGAACTAGGACACTTTCTGTATCTTGCAATATCTTCCAACAAAAACCTAAAATAACTAATCTCTTCTAAGGACATTGGTCATATGGATTATCTGGTACCAACAAAAAAAATCTAAATATAAACACTTGTTTACTTACTCCTCAAACATTACAGTCAGTTTCTCGTGGACGGACGACTTTCTACACAACCTCAAAGATTTGTACAGTCCCTGATAAAAAAAATCATACATGGTGTTTGCGATAAATCTAACTCAAAATATTGATACATAATCAATACAGTTAATGTCATAATGCCTCAACTCTTAAATAACAACGGATAAGTATTCATCACTAATAAAGAAATATTTTTCAGCAATATTAACATGTGTGTATGAATTACAATATATCTAATTTTTGTGATTTTTGTATCTGTAGATAGACAAGTGCATGTTCCAGAAAATAAATTGTGTCCCAAAACTAAAATGAATTAACATTGCAGTTCATCTACCTGGTTATTCTAGCACTCAAGAACCTAAAATATCAAGCTTCTAAGGCTAGATCAAAGAAAGTTGTTGTTGTAGCAGTTTAACACCTGTTCCAACCATATTTATGGTCATTTTGACAGGCAGGCAGTTTACTTTATTCCTGTAAGAAACCAGTACTAGACTACTACCCTATGTAAGAAACTGCCAACTTTCTCACGTAAAGAGAAATGGTCAGTAGCAGTGCTCAAACCCATGACCTTCAACCTATGAGAGGTTACAGTGATTTTACGTCAGCCACTTTAACCACTCCACCATGGAGACAGACTAAATTACAGATACTACTGCTACACAAAAAATAAACTTACCACATATGAAGTTGGAAAATGTAATCTGAACACATCAACAACATTCTCATGATTGTTTAGTACAGCATGATGTAAAGCAAGGTATCCCTTCATGTCCTGTATACTTGCACACGCCCCATGCCTGCACATTTACAAGGAAAGTAAGTTATAACTGTGAACTGGATAATATTCATAATCTAATTTTTGCTATTTCGCAAATTTCCCACTTTGCTAATTTAAAAATCTTGCAAAAGATTCATTTCACAAAGATTTACTTTTAGAGATTTCTCCTTTCATGAATTTAAAATTTGTGAAAAAATCTGGCTGCTCAAAAATTGCAAAATTTTCATCACACAAAAATTATCAAATCTACAGTACTGTAATAACAGTGGTAAACAAAAACCTCTTGCACAAATGTTACTACTTGCAAGTTATTTTTATCTGTCTCCATTACATATTTTTTGTATCATATTTTCAGACACTTTTTTTATTGTGCTGCAGGTTATGTTGTTTTAATACCATAAAATACAATGTCAGTGTCTATGTAAAGTTTACAACAAGGCTTTTTCTGTTGATCCACAACCAGTGTAAGTAACTAACAGAGGTCATGTGACTTGCCATAAAACCGCACATGTCTAATGACAACAACTGATTTACAACTGATTTGAACTTGACAAAAAGGCTCTAGGGAGAAAGATAAACCCTTAACCTGCTGATGGCAAGTGATTCTTCCATTGTGAACAGTACAGATTTGCAGGCTGATAATGATCTGCACTGTTCACTTCCAGGATACCCCTCCTCAAAATAACATTTATTCTAGCAAACAGTACTCTATTACATAGATATGATAGGAGAATGCCTACCTGAGTAGAATATTACAGCATGCATCATGTCCAGCTTTCGCTGCCATTGATAGGGCAGTTAAACCAGTCTGAAGTAGAAATAATAAATAACTGCATTTAAACCAGTCTGAAGTAGACCAAATAAATAAGGGCAGTTAAGGGCAGTTAAACCAGTCTGAAGTAGACAGAGTAAATAAGGGCAGTTAAACCAGTCTGGAGTAGACTGAATAAATAAGCGCAGTTAAACCAGTCTGAAGCAGACAGAACAAATAAGGGCAGTTAAACCAGTTTGAAAAAGACAAAGTAAATAAGGACAGTTAAACAAGTCTGAAGCAGACCGAACTAATAAAGGTAGTTAAACCCATCTGAAGTAGACCGAATAAATGAGGGCAGTTAAACCAGTCTGAAGTAGACAGATAGATAAGGGCAGTTAAACCAGTCTGAAGTAAACAGTAAATAAGGGCAGTTAAACCAGTCTGAAGTAGACAGAATAAGTAAGGGCAGTTAAGGGGGGGTCACTGGTGAGGTTTTGGATTTTTGCACTTCCGGATATTTACATTTTTTATATTTCAAAAATTAGATGAGTTAACTGGAAAAAACAATTATGTAGTAATAAACTTAGGCACAATAGGAATATTTTTGTGTACAAAAATTGAACATTTTTGAGAAAAAATATTTTGACCTCACATTTTGTGATTAAATTGACAAATTTTGTCAGATGCTAAAATGGGGGTAGGGGTACAAAAATAGTAATTTCTCAAAAATTGTTTAAGATATTTACTTGATTCAAACTGTATTACAACAATAATTGTTAGGACATAAACATTAATCAATAACTAGTTCCTTTTACCGTTCCTTGTTACAGACATATGCTGTCATATCTCAAAGCTCCTTGAAATCTAAAAAACACATTTTTTGTCAGTTTTTGATGAATTTCTTTCTTATATGTACATTGACCCCCATATTTTATTTTGTATTCTAAAACAAAGGTTTTAATCAAACTGTAAGCAAAATATCTGAAAAACCTTGTTATTCCTTTATCATGAAATATTCATTTATCAAAAATTGAAAAAATGAATTTTAGTAAAGTGGGTAGGGTAATAATCAGTTTTAGTTTTAATTCAGCTAATCGGCAAATACAATTGCCTTTGGCCATCTAACATATAACACAGTGAATACAGCCAAGACATATGGTACATTTTTAAAGCACAAACATATATAACTGCGACAATGCAAATTCTCATACATATGAACATATACATTTTTTTTCATGATATATAATATATATTTTATGGAACAGTCATAATACTAAGGGTATCGGAACGTACTGCAAAAGAGGGGCTTAATATTTATTCAGATGATGATAGAAATACCACTATCTCTAATTTTTCATCCTTATGTATGACATACTACATTAGTTGATACCCATTCTGAAACATACACCACATACATAAACGTTACAATACAAAAATTCTAGCTAATTTTGCATTAAGCACCTTATCTGATAGTGCTTCACTAAAAATTAATATTGCGAAAAAGTTAAGTCATTGACCCATCATTATTTTTCCAGAAATTGATTAGAAATATGTTAGTCTCCATAAAAAACAGGGTCAATAAAATTTCTTGTTATTTTGAATTTCAGCAGTGACCCCCCCTTAAACCAGTCTGAAGTAGACAGAGTAAATAAGGGCAGTTAAACCTGTCTGGAGTAGACTGAATAAATAAGCGCAGTTAAACCAGTTTGAAAAAGACAAAGTAAATAAGGGCAGTTAAACAAGTCTGAAGTAGACCGAACAAATAAAGGCAGTTAAACCCATCTGAAGTAAACAGAATAAATATGGGCAGTTAAACCAGTCTGAAGTAGACAGATAGATAAGGGCAGTTAAACCAGTCTGAAGTAAACAGTAAATAAGGGCAGTTTAACCAGTCTGAAGTAGAAAGAATAAATAAGGGCAGTTAAACCAGTCTGAAGTACAGAGAGTAATTAAGGGTATTTAAATCAGTCTGAAGTAGACAGAATAAATAAGCACAGTAAAACCAGTCTGAATAAAAAGAGTAAATAAGGGCAGTTAAACAAGTCAGAAGAAGACTGAAGTGATAAGGGCAGTTAAACCAGTCTGAAGTAGACAGAATAAATAAAGGCAGTTAAACCAGTTTTAAGTAGACAGAATAAATAAGAGCAGTTAAACCAGTCTAAAGTAGACAGAGTAAATAAGGGCAGTTAAACCAGTCTGAAGTAGACACAGTAATTAGGGCAGTTAAACAAGTCAGAAGTAGACAGAGTAATTAAGGGCAGTTAAACCAGTCTGGAGTAGACAGAGTAAATAAGGTAGTTAAACCAGTCTGGAGTAGACAGAGTAAATAAGGGCAGTTAAACCAGTGTGAAGTAGACAGAGTAAATAAGGGCAGTTAAACAGGTAATTCATTTGAGAAACAATCAAAACTGTCGAACATTGCCATTGTTTATTACATATCCATGAAATTTTATGCTTACAAATTTAAATGTATTCACATATAAAAGAGAAAAACAAATTACCAGAACATGTACATTAACTGACCAGTACAGAAATGTTGAAAATCATTTTATGTCAATACCTTACTATGTTGAGCATTCATGCTATCTGTAGACACACCAAGTAATATCTCTAGGTTGTGGACCCTGAAATTACATGAATGTAAGAAATTAATAATGACATTATATTCCCAGCTGCTATGTTATACATGTACATGTACTTGTGAACTAATGAGTCATACTATAATTGCCATACATGTATACAGCAGAACTGAAAATGTTCGCATTTACAAAATTGTATGCCTTTATTCTTAAGAGAGTATAAACATTCAAATTAGATTATTGTATGGTCAGGCAGATGCACAATGTAATACAGTAAAACAGCTACAAGTAAAGTACATGTTAATGAGACTTTAAACACACTGAGTGCACCAGTACTCAAGCCTGTAGAAAGGGTTGTGAAGGTTTTGATCACATTCTACTGGTTTGATTCAAACATGTGACCCCAGGGTAAGAAGTCCAGATCTGTACCCCTACACCACAGCACCTTGTTAGTATCAAACATGTAATTACCTGGCATGAGATGCAGCTACCATGATAAGGGTGTTATCATCAGAGTCTACCACTGACAGATCTGTTGGGTGCAAGTCAATAGGATATACAGCATCCTAGAGGCAAAACAAATACATGTATATATATACATTTTGCTAGTACGTATTACATTTTCATTAAAAAACCTCATCTAATGTTGAATTGAAAATCAAAATGCGGGCTTTCATGAGCTGTCCATTGGATCCCTTATGCAATTTAAGGTCAAGATTGCTCTATAACTCTAACCTGATTCAATCAAGAACATCTGCATGATATGCCTACCATGGAATGACCACAAACTGTCACAAGTCCTTTATTTCAAATATTAAGTTAACACAGTTTTGCGGTGAACTCTCTAATTACAGGTATAAAAATCTGATAGTGATAAAAATTCTGTATCAGTTTGTTTGAGCTAAAATTATAGGCATAGTAAACTACATAATTATATAACGACTCCGGTTGTAGCAAAATTTCGGATATAAGAAACACATTTCCTGGGACCGATTATTTTCCTTAAAATGGTGTATGGATATAACATTCTCCTGATATAAGGAACAAAATTTAAAATGGCCCTGAGGAGTTCATTATAATTCATATATTATGGAGTTTACTGTATTTAGAATAATTAAACTGTTACACATGATTAGAATTTGAACTATGAGACAAAGATACACTAATTCTAAAAGCCCTTTCTTTAAAGATATTGTATGTTGATATAACAAAAAAATGTCTGTCTTGTCCTTTTGTATGATATTTTCTGCCTTTTGCAAAAGCATTGTCATTTGATGCTCAAGTACTGAAAATTGACTTTAAATTTGTCATTTTATTCAGTCACTTAAGATTTGAGTGTGTATGGCTTTTAGGTGTGACTGCCTGCATATGCTGTGTTACTTGGTTACTTGGTAGACACATACTTTACCTACACCTTGTAGTATGTCATTACTGAAATTCAAAGCTGAAGAAAAATAATGCTGAACAAGCTTGAATCACTGGAAGACTTAGCTGGACCTGTTTGTTTGAAACTTTACTCATCTGTTAAGCTAACTATCTATCAAGTTGCGCTTTTTAGTTTGAGTTTTTAGTCCTTATTCTCTTCAATGCATGCAATTGTTTTATCAAGTCTTTTAAACTGCAGAAAAAAAGCCATTACTGTTAACTTACTGTTAGCTTAACTGTCAGTTAAAGATTTGAACAACCTGGATCTAGAAAGAGTTTCAAGCTTCTAATAATTATTTTCAGTGAATTTAGTGGTGGAAAAGCCGTACAGTGATATGATTATCCTGGTGCTATAAAATTGTGAAAGCCAGGTTAGGCTGTACTAAATTCTGAAATTCATAAAAAATGGTGCCAGACATCTTACAGCATAAAGCAATAAGTTTATTTATCACATTATCAAATAAATCAAGCGGTAATATTTCAAGCACCTGCTTTGAGCAGGAAGCACAAAAAGCTGTTTAACCCATACCCTGCTTGGTTTTAAACATTGACTCAACCACCTTTCAATTAAGACCGTACCATTTGAGTTTTGAAGGGGCTCTTAACCAGAAGTGCAGAATATGATCATACTGCCCAAATGTACAGAGTGATCATGATCTACACTGGTCACAAAGACAGGGTATAGGTTAGTTCAGTGACTGCAGCATATATTATTATCATCGTGTTTATTGATGTGCCTGAGAAAGAAGCTAACTTATCTCACCTCATCCTCAGAGTCTATGACTGAATATGACGGACTGGCATCAATCCGTACTTGATTTGCCTAAATATTTGGATAATTATATACTCTGCTGTGCTATACTACTGTCCTATCGTAACTACTTAATTAAATAACATGGAAAAACTCTATGAACTTTAACACATTACTGCCATTTGTATGATCTACCCTTCAGAATTCTGACATAATACAGAATTCTACATGAGAAATGGACTGGAGAAGGAACAACATGTCACCACGGGGGTGGCTTCAGACTTCATGTTTGTACACAATTGACTTTTCCACCAGTTTTCGTTTTAATAATAAATCTTTATCAGGATGCAAACATACAATTTCAATACGAAAAGTACTAAAGGTCTGGTCTCTGTTTTTAATGCAAGTGTCCTAAAAATAATAGGGATGGCAACGAATATCCAGATATCCGAATATTCGTTCAGCTTCTGAATATTTGGATACTATATAGGTATCCGGGTATTTGGTAAATTCGTCCAAAAAACGAATTTCAATTAAAAACTTAATTATTGACATGTTGTTTTCATGACGATAATTAATTTTCAATTACAGCCGATAAAGTGTCAGTTTACAATACCCTGTTGCTCTGGTGATGACACTTTCTTTAGTCAACGTTTAGCGATAGACAAAAGAGATTATGGATATTCGTTGCCATCCCTACTATTTTTAGAACACTTGCATTAAAAACAAAACAAAAAAGTTTCAATTTCTAGGTGTGAATTGTTGAACAAACATTTAGATTAAGGAAATTTATTATGCAAGTGTTTTAAAGCCTTGTTTACGCCAATACATATGGAGAGGCGCTTACTTTAGCCAATGCAATTATGAAGTATCTTTTTGTACAGTGCCCCATTTTACAAACATTAAACAAGTTTATTAAATAATTTAACATTCTTTAATTAAAATGAAAATCTTTTCAGGTTGTTCTTAATTGAAGCTTTTCTTTTTCAGTCCTATTAAGCTTCCTGCAGACCTGTAAGGACTGAAGCAGCAGAAAAAGAAAATAAATGTCTGTGTAACGACTCTGTCACGGAGAAAACGAAACCAAAAGTACAACAGTCCTTACAGAGTTAGCTCCCGTAATAACAACGTATATATGCAATTTAATTAACCTATTTTTATGACATGAATGATTGAATCTTTTGGCCATTAATTGTCTGACTTAAAAGATATAAAAGTAACTTCTTGGGATAGAATATTCACCTGGCTAGGGTAACTGTAAGCTATAAATTTTAAAATCGCGAAAATAACATATTAGATTTAGTACATAAAACGACCGAATATCCAGATATTCGTTCGGAAGGCTGACCGAATATCCGAATACCAATTTGAGTATTCGTTGACATCCCTAAATAATAGACTTATGGTTTTAAAAAATAGGGTACCTTCTTTGCAGTGTTCCAAAGTCTATATCTGTTAAATCAATAGGTAGCAATAAAACGTAACCTAAATATAATAATTTTTTTTTATTTTTCCATAACAATATCCTTTTTGTCACATATGTTCTTGAATATATAAAATATGATGACATTTTAGTTTCGCAGTCATGTCATAACTAAGGGATTATATAGAGGATAATTGTTGGTTTCGGTGTAAGATCACGTTATAATTTCACCGAGTGGGCACCAAAAGTGATATTTTCACGATTGGCGCAGCCACGAGTGAAAATGACAACTTTTGGTGTTCACGAGTGAAATTAATGTGATATTACACCGATACCAACAATTTTTCTGTTTATTTTATGGTTAAAACTCTACTTTTATTGAGTTTGTTTCTATAAAATAACGAAAATCGCGGGAAACGTCATCAAAAAACATAGCGCAAATGACGTCATTTTAACGACGTCATCGTCGCATGGTTTCCAGCATTAATTACGCTCGGTATACTTTTTGACGTAAATCCGGGTAGAAGATTGCAAAAAAAGTGAAAAATAAAAATGGTAATCCACTGTTTCAAAACTGTGGATTATCACTTTTATTTCACTGAGAAAACTCTATAATTCATTCGAAAACATTAAATAAATGTCATTTAAAGTGGTTGTAAATCAGTGGTATATTATCACTGTTTAGATTTTATTCTTTCAAACAAAAAAATTCTAATTGGCTAAAGCAATTAAAAAATGACATCATTGAAGGAGGACCTATGTAGATAAACTGTACATTGAGAAAAATTCATGATAATTTTTGTTTAATTTTACTGATTTTTGTTTAATTTTACTGATTGGCAATGATACTGATTACCTTATAGACAAAATTCTGATTATGTTTAAACGTGAAACAAATACAGTTGGACCCCGATTATTCAACAACCTATTATTCGTATACCTGGTGTAATCCGAAGACAATATTTGGTCCCGAAATGTTTTATATATAAATGTATATAAAAATAAACGGGTTATTCGAAATGGATTTTACGAATATCTGGTGTTATTCGAAGTGATTTTCAGTCCGATTGAAGATGTTTGTAAGGAATTTCACACCCATTATTCGAAATGCATTCCAATCAAACCAATAATTGCTGACACGCTCAACTTGTGAAAAATGACACGCGGTCGGCGCATTTATGTGCTAAGGTGTGATAATTACATACTTGCTTAAACTATGTTTGTTTAATATCAAAGGAACAACTTTTGTTTTTGTTTGAAAGTCGGTTAAAGATGTTCACCTTTAATTTCGAATAACAAACTCGTGACTATCATGCCTATTTAAAGCATGACTTTTAATCTAACTACCAGAAGAAAAATAACTTCTACTTGTGCAGAAGTAATTTGGGTTGAGCAATCTGTCGAAGGACCCGGTAACGGGGCAATACCGAGATCAGCTGATATCTTCCATTCCATTCGTTCTGAGCAGCAACGAGTGGAAAGGGTTTAAAAAGGAAAAAATAAATTAAAAGCTTGATATGATTTATTTCTGTTTCCTTTTCCTTTCATCTAAATGATATACGCAATGTATATTACGTTAAGCGTCCGTGATAGCTATATACATGTATATATTGACGATTTACATAACAATCAGCTGGCCATCTTCGGGACTTGGATTATTCGAACCCATGGATTATTCGAAGTAAAATCTTGGTCCCCGGCACTTCGAATAATCGAGACTCGACTGTACACAAAAGCACAAAACAAAGTCATAAAAATGCCAAATGAATAAGTTTAAACTTGAATCAAAGACAAAATAATATGAATAAAAATTGTTATAACACAAAGCAAACCTATGTAGATATTGATTCTGCTTGCAATTTCTTGACATAACCCATATGAAAGCCAGAACATGCAACATTCATAGCTATACAAAGACTTTATAATCTAGATTATTTCCTGTAGGACAAACTTACTTCTCGTATCATCTTGCTGAGGTACAGACAGCGCTGTTCTCTCTCTCGCTCTATGATCTGTCGACAGTCTTCTGCTACGATGCCAGGCATCATCACCATGTCGTCTGGACGACATCTGTCCTTGTCCTCTATGTTGACGTCGGCTCCACGCTTGACTAGACAACTGTTGAATGAAACAATATTCATGCACTTACAAAATGAGTTACGAGAAATTGCTGCAATAATATAGGGCGAGGAATTATCCGTTCACAAAACAAAAGACAAGTTTATAATTGAAAAGATGCATCAACTGAGAGTAATTTGTTAAACATGTACCGTAATTCCATATCATACTCACTGTAACAACCTACTGTTGTAGGAGTTAAACGCCTGTTGAAACCTCATTTTTGTTTAATTTAACAGGCGGCCAGTCTACCTAACAATCATTCCTGGGAAGAACCAGTACTGAACTCCTATCTTCTACAAAAAACTGCTAACTTTCTCGCATGAAGAGATGTGGTCAGTAGCAAGGATTTGAACCCACAGCCTTCAATCTATGAGAGGTTACAGTGATTTCAAGTCAGAGACTCTAATCACTCAACCAAGGAAGAGGACTTTGCATCAACTCAGAGCAATCTGTTATGGTTCCATATCATACTACTAAAAACAACCTATCAAAAGAATTACAACTGTCTAAAATTTCAAGTTGTAGTCAGGTTACCAATTTGTCTCAACCTGTGACAATAATTACTTTCAATTGGTGTAAGCAACAATATAATTGATCATTTTGAATAAACCCAAACTAACAGTATCCTCTAAAAAGACAAAAATGTGTAAGTAACTTACTTGACAACAATAGCTTGGTTATTCATTACTGCATAATGTAGAGCCGTTCTGCCACTGTTCTCATTCTGTCTGTTAGGATCAGCTCCAAACAAACACATCAATGTCTGTTAGTAAAACAAACAAAATTAATTTCATTGAAAGTTACTGAGTCTGCTTTTTAAAAACTTAACAGGTTTGATTAGAAGACAGTTACTACTGTTATTTCTGGTATTAACCCCGCACTGTCGGATAACCCGCACTGGACTGATCACCGGCAAGGAATTATATTAATAAATAGAAAAAAAGACTTGGCAAATTATTCACTACGGTAAATTCCAGGCAGGTGTAGCCTGCGATTTACACACCATAATATTTCCCCATCTACCTTACAACCACATGTTTTTGACCTTCACAGTTCTACAGTGTTTACAGCTTGCTGGCATATGGTAAAAATATTTGTCATAACCCCGCTTTGGTACATAACCTGCAGGCAATTTTAAGATGGCCGAAACAATCAGATATCCCGCGGGACTTTTACCAAAAAATACAGTTACAAACAAATTTATGTTACTTTGATATGACAAAAAGTCATTTTACCTTAGTAGCCTCTCAGCTGCAAGTTATTGCAATATAATTGATTCCAAATTAATACACAAGGTACATAGTATAAATGATCAATGTGCGTGTATTTTTACAGCACAAGTACCAATGTTCAAGCTCTAATTTCCATGATTGTGGTACTTAAGACAGAAGCAGATACAGTTAAGGGAATCTGGGTACCAGACCCTAGCTCTTTTTACAAATAGACCCCTTGGTTCCTTTACATGCCCAGTGTATAGCACCGATACAAGACACCAGTTCATCTCTCTAGTGAATTAAATTGGGGACCAACAGATTGACATTCCAGAGCTTTAATCACTCGACCACCACGCTACCGTAAATGTGGTTCCCACATATATCCAAATATGTTCGACCTGTTTTAAGAACTTTATCTTCTCATGTCAAACAGCGCACAAACACTATAATTACAGTAAAAAGTTTGATTCCTACATCCCAGTGTTTCCGTTCATATTATTGGAATAAGTACAGGCCCAACTTCAAGGTATAAAAATCTCAATATCAAATTTAACATAAGCTTTCAAAATTGCTAATACAAAGTACTACAATCCAAAGGTATTACAAACCCAAAGAACATAAGCTTCCAAAATTACTAACATACTACAACCCCAAAATTACAAACCAAATGTTAGACAAACCAAAAACACATCAAAAGCTAAGAACTACAATCCTGGGCACAAGTACTATAAAGCCATAAACTTTTCAACAGAGTCTAAAAATAATGCTTACATCACAGAGGTCGCCATCTCCATCGAGAGCAGCTATCATAAGAGGGGTCATTCCCTCTCCATTACATAGATTGATATCCGCCTGCTGCAGACGTTTCAGAGACATCAACAATGGCAGCTGACATATACCTGAAAAAGGATGACAATGATAAAGGTTAGAGACAAAATATACTTTTTCATCTTAAGATTTCAATTTACTGTAAACCAACTAACTTTTGAGTGCATTTTATTTTTGCCATATTCGCAAAGAACAGTTTTCTGCGAACATCATTATATGCAAATAATTCATCCTTACTTTATATTTTTTTCATTGTCTTCTAAAACGCAATTTTAAATATCCGCAAATCTGTCAGACATCAGCAAACTGCACACATTAATGAGCGCAAAAATTTATTGGTTAACAATAAGTGGAGGCAACATATCGTGGGGTTAGCGCATCAATGTTGTATCTCATCTTATATACAATAAAGAAGGAGATACAACATTCATGCGCTACCCCACAAATTATATTATAGAGGCAACATAAGTTATTATATCACTGTGAATAAAGTTTCTATACACCAAAGTGTTTGACACTCTAGGATTACCTTCATTTGTGACATACATGTGTATTTCTATCTGCTACTCATGTACTCATGAGAACAACTTGTACACATTTTTGTAAAGGACCTGTGAAATGAATCACAGAAAGTAATAGCCAAGTGTTACATACATGTACATGAAAGACCATTCATAAAAAAACTTCCTGACAAAATGCTCAGAAAGGTACAGACTAGTGGTAAGGAGTATGTACCATCTTCGGCAACAAGTGCATAACAGTTTTGAAGTGTACCTACTAAAAAAGTGAACATACCTGCCTTAGCAGCAACATGTACTAGATAATCTCCATCTTTTGTATCTTCATTTACAAGAAAGTCAAATGTCTGAAAATGAAACAAAAGAGCTATTAATATTTTTCTTAATTGGAGGAGCGATTTGCAAATATTCATGTTGTCTTCATTAATGATCTGACATAGCTCAATAAAAATATTTAGTGTTGTCTTTCTGATACTACTCACTTCTCCTTTCCATTCAAAATCTTCGGGATTACTTCCCTTACTTTAAAATTTAACTGCTACTGTCGACCATAACTAAATCTGTGCACCAGTACAATTTCCTCAACACAGAACACACCCCTATCATTCTTTTATTGTTTATAGTCCTGGCTAACCCTAGGATTTCTCCTCAAATGAAACTGCTAAGACCCCTAACCGGCACCAGACCCTAGCTCTTTTACATATCATTTTATGTGCCCAGTGTATAGCACTGATACATGTGCAACTACATCTGGGTTTCTTACCAGTTCATCTCTAGATGAGTGGGAAACACTGAAAAGCGTTTCTGAAATTTCCAGTGACCCGACTGGGATTCTAGCTGGGGACCCACGGACTGGTAGTCCAAAGCATTTATCATGCAACTACTGCGCCACACATCCCTATCACTTACCTGTAACTTTTTTTGAAGTTCATATAGACATTTTGGGTTTGAGGCTAGTCTAAATATAGCATCTTTGTCCTGTAAGCCAGGTTTACGTGCACTCTGAAGTTTGTTTCTGTCCGGGCGGAAAGATGACTGGAGTTTTGTAGGTAACTGTTTCCTGATCTTTGGACATGTGCAAACCTCTTCAGCTGTTTTACCTAGCAACAAAATATAACAAAACACCATTCACGGCCAACTCCTGACCAACCTTACCTTTATTTTTTTTACTGCTGGGCTCAAACTTTTAAATAGGAACATGATAAAAAAAGAATTTTCAAGTGTTTCTACTGAAAAACAGGCAAAATACAAAAAAAATGAAAGAAGAATTGCCGATCAATCAGCATCAACTTTTTTGCAGAGACTGTAAACACACATATTTGTTGCCTTCCCAGCAGTAACAACCTAGACTAAATGCGGTGCAATAAAGACACATGCCACAGAGTGCACTTGAAATAAATTGTTCCACCCATCAATTTATACTACCAGTAACTTTTTTTGTTGATTGCAAAACAAATACTTATTGCTCTTGTGACTCATTCCAAATGACATCAACCTCAAAAAGAGGGAGGTACTGTAGAATTATCATGCCTTACCTAAGAACACTACCGCTACTTGGCACTGGTAGGGATTGAACCCCCACCCCAACCCCGAGGCAAACATGATATCACTGCACCAAGGCAGTTCCGTCCATTCAATATGGCGGCTAAGGTCATCACAGTAAGCTGAACATAACAGTTACTGCTGTATGCGCATGATACATGCACAAATTGTATCTTATTCACATTGTTACACATACAATGAATACAAACAAGAGCTGTGAATGATTCATGATATGAACAATACATTGTATGTTAAACACATCTTGCACCATTACCTCAGATATGTTCTTTTCATTGTAACTACAGAATTGTAACTCAAGTATAATCATGTTTAAAAATATACAGTGAAACTTGCAAACAAAGACTGCTGGTTGGAATAATTAATGTTAAAGAGAAGTCTGCCTTATGTAGTCTTTTGCGGCCTGACCCTTGGCTCAGGACTCTAAACCATCTATTGATGAAGTGGTCCTTTTTCAAAGGGGTTAATTTCTACTAAAGATTAATATGGCATAGCTGTCTCCCTGCTGGTCTTTATTGGCATAAATGTATGAACACAAGACATGTGTTACGCAGACATCTTACACACCAAACACGCAAATTTTAACAGCGGTCATGTTCAGACGACTGTAAATAAAGAAACATTTACCTTCATACAATGTATTTGGAATTAGCAACTGAAGTGGACAATACCGTCAAAATCTTACCATGCTTGTCCTTAATTTTTGCTGAAACACCGGACTGGATGATGAGTTGGACAGCTTCCAAGTTTTGTAGAACGCACGCCAGATGAAGCAGGCCTGGATTATTCTCAAACTGAGAATCCGTTTCTGAATGTCAATAATAAAATGCAGGTTTAAATCACTGAAAAATCCTGTATTAGAAACAAGAGGGTCAAGATGGCCTTATATTACTCACCTGAGCAGGGATCAGGAAATTTTGAAATCTCAATCGGTCCGGACAAGCCGAGGGTACATCGTCAACCCCCCCCCCCCCAAAAAAATCACAAAAACGTAAAAAAAAAATAAAACAAGAGCTGTCCCTCCCAAGTGACGAATGCCCCCGAAAGAGGTGCCTCACAGTCTGTGTCCTCTCCATGTGCTCAATAAATGTGCTATGTAATTTTAAAATCCTTCCATGCATGACAGAGTAATCATGCATACAGTATTCCATTACTTTAAACACTAAGTGTGACCTTGACCTTTGAGGTAGGGACTTGGGTCTTGCACGCGACACATCCGCTTGATGTGCTAGACATTTGTGCAGTTATTTTAAAATCCTTCAAAGCATAATAAAGTTATAGTCCGGACACAAATGTATGCATATATACAGGATTCCATTACCTATAAACTCTAAGTGTGACCTTGACCTTTGTGGTAGGGATGTGGGTCATGCACGCGACACGTCGTCTTGATGTGCTAGACATTTGTGCCAAATTATTTTAAAATCCTTCAAGGCATGACAAAGTTATAGTCCGGACACGAATGTGTGCATATATGCTTATATAGAGGAATCCATTACCTTCAAACTCTAAGTATGACCTTGACCTTTGAGCTAGGGACGTGGGTCTTGCACGCGACACGTCGTCTTGATGTGCTAGACATTTGTGCCAAATTATTTTAAAATCCTTCAATGCATGACAAAGTTACAGTCCGGACACGAATGTGTGCATATATGCTTATATGGAGGAATCCATTACCTTCAAACTCTAAGTATGACCTTGACCTTTGAGCTAGGGACGTGGGTCTTGCACGCGACACGTCGTCTTGATGTGCTAGACATGTGTACCTAGTTATTTTAAAATCCTTCAATGCATGACAAAGTTACAGTCCGGACACGAATGTGTGCATATATAGAGGATTCCATAACCTTCATACTCCAAGTGTGACCTTCACCTTTGAGGTAGGGATGTAGGTCTTGCACGCGACACGTCGTCTTGATGTGCTAGACATGTGTGCCAAGTTATTTTAAAATCCTTCAATGCATGACAAAGTTACAGTCCGGACACGAATTTGTAAGTGGGGACGCACGGACGGACGGACAGACAGACGGACGGACGGACGGACGGACAGACGGTCAGACGGACAGACGGTGCGATTTTAATATGCCACCCTTCGGGGGCATAAAAAATAAAAAAATCATTTTTTGTTATTTATATATTTTTCAACCAGCTTTCCATTGTTGTGCATGATCATGGAACGGTTGAAGTATTTCATTCCCTCCTTTTGATTCCAATATGTTTCCAAAAACGAAAATGTTTATCTTCTTTCATTATTGATTAGTAAATCTCACGAGTCGACAAAATAAATGCGCCGTTCACATGGAGCATTCCATTTTCTAAGGGATAAACTTTACATCGTTTTCGCCATAAAAAAAATAAGAAACGGAATTTCTAAGTAATAAGAAAAATATCGAGCCAGTTTTCATAAATAAATATAATAATTTCCATGCGATTTTATCATTGAAAGTGTGTTCAATTTCGATTAGAACTGATTACGTTCAAAGTCACCCCTACAAAGTTTAATTTGTAATAATCCACGTGTTAGGTATAGGCTGTTAAATTTTTGTCGTATGGTTTCGTTTTGAATATTTTTTTATGTTCTCGGGTCGCCAGTCGATTAACATTATCTGTCGGCTTGCCCTTCCGACTTTCGGAAACATTGACTACCGGTGGCCAGTCGTTATTATTCTCCCGATTACCAAGAGCCGGTTTGCCATTTCGGTCATTTGATTTTTTGAACATCGCAATTATGTTGCGTTGTGCCATTTCAACAATAAATCGAAAGGCATTGAAGGCATTTCAAATTGTAGGTAATGATTAACGGCCTAATCGGTATTAAAACAATCGGTCCGGCATTAAGTCAATCGGAGCTGCTAACACATTAATAAAATCCTTTAATCAATTGAATTAGTGTGTTGGACCAATTTAGGTAAGACCGCCGCGGGTTATTAACATGACACGTTTATTGGGGTATTAGATAGGTGCTAATAACACAGATGATATGTGTAATTACACAAGCAACTTCTTTTGTCATATTTGAGCGATTTTATGGCTTTAAAAAAAAAATCTCGGACCGATTTTTAAGCAACTTTTGGTTATGTGAATCGGTCCAGCAAGTTGAAAATCGGTCCAGACCGGCAAATTTTCGGTTTTCCTGATCCCTGCACCTGAGTACACGACCTACTTATGACCCAATTTGGATTTGCCCTGTTAATCACATTAAGTATTAATAAGTAAACCCAGAATGTATCAAGACAAGCACTGACCAAATTTCATGACAATTGGGTATTAAATGTTGCCTACAGACTCTTAAAATGGATTAAATTTTATTAATTTTGTTCTAGTGACCTAGTTTTTAACCGCAAGGTGAGTGCCCAGTTTCAAGCTTGACCTAGACATAATAGTAACAAACATTCTAACCACTTTTTATGATGATTGGTTAATAAATGTGGCTTCTAGATTGTTGAAAAGGTATATCTTAGATCTGACAGTGTGAGCTAGTTTTAAACCCCAGGTGACCAAGATTCGATATACACCTAGAAATCACAGAGATAAACAGTCGGACTAATTTCATGATGATTTGTTCATAAATGTGGCCTCTAGTGTATTACAAAATAACAAGGTTTTCCTTAGAGTTGATGCCCAGGTGACATAATTCAAACATGACCTAGAAATAACTGAGATAAAGATTCAACTAAGTTATTTTATTAGTTTTACAGGGACAAAGAATGGTGCACTAAACTTTCACATTTCCTTGAAAACGTTACTTCCTAGTTAAAAGGACAACATGTTTTATGAGCTGCATAATTAAATATCAGTTTGAATGTAAACTGAATTAATTACATTTATAATTAATTCATGAACATGTTTTATGAAAAGTAAAAGATGTAATTTAAAACATCATATTTTACTTTACAACAGGTTGTTTCTTATGCAACAACTGCAGCTCAGTTGCATGGGTTGAACTGTACAGGAAACGTTCATGTTACTGTATAACAGGCTGCATTTTACAGTAACTTGATTAACAAGTGCACAAAGCTTCACAAAAATTGCAATTGTAAAATAAGCAAGTGACCAACCAACATTTTTGACCAAGGGGTCATGATTTGAACAATTTTGGTAGAGGTCCACTAGGCAATGCAACATGCCAATATCTATGCTTAACTGGTATCCTACATGTTAACCGGACGTTCAATTATTTGAACAATTTCAATCTGCACGTAATTGCACAGTTATCCTTTGATCCAACTTGTAATGAAGATACTTGGATCATGTAAATGCTTTCCGTGTCTATGACAGTATAGTCAACTTATCACTTAGGTAAACAACATCAATAAATTTAATATATATGTACCACACTTGCCTAATGTTTTGATTGCAGATGGCCATTGTCACAGGGGGACTTAATACATCAATGCACATGCACAAATGTATAGCGATATTAACATTCCATTTCAACACTAATTTCTTTTAAATTTTAACAGTTGGGAATGGGGAAAGCCTTGCAAACTGTAAAGTTAATACTTAAATCTTAAAAATTAGATAGTCTTAGTTAAATTCATACTGAAAGCATTAAATAACACTTTTAGTACATTAGGACCTAACTCAGTGCCACCATGACGGACCTCAGTTCAGGATTAATGCTATAAATAATAACCAGTTGCTTTTTACCGGGTGTGCCACTTGTTTACGTATAGCTGTACAGAGCATACTGGGAGAAAATCAACAAGAAAGAAAAATATATGACGCAATAACAGATTTTTTTACACAAACAAACAATTGTCCGGATAATTAAAGGACTTTGTATATTTGGGGGACGTTTCACAGGTTATTGTTTTACTTGCATTTAACTAGAAAACATTTTGTGACCATTTCGTATACGGATGCATACATATGAGACAGAAGTTTGTTGAAAATTTCATGTTTCTATCTGCACTATTGGCAGAATAATTTAGAAAAAAGTCCCATTTCTGTCCGATTAATTGAAAGAAACCAGTAGGCCTTGCAGTTCCAGCGAAAAAGATTTTTAAAGTTTTTACTATTTGTTGCCATAACAACCAGAGTTCTGCATAGAATGGAATTCTTTGAACAATTTTACTAGAGCTTCATGCAAGGAACATCCCTGCCAAGTTTCATCAACATTTGCCCCGTGGTTTCAGAGGAGATGTCTTTTGAAGCAAAATGTTCACGGACGACGGACGGACGGACAACAGTCGACGGACAACAGTCGACAGACAATTATCCATCCTAAAAGCTGAAAAAAAATCATCCCAATACTCACTATAACCATGTTTGATGAAGACTGGAGTTATGTTTTCCAAGCTACACAGCTGACACTGGTTATTTGGCAAACTTGTTGAAAATGTAAAGGGCCATTACTCCAATAGGTGTGAGGCAATCTGGATGGTTATCGAACCTTGCTGAGATATTATGCCAATGAACATTATGACCAAGCTTGAGGTGACTTGCACTAACAGTGCTAATTTAGGAGAAATTCAGCAACTGAAGGGCAATAACTAAATTTCAAACTGGATAAGTTTGAGTTGTATTGAAAATTCAAATGCACATAATAGAACTTGTGCTTTATGTTTGAACACAAATCATCATGATAAAAACATTTGCCTCCAACCATAAGTGGTTAGAGTTGCTAATTTGAAATGACTGTAACCTCTCATTAATGAGGTCAAGGGTCTGAGCCCTGCAACTGACCATGACACTTCATTTGATGCAGTTGGCAGTTTCTTTAATGGAGGACAGGGTTCTAGTATAATAAAAACATCAAAGTTACTTTAACCTCACACTAAAGAAATACCATAATAATGGTCCGAAAAAGGCTATGGCTACTAAAAAGTGGCAAATGCACATACTAATTCCAACACATATTTTATTGCCCTATAGTGAAACTTAGGTAATCAGTAGTTATCTATCATAAGCTATCACATGACTTCAAATCAAAGCACTTAACCTGGATTTTTAATTAAAGCTAAATATTAGCACAGTCAAACTTCAAGATATCTGCACTAAGTTGCACCATGATAGCACAACACTTGTGACTGCACCTATTTATATAACTGTTATATCAATCTGTCAACAAGTGGTACATTTGAATTTCATTTTCTGCCTTTATCACAGTGACCGTCCATATCATGATGTTACACATGATGTTATAAACTCTGTATATAAAAAAACTCCTTGGGACCATTTGAATATGTTCCTTATGTCCAGAGAATGTTCTTTAATGAAGAAAAAAAAGTCAGGCCCTAAATATTATATCTGAAATTTCGCGACATCTGGAGACGTTATGTACAGAGTTTACTGTAATACATGTATGTAAATTTTGAAATCGTCAACACTTTACGGACAACACACCAATGATACAGCAGTAACAATTTCCACTATTTAAAGTGTTGTGACTGAAATTATTTCATGTGTGCACCACGAAAAACTTACAAGTCGTCCAATCATATATATTTAGAAAATCACAAAAGAAAAGCATTAACTTACTGATATATTTCATATCCAGGAGTGCCTGAAGTACTGAAACTGGACCATCTGCCAGCACAAGAAAACAAAGTTCCCATAATGCACCACTAAGCCCCGTGTCTTCAATACCATCCAGCAGCAAACTCCTGACCGTCGTCACAGAGGGCCATAAACTTTTAAAATCCACTAAGTCATTACCATGTTTATATTCACAAAAACTTAGTGAAGCTTTCCAAAATATTGTGGCGATGACAAGCTGATTTTTGTTACTCTGCGAAACTTCCGCAGATTTTTCCCGAGCTGGATACTCCTCTGTTTTTGGTAAAGTTAATTTTGACATTTTAGAATGTTGCAATTTGAACACATGTGAATGGTACTGACCGCACTGACATCTATCGTTATGAGAATTTCCTGAGATGTTCTCAGTTGACGAGAGCCTGCTCCCTGAACTGGAACCGTTCCGTTTAAGTCTGCCAAATAAACTTAGTTTTCTCATTGCCCAGTCTGCATTATCATTTTCAAATCGCTGTTGTCGTAACTCTGGATTACTTATATTATGACCATAATTTAGAGATGATAAAAAGTTTCGAGAAATTTCAGATTCTGCAGCAAGTTTTGATTTAGAAATGTTATCATGAACACCTGTATATATAGAGTACTTTCCTTCAGTGTTGGAGTTTGGAACGACGACGACTGACTGAACAAATGAGCTAGTATCTGATCCAGCAGAAACTGATCTATTACGGGGCTGTGTTACATCAACAGAATGGGAAAAATCTTCTTCTTGATTCACAAAGTCTTTCCGTTCATCTTCGCCATTTTCAGATGATTCCGATACTTTAGATCTTTTCTTCCTCCGAAGACCGATGCGATCCTGGGGGCGAAACAATGTTTCACACATAGAATTTGGACAGTAACCCATCATTGTGAATAATTAACAATAATGATGTTAAATAGGTACTTAAACTCTCCAGTTTCAAATAATTCTTTAGAAAATTTAAAATAGGTCTGCGTGTAGTTGCGCTATAAATGAGCGTTTTCGCTCAAGCAAAGGTGAAAAATATTTGCCGTCTGTCATTGTGACACTCTGTTATAGTGGGTTGGTGGTTTAGGCAGGGAAGGAAAAAGGCTGGATTGTTATAAAGGTTTGATATAGGTTCCTGGAAAGGTTCTTTATAATCTGGGTTATATGGAAGCTTCTCAGGACTGCTGAGTACATCTTGGTCAGTAGAAGCATGGTGTTATGGATTTCTTTGTTACAACTGAAAGACAAAAATCACAAAATGAAGTAGCTAACTTACCAGGAGAAACATGGTATACACATTTCACGTACGCCTATACTTTAAATTTGATTTTAATAGTTAAGAAATCAATATAAATTTCAAATCTAAATGTAAACACTAAAAAGTAATAACTTTCGATGGCAAATAACAATGCTGTCTGAATTATTATCTATACCAATCTATATCAACTGAAATATTTTGCTTCAAAACTCAGTTCTATTATTGGTCAATTGTTCTTAACAGCTTCCTTCATTTAACTGTGTTATCAGCTGTAAAAACAATACCCTACAATACCCAACATCTGAACACACAAAAGAAAATAATAATGTTCAAACATTCTATATTCAAGATTTTAAACAATCCTAACATTGAACTCAGATCTCAACATTCAGATCACCCAACATGCATACCAGACTGAGACCAGACCTTAAAACACCGGTGAATTCAGTTAAATTAGTTTCACAGGACATGGTTCAAGAATTAAGTCTACAACCCATGTAAAATAGATGCTAGTAGATGTAAACTGAGCTCAAGTCTAAAAATGATGTAAAATAGATGCTAGTATATTAGCCTAATTAATTTGGCGTTTCAGTGTGACCCCTTTCACAGATCTGATATTTTATAACTGTCACACCTCTATGCCTAATTTTAATGTGCTCCATAATAAGCAGAAAGTGTAGTTTCAATATTAGGTACAACCGGCACATAATACACAATTTACCGACTTCTAAAAACATTTTTCCAGTCTAAAATGATGAATAAAATATCACTTTAAATGAAAACCTAAACATTTATAAAAAATCTCACCACTATATAAAAATCTGAATGTTTAAACCTAAACATGCAAGTTTACACATAAGGCACGATATGCCGTTTATTTTCATATTACACCGATTGATGCAGGTGTGTAGTTAGGTAAATGTAACTTAGAATTGTGTTAGCATCATTTTAAAACTTAATCAATCATATTAAATCATAAATACATTTAAACACTGAATTTTATTGGGTTTATAAGTGCCCAACAGAATTTCGTTGGGGATGTGTTCCCAGCTATTGGCACTTCAAAGTGAGACGTAGAAGGCAGACAACTGTAAAATGTCAACTTGTAAAATCGGTCTGCCTTCGAAGTGGAAATAGTGAGACTACTAGTAATATATTTAAAACTAAAAGAAAGTCTAAAACAGATGTAAAATAGATGCTGGTAGATATATTGAAACCTAAACTTAAGTCTACAAGCAATGTAAAATAAATCCTGATAGATGCATAAACTAAATTTAATGTAATGTTTCGATCTGTCCTAGTAATTTACCTGTAATAATGCTATACCTTTCTCCTTCTAAATATTCAAGCTCCAAATTGAAACATGGTAGGTTACATGTCAGTAAAGTTACTTATTGCTTTTTTTAGTACTTACATAGATGTATAATAGATTACTATTTAACTTTCTAGAGAAAATTCACAACCTATAAAAGCTGTATACTGAAGTCCACTAAATGATGTTTTAACATAACTCGTTCCAGATTTCACAAGATGATTAGGTAACCTAAAGCTCTTTTTCATTATCTAATCTAAGTAAAGTATTGTAAAATATAAGAATTTTGTAAGAACATTTATTTAGCGAAATTTGCAAAAAAGTTGATTCCGGCAAATTAGTTTCCATCATGTGTACAGAAATATAAAATGTTGATTAAACACTGATATCTCTTCTTACAATATGAAGAAAAAAATTAAGATAATTCTGTCATGCATGAATTCTTGAACACATTCTGTCTGTGAGAGGATGTGAAATAACAGAAACCAAAATGCACATATTTTTCCTGTTTTACGTTAAAAAATTATTAAATTAGATTAGATAAACTGAAGTGCTGATATTTTATCTCTGAAACTAGCAAGTAACCTGTATCTAGGTACTTGAAATTAAGGACAATATTTATTGCAGATTATAAACATATAGTTTACATATAGTAAACAACAATGATAACTGAAATTTTTATGTTTCCTGGTGCTTTTCTTCCAAAAGATATACAATTTACAGATTTAAACATTATTTTCAAAAGATTTTTCACCTTCCTTTTTTGTTTTAAAATTAAAATAACCAGCATAGCTGATCAAAAATTGAATTTTCAACTTTAAAGGGGTAATAACTCTGAAAACTACTGGTATAAGCAGCAGTTATATCAATTGTACATGACATTTGCACCGTATTACTTTTAGATACTACAAGGACTTTAACTGGCTGTTAAACTAACCACTGGATAGATTTTGATTAAAAATATGATCCTTAATGGATACTTTTAATTTCATTGTAAGAGCTGAAAGTTTATATTTCCTTTCATACATACATTTGTTTCAATATGCTGTTTAAAATGTAGAAACACAATCCTAAAATCGAATCCATTTTTAGGTTAATGGTCGGTTAAAGCTCCGAAGAACTGGCTCAAGGTAGATTCAAGCACACAAAATATAGCAGAAAGTAACCAAAATAAAACTTGAATCTGCAATATGTATACACTTTAGTTTCATCTACCAGAAAATTAATTTATGAAAAATTACATTGAAGTCCCCCCCTCCTCCCACCACCCCACCCAAAAATATCATAATTTCTGCCCCTCCTTTCATACTTCATACCATGTATGAATTGTTCAGTAACTTGTAATCTTGCTACAAAGCAGAGAAAGTCACTAAATAACTGGAACCGGAATAAAAAAGAAGCCATAAACCAAACTTTCTATTGATAAATGTCCAAAACTTTCTGCAACGCAATTATACTGAAATCACTTAGATCTACTGTTTTAACAGACAAAAAAAAAAAACTAACACTTTTAAGCATTGACTTTCAATCCAGGACTTATGAGAATTAGAAATGACATGGAGAGAATCTAAACAGTGATTAATCTAAGTTGTAAGAGTATGTATCGCAATCGAGATTACATAAATTAGTTTAAACATATGGCAAGAATGACGTTTAGTATATGTACATTAAAGATAACAGATTTTTTATCAACATAAATAAATGTAATGTTTTATCAAAATAAATAAATATAATGTTTTATCAACATAAATAAATGTGTAATGCACAGAGAAACCACAATATGTTTATATAAATTTTTATGACAAATACATTTATCAACTCTGGTTAATCCCATCCTTCTCCAAAGTCCTTTTTTTAGATAAAATAATCTTTCAACAACCTGTAATTTATTAATTTTCATAAAATTACTCGGTTCAGTTCTATTACTGATTTTATTTAGAAATAATAGATGTGTTCCTATATTAATTTCTCAATATAGTCAATTCTCCCGACAGATGCAGATTGAAGAGACAAATGTAGATACAAAGAATCTGGGTACCAGACCCTAGCTCTTTACAAATAGACCCCTTGGTTTTTTTTAAGTGCCCAGTGTAGCACCAATATACATGTACGTGAGACTACCTCTGGATTTCTGACCAATTCATCTCTTGATATGGGAAGGAAACACTGAAAAGCATTTCTGACCTTTGCAGTGCACTGGCCGGGATTCGAACTGGGGACTTCTGGATTTGTTGTCCAAAGCGTTAACCACCGGACCACCATGGCACAAATTCCGAATACCTTTACTTTCTGCAATATTTTCTATGTCTACCATCTCGGTTTTATTCAAACAGATCTTTCTTGATAACCAGAACATGATATATACCGGGGTAAACAATAATCGTATAATATGAAAATAATTATATATATCCACTTGGATACCAGGCTATTACATTTATTTACTAGTTTACTGCCATCTACTTACAAGAAATTTTCCAGCCATTCTGGTATTTTTTTTTTGTGACTTGTACAACCAGTGAACTTGTATGTTTGTTTTGTAGCGAAGGAGTCAAAATCAATGTATTGTATCAAAATGAGTCCCAGATCCAGTATTTATGTCCCCTGAAAAATAACCACAATGAAACTGTATAATAACTTTAGTAAGGTTAAAAAAAAGAAGGTATATTGTCATTAATTTTGAGAATATAATATTATGTTCCCTGTACATATATGTTAAGGTTAGAAATTCTCTATGTTCAGTGGGGTACAACCTAAAATCAACGTCACAATTGTGTTCAATTGTATCTCGTTCCATACATAGATGTCAGAAAATGCCATTTCTGCATTTTAGTTTTGAACAGAAAATCAGAGTTTTTACTTCATATTGCTACCAATCATACAAATACATGTGAGATCTCAGAGGTACTATATTCTGCAATGTACTTAATGTAGCAGTAACTTCACTCAGTTTGCCTTCAATCTGTGTTGCTCTGTAAACTGAAAACGAATGAATGCTTCCAACTTGTACCTTACTTAATGGATATGAATATATGCTAAAGGAATAAAGATCTGTGTAATGATGTGTGGTAAATTACTTTTAGACACCCTAGTGAAGGGTGGGGATAATGATGCAAGCTGAGCTGTTAGCATGCTGCTAGAGCTTTATGGTTAAATAAATGTTCCACTAAATAAATTTTCTGTGTAAAATCAATATTGGATGCAGTAAAATTATTCTTTAAATTATCAAAATGAACTCTTTAAGACTTATATCAAGAAATTGACCTCTGGATGACCAGTCTGACTTTAGCATACGAGTATAGACTGCTCATCCAGTTACCAGACAACTAAAAAAACAACATGTAATTTAGTGTGACTGACCATGCAGACTCGACTCGTAACTTGATATTTGGAGTTTAATGCCTAGATGTCTGTTTCTACTGTGACTGTTTGCTTAATTCTAATAAAATAACGATTCAATTTTGAATGGAAGCATAAATATGGACTTTTAAAACGTTTTATTCAGTGTGTAGAATATTTTATCTGTTCAAGAAACAAGATATAAACATTTTGATTTTAGTTATACAAGACTTCTATGTTCTGATTTCAAAACTATTTATATCAAATGGAATCAAGTAATCAATTACTTTTGTATTAAAAGCGAAATTTTGGGGTACTTAGATTCGGATTATTAATTCGTTTTAAACTGTCATCACCTGATAAATCTAACATTCGGTCTTGTTTAAGGACACAATATTTGTTTACATTGACCTCTTCCGGGTTAGGCGCTGCGTTATAATTGTAAGTTTGTAATTATTGCAATTTGCTTTGGTCCACGCCACTAAATATTTTTGTGAGCTGTTTAATAGCCTGTTCCCGACTCCGGTCATCTATCTGGCCTCCATATGAATATGCTCAGTAACTTGGCATTTTCTTTTCATCAACGGGTTTTGGAAAGCAAATATTAACCACCATATCTTAGAGTGGTGGAACCTATGCTGGTGGTATCCCTATGCTGGTGGTATCTACGAAAAACGGCTATTTACAGAAAAACAGATGAAGAAAATTTTTCAGGGTACATTCAGCATTGACATTCGATGAAATGCTTTTACAGCAAACGTAGTGATAGCCGTGTGTGCAGCTCTGTGAAGTCACAGCAGTCAATACAATTGTACTCGATCCATTTCGCTAGAAAAATTCTTAAATATAGACATCAAAATCACCTAGTTAAAGTTAGCATTTTTGATAAAACTTAATTCTTTCATATAAAAGTATATATTCTATGGAAACTGTTATCTCTTGTTAGTTAATATTTAGGCTCTAAAAACTGTTTCCCACCTGTTGGTTGTCAAATATCACATACCACCAGCATTGGTTCCCTTCGTGGTGAAATTTCAAGTTTTGACATGTGTCGTGTCAATAGCTCCCAGAACAACATAGTCATGTGATGACACACATCAACATTTTGTTTCGATTTAGCAGGGATAACATTATGTTTTCGCTGAGACAAATCGAAGTGGTTAGGATTTCCTGCTTTCTGAACAGCTGATATACATAAAAAAATACCTCCAGCATAGGTTCACCCACTCTAATAGATACTTTACATTGATCAACCAAATGAAGATAAAACTTTATAATTACATGATTTAATATAAGTCAAGTAAAGTCACATTACATTTATTTAGAAGTCAGTACATCAAACAGACCGCAGAAAAAACTAGTGAGCATCTAAAACTCGGCTACAAACTGCATACTGAGATGATAACAAAAATGACGAATTCAGAAATTTAACACATAGTATATTTAGAAATTAAATTTTACTTTTGAGTCATATACCGCTTAGTTTATCACTGTGTGGAGTTAAGATGCGTAGTAATCTAATCAAGTAGGCTGATGTTAATAAAAAATAAAATAAGAATCAAGATTGTTAAATTATTTAAAAAGAGTAAAAGGTTTAAAAATAACTTCTGTATTATTTATAACTGAGCTTTGCCACTGTCTGTTTGAATGATTCAAGATCAGACAGGATTGCAATGTATATGGATAACCTATTTCACAGGACAGAGGCATGGAAGAAAAGAGTACTAAACGAAGTCCGAATTGGCATGGGTTTCGCGGAGACAAATGGGGTTCGTATGCCTTGTTAACCTGTTTGGGACTTCTAGATAACTGGACAGGGAGATTGCTACAAGATTGTAGTATATTTAATAGAATATAACTATTTTGGAGACTAGATGCCTTTTCTCAAGGGTGCTCCAGCCAATGGTGTTCTGAAGGTTTATCACACTAGTATCTCTTGAGTAATCATTGTTGACCCGCCCAATTGTGCGTCGCTGGACCATTTCCAGCATATCTATATTGACCAAGGTTTGTGGTGATCATATAGATGATGAGTACTCTAATTGTGGTGTGACTAATGTTTTGTAAGACAACTGATATGTTCATGTTTTGTTTTGATGTTATTTTGAGGAAGCCTAGTGTTCTGTTTGCGTTTGTTGTTATTCTAGATATGTGTGTATTCCAGCTGAGGTCTTGGCTGATGTCTACACCAAGGTATTGTGCGTCCTTAACTGGGGAATGTGCTTGACAATCAAGCTTATAAGGGAATTAAATTGGCTTTCTGCTACGTGTGATATTGAGAACCTGGACTTTACTAGGGTTAAATTCCATGTCTCACAAAGTTTCCCTAAGTTTATAGCTTAAAGAGATCACTGTGTAACCGTTGACAATCAGAAAGGGATGTAAATGCAAGGTAAACGTATCATCAGCGAATATAGCAGCACATGGGAGGTGACCAGGTCAGGGGGATCATTTATGTAGAGTAGGAAGAGCAGAGGACCTAGGACAGAGCCCTGGGGTACCCCGGATGTAACGTGTAACCGTTAACTGCTGCTGACTGGGATCTACCTATTAAAAGGGACCGGATCCAAGACACGGTTTGACTAGGAAAACTCTGTTCTTGCAGTTTGGATAGTTATTTAAGTTAATTGACTTTGTCGAAGGCTTTACTAAAATCATGTAAGACAATGTCTGAGGAAAGGTTTTTGGATAGTTCATCAACTAGCGCAATGACCTTGCTCACATGACCGTCTTTCACCAAACCCGTGTTGTAGCTCATACAGTATGCTGTGTTTTGAGGATAGGTTAGGCTAAATGCAATTATGTGCTCTAGGAGTTTACATAGAGCATGTAGTTTGCAGGGTCACTAGTGTCGCATTTTTAATGGTGGTGTGACGTTTGCCTTCATTCAATCGGATGGGAGTTGACAAGTTTTTATGGATCTTTTGAAGATTAGTGAAGGACGTAGCTACCGTTACGCACAATACGCACGTGCGTATACATCGCCAACAAAGATCGAAAACTTAAATGTCCCGAAAATGCAATAAAATTGAAAGGGTGAGGGGGTGAGAGTCACAAGCGATAAATTCGGATCGTACCCGTTTGTTCTCGCAAAAAAAGGCCAAAAATGGAGTTAAAATGCTCAAATTTTCCTCGCTCGCTTTGCTCGCTCAAGTAGAGCGATATGGAACTTCATTTTAATGATAACCTGCAGTCTTAAAAACAGAATTTTCTCAAAGGACTAACAGATCCTACATATGTATCTGTTAAGAGGCCTAAATTATTCAAAACTGTCCAAACATTCCCCTCGCGAACCTAAATATGGAACAATGAATCTCGGCTATCCCTTGTGTCCTACTTGAAATTGTCAGATCTGTCAAAACAGACTAAAATGATTTAAGAATGCCAAATTTCCTCGCTCGGCTAATGAATTAGGGAAATTTATCTAGCAGTCCTAAAAGCAAGCGTATATGCTTATCCTTTCATTTAAAAAAATATTTATTATATACCTAACATTGATACATATGTATTTTCCGCAAAAATCGGCAACAAATCCGTTTTGTAAGGGTGTTTCCCTTTGGTTTGCCTATCGTTATGTCTTGTTTGTAGGGGTAACGCACGGTTTTTCGTATAACAACATCTGCAGAACCCCGAGGGATGGTTAGTGCCCGTGCCCGTTAGCAAATCCGGCTTTCTGGATCGCATTGTAATATTAATAACCTCATTGTATATCAATGTCTTAAAAATTCAATCTTTGGCTAAAACTGACTGGAAATTGCAGTCCGGTAAATCTCTCCTCCTTTCGGCTTCAAAGGCATAACGGGAGACATGCCGGGGTCTCATCCAAAACATAAGCTAAAATTTTAGCTTTTGGACGGACCTTTATAAAAATCTCTTTCAAATCAAATCAAATCAAATCAAAATCAATGTCTTAACGCACCGGTTTCACGAGGACAGAAACTGATTCGAAATGTTTCTGGTACGTGGCATTCCCTGTTTGATATTTTTTTTTTCCAAGATGGTACGCACCAAACTGAAATCCTGAATATCAACATGACATGTAATGGTTAAGTTGTTCATGTTTACTGGGCTCCTTGCTATCTGTTTGGTGAAAAAATGAAACATCTCATTATATAAGCAGATCAAATGTCTATCTGCTGTAGCAGTCACAGATCCAAGCAGCATCGCGAAGATAATCAAAATACACTAGAACTCTGCGTACATCGTCAGTACGTTTGAAGACGTGACTACAGGGCGTATTGGACTTGTGAACATTCATATGGACATGGAGTTAATACAAAGATGATTGTGGACATATTCACTGAAAGAAAGAGTCGAGCGTTTGGCCTTACGTTTTCAGGACATGCAAAATCATGTATGCTTAGAATAGGATTTAAAATTATTTGAATAAACGCTGTGATAGCTTTTAACTTTTTCCTCATGTTTATATCCCTTATGATTAATAACAATTCATAAAACGAAGAATGGTCCAACTAACAGTTACTAGTAGGGGGAGCGGGCTTCTTGAGAGTTTGTATAAAGGCAATTTTTTATAAATCAAAACAGTTTTCACACGACAGAGACTAGGCGAGAGAACTTTTCAAAGTTTGACAGTTTTGTAATTTCATTTCATATCAACTTTTGTTTCGTCTACAATGGATACATAGGTTCTTTGGAAACGCATCTAGATCGTTCAGACATTGCTAAAACCTCAGAGCTTCCGGGAGCCCTCCGGCCCCGTGGACCCACCAGGGGTCCTGCGGCCCCCTGGCCCCTAGCATAATATGTGCGTACATTTCAAATAGGTCTAGCTACGCCCCTGAAACTGTGAAACTATGTTATAGATCTCATGGCGGAGCTCCTTCGTGACTATAGGCTTTATCATGTTTGGACCAGCAGCCTTATCCACTTGAGGTTTTTGAGAAGTTTCAGGATGCTTTTGAGGTCAATTACAATGTCGGGCATTGCAGAGTGTTTCTTTTTTCCTTGGGCATTCCCACACAACTGGGAAAAGTCCATTGCTAATCAGACTCTAGTGAGACCCCAGCTAGAATATGGCTCCGTTATACCCAAACCCTCATAGACCAGATTGAGGGTGTCCTCGATGTATAAAATCCGATTTTGGCCAAACATCCAGTGTCACCAACATGCTCCATCCCCTTAACCTACGCATACTAGATCTTAGGCGTAATTATCTCTTATGTATAAAATCCATAATGAACTGGTTGCTATTCGAATCGAAAGCTACCATGTCCCCTTATCCCGTTCATTCCTCAAGTTATAAGTTAGTCACAGCAACTACAGACTATTATAAGTACCCCTTCTTCCCCAGAACTATATACCACTAGAACCGTCTACCCCCGACGTCGTCCGCTCCCCTACCCTAGAGCAGTTCAATCCAGCTGTTTGCCAAATCGATCATGTCTCTCCCTACAAGCTACAAGATACAAGAATCTTTATATAAAGTCGGTCATACACAATTTGCAACATTAGCTTTTAAATATTTACCGACTAATTTAAATTGTATTGCTAGCTACTTTTACACTTTTATACGGAAGCCCAATAGTGCCACTTTGTTTGTTTTTAATTGATTTTTCAATATAACTAAGTTGAAAATTCAAGATAGTAAGTTGAATATTCAAGATACTAAGTTGAAAATTCAACTTACTAAGTTGAATATTCAAGATACTAAGTTGAATATTCAACTTACTAAGGTGAATATTCAAGATACTAAGTTGAATATTCAACTTACTAAGTTGAATATTCAAGATACTAAGTTGAATATTCAAGATACTAAGTTGAAAATTCAACTTAGTAAGTTGAAAATTCAAGATACTAAGTTGAATATTCAACTTACTAAGTTGAAAATTCAAGATACTAAGTTGAATATTCAAGACACTAAGATGAAAATTCAACTTACTAAGTTGAATATTCAAGATACTAAGTTGAATATTCAAGATACTAAGTTGAAAATTCAACTTTGTAAGTTGAATATTCAAGATAATAAGTTGAACATTCAACTTACTAAGTTGAAAATTCAAGATACTAAGTTGAATATTCAAGATACTAAGTTGAAAATTCAACTTACTAAGTTGAAAATTCAAGATACTAAGTTGAAAATTCAACTTACTGACTTTAGTACTTAGTATCTTGAATTTTCAACTTAGTAAGTTGAATTTTCAACTTAGTATCTTGAATTTTCAACTTACTGACTTTAGTACTTAGTATCTTGAATTTTCAACTTAGTAAGTTAAATTTTCAACTTAGTAAGTTGAATTTTCAACTTAGTATCTTGAATATTCAACTTAGTATCTTGAATTTTCAACTTAGTAAGTTGAATTTTCAACTTAGTATCTTGAATATTCAACTTAGTAAGTTGAATATTCAACTTAGTATCTTGAATTTTCAACTTAATAAGTTGAATATTCAACTTAGTATCTTGAATATTCAACTTAGTATCTTGAATTTTCAACTTAGTAAGTTGAATATTCAACTTAGTATCTTGAATTTTCAACTTGGTATCTTGAATATTCAACTTAGTATCTTGAATTTTCAACTTAGTAAGTTGAATTTTCAACTTAGTATCTTGAATATTCAACTTAGTAAGTTGAATTTTCAACTTAGTATCTTGAATATTCAACTTAGTATCTTGAATATTCAACTTAGTAAGTTGAATTTTCAACTTAGTATCTTGAATATTCAACTTAGTAAGTTGAATTTTCAACTTAGTATCTTGAATATTCAACTTAATAAGTTGAATTTTCAACTTAGTATCTTGAATATTCAACTTAGTATCTTGAATTTTCAACTTAGTATCTTGAATATTCAACTTAGTATCTTGAATATTCAACTTACTATCTTGAATTTTCAACTTAGTTATGTTGAAAAAATCAATTAAAAAAACAAACAAAGTGGCACTATTGGGCTTCCGTACTTTTACTCTTTTAACCAAAACTAGATTTTTTTCTTTTGCTTTTAATATTTCTGTTATATTTCAGGCTTCTAATACATTTGTGGCTGACGCGATAACGCAAGGGGTCCGACATCAAAGGAAGATACATAGATAGATAGACAATGACATGGGAGAAACACCTGAAAAAAGACTGGAACAAAAAGTGTTCAGTAATAAGCCCTTTTCTGTTTTAAAAATGGGTACATATATACCAAAAAATGGGTACATCATGACCAAAAGAACGTGGATGCATCTTTGTTTTGGTACATCTTGACATGATCCAAATACGATATCATTGTACGGTACGGTACGGCGTTTTAAATTAGACAAATTCAAGATCCAATCAAACACCTCGTCACAAAAAAGTACGGGAAAATCTGACATTTCCGGTGAAATTATTAAAAGAGAGTGGAATTTAATTGAAATAAAAAGATGGCAATAGCACGATCGCCAGGAATGGAATTTGATCACAACTGGCCAGAAAGTTCAGAATGCCTTACACTTGACTTTGGTCCCTTTGAAACTGTTCATCGATGGAAACGTATGCCCGAATGTGATGAGTTTGTTGGGGCAAGGTGACCAACATGTCTTTCTTTCATATTTATCTTGTATTTCACTTAAACATGTCTATTATACTGCGGCTACTGCCCGTATCTGTGTATTATACATTGATCAGTGAATCTGATTATACACAAATTGGGAAATATTCAGAAAAGAATTAAAATGATTCTCTGGTAAGTCAGAAAAGTGTGCTTTGTACGTGTAATATAGTAGTTTCTGCTCATATCGCGGGTTAACTGGTATCGCGGTAATCTCCCTTTTCTAATTTTCCTTTCCGATCGTAAAGAGGCTGACACTGCAGTGACACCTATATGTCAACAAGAGTCTAATAGGTCACATGGCATTAAATAATGTAATATTTCATTGTAAATGGGAAGATCAAGTAACCTTTCATATAATTACCCCATTTCATACAAATATGTTTCTCCTCGTCATCCCGCTCATCCAAAAATTTATCATTATTAGAATAAATTTGATTCGAATTCCTTGAAAGGTATTTAAATCTTGGCAGCCATATTGTTTTTACAAATAAAGTTGTTTTTATCACGTGACGGCGCCAGTAAGCGTGTCTAGGGGCCGTCACTTTGAACGCAAAAAATAACGGACACTAGCACGTTCTCGGCAAATGAAAATGACTTGCGAGGTCTCAATTGTGGTCTGCAGTCAGAAGAATAATCAGAGAGAGTAAAGTTTACCTTCATTAAATTGGACAATATGACTTTTGTCAACATTTGACAAGTAAAAAAGAACTATAGGTGTCTGTTTTCGTTTAAAAGATACATTGAGTTGAGATGACCCCTCTGTACTGGTAAGAAGAGAAAACAAAATGGCGTCGATACAGTCTGATAATTAAACTGTCGTATTTTCCAGTAAAAATTGTTGAATATTTAAAATAAATAAATCATGCATTAACTTAGACTTCCGTGAATCAATAATGAGTTTTATAGTGTGTGAGCACATTTTATAAACAGAAAGTAGGGCCGCGATTTAAATACCGTGATTTCAGAGAATTATGGGATTTTTTAAAAGGTGAAACATGGTGGATGACTTCCTACGTTTTATGCTTTATTCAAACAACTTTTGCATGAAAGATTGTTTTCACTTTAAAGTAGAATGGTTGGAGGGAAGGGTCAAACAGATATGATTTGGAGCTAAATACTTTTCTTTTATTTTATTTCCGTTGGAATCGTTAGTACCGCGGTACAAGAGAACTCCATCCTACACACCGTCGCACACATAATGTAATCATGATACTGGTTGTGATTCATCAACCACATTTGTGTAGTAGTGCATTTTTGCCTTTTATGTAAAAGACACTTTATCAAAATTATGAACATAGTCGTGTTCTACAAAAATGTTATTTCACCTCTGTTGAATCTCCCTTTGATGTTGACAATATAAAGAAATGAAATAGTGAAGGAAACAATACAATTAAAAATGACTCATTCGATCAGTATCCCGATTTATGAATTACTGCATGATACCCAGATCTGTATATGATACACAAATCAGGCGTTATAATAGACCTGTTAAATAACTTTAAGGCGTTGATTGGGGGTGTCATGTTCAGGGAATTTGGTAAACGTGTACACGTCTATCACTAAATGAATGGATCCGTTTACACATTGTTTACATCACTTTCAGTAAATCATCATACATGTTGCGTTCAAAACAATATTCGTTGAAGTAACAAATGTTACATACCTGTTTAAATATGTCTGCCGTTTTAGATACGTAATCATTTAGCTATGTAGACATCCAGATCGCCCTGATACATGAATACAAATTCAGCGACCATAATATAATACATATATTTTCAATCATGTGACTTATATAAGTTATAGTACGTAGTCCGGTTCAATAATAAGGTAGATGTTATTAACTAAGCTGTTGTATGTGTTATTTTACGTGTAAATGGACACCCAAGTTACTAAACGTTTAGCGCTGCTAATCGAAACGCTTCCATGTACACGTGTAAACGTGACACCCCTAGCGTTGATTGCCTTACTTTTGAAGATAGATGTTTGATAATGTCATGCCAAGGCTAAGGAAAAACTCGCATGACGGCCTGTTTAAGTATGCTTACTTAGTTGACATTGGCTAGCGAACTGAAATTGGTTCTCTAGACAACGATATTTGTCAACTTCGTCATGACGTCATACTTGCCAGTTAATCAATCAGATTATTAGATTGTGTTCATTCATTCATTCAAAGGTGAAAACTCGGTCTTTATCATATACACATAGCAAGTTTAAATTTATTACAGACAAAACAAAAAGCTTTTAACAACATGGAAATATTGGAAACATAATTCTATGATTATAAGCTAATGGTAGGCAGTTGTGTGAAGATTCATAGAGACCAGTAATGAAAGTTGAGGAATCAACTTTCCTGAATATAAATAATTCTTCAGTACCCGGATGTGGGAAGCCAAGAATTTGTGAACTGCAATTATTTTTTCCTGTTCATAATTGTCAAATGCAAGTACATGTTTGTAGATACCAATGATGTAAAAGTGTGTTTCTTGATATCTCTTCACTTTGTGTACTAGAATCTGAAAGTCAAATGTTTGTTTAAATTTTATCTGTGGTTACAGTGTCTCAATCTTGTAGCACCGGCATCGACCCTGTCCACTATTTTGGTATTTTTGAAAATGGTTGAAAGCTGTTACCTAATAAAATGTGTAAACCAATGTTTGACTTTTGGATTTAAGTTAACAAGGTAAAGTAACTAGGTAAAGTACTTGATACAGAAAGTTTTAATAAAATGTTGAAAATGCAAGTTGTGTCCTTCATTTAGCCAGTAGGAAAAATGAGCACTTGCTAAAAATTGCAAGTAGAAAATATGGCTTTATTCGAACCCTGAGTTTTACTATACCAGTTTCGCTGTGTTATGTGTTATCTATTCCCTCTATTTCAGGCGAAGTAAACATACAGTAGTAGCATATAAAGAGGCTGTCTATGTTTTTGGTGGTGATAATGGGTGAGTTTATTTTCAGTTTTCAACATTCAAGCAGGCAATCTAGGTTCTATCATTGTTTCCTTTCATCCGTATGTCAAATGATACTGTAAATTGGGTAATTATCCCATGATGAAAATGTCAGATATGTGAGCAGACAGACTGATTCGCGAATATCTGAAATCCATGCAAGGAGAACTCTCTAATTGTAAATCTATGTGAAATTGAATCTGTCACGAGACTTTTTAAGTAAAAGTGGGAAATTCACGAAAATAGCTTAAAATTAAGTCATCACGACTATTACCCAGTTTACAGTAAACTGATACAATTTCATGGTTGGTCAGATAAAATTTTAGTTTTTGCAGTATTTAAGGGAACCAGTGGCTGGTCAAACACATGTACAAATAAAAAGTTTGTATAAAACTAGTCTTAAAGTTATATATAATTATGTCAAGTTCGTCTTAGAAACTTCAACATATTACTGCAGTGCAATACAAAAAAAAATTGCAAAATTTGGTGACAAAAATACTTCAAAATACCAGGTTTTTCAAAGATTTATGTAGTATTTGACAATCCTTTCCAAAATTTGGGCTCATAATGAAGCCAAGGGAAACCCTGACTGGGTTTGGAAAAAAAGATATTAAAGATTGTAAATCAATGACTTTTTAGCTCGACTTTTCAAAGAAAAGGGGAGCTATCCTATTCGCCATGGCGTCGGCGTTGGTGTCACACCTTGGTTAAGTTTTTCGTACCACCCCACTTTATTTCAAAACTATTGGAGTAATGGCTTTGAAACTTACCATATTATGACCATCATAACCTCCATCTACAAACAAGAGGACATAACTCTGTCAAGGTTTTTGACAGAATTATGGCCCTTTTTGACGTAGAAAGTGTATTGAGCTTGGTTAAGTTTTTCGTACCACCTCACTTTATTTCAAAACTATTGGAGTAATTGCTTTGAAACTTACCATATTATGACCATCATAACCTC
Organism: Saxidomus purpurata; assembly: GCA_022818135.1. Lineage (NCBI taxonomy): Eukaryota > Metazoa > Mollusca > Bivalvia > Venerida > Veneridae > Saxidomus > Saxidomus purpurata. Next base: position 15,176,105 of record JAFMSR010000007.1, read on the forward strand.
CATCTACAAACAAGAGGACATAACTCTGTCAAGGTTTTTGACAGAATTATGGCCCTTTTTGACGTAGAAAGTGTATTGAGCTTGGTTAAGTTTTTCGTACCACCTCACTTTATTTCAAAACCATTAGAGGTATTGCTTTGAAACTAACCATACTTGTTTACCATCATGACCTACATCAACAGACAAGAGTACATAACTCTGTCAAGGTTTTTGACAGAATTATGCCCCTTTTTTACTCAAAAAATACATTGAATATGGGTAAAATCCACTTATTGTCTTAACCCTTTGAGATGTTGCTTTGAAACTTTGAATGCTTGTTTAAATCATTACCCCCATCTGTAGGCAAGAGAAGGTAAGTCTGTCAGGGATTTGTTTTAATAATTAAGGCCCTTTATCGACTTAGAATCTTGGTTAAGTTTTTCATACCAGTCCACTTTTTGACTGTTTGAGATATTAATTTGAAAGTTGGAATACTTGTTAACCATCATGATCCCCAAACATTAGCAGGAGAAGGTAATTCTGTCAAGGATTTTATTTGAATTATGGCCCTTTTGACTTAGAAACTCAGTTAAAATTTACATTCTTGTCCACTTGTTGACTTAACCATTTGAGATATTACTTTGAAAGTTGGAGTACTAATATGTACCATCATGGGACCTATCTGTAAGCAAGAGAAGATAACTCTGTGAAAATGTTTCTTGATTTGTACTTAGAAATTCCTTGTTAAAGTCTTGTGAGCCTTTAACAGTCAAAGTTTTGTTTTATTGGCAAGCACTAAAAAAGTTGAGCGCGCTGTCCTACTGACAGCTCTTGTTGAAATGCTCTTTCGAATGTCGAATGAAGTAAAGCATAACAGGTGACGGTGCTCATGACTACAAGTAGCATATAGGATTGTCCCGAGAGGTAAGCCATAAATACAAATGGTAAATGGGATTATCCTGAGTGGAAAGTCTTGTTAAAAAAATGATGCTGGTGGGACACTTTACCACCAGTAGCCATGGCTACATTCAAGTGTTTTATTTCTATTTTTTTGTTGAAACTCTGACTTCAAATCTGTAGTTACATTGTAGCAATAATGTAATTCATTCTATTCTCTCTGTTACAGCTGTTGTAAAACTTTATGAAGAAATCTGTTTTTGTTACAGGAAGAATATGTTAAATGACTTGCTTAGATTTGATGTAAAGGACAAGTCATGGGGAAGGTAGGTAACTCTTGTACTGGTTTTTATTTGAGGGCAAAATGTTTTCATGCCTTCTAATTATCTTGTGATTTTGTTTGATGGATGATTTGTCATACCATAAGGAGAAAGAGCACTTCAAACCAACTTATAGTTGCTCATCAGTCATCACAGTCCTTGATCATGACTTTGGAACTCTTTCGTAACACCTGAATTTAGTGGTTTGATGCCATGTTCTGTGGTGGTTCTGTCAAACATATACAAAATGTACAGAAAATATATGGGTATTCTTTATCCTTTACTATGTAATGTAAAGACAAACTGTGATACCACTTCTATTAGTTCACTTAAAAATCAAACCCTTTCCATATAGTATATATTTAAGTTCTTGCACCTACCCTATTATAAACGGCACCCAATGACTTGTGATTCAAACCCATGAACTATCTGTTTGGGGGTCCTATACTGCTGTGGTGCTTCTAGTTCTTTTCATAGGATCAGCTACCTTTATAAATAATTTCAGGGCTTTCACAACAGGGTTACCTCCAGCACCAAGATATCATCATTCAGCTGTTGTACATGAAGGCAGCATGTTTGTATTTGGTAAGTTTTCCTGTTTGGATGATAACTCTAAATTTCAGTGAAGACAGAGTGACTGACCATTGATTTTAGTTCGAGTGATCGATGGTTCGAGCCATCGAGGTCAGCCAGTCACAGGTCGATATACTGCAGAAACTTGACGATAATATATAGTTGAACACAGGTTTTATATTTTTTCATACTTCCAAGAATTATTCGAGCGATCGGTTGTATTTGAGTGAAGTTCGAGGGAACGAAGTTTAACTGTATGTTAATTGACGACTTATAAAAATATCAGTTGAAGACTTCCATTTTTATGACAAGACAGTACTTACTAGATGACTGTTTCTTTGTGCTTCTTGGTCTGTATGAACCTGTTTCTGTGTTAACTAAGATAAGTGTTACACATTAATGACCATTGATTATGGTCCTTCTGTTTGAACTAAGATTTCTGTAGACAAAGTGGTATTAGTACTTTATGAATGTCTGTAAATTAATGCACTTGATGAGTAAGAAAGACATGTATTTGTTAGCGAAAAAGTAGCAATTTTAAGTACTTAAGATGGTGTAATGTTGTAGATATGTGTTTATTATTTTAGGTGGGTATACTGGTGATATACACTCTAACTCCAATTTGACAAACAAAAATGACTTATATGAGTACAAGTTTGCTACTGGACAGTGGGTACAGTGGAAGTTTGAAGGAAGGTAAGACATCTGTGGGCTTGTTGTCCGGGAGATTAATTGAAATGCTGTTTTATAGACTTCCAAGCATTTCAGAAATAGGTAAATCTCGAAGAGAAATAGGAAAATCTCAGAGAGAAATAGGAAAATCTTGAAATGTTTTGCTGAAAGTTCAGCGATGTTTTGAAAAAGCCAACAATATTTCAGTCAAAAAACAGCATTTTGATTAGAAAGTTACTGCCTCACTTGTTGCCTAAGATACCAGAAATTTGATGAGTTAGATTTGAAGAAGTGGGTTTGCTGCTTATGCCCCCAACATACCACATTGAGTACATTTAAAAGTAAATAATTGAATTTAAAATCTTAAAAATGAAAAATATAAAAAAGTAGAGAATTTGAATACCTTTAGATAGAATTAAACCCATCCAGAAGCTGGGGAATTTGAGTCTGACATTAGAGAGATGTTTTATGATATACTATAAATTGGGTGATTTTTGCAGTGATTTAATTTTCCGCTATTTTCACAAATTTCACACTTTGCTATATTAAAAATGTAGCGAAAACTTTATTTCACATAGAAATACTCTTAGAGACTTCTCCTTTCTGTCTGCTCACAAATTGCAAAATGTTCGTCACCCAATTTACTGTAAAAGGTTTGTTTTGGTACAACTTTTTCATAGATTTAGGTGATTTTACTTGTAGGCGTCCAGTTGCAAGAGCAGCACATGGCGCAGCTATATATGACAACAAACTGTGGATATTTGCTGGTTACGATGGAAATGCGAGATTAAATGACATGTGGACAATACCTCTGACAGGATCTGCTGAAGTTAGGACATGGGAGGAGGTAATATACATTGTTCTCTGTAAAGTGTTTACTGTCACAACGACACTGGCCTTGTGCTGTAGATAATACAGCCTTAATTCATGCTTTGTCGGCTATATTAAGGGCATTAAATTAGGGGTTGAAGAAGCCTTCACTGGAGTAAGGTTCTTTAGGGGAGTTCTATGGTGGGTGTATAACGGGTCAGCAGTTGTCAAAATGTTTGAAATTTACACTAGTAATGTTATATATTGTTAAAGTTGTTAATAAAAATTGCATCATACCAGATATCATAGATTACTCTCTTACCAATAGTGTGTATGAGGGAGAAATTTGACAGTCATGTAGACAATATTAAAACACTAGTTATGAGTGGTTAGTTTACCACCTTGGATGTAGCAGCACCTTCCTTTCAGAGCAGATGTAGTTGTTCGACTGAAAATGAAAAAATAAACTGATCCACAGAATGTAGACAGTTGGACATCTAATAAAACCATACCGTAGTATTTGAAGAAAATGTTTGCACTTAGTATTTTGTTTTTATTCAGTGATACAGTATATTAAATACATTTTGTACTTTAAATATGATTTAAACATTTTCCATGTATACATGAGTATTAGAGTAATATTGTATCTTGCAGGTTGCCCAGACAGGTGACATCCCTCCAACCTGCTGTAACTTTGCTCTTGCTGTAGCAAGGGATGCCATGTTTGTCTTCTCAGGACAGAGTGGAGCTAAAATAACCAACAATCTCTTCCAATTTAATTTCAAAGATAACCTGTGAGTATCCTGTAAAACTGTAGAAAAAAATTCTACCATTGTGCTCTTACTTTGACCTCTGATACTTTACCAGTTTACCAAGATTGTTGCATTTAAACGTACCAGTGATATTTTCTTGTGTTAGTTTTGTTTACCTCTGTTTGTTGACAAGTGCTATATTAATTACAAAATGCAAGTTTCATTTTAATTTGTAACACTTAAATGTGTTGCGAGTTGAATTCACATTTAGGTTATTCTCAGAAATTGTTTATTTTGTTTACCGTAAATTAGGTGATATTCGTGATTTGGGTAATTTTCGCTATTTTTGCGAATTTCACACTTCACTAGTTTAAATATTTCGCAAAAGATTCATTTCTCAGATTTAGTGTTAGATATTTCTCCATTCACTAATAAGTCTGTGCGCTCACAAAATTTTGAAATTTTTATCACACGAAAATAACTTGATTTACAGTTTTCAATTTTTGAATCCCAAGCACTGCTTATCAGACATATGATTTTTTTAATGAATCAATATTTTGGTGTATAATGTAGATGGACCAGAATCTCAACAGAGCATATTCTCCGTGGTTCCCCACCACCTCCTGAGAAACGTTATGGTCACACCATGGTTGCTTTTGACAGACATCTGTATGTATTTGGTGGTGCGACAGGGCAAACCTTGCCAAATGATTTACATTGGTAAGTAAGATCCTTGTTGTTGTATGAGGTTAACGCTCATTTCAACCTTGGTCATTTTAACAGGCAGGCAGTTTACCGAACAATTGATTCTTGGTAGAACCTCAATCTGTGAGAGGTTACAGTGGTGACCATGGAGGCAGTACTAAGTAAGATCGTAATGAACCTTGGTAGGAATTCTCAGTGTGAAGTGTAATTCTGTTTATTGCAAGCACATGCCATATTGTACAATATTGTGAAAAATATAAAAGTCTTTCCCTCGCTTCTTCTTTCAAACTGTTGGTCATATTTTCATGAAACATGGTATGCTTGACTTCTTTTTAACTCGCTTGAGCACGAAGTGCTCAAAGGTGAGCTTATGTGATGACCAAATGTCCGTCTTGCGTTGTCAACAATAGCTTCAAACGACATTTCCTCCCTAACCACTGGGCCATTTTTAACTAGACTTCACATGAATGATTCTTGAATGCTCTTCTTCTAAAAGTGCTTTAACCTTTCCCCTCTATTGCATAAAAAAGCCACTATGGCCAAAAATAGAAAAATCACTAAAAGACATCTGTGGCTGGTTCAATTTTGAGATATGTTTTGGTTAGATAGATAGATAGATTTATTTTGGTAAGAGTGTACATAAAACATAGCATAATCAATAAGATGCATGTGCTAAAACAAATAACAAACACAGTGACATACTAATTGAGCCATGTAGAGCACACCAATACCAGGGATAACACAACAAAGGGGAAAAGAAACTTTCCTCTTATTTCCATAGTGGTCCCTGCTACTGGTGGCCTGACACTGAAAGTCATGCATACACATTTAAATTATTGAATATCAGTATTGTAAAAGATTATTTACAATTGACCCTGCCCCAGGGTTCACTTGTTTTATCCGAAATTGAATAAAGCAATACTTTAAAAATCTTCTTTAATACCATTATGAAATGAAATTTGGACCATGTTTACAGTTTTGCATGCAGATTTCAACTTTGACATTGGCTGACCTTGACCTTTGGGCCAGTTTTTGTTTTACAAGCTAGAAAATGTATGTGATAGAATTGCAGCCTACTGGCTGTATCAGGCTCATATTTTTACCTTAAAGTAATTTTAAATGATATTGTAAATATTAAATAGAAGAATCGTCCTTGCAAAATAATTAGTACTGTGGTGTTTTCTGTTGTTTGCTCACCTGGCACAAAGTGCCAGAGTGAGCTATTAGGATCACTCTCCGTCCGGGGTCCATCGTACGTTGTCCGTCGTACTTCCATCTACCATTTCCTTCAAACAACATCTCCTCTGAAACCACTGGGCCAGTGTTGATGAAACTTTGCAGGGATGTTCCTTGCATGAAGTTCTATCAAAGTTGTTCAAAGAATTCCATTCAATGCAGAACTGCTATGGCAACAAATAGGAAAATCTTAAAAATCTTCTTCTCTGAAACCATACAGCCTAGAGCTTAGATAATTAGCATGTGGCATTGTCTAGTGGACCTCTACCAAGATTGTTCAAATTATGTGCCCCAGGTCAAAATTGACCCCGCCCGGGGTGTCACTTGGTTTTACATAGGCTTATATAGGAAAAACTTCAAAAATCTTCTTCTTTGAAACCACAAGGCCTAGAGCTTAGATATTTAGCATGTGGCATTGTCTAGTGGACCTCTACCAAGATTGTTCAAATTATGAGCCCCGGGTCAAAATTGACCCGCCAGGGGGGTCACTGGGTTTTACATAGGCTAATAGAGGAAAAACTGAGAAAATCAACTTCTCAGAAACCACACAGCCTAGAGTTAGATAATTAGCATGTGGCATTGGCTAGTGGACCTCTACCAAGATTGTTCAAATCATGAGCCGCGGGTCAAAATTGACCCCGCCCGGAGGGTCACTAGGTTTTACATAGGCTTATATAGGAAAAACTTTAAAAATCTTCTCTGAAACCACAAGGCCTAGAGCTGAGATATTTAGCATGTAGCATTGTCTAGTGGACTTTTACCAAGATTGTTCAAATCATGACCCCCTAGTGAAAATTACTCCTTCCCGGGAGGGGGGCAGGGGAGGGGGGCAGGGGAGGGGGGAGAAGGCACTTGATTTCACATAGTCTTGTATAGGGAAGACTTTAAAAAAACCACAAGGCCGACAGGCAGATAATAGATATTTGAAATGTTACCTAGCATTGTATGGTGGACCTCTACGAATTATGTTTGAATCATGACCCCTTTTATTATAGCAAATGGTAGTCAGGTGAGGGATATAGGGCCATCATGGCCCTCTTGTTATTTCCTTGACAACTTTTTATTCATTAACAAAATTGTTTCCATGGCAATAGAGCATTAATGCAAGTTATGAACCATATTATAGTGAGATTGGTGACCAGTTAAATATTTGACATAACTTGTAAATTAGAGAACGCCTTCAATTGTAAAGGGAGATAATCAATGTTGTATGCAAATGTTATTTATCTATAGTTATCCTCAAGACATTGAACTAGGAGAAAGAATAATGAAGATTAAAAGAGACCGGGATTTTTTCACTGTTCCAAAACTAGGTCGTAGGTTTCTTTCAGTTGGGAAATATGTCGGTAAATTTCTGAAAATGAATTTTGCTATTATGTAATCCCAGTAACTTTTATGTGAAATATGCAAATTATGTGAGAAGAAGTTAAACCTGTCAGCCCTGCGACTGTAAATCTATAAATACTGCAAATTGGGAACTTTATACAGTATTTACTAATAGGTCATTTTCAGCACAAAATTGGGAAGATAGGTGAATTATTTATCCCCCCGCCGACGGCGAAGGGGATATTAGAAATGGTCTCCGTCCGTGCGTGCGTCCGTGCGTGCGTCCGTCCCAATTTTGTCCGGAGCATAACTCCAAAAGTACTTGAGCGATTTTCTTCAAACCTCATACACTGACAGAGCACATTGTGAGGAAGTGCAGTGTGTAAGAACAATAATTCTACCTTGCCTACTTTTAGAGTTATTCCCCTTTATCAGATTTACTTTAAAAGTTTTGTCCAAAGCATAACTCCAAAAGTACTTGAGGGATTTACTTCAAACTTAATACACTGATATAGCACAGTGGTAGGAAGTGCAGTGTGCAAGAACAATAACTCTACCTTGCCTACTTTTAGAGTTATTCCCCTTTATCAGATTTACTTGTCTGAAGCATAACTCCAAAAGTACTTGAGGGATTTTCCTCAAACTTAATACACTGACATAGCACATTGGTAGGAAGTGCAGTGTGCAAGAACAATAACTCTACCTTGCCTACTTTTAGAGTTATTCCCCTTTATCAGATTTACTTTGAAAGTTTTGTCCAGAGCATAACTCCAAAAGTACTTGAGGGATTTACTTCAAACTTAATACACTGACATAGCACAATGGTAGGAAGTGCAGTGTGCAAGAACAATAACTCTACCTTCCCTACTTTTAGAGTTATTCCCCTTTAACAGATTTACTTGAAAAAAAATTTCTGGAGCATAACTCCAAAAGTACTTGAGCGATTTTCTTCAAACTTCATACACTGTCATAGCACATTGTGAGGAAGTGCAGTGTGTAAGAACAATAACTATACCTTACCTACTTTTAGAGTCATTCCCCTTTATCAGATTTACTTGAAAAAAAATTACGGAGCATAATTCCAAAAGTACTTGAGGGATTTTCTTCAAACTTAATACACTGACATAGCAAATTGGTAGGAAGTGCAGTATGCAACAACAATAACTCTACCTTGCCTTCTTTTAGAGTTATTCCCCTTTATCAGATTTACTTGTCTGAAGCATAACTCCAAAAGTACTTGAGGGATTTTCTTCAAACTTAATACACTGACATAGCAAATTGGTAGGAAGTGCAGTATGCAACAACAATAACTCTACCTTGCCTTCTTTTAGTCAAATAGAAAAATATCATAGCTATACTGATAATGAACATTAATATAATTTTTCAAACCTTCTCTTCATTGCCTTATTCTTTTTCCACTTACTTGAAAACTGTACTCAGCATGACCATAACTATACGGCTTTTTAAGGATTTCCTCTCACCAAGTAAAATGTACGAAAGTACAACCTTCAGGTAACTTCTTCCCGGCGGGGGGATTAACCATGTGTAACATGGCCTTTGTTTTTGCAATTGAGATGGGTCCCAGTTTTGGCCCCAGAATCAGGGTTAAAATCCTCTTAAATTAGCCTATCCTTCACTCATGGTCTACCGTGAGAGTTTATATAAATGATTTGTTAGAGTGTTAGATTTTTGTTTTTTAACAATCCATCGTTATCTTAGTGTATATTCTAATATGCCTATGGTATATTTCTATAGTCAATTCGAGTGCATTAATATGATTAAAGCACTCGGAAAAGTAGGCGGAGTTTCGGACATGGAAGTAGCTCCTTCCGACTTTTCTAATTTACTCCCGCGCACAATAAAATATAGAAATGGAAATTATATCAGTATAAATACATCAGTCGCATGAAAAAGATTTGTTTAAGAATCTTAATATTATTTTTGATTGCGTAAAGTAAGCCTTAGAATACCCTCACCTTGTTTTCCTTAAAAAGGCCAAGAAATTCAGGACTAACAGTCATACAATGTTTTGATTCCGGGAGACAAAACTATGAATGAAACGTTTACGTCATCACACTGACGTCATTACTCCACGTTAAAACGTTGTACAGTTCAAATTAACGGTACGCATTTAAATCGATTGGCTGCTTTGTTAGGTTCTGAATCTGACGTCTTCTGCATAATGTCAGTCAGGTATTTCTTTTTTGTATTTTATGTATTAGATGATTAAACTAAAATAAGTTTGTATAATATAGTTATGTTTGATATCTTGAATGGTTGCCCGAATAGGGGAGTGAATTCCAACAGCTACTATTTATACTGTTTTTCACATTACCGCCGAACTGAAAAAAGGTTCGTAGTAGTAACGATAGTTTTTAAAAAATCGGCTTCTAAGAATCGAAATAATCTATGGCTTGGAGTGCTTTATCGAAATTGAAGCATTTCCCGTCGGTTATGTGCCTGCGTAATAATTCACTTGGGCTTCGCCCTCGTGAATTACTCCGCCAGGCACATCACCTCCGGAGAATGCTTCAATTTCGATAAAGCACTCCAAGCCATAGATTATTTCTTAATTGTTAACCACTAGTCTTATCCCAATGGTTAATAATGTTCCATAGTGTTATCAATTAATTTTCACAGCGAGTAAGGCTTGCATTTGTCTGATGTTGACCTGATCTGTAGATACAAAATGTATTTAATTCAGCAGTTTCATATCAAGAAGTGAAACCTGATGGTAAAATTGATTTCTAAAATAGGGAAAAGCTGATTTGAAT
>JAFMSR010000007.1:15186648-15203356 GCA_022818135.1 Saxidomus purpurata
TTATCAGATCAATTTGTATTTGTGTTCATATGATTTTGTTTCATGGCACTGAATCAGGCAATATTATTTGTTCTCTTTTGCATATATCAAGGAATGATTTTCCTTATGGTGTATGTTCATCTTAATCTCATTATTCTCTGTGTCAAAATGGTGGTGCGGTGGTCAAGTGGTTAATCCTCTTAATTACTAATCTGGAGGTCCCTGGTATGAATCCCAACTGAGGGTCTTAACCACTCCTTATTTGGAAGTGAACCTGCATTTCTTTAGGCTAATGTTCAGGACATCATTATCACCATTTGGATATTGGAGGGTTGTCTGCAAAACTGTCGTAACTTTTACGAAATAAACAAGGACTTACTACATTGCAGCCAACCCTCAACTTGTTCCTTTTGCCAGCAAGTTGCAAAAGCAAGGGAAGTGCTAAGTCAGTCAGACTTTATGTTACCACTCTCTGAGGGTTTTATTACCCTTTGGTTTCCTTTACTTCTTTGGTTACATTCCACTTTAACTTGTCTTCTGCTTGTCTGAGTTTAGTTTATTTTGCTTCCACAAAAATTACAAAAGTCTGGAGAAACTCTTGTCGCAGGACTGAGTTAAATTAACCGAGAGAACAGTGGTGTCTCCGTGATATGGTGTCTTGGTGATGTTTCTGTCTCGAGAGATACTTGATTTTCATTGATACTCTAAACTAGGAGACACAATACAAGGTTTATGACTCGGCTGATCAATTTCCAGTAACTTTATTTCTCATCTAAATTTACATGCATTTTATCTTCAGGGTAAATTTGTTATTATAAGGGAAACTGACAGAAGCTATGTCAATCAGTCACTGGTTTTAAAACCTTTACATTGCCAGTGATTTTGCCTTTGTGCTCAGTGTAGATCTTAACGATTGTAGAACTTGATGAGTGTAGATCATGGCGAGTGTAGATCATGACCAGTGTAGATCGTGACCAGTGTAGATTGTGACCAATGATTGTGACCAGTATAGATTGTGATCAGTAAAGATCATGACCAGTGAAAATCGTGACAAGTGTACATGTAGACTGTGTGACCAATGAATATCGTGATCTTTATGTGCGCATCATGGTCTGCACTCTTTGCTATTAAGTTTGTAAAGTTTCCAGTTACCGCCCCTTCGCAAAAGTATTTTATGTCTTACTTAGAAATAATGTTTTTTTACATGGATAAGTTATTTCTATCTGCTCACAAATTGTGAAATGATAACCCAGTTTACAGTAGTAAATGAAAGCAATTGAGCGATCTAAGAGTCAAAGGAAAAAAAACCTGCAGTGACGTCTGTGCTATTTTAGCAGGCAATCAAAGGAAGCTCTAAAAGTGCAGCATCATTCAAATGTTGGTCTTTAGCCTCTAGGACATTAGCCACTAAGTTTAATTTTCCATAGACGTATATTTATTCATTATTTTTCAAAAGCAACGTAAGCCATTCACTCATCAAAGTTTAAATTTTGTTTTAATAGCAAAAGTAAAAGCAAAATTTATGACATTTTGTTAAATTTATTTACTTTTACAAAGAATATAGAGATAATGATTATGTCAATGCATTCAGAAATATAGTTTGAAGGCTAATGTCCGCCTAAGGGCTAATGTAAGCCTGTGCAAAATCGAGCTCTAAGGGGCTAATGTCCATTTACCACTTCATTCAGATGAATTCAGTTGTGAATTATAAAACATAGGCGTAAAACTGAATGTTGTTCAAAGAAAGTGATTGTAAAGAACAAGTCATAGCAAACACAGGTTAGCAAAATTAAACCACTGTGAATATTACCAGCAGTACGGTATTTAGCTATTGCAATATTTTGCTACCGATGCAGTGGGAGTTTGCAGGCAGCCGCAGCTCTCATGAGGCTTCAGAACCATAATGTTAATGAAAAATCCATACTATGTATTAAATTATATCAACTTAAGTGTGCAAATGCAAATTGTAAACTGAACTTTCTTGGTATGAAATTACTGTTACTAATGTGAATCTCTTATATTGAAGTTTGCCTCTGTCTTTCCGAATTGAATATGTAAAATTAACTGTATTATTTCCACCAACAAATAGTTTTGCAGGAAGAGATGCCACTATCTAGCACACTTTTTGTGTCGCCCTTTTGGAGAAAAGGTGATACATAGGGATCGCTTTGTCCGTCGGTGCGTCACATAAACTATAACCATGCCATTTGTTTAGATTTCTTCATCAAACTTTGCAATTGTATTGCTTATGACAAAAGGGTCATGATGCTGCCAGTGTTTTCGTAAGCAAAACACAATGTTGTGTATCACTGCAATCTTGCATGTAGAAGTCTGAAAAGACGAGATGTGTCTTATACACCAGCTTTTATGAGCGTTCTTTCCTGTGACTGTAAAAAGTTAACTACTGGCCAAAGACTTATAGAAGATAATTCACCGTCACCAGCTCTTATACTATTGATATGTAATGTAACACTTTGCCAACCTGCTTTGCTTGAATGAGGAAGTTGGAAAGACCTAGATCTGTACAGAAATATTTTGTAGTTTCACCATTAATAATTACCCCCTTTGTTTCCATTCAGAGCCCGTCTAAGTTTCTCATTTTACAAGCACTGGCTTAATTTCAATTAACAGCTTAGAAACCTTTGGTTTGGGAGAGACTTTCTGGATAACTTCCTCATTAAACAGTACAGTGCTTTCAAAATTAAACGAGAACCCTTGTAAATACTGGATTTATTTTTAGGGGAGACCCGATTATGAGGTTTATGTTAAACCGGTTTTTCTGTTATCCGATGTAAATATATATCAATAGATTTTCATCTAACAATTACAACCTATCCCCCCTGTTTTAAGAAATGTGACTGGTCACTCATTAGTAAAAAGTTTTTAAATCAACATTAGTTTGTGAAGTTTCCAAAGAGTAACTTGGTTGAATGACTTCAGGGTTTCGTGTGTCCTTTGCTGTCAGGCAACTAACGTTTTTTCTTTTTTTTCTCCTTTCAGTTTTGACCTTGATTCGCAGACATGGTCTATCATTGAACCTTCAGTAGAAAGCATGGTAAGTTTGCTTTAATGGTATGATAGCTGCAGGGCAGTTGCTTACAGATTTAGAAAGTACCCAAAGTTTATGCACAAACTCAAAAGACAGAGCTGAAGATGTGAATGATGGATGCCCTCTTCTTTTGTGCAGACATCATGTCAGTTAAAATGCATCTATTATGTTAGTGAGCACTCATCTTGGCATTGAAAATGCATTTAGTATGTCATTGAATGTGTACTCATTATGTAAGTGTAAGTGAACCTATTATGTCTGTGAAAGTGCACCTATTATGTCAGTGAATGTGTACACATTATGTCAGTGAATGTGTACTCATTATGTCAGTGAAAGTGCACCTATTATGTTTGTGAAAGTGCACCTATTATGTCAGTGAATGTGTACACATTATGTCAGTGAAAGTGCACCTATTATGTTTGTGAAAGTGCACCTATTATGTCAGTGAATGTGTACACATTATGTCAGTGAAAGTGCACCTATTATGTCAGTGAATGTTTACCTATTATGTCGGTGAAAGGGCACCCACTAAATGATAGCTTTTGTATTTTATTGTCCAAGTATTACCACATAGTGTCAGAGACTTGTCATTCAAAGGGAAGGATACATCATCAAATCTGGGAAGTTTATTAGTGGGGGGTGTGTGGGTGTGTGTGTGTGTGGGGGGGGGTTATAGGTAAGAAATTAGTCCATTAGTATTATTACAACAGTAATAGAAGACCTTCCATACACTAAAAAGCCGCATTCTGCAATGCAGAATGTATACTACATATTGGGTATGTCTGTCCTGCAGACCTTAAATCCTGTAGACTGTAATGGTTAAAACTACATTTGACGACGTATGAAATTATTTGCATTGAAACTCGTAATGTTTTACAGTTAAACCCCTCTATTCAGACCACCTATGGGACTGGGAAAATGGTCTAAGTAGCGGGTTGGTCTCATTACTGAGTTTGCTCTGATAAGGGTTGTGAAAATGGTCAAATGGTGGAATACATTAGATTCTTACTATGTATTGCTGGGTATTGGTATTGCAAATTATGTACATGTATAACATTTTGATTGTGTCTATAAAATTACCACAGTGGTTATAAACCTGCTTGTAGTAAAAATGTGGGACTAAAACTATTATAATATATGAATTTCCTTGACAGGTTTAAAAAAAAAAGCAAAAATAACTCCCATTTTTAAGAGTAAATTCACAATTATTGACCAGATTTTGAGAAGAGAAAATTTGAAGCCATTTGAAAATCAACCAGGTGTCTTAAGGATATGTGGCATTGTTTTACATGGTAAAGTAATGATTACTGTTACCCTTGTGGTTAGGGGTTAGTGCATATGTGCCAGAAATGCAACCATCATGGGCGATGCCCTGGGTTTATTATAAAAGGCGACTAAAATGGCTTGGTTAGCTGAAGTCCCTGCAGACATAATAAAGCCCCATGCACAGGTTTGGCAGAGTATTGCCTGCCCAGGGTTTCCCACCTGGGAAAACCCGGGCTGGGCAATATCCCTAAAATGGGCAGTCCTGGGCAATACTGGGTAATAGGATTTTTTTAAAACTAAAACATGATCTGGTGATTAATTGTCTCATTTAACATTATATTACATTAGAATGATTACATAGATGATATATAGTGTATTATGAATATGTTTGGATGTAAGAATCTGATAACAACTACACATTTTTTTTTTTATTCCGAACTATGAAACTTTATTTACATCATGTATATTTCCCATGTCAAAATGTCAATTTAAAGCATACTAAACCACAAACTGACAAAGTACATAATCACTGTTTCTGATACATATCAAGTAATATTGTACATTATTAGACAGTGATTACCAGTCTAATTCCTCTTTTCCCCTCAGCATTCTGTAACAAAACACTAACTTTGAACATTTCTGAATGCCTGTGAGTTCAACTAACCAGTATGTATTCAGATTTGAAAGGGGCTATTGTTAACATATGGTTCATATATAATGTCAAGCTGAAAACCTGTTCAAAGCAGAGTTTGAGTTCACTCTTTAACTGTTATCTCCTTACCTGTACCAATACTCCCATGCTGTTTTCACAGTTAATCATTACATAATAGAAAATACCCTGGGGCAAGTGGGAATTCTACAGGTACAGGTGACTTTAATAGTGTCTTTAAGTAGGGATAAAGATGTCAGCCACACAACATTTTTATTGCCCAGTATTACCCAGTAGAACCCAGGTTTTCCCAGTATTATCCGCCAGACTGGGCAATATGATAAAACCCTGGTTTTATGCCAACCCTGCCCATGCAAGTAGTGTCTCAAACCACCAAGGAGGTGGACACACACATCAGTTCAATAAACATAGTTTCAGTACTGAACGATGTTCATGAATAACTTATTTATACAAAGATTATAATGCATACTATATAACATTGGAAGTCAATGCCCCATAAAATACTGTTCATTTATTCTAATACCTTTGCTTAAAGGATATTAAATATTATTTTTTTTTGTTAGACAAGAAAAATAATGCCGTAACACTAGACACAGTCTGTATTATTACATTATTTTGCTCTTTTTCATTTTGTGTCTTTTTTTTAATCATTGAGTCTCGGAAGAAAATGAGTAAAGTAATCAATATTTCGCAGGCGTCCGGGTAACGATTACTCATATGATATATTCTGATGCTTCGCTAATTGTATAAATGTGGTGAGATCCTACAGTCGTGCTATTGATCATCTTTCGGTGCCGGTTTCAGTCACTTCTGCTTAAATGCTATAGATGCACACTATAGGATAGATTGACAGATGAGATTTTAACTCATTGAGGTAAACCCCGTTGTGTCATTTTTATTTTAAATTAAATTTTTCTCTCCTTTTTTTTCTCATAGTTAGATATTATTTTTATTTTATTTCCGTGTTCTGTGTCTCGAAGGTTATATAGTATCTGCTTTCAGTGTTGCGATTATTATATTAAGACTATTGGTTTTTTAGTCATTGAGGAATATTGGCACAGGGTTTCCTGGTATTATGGTAATTTTGACTCACTCTTGAGAATTGTGGTGTGGTTAAAAGTTATAAGAAATTTATATGGAAAGTGCTAGGTAAGATCGCTGATTGAAAGTTTTAAGTAACTGCGTTTTTGTATTTAGTGTTCGAAATTAGCAGTTATATAGTAATTTGTTAAGTAATGGAGTAAAATGTTCGCACAAATTACTCGCAAAATTATAAAAGCCATATTGTCGGGAAGGGAATATATTTTTTTTGTAAAATTATTACATGCAGAATATATTACAGAAAAAAAAAAATATGTTTGTAGGAATAACATTTGTAGGAATAAAACTTTGTTGTTACTAAGGGAGTAGATGTTTTTGTTTTTTTTGAAAAAGTGCATATAGTTTGACTTAGAAGTTTGGTGACTTCCATGTAAGTCAGTGAGGCTCATTTATCTACAACAAATAAGTGTATGTGGAAAATGTTTGAACGGATTCTTTTGTTACAAGTCCTCCGACATCAACAAAGGGGCGAGGTTATCGCATCATTTGTGTCATATTTATTACTTTTTATGGCAATTCTTTTAAAAATCTTTAAAGAGCATTGATCTCTTATGTTTGGAATTAAACACATAATTATTGTTTGGCAATTTATTTCTGTGGTGCCAAATATTGGCATTTTTTTAAGTGTTTTGTATTGACAGTGTCTTAAGTTGGTGCAGATCACATAAGCCAGCAAAATAAAGCCTTGACATAAAATGCAAAAGATTTAACTCGAAACTACTATCGTATATATGTTCACATTGCCCGACTGAGTAACTTAGTCTGACTTGTGATAACAATACGATAAAAGTTAAAAAGAGAGTCAATGGGTAAAATGTGATTGTATGATTTTAATTGCAAATCCATGGCACATGTTTTTTTTTTAAGTTTGCAATGAAACTGTTAAACACGGGTCATTTCTACCACTTTGTGTACCATTAAATACTGATGAAAAAAAGTTTCGAAGTTTTATAGTTCAAAATTACTTGATTATTAGCGGTCGTTTATAACTGAAGTGATTTTTACTGAGGTGTAGATTTGTCCCAATTAATGGTGACTGCGAATATAGTCAAAATAAAAGCCCTGGCAATACTAGTACTTCTACAGCATGCAGAATTATACAGTGGGCAGCTACTATAAATGGAGTTTGATTTCTGATGATTGTGAAACAGTTAGCTGTGACTTACTGTGCATTCTCTGTCATTTTACACAGAATGTGTATGACTATAAGATCTCAGTTTGTTCAAATTAATACTAAGATAGAGTTATGGTCCCTGATTTAAGAAATGTTTACATATATAAGTATGTTTACACTCAGGTACCTACATTTCTTCACTGATCTTCAAAATGTTACAACAAAAGACCATAAGATCTTTATTGAGTTTGATTAAGGGCTTGATCTGATTGATATATTTAGAGTTATAGCTCCTGATTAAACAAAAATTGCAATATTTAACTGTGTTTGGCACCTCTTCCAGTTGAAGGAATGTTGTCTGCTCTCTTACTCAAATAGTTTTAGGTGATCATCACCCAACCTGGTGATAATGTCATGGAGCTTATACTGGGGACAAGTTTCATCAAATGTTGAATGTGGCAAGCTATTTTAGGGAAAAGTGATGCTGTCAGAGTATAACTAATTGCATTCTCTAAGTCAGTTTCACACCAAGCAAATTTTCCTAGAACTGTATTATTTCCATGTACATGTAAATAATTTGTCAAACTGAATGTCACATGGCATGCCTGAAGTCTGTTTGGTAGACTAGTACTATTGATTACATGTTACTTGACTTCTTGTCGTTATTTGTTTCACTGCTATGTGTACTTGAGTGTTTTGAAGTTAAGGAACGGCTGCTGCAGACGCACAAGTGTTTCCTTCATTGTAACAGTTTGAATGGTTTAAACTAGTCATGCCCATAACTCAGTAATGACCTAGGTTGATTGATTGGAAACTAAACTACTTTAAGGTCAAAAAGGGTTGAAAAAAATCAAGTTTGATTACTCTTGATTGAATGTGTATAAAATGTTAATTTGCCCTTGTAAAGTTGAAGTTTTACATTAAATGCAGAGTTTTGCAGTTAGTAAAAAAAAATTTAACTGTGAAAAATCGTTTATTTACTGCACAATAGATCAATCTTAATTTCAAAGAGGCAGTTGTCTAGATTGCGCGGGTATTGGTCTAGCAGGAGACTTGGAGAAAAATAGTCTTCTACACTTTTCAAAGTTTCCTCCTATTCTCATATAAAGCAGAAGTGGTTTTACAATAGATCTACACGAAAGTGATGTATAAGCCAACAACTTCAGTAAGAAGGCAAAAGTGGTCTAGACTTCAATTTGGAATATGGGCTTATATCATTCAGCCATTTTGAAATTTGAGCTAAACCCGCCATTTTGACATATGGGCTAAATCTGCCATTTTGAAATATTGACTAAACCCTGTTATGTAATGGTATCTCAGATTTATAAATGGCTTGGTACTTTAGTAAACTAAAGGAAATGGTTTCATTTACACACTAATTGTGACTGCACTGGACAGAAAATCATTAACAAGAAATGATTGCAGAGCTGATAACTTTTAAGAAGATTTTTGCTTTGATTTCTCCATCAGCTCTTGTCAAGATTGTACAGATTTTTTGTCAGTGCATGGATCTTCAATTTGGATGAACATATTCCACTCTGATTTGTTTGATGTGATAATGCATTGTAATGTAGTGATACAGTCAAACCTGTGTTAAAGACCACCTATGAGTAAAGACCACCTGTAAACAAAGACTACATTTGAAGCTTCCCAAAAGTGGTCATGTTCGCAGGTTTGACTGCACTTACAGCATTTTCTTCTCAATCCCTGCCTTTACTGTAGACTAGACCATATTTCAATTTCACAATACAATTAGCAGTTCTAAGGGGTTCTTAGTCAGCCTGGACTAATCGAATAGCGTACAGTGCAGATCATGATCAGACTGCACAGATGTTTTAGGCTGATCATGGTCTACACTGCTCCGGTTCGCAGAGACAAATCAATTACCACCAGCTGGGTAAGAATTAAAATTACTGGTATAAACGAAGATGAATGGAGTTGTTACCAACTTTATTAGTTTTTAATTGCCGAAGTGCTATATAGAATTACTAATCAGATGTATTGATCGTTAGGAGTTTGTCCCATTATTTATGCAGTTAATCACTGCTGAACTCATGGCCAGAATTTGCATGGAATTGACAGGGAAAAAATGTCTTGGGGAACAGACTTTTCTCTGAGCAGATTATAGTGGGAATGATAGGAGTTATGGCTCTGGAATATATTAAATCTTCTTCCAGATAAAGTAAGGCTATACCTCGTGTATAATCATGTATATATACATTTTTTTGCTAAAAATATATAGTGCACTAGAGAATTTGGTAGTTTGGTACCTGCCTCGTAAAAATAGGACTGGTATAAATCGTGCATTTTGAACACTGATCATATTGACGAAAAATTTAAGCTGTTGTCCTCATCACCAAAAATGCTCATGTGATATTTGATACTAAACACAAGAGTATTTGCTTTAGTTATGTCCGCTGTATGAATAGTTAAGATTAAGTGAGTGATTTATTGAGACGCCGCTTTTTCCACCTTCTCAAGGGGGTCTTTTAATACAAGTTACATGGTACACACACACAAAGTAACACAGACTGATTTTATTCGATGCCGTACTAAATTTGGATTTACTGTGGAAAATGTCCCAATATTTAGAAATTCTGATACTGATTTACATTTAGATTTTTTTTATTTTGCATCAGAGATTTCAGGGGAAGAGCTTGTCTGCAGATTAAAATGGCTGAGAGCTCTCAGGAGTCACTAGATCATATATAACAAAACCTTTCTCTTGATGAAAAAATTTAGTTGATAGCGGTGGTGTTTTTTCATGCAAATTGATTAGGTTCACAATTTGTTAATGCTTACTGTCTTTTGGTGGTCCTTAGTGGTCAGGTGGTTATGGCATTCACATTGCAGTCAAATTGCATCAGGATTTGAATCATGGGGTTAGGCCATAATTATGATGTGTGTCATTTTTCTGCACAACACTGGAGGTAAGCTGTAATTCAATACACAATCAAAATGGGATGGATGAATTAGTTGGTTCCAACCCGATGGTGTTCCAGGGATAAATATAGTGATAAAATACTTGTTTGCACTCAATCAAAACGCGAATTAGGATAAAGGTTGTTGCCGTGTAAACTGTAAAAAATATATCCTGTTGGATGCAATACTATTTTAACTCCATATAATATAATGAAATGCGTAATACTTCAAAATATGAACAGTCACAGCTTTCATTGTAAGCTTTCATTGATTTAGGGTTATTGGGTGGAGACCTGCTACTGACCAGATTGTCTTTATGGGTGGTCCTGTTGAAACAGGCGTAAAATCCGTGAGGGAAAAATGATAAACAGATATGCTCTAGTACGCATTCATCAAACTGTTATGACCTTATACACTACCAAATGATATGATGATGTAAAACATTACCCCAAAAAGAATCTTTTGTCCTTTTGGAAGTAATTGACAGGGTACGTCAATACACAGAAACAGTTACCATACAGTTCGTTGGAAATCTGAACTAATTATACATTTTGCGATGGAACGAGTGAGTAACTGAATTGATTTGCCAAGAATAAACTTCTGTTCGCTCAATGAGAATTGATTTATGAAGGAAGCATCATCTTTTATTGTTGTTGGTACAATTAAATTAAAACCTGAATATACAGTAGAGTCCATATATAACAAGCTCCTTGGGACCATTAAATTTATTCCTTAGAGCATTTTCATATAAGGTAATGAAGGAAAAAATTGGGCTAAGAAAATTTGTTCCTTATATCCGAAACTTTGCTATTCTCCAGGGTTGCAAAAAAACTTAACAAAACTTCAGAAGCATAATTTGATTTTGACACTCCTTCAAGATAATAAATAACCTAAATATGGTTTGCAAGATTTAAAGGAGGAAGTATTGAATAGGAAATCTGTGTTATTGAAGCAGTTCTTGTATGACAATAAGTCTATAACCTATAACCTTAGATTGTACTTGAGTGTCTGTTGTGTAACTAATTGTGATTTGACGTATTTACAGACAACGTCACACAGTAATTGTTTTCTAAAACAGTATCAATAAGTCACACACATTACCTTAGTATATTTGTTAGCCATTACACTCTTCATGACCTCAGTCTGCATAAATGCTTCATAATTACTGAATTGTGGTCTACCTAATCCCTGATCCCAGTCTACATAAACCCTTAATTACAGTTTATATAAAATGTTAAATGCAGTCTGTAAACTTCTTCAATAATTTTATTGTAGACTTGTAGTCAACATAAGTCATTAATTGCAGTCTACATACCCAAAAATTGAAGTCTACATGAGTCCAGAATTGTAGTCTACCTCATCCCTGATCCCATTCAACATATTAAACCCTTAATTCTTATCTACATAATACAATCATTAATTATAATTTTAAATTGCAGTCTACATAATCTCAGAATAATTGTAGTTGACATAATTATTCTCTGAATAACCCAGTTCTAATCTAAATACAATGTAGCTACTACAGTGTGCAAAATGAAGAGTGACAAGTTTAAAGTCGCAGGATCACATTAACAAGTAGCTCTCATTTTATCAAGAAAAATGTCTTACTGACAGAAATTACCTTTATCTGTACCAAAAACATTCCTAACTTTGTTTTTTAAATTGATAAGTTCATATTAGAAAGATAGTGCAGCATTTTCACTGATATTGTAAAAAATTAGAAACTTAAAGGCTCTTTGGCAACTGTTTATCTCGAAGAAACAACTTGAATGTGATAGAAAGGCATATGACAACATTGTTGTAGAGTGAAATGAAGATGGTTCTAACAGTATCCTATCAATAAATTTGTTACTAATCAGTAAATTCAAAGTGATCCTGGGACTTTAAAGCATTCAGAATTGGTTATTTTCACATTCGGAAAAAGTGCTAATGTACGTTTACAGCTTAGGGTGCAATAGACTTTGAGCAGACTGTTAGATATATTTGCAGTACTTGGTACTGGCATATTGTAGTTTTAAGGTACGTTCAGGAAAGCTTTTCTTGTAAGTTGTGGAGAAAATAGCATTATTATACATTTTCAGATTCCTGCGGGCAGACTGTTTCATGCAGCCGCTGTTGTGACGGACGCTATGTATGTTTTTGGTGGAACTGTAGACAATAACGTCAGGAGTGGTGAAATGTATAGATTTCAGGTAAAACTGTTGGATACTGTTGTTACGAAAAAATATCTGTTTACTGAAATTGTTTTTTTTTATGGGTGGGGGCGGGGGGGTCAGAGAAAAACTTTGCATTTATGTGTCAATTAATAATTCTGAATAATTCTTACCCAGTGATAATTGAGTTAGTAAGTCATGCATAGGACATGGTTCTGTGATTACAAAACATTTTTCATGCTTGACTCAGTTTGAGCTAGAAATGTTTTCTAATTCTAGCTTAGTTTGTATAATAAATTTGTAAGGAAAAAAATGAAGATAAAGTTTAATATTTATTTTGAATGCTAACAGAGAGCTTGTTTCACACAGAATTACAAGAAAATTAATGTTTTCAAAGTTTGAACATAAGTCTGAGTTGAGACAAAATATGTTTTATACTCCCGGGGTCAAGTGTCAGATTGAACCAAACCATGTATTGATTACTTTTAGTGATAATTCCTATTTTAGTTCATTTTAACATTTTCAAATTTAATATTTCAAGTTGAATATTTGTGTTACAGTTCTCCAGCTACCCAAAGTGTACACTGCATGATGACTACGGCAGATTGCTTGAAAGTCAACAGTTCTGTGACGTCATCTTTATTGTTGGACAGGTAAGTTTTATTAAAATAGTAATTACTAAAATTTGTGTACATTTAAATTACGTGGCAATGTTATCATAGTTCTGAGACAAATATTACTTCACATTTTCTTTTACATGTATTTCTGTGATATATGTAAGAAATCGAATTAAATATCTATTCAAGCATTATTTATTGTCTAGTATGGTCATTTCAGTATTCTTTGCTCCTTGGTCTTGACCTGGTGGAATGGTACATGGACATTTACTCTATGTCAGGGGTCACAAATTGACTTCCAAATTGTTGATATATTATTAGCTATCCTTGTTAAACTGAAAGACCGACTGAGTCAGTTGCATAGAAGAAGCGAAAAACTTTAAAAGTCTCTCTTACTCTAACCAGTAGTAGGACAGTAACTGATGTTAAGCAGCAACATATT
Organism: Saxidomus purpurata; assembly: GCA_022818135.1. Lineage (NCBI taxonomy): Eukaryota > Metazoa > Mollusca > Bivalvia > Venerida > Veneridae > Saxidomus > Saxidomus purpurata. The sequence continues at coordinate 15,199,962 of JAFMSR010000007.1, forward strand.
TTATTTGACCTCTACCAAGTTTTGAGGCAGAAGTTTATAAACACTTTCCAATTGACGTAATTGTATTGTTTCTCTGGCACATGGGATAAAGTTTAAGGATACCTCGCTCACATAGCACTAGTGGCTGCTTTTGGTCACATGGTCAAAGACCAAGATTGGCAAACAAAGAGCCCAGGTCAAATGAATCCGTCATTGTGTCACAGTTTTGCTAATGCTAATTGATTGGGAAAACGTTAAGGTTTGACATTTTAGGCTTTAGCAAGTTTCACAATGTGTGAACCAGCTCTTTCTATCATTAGTGAAAGTGTTAGGGGAAAGTTAACCAAAGTATTGACTGTTTCATTTAAGTATCATATTATATGTCAACAATAGAAACATATAAAAAGTGAGTGAAAATGCATTCAGTCTTAATATCATTATATTTAGCATCTGTTTGTTCACCAGTAATTTTAATAATTTGTCTTTTGTAAGTTTATATTATCAGATAAGTAGCAGAGAATCTTAGAGACTACACTCCTTATTGCTCACATTGCATTGGCTGAGTAAACTTACCTGTTCAACTTATACGCTGCAGGTGAAATTACCCTTGTAACGGGTCCTTAGATCATGATCAGCCTTAGGACAAATTAGTAGTCAGATCATGATCTACACTGGTTCCCTATTTGCAGTCAGCAAATTTTCACTTCTTACCCCTTTGAACAATTTATGCTAGGGTCCAAATTGAAAAATGGGCAAGTCCATTTTAGAAATAAAGTGTGGTCAGGGTTATTTTAGTGAGGAAACATATTTGGGGAGATTTCACTTGTCTGTTGCTCATGCCACTCTGATTAAATTAAATTCTATCTGAACTTTTACTGAACAAAACTTTGTGAATTATCTCAGGAACACAATGATATGGTGGAGGAAGGTCAGGATGATGGTCATTGTTCAAAGGTTATGTGTGTAGAGGTGACACTAGAAGACGCAGAGCCAAGGGACACAGTTTAACTTGTACTTGCTTACATCTACATAAGAGACAGGATTTAATCCCTATCAGAGTACAGTTGAGGGCAAAGAATTGTCCAGTAATGAAGTGACTTTACTCATGATGGATGTTTACAGGCTAGCTCTTAAGGTATGTTCTAGTTACAAGGCCTGTTGGTAATGTGTAAGAGTACATTGCCTTTGTTTTTAGCCCAGAAAGCACTTATTGAGTAGTTGTGTACTGACCACAGAACTGGTGAGTGAGACCTTACTGGGCTATAGGTGAATGTAACATATCAATCTAGAGATCTTTGATCCTTGGTTAATAGAAGGTACCGTTGGACATGTTACTGTTTACTGTCAAAATGGGTGATATTTTTGATGTTTGGATTTTTGCCAATCTTCACATATTTATCAATTTGCTACTATATATCTAAAAAGTTTCAGGAAAGATTAATTTCACATGAATATATAAATTATAATTACAAATTTTAAACTAGCAAACAGTTCTGTCTGCTATCAAATTGCGAAATTTTCGCCACAGGAAATTAACCAAATTAAATGTATATTGTCTAATATGTATTGGACCAGGCACACCAGCTTAACTGTTATATAAGTAGGAGTTATAGACATAAATGGTAGGGATATAGTTATCCCTCCTGTTCTGTTGTTATCCCACTATGAGGGTGGAGGGATTTCTCAGTCTTCAAACTTCATCTGGATGATAGTGTTCGGGAAATTATAAAAGATGATGGTTCTTTAGTTATACGTCAACAACGAAGTTTAGGGGGTATAGTGAAATGCACTCAGTCTTGTATCGGTAGGGTTGGTCGGTTCGCCGGTCAGTTTGGTAGTTTGTCTGTTGCATTTTCCTTGTCAGAGAATAGCAGAACTTGAAAACTACTGGTTGGAATTCAATAAAACTTCATACAATGGGGATGAATTGCATTAAAAGGAAGTGCAGTGCTTAAGAACTATAACTCCATCTTGACTAATTACAGAGTTATTGCCCTTTGTTACTTTTCCTTGTCCTGATCATACTTGACTAAACTACTGGTTCTGGAATTCATATACAACCTTCATGCTAATGGTTTTGCACATTGAGAGGTAAAGTGCAGTGCAGAAGAACCATAACTCCATCTTGAGTAATTACAGAGTTAGTTGCCCTTTTGTTGGTTTTCCTTGTCCGGTGACATTACTTGGAAACTACTGGTTGGATTTCAATACAACTTTATAAAATGATCAAGCACATTGAGAGGAAGTGCAGTGCACAAGAACTATAACTCCATCTTGACTAATTACAGAGTTATTGCCCTTGTTTTACTTTTCCTTGTCCAGAGCATTACTTGACAAATTATATCTGGATCATGAATTCAATACAACTTCATACAATGGTCAAACACACTTTGAGAGGAAGTGCTAGTGCACAAGAACAATAACTCCATCTTGACTAATTACAGAGTTATTGCCCTGTGTTACTTTTACTTGTCCGGAGCATAACATGGAGATACTGTTGGCTACTGGTTGGAATTCAATACAACTTTGTACAATGATGAAGCACATTGAGAGGAAGTGCAGTGCACAAGAACGTATAAGTCCATCTTGACGGTAATTACAGAGTTATTGCCCTTTGTTAGTTTTCCTTGTCCGGAGCATAACTTGAAAACTACTGGTTGGAATTCAATACAGGATTTCATACAATGATGAAGCACAATGAGAGGAAGTGAGTGTCCATAAAGAAGCATAACTCTACTCTTGACTCATTTCAGAGTTATTGCCCTTTAGGTACTTTTACTTGTCTGCCGGCATTATTCAAAACTATTGGTTGGAATTCAATACAACTTCATACAATGGTGAAGCACAATGACAGGAAGTGCAGTGTAAAAGAGACCATAACGCTATCTTGACAAATTACTGAGTTATTGCCAAGAACAATATCTGAGATTTTTAGTTTGTTTGCAAGGTACCATTAGCACTGTTACTACGAACTTTCTCAGTTTATAAAGCAGTCTTTTGGGGGTATTAATCACATTTAGTGATAGCTCTAGTTGTTTTTGGGGTCAGTAGGTCAGAGGTCAAGGCCAAAGTGACTGGAAATTTGAAAATTGTTTCACTTAATAACTGGAGATCCATATGACCCACAATCTTCAAACTTGATAGGATGATTGATCTTATAAAGAAGATGATCCCTATTGTTTTTGGGGTCAGTAGGTCAAAGGCCAAGGTCACAGTGACTTGTACATTAAATTTCCCCCATGGCTGTTCAGTGTGAAGACGTGCATTTTTTTCAAACTGAAGTCAAGTCTTCTTTTTGTATTACAGTTTCACATGAGAAGGTTGGAGCAGCTGTGTGTACAGTACCTAGAGACAAGTATAGGTCACAACAATGTACTGGTAGCATTACAGAACGCTGCGAGACTTAAACTAGATTT
>JAFMSR010000007.1:15203856-15257576 GCA_022818135.1 Saxidomus purpurata
GACAAACATGGCATCCCTTGCTACAGCAAGAGCAAAGTTACAGCAGGTTGGAGGGATGTCACCTGTCTGGGCAACCTGCAAGATACAATATTACTCTAATACTCATGTATACATGGAAAATGTTTAAATCATATTTAAAGTACAAAATGTATTTAATATACTGTATCACTGAATAAAAGCAAAATACTAAGTGCAAACATTTTCTTCAAATACTACGGTATGGTTTTATTAGATGTCCAACTGTCTACATTCTGTGGATCAGTTTATTTTTTCATTTTCAGTCGAACAACTACATCTACTCTGAGATGAAGGTGCTGCTACATCCAAGATCGTTAACTAACCACTCATAACTAGTGTTTTAATATTACTACATGACTGTCAATTCTCTCCCTCATACACACTATTGGTGAGAGAGTAATCTATGCTATCTGGTATGATGCAATTTTTATTAACAACTTTAACAATATATAACATTAGGCCATCCTTAAAAAATTGCTTGTTTGCCCTAACGCGACCCAGAATTTTTTCAGTGGGTAGGTAGGTAGGTCTTTTTTTTTTTTTTTTTTTTTTTTTTTTTTGATTTTTAGATGTTGTATTAACTCGGTATTAACTCGGTACATACATTGACATGTATGTTGTATCTTAGATTAATAGCTGACATATTGTACACTTAATATTTGCACCTTTCTTGTCTTAATATTTCTCTATTTCTTCTGTTGTATGTACCTATTGGCTATTAGCACCCCACTGTAGAATGCTATTAACCTGCTTTGTAACATATCTGCATGGGTGGTGGTTTGCACATTATCATTTTAGCCATAAGCCAGGCTCCCAAAGTTTAACAAGGCTCATTCCAGAAGTGCTTTAATAGTGTTGTAAAATCATTCAAACCGTAAATTTGAAGAAGTTATTAAGCTATAGAATGTCAAACAACTCAGTGTCCGAGTGAGCCTTGTATTTGGACCTGTGGCCAGGTTAGGAACAGGTTCACATAAAAAATCTATAAAATTTGAACTTCAACATAGGAAAATTAATTTGTACCACTGCAAAAATTTTATTTAATTATGCGAGAACTTACAAAATGTTCAGATAATATCAAATTGAGTGGAATTTTTTCATCTGACATTGCCAGGTTTAACATTTAGTTCTGGCTTCCAAAACTCTAAATACCGCTATTTTGATATTTTGTTTTTCGTCAGGTGCAGCTTTAGAGTTTTGGATCAGCACTACTACAAATCCTTACCAGAATAACAGAGCATGCAAATTTTCATCTAATGTACGTTGAGTAGAGAAATATGGTCATGTTTAGGTCATATATTCATTAATTCATATTTTCAAACCAATTACGATGTTCTACAACCAAATTGAATGTTGACTACAAAATCGATTCATTTTGTTTACATTTACAACGGACTTTCCTATGACGCAATCGCACTTATTTTTCATGTAGTTCAGAATGCTTGATATTTCCTTTTGATTAGTGTTTAGATGATATAAAGGACGAGTGTAAATATAAAATAGCATTTACCACTATGTTTTTTAATTTGAAAACAAAATTACTTTATTTTCGACGCGGTACATAACCTGAAAGTGTTCGCGCCAAAACGCACCTGGTCATGTAAATAAATAAACTTTCCCTGATCGTGACCGCAATTGGAATCTTCGGCGATTTCCCGCAGATATCCTTTTCCAAAGGCACGTGATAATTGTCAAATCGGCAAGATGGCTACCAATATGTGAAAATTCTGACCTGCTCGAAACTTTCGTTTTGCTTTACGCTAAATAGATACAATTTGATGTTCAAATTTGTCAAATTAAAAGATTATAGTCTTATTAATAAAATTATTTATTCTTTTCATTCATTTCTTATGAAATACTGAAATGCGAGCGTGTCAGATTTCTGACACGATTATTGGTACGATTTCCCTGCGGAGTGAGCTTCAGCGTACACGTCAGGGGTGCGGAATTCCTAGTCCGACACGGGTTTTTCTGCCCAACTTGTCCGCGGACAAGTCAAAATTCGAGAAAAATAAAATGAATAATGTAAGACAGTCCCAAGTAATCCAGCCAGGAACCGCCCGATTTGTTTGCAGTTTTATGAAAACCAACATTAATACACCTGTAAAGGCGACCTGTTGAATCAAAATCCATTGAATTACAAAGTTCGAATCAGACGTATTTTCGTTGAGAATCGCCGCTACTGTATACTATCACGGCGTTATGTTTTTTAATTGAGTTATTTCTTATCAGAATCTAAACTATTTATCACCTTTATGTTGACTTACAATATTTATTTCCATTTAAAGTAAGCTGTAATTGGTCCCTTAGCATTTGTCACCAGCGGTAGGTGTGGAAAATGTGGCCTGTCGTAAAGGGTGACGCAAAACTGTTTGCAAATCCAAGCTATGTGACACCACTGACTGAGTAATGTTTGTCAATTTGTGAATGCAAACAAATATTTATCAATTAACATTAAAAAAGTTCTAACTGTTCTTTATAAAACAAAACGCGGCGTTCCAGCGTGTTCGTGTTTTTGTCATTTATTGTTTCAGCAACTGTCAAAGTCAACGTTTTTCCAGTAATATTTATTTTAAAGAATAACATTTGCCGAATAAATTATTTTAACTGCAACCTCCTCAATCATAAAAGATAAAGCTGCAGGTGTCACGAGATCAAAAAACAATCGCCGACGCTATATTGTACATGTGAGTTTTCTTTGATCTTCGAGAAGCACGTGGCATCAAAAAGACCGAGATATTTGACAGTTCGAGACATGTAAAAGTAGCTCTAGACAATAGTCTGATAATTTTGGATTATAAAAATAATAGTTTGGAATAAATAATGTTATGAGTAAGTTTTATTTTTGGTGATAAAATATATTGAACACGCTTTACAAAATGTACGTCGGTCGCCAAATCTTTTCTGAATTAATATGCATACAACAGTGTGGACACATTTCTACTGAATATAATAAATCTGATTTTTATTTCCCGTAAACCCGTTAATTTACGTGTAAAACCACTCAGAGTGTCGCAAATACACTCCCGCCAAGTGCCGTAATATTTCTCCGTACTCCAAGTCACTTCAGGCACTCCCAAGCTCACTCGGAAGTCCGAGCTTTGCAGAATCCTCTAGACATGTACTGATTAGCATATAAAATAAAAATCTTAACCTGGTCCTTGTTTGTTTCACATAATTTGGTTTTAATGTTGAAATCTGGACAGGTGAATTTTGACCACGGACAAGTGAATTTTTACATCTCACTCGGACGCGGAAAAGTGAAAAAATAAAGGATTTCCACACCCCTGCACGTTCTGTCAAGCATAGTCGAGGATAACTGATTGGTATTACTTACGAAAGAACTACAGAAAAGAAATACCAGAAAGATGGAAAATGACAAAAAAACGGAACGGTTTTTCTCGACGGCAGAAAAATTTTTTTTTGGCTTTCAGATCCAAAAAAAAAAGTCAGTCGGGAGGATTTTCATCAGTCGGTCGCGTTAGGGCAAACAAACATTTTTTTAAGGATGGCCTTACTAGTGTAAATTTCAAACATTTTGACAACTGCTGACCCGTTTATACACCCACCATAGAACCCCCCCTACAGAACCTAACTCCAGTGAAGGCTTCTTCATCCCCTAATTTCATGTCCTTAATATAGCAGACAAATCTTGAATTAAGGCTGTATTATCTACAGCACAAGGCCAGTATCGCTGTGACAGTAAACACTTTACAGAGAACAATGTATATTACCTCCTCCCATGTCCTAACTTCAGCAGATCCTGTCAGAGGTATTGTCCACATGTCATTTAATCTTGCATTTCCATCGTAACCAGCAAATATCCACAGTTTGTTGTCATATATAGCTGCGCCATGTGCTGCTCTTGCAACTGGACGCCTACAAGTAAAATCACCTAAATCTATGAAAAAGTTGTACCAAAACAAACCTTTTACAGTAAATTGGGTGACGAACATTTTGCAATTTGTGAGCAGACAGAAAGGAGAAGTCTCTAAGAGTATTTCTATGTGAAATAAAGTTTTCGCTACATTTTTAAAATAGCAACGTGTGAAATTCGTGAAAATAGCAAAAAATTAAATCACCGCAAAAATCACCCAATTTATAGTATATCATAAAACATCTCTCTAATGTCGGACTCAAATTCCCCAGCTTCTGGATGGGTTTAACTCTATCTAAAAGTATTCAAATTCTCTACTTTTTTATATTTTTCATTTTTAAGATTTTAAACTCAATTATTTACTTTTAAATGTACTCAATGTGGTATGTTGGGGGCATAAGCAGCAAACCCACTTCTTCAAATCTAACTCATCAAAATTTTCTGGTATCTTAGGCAAGAAGTGAGGCAGTAACCTTCTAATCAAAATGCTGTTTTTTGATGGAAATATTGTTGGATTTTTCAAAACATCGCTGAACTTTCAACGAAACATTTCAAGATTTTCCTATTTCTCTCCGAGATTTACATATTTCTGAAATGCTTGGACGTTTATAAAACAGCATTTCAGTTAATCTCCCTGACAACAAGCCCACAGGTGTCTTACCTTCCTTCAAACTTCCACTGTACCCACTGTCCAGTAGCAAACTTGTATTCATATAAGTCATTTTTGTTTGTCAAATTGGAGTTAGAGTGTATATCACCAGTGTACCCACCTAAAATAATACACAACATTATGTCACCTTAAATACTTAAAATTGCTACTTTTTTGCTAACAAATACATGCCTTTCTTACTCATCAAGTGCATTAATTTACAGACATTCATAAAGTACTAATACCACTTTGTCTACAGAAATCTTAGTTCAAACAGGGGGACCATAATCAATGGTCATTCCTGTGTAGCACTCATCTCAGTTTAAAACAGAGTAACAGGCTCATACAGAATGACATACATGGGTAACTTTGTGATGTCCACAATCCAGGAAGCACAAAGAAGCAGTCATCTAGCAAGTACCGTTTTGTCACAAAAATGGAAGTCTTCAACTGATATTTTTATAAGTCATCAACTAACATATAACACAGTCAGCTACTCTGTTTTCTCTGAAATTTAGATTTATCATCCAAATAGGAAAACTTACCAAATACAAACATGCTGCCTTCATGTACAACAGCTGAATGGTGATATCTTGGTGCTGGAGGTAACCCTGTTGTGAAAGCCCTGAAATTATTTATTAAGGTAGTTGATCCTATGAAACGAACTATAAGCACCACCGAAGTATGGGACCCCCAAACAGATAGTTCATGGGTTTGAATCACAAGTAGGTGCAATAACTTAAATAGTCTAACAAGAGCTGTCCCTCACAAGTGACGAATGCCCCCGAAAGAGGTGTCTCACAGTCTTTGTCCTCTCCATGTGCTCAATAATTGTGGTATGTAATTTTAAAATCCATGCGACACATCGGCTTGATGTGCTTGACATTTGTGCCAATTTATTTTTAAATCAATCAATGCATGACAAAGTTATAGTCCGGACACGAATGTGTGCATATATACAGGATTCCATTTCCTTCAAACTCTAAGTGTGTCCTTGACCTTTGAAGTAGGGACGTGGGTCTTGCATGCCACACGTTGTCTTGTATGTGCTAGACATTTGTGCCAAGTTATTTTAAAATCCTTCAATGCATGACAAACTTACAGTCCGGACACGAATGTGTGCATAAATAGAGGATTCCAGTGTGACCTTGACCTTTGAGGTAGGGATGTGAGTCTTGCACGCGACAAGTCGTCTTGATGTGCTTGACATTTGTGCCAAGTTATTTTAAAATCCTTCAATGCATGACAAAGTTACAGTCCGGACATGAATGTGTGCATATATACAGGATTCCATTACCTTCAAACTCTAAGTGTGACCTTAACCTTTGAGGTAGGGACGTGGGTTTTGCACGCGATACGTCGTCTTGATGTGCTAGACCTTTGTGCCAAGTTATTTTAAAATCCTTCAATGCATGACAGAGTTACAGTCCGGACATGAATTTGTAAGTTGGGACGCACAGACAGACAGACTGACGGTGCGATTTTAATATGCCACCCTTCGGGGGCATAAAAATTGATATATACTAAATGGAAAGGGTATAATTTATAAGTGAACTAATAGATGTGCTATCACAAGTTGTCTTTACATTACATAGTAAAGGATAAAGAATACCCATACATTTTCTGTACATTTTGTATGTGTTTAACAAAACCACCACAGTACATGGCATCAAACCACTAAATTCAGGTGTTACGAATGAGTTCCAAGGTCATTATCAAGGACTGTGATGAGCAATAGTAAGTTGGTTTGAAGTGCTCTTTTTTAATGGTATGACAAATCATCCATCAGACTAAACCACAAGATAATTAGAGGGCATGAAAACATTTCACTCTGTGTTAGAATAATGTAAAGTCTCTCAAATAAAAACAAGTACAAGAGTTACCTACCTTCCCCATGACTTGTCCTTGACATCAAATCTAAGCAAGTCATTTAACATATTCTTCCTGTAACAAAAACAGATATCTTGATAAAGTTATACAATAGCTGTAACAGAGAGAATAGAATGAGTTACATTATTGCTACAATGTAACTACAGATATGAAGTCAGAGTTTCAACAAAAACATAGAAATAAAACACTTGAATGTAGCCATGGCTACTGGTGGTAAACTGTCCCACCAGCATCATTTTTTTAACAAGACTTTCCACTCAGGATAATCCCATTTACCATTTGTATTTACGGCTTACCGCTCGGGACAATCCCATTTACCATGTGTATTTATGGCTTACCGCTCGGGACAATCCCATATACTACTTGTAGTCATGAGCACCATCTCCTGTTATGCTTTACTTCATTAGACATTCGAAAGAGCATTACAAAAAGTCATTGGTTTACAATCTTTAATACCTTTTTTCCCAAACCAAGTCAGGGTTTCCCTTGTCTTCTAAATGAGCGCAAATTTTGGAAAGAATTGTCAAATACTGCCTAAATTTTTGAAAAACACCTGGTATTTTGAAGTATTTTTGTCATCAAAACATTAAAAAATTGTTGTGTTTTTTGTATTGCACATTTGGAACTTCATTGCAGTAATTTGTTAAAATTTCTAAGATGAACTACAAATGTATGTTACAGACTGATGACACAGTTATATAAAAACTTAGAAGAACAGTTCTATACAAACTTTTTATTTGTACATGTATCTGCTTGACCAGCCACTGGTTCCCTAAAATCGTGCAAACACTAAATTTTTATTCGACCAACCATGAAATTGTATCAGATTACTGTAAACTGGGTAATAGTCGCCATGATTTAATTTTACACTATTTTCGTAAATTTCCCACTTCGCTTATTTAAAAGTCTTGTGACAGATTCAATTTCACATAGATTTACAATTAGAGAATTCTCCTTTCGTGGATTTCAGATATTGGCGAATCAGTCTGTCTGCTCACATATCGTGACATTTTCATCATAGGATAATTACCCAATTTACAGTATAATTTGACATACAGATGAAAGGAAACAATGATAGAACCTAGGTTACCTGCTTGAATGTCGAAAACTGAAAATATACTCACCCATTATCACCACCAAAAACGTAGACAGCCTCCTTATATGCTACAACTGTATGTTTACTTCGCCTAAAATAGAGGAAATAGATAACACATAACACAGCGAAACTGGCACAGTAAAACTAAGGGTTTGAATAAAGCCATATTTTCTACATGCAATTTTTAGCAAGTGCTCATTTTTCCTACTGGCTAAATGAAGAACACAACTTCCATTTTCAACATTTTATTAAAACTTTCTGTATCAAGTACTATACTTTACCTTGTTAACTTAAATCAAAAAGTCAAACATTGGTTTACACATTTTAACAGGTAACAGCTTTCAACCATTTTCAAAAATACCAAAATAGTGGACAGGGTCGATGCCGGTGCTACAAGATCGAGACACTGTAACCACAGATAAAATTTAAACAAACATTTGACTTTCAGATTCTAGTACACAAAGTGAAGAGATATCAAGAAACACACTTTTACATCATTGGTATCTACAAACATGTACTTGCATTTGACAATTATGAACAGGAAAAAATAATTGCAGTTCACAAATTCTTGGCTTCCCACATCCGGGTACTGATGAATTATTTATATTCAGGAAAGTTGATTCCTCAACTTTCATTACTGGTCTCTATGAATCTTCATACAACTGCCTCCCATTAGCTTATAATCATAGAATTATGTTTCCAATATTTCCATGTTGTTAAAAGCTTTTTGTTTTGTCTGTAATAGACTTAAACTTGCTATGTGTATATGGTAAAGACCGAGTTTTAACCTTTGAATGAATGAATGAACGCAATCTAATAATCTGATTGATTAACTGGCAAGTATGACGTCATGACGAAGCTGACAAATATCGTTGTCTAGAGAACCAATTTCAGTTTGCTAGCCAATGTCAACTAGGTAAGCATACTTAAACAGGCCGTCATGCGAGTTTTTCCTTAGCCTTGGCATGACATTATCAAACATCTATCTTCAAAATTAAGGCGATCAACGCCTTTAAGTTATTTAACAGGTCTATTATAACGCCTGATTTGTGTATCATATACAGATCTGGGTGTCATGCAGTAATTCATAAATCGGGATACTGATCGAATGAGACATTTTTAATTGTATTGTTTCCTTCACTATTTCATTTCCTTATATTGTCAACATCAAAGGGAGATTCAACAGAGGTGAAATAACATTTTTGTAGAACATGACTATATATATGCTCATAATTTTGATAAAGTGTCTTTTACATAAAAGGCAAAAACACACTACTACACAACTGTGGTTTATGAATCACAACCAGTATCATGATTACATTATGTGTGTGACAGTGTGTATTTAGTGTTTCCTGCAGGATCAGAAAGGGGCATGGCGTTTTTGTCTAAAAAGGGCACTTCTGACGCGCGGCTATGTTTAAAAAGGGCACTTTTGTTTTCTCATGTACATAAGGGCGGGATCACTTTGTCATGTATATATATTTTTCTTTCTTTACACTTGCAACTGCATGTAATTAAAGCCTTGTTTATATGACATAATCTGGCTTAATTTATTGCCATTGGGCTTAAGAATTTCTAGATCCTGAGGAGAGGGCCTCAAAACAAAATGTAAACCTTCCCCTCACCCCATTTGAGTTTTTTTTTCTAGAGAAGTATTTTTTAATAATACTTCATGTTTACATGTAGAATATGATACACCCATGGCTCCCACCTTGTCGAGTTTGTTAGATTAGACCAATTTTAACGGTTTTGTGTATTTGTCTCTGTTTATCACATATTTTCGCGATCCCGTTATCGCCGATTTTCGGCCATTTATTTTGACTTTTTACCGACTTTATCACTGTTTCGATGATAACAATTGTCATCAGCCGACGGTACGATGAACATTTAATTTAAAATAAAATTATTCAAAAACATAACATGGAAACCTCTTGCTTTCCTTCTCTTCTAAATTATATGCGTTTACGGAAGGTAAGATTATAGAAGAAAAAAACAAATAACGAGTCGGTCATATATGTACAGGTAATTATAGAATAATGATTGAAAAAAATTGAAAAGAAAATATACTGATAATTTTCAATTTAGCGGGATAAACAGAAAAAACACGTGTTGTAAACTAAACAATTCATAAGTGTCGTCATTAAATGAAGTTTTCACACTCTAACTATTTTAATTTTAATTTGCCTCTAGCGAATCAAACATATTGATCAGCAACGTTTTCACTGGACGCGGGACGCTGTGATTGACAGGTAATATTCAATATAGAAGTTCATGTAGGCGGATCTAACGTGACTATTATTATCGAGAGGCGGAGCACACGTCTGCCGTTCGGATTATCGATTTAATTCGGCGGACATGGTGTGTATTAGAGGACGTGTTGACACTTTTATTTTAAGGATTGTCGGTAGGCGGAGCACACGTCTGCCGACTGTTTAGGATTATCGATTTAATTCGGCGGACACGTGCGTGTATTCAGGGCGTGCTGGCAGTTTCATTATTAGTAAAACGGGCGCGGTGGCGGTAAGGGCCTTTGATCGAGGCAGGATGGCGCATGGCCGGCCATCAAAAGGGCAGGACGGCGCTGCGCCATCCAAAAACGGTCTAGCGGAAACACTAGTGTATTGCAGTTTGCACGTACAAAGCGCACTTTTCTGACTTACTGGAGAATCAGTTTAATTCTTTTCTGAATATTTCCCAATTTGTGTATAATCAAATTCACTGATTAATGTATAATACACAGATACGGGCAGTAGCCGCAGTATAATAGACATGTTTAAGTGAAATACAAGATAAATATGAAAGAAAGACATGTTGGTCACCTTGCCCCAACAAACTCATCACATTCGGGCATACGTTTCCATCGATGAACAGTTTCAAAGGGTCCAAAGTCAAGTGTAAGGCATTCTGAACTTTCTGGCCAGTTGTGATCAAATTCCATTCCTGGCGATCGTGCTATTGCCATCTTTTTATTTCAATTAAATTCCACACTCTTTTAATAATTTCACCGGAAATGTCAGATTTTCCCGTACTTTTTTGTGACGAGGTGTTTGATTGGATCTTGAATTTGTCTTATTTAAAACGCCGTACCGTACCGTACAATGATATCGTATTTGGATCATGTCAAGATGTACCAAAACAAAGATGTATCCACGTTCTTTTGGTCATAATGTACCCACTTTTTGGTATATATGTACCCATTTTTAAAACAGAAAAGGGCTTATTACTGAACACTTTTTGTTCCAGTCTATTTTCAGGTGTTTCTCCCATGTCATTGTCTATCTATCTATATATCTATCTATCTTCCTTTGATGTCGAACCCCTTGCGTTATCGCGTCAGCCACAAATGTATTAGAAGCCTGAAATATAACAGAAATATTAAAAGCAAAAGAAAAAAATCTAGTGTTAGTTAAAAGAGTAAAAGTGTAAAAGTAGCTAGCAATACAATTTAAATTAGTCGGTAAATAGTTAAAAGCTAATGTTGCAAATTGTGTATGACCGACTTTAAATAAAGATTCTGGTATCTTGCAGCTTGTAGGGAGAGACATGATCGATTTGGCAAACAGCTGGATTGAACTGCTCTAGGGTAGGGGAGCGGACGACGTCGGGGGTAGATGGTTCTAGTGATATATAGTTCTGGGGAAGAAGGGGTACTTATAATAGTCTGTAGTTGCTGTGACTAACTTATAACTTGAGGAATGAAAGTGGCATCTTTGCGGGATAAGGGAACTAGGTAGCTTTCAATTCGGATAGCAACCAGTTCATTATGGATTTTATACATAAGAGATAATTACGCCTAAGATCTAGTATGCGTACGTTAAGGGAATGGAGCATGTTGGTGACACTGGATGTTTGGCCAAAATCGGATTTTATCCATCGAGCTGCTCTTCTCTGGACACCCTCAATCTGGTCTATGAGGGTTTGGGTATAACGGAGCCATATTCTAACTGGGGTCTCACTAGGGTCTGGTTAGCAATGGACTTTTCCCAGTTGTATAGGAATGCCCAAGGAAAAAAGAAACACCCTGCAATGCCCGACATTGTAATTGACCTCAAAAGCATCCTGAAACTTCTCAAAAACCTCAAGTGGATAAGGCTGCTGGTCCAAACATGATAAAGCCTATAGTCACGAAGGAGCTCCGCCATGAGATCTATAACATAGTTTCACTAATCTTCAAAAGATCCATAAAAACTTGTCAACTCCCATCCGATTGAATGAAGGCAAACGTCGCACCACCATTAAAAATGCGATACTAGTGACCCTGCAAACTACATGCTCTATGTAAACTTCTAGAACACATAATTGCATTTAGTCTAACCTATCCTCAAAACACAGCATACTGTATGAGCTACAACACGGGTTTGGTGAAAGACGGTCATGTGTGCAAGGTCATTGCGCTAGTTGATGAACTATCCAAAAACCTTTCCTCAGACATTGTCTTACATGATTTTAGTAAAGCCTTCGACAAAGTCAATTACCTTAAATAACTATCCAAACAGAGTTTTCCTAGTCAAACTGTGCCTTGGATCCGGTCCCTTTTAATAGGTAGATCCCAGTCAGCAGCAGTTAACGGTTACACGTTACATCCGGAGTACCCCAGGGCTCTGTCCTAGGGCCTCTGCTCTTTCTACTCTACATAAATGATCCCCCTGACCTGGTCACCTCCCATGTGCGGCTATTCGCTGATGATACGTTTACCTTGCAGTTACATCCCTTTCTGATTGTCAACGGTTACACAATGATCTCTTTAAGCTATAAACTTGGGGAAAATTTGTTGGGCATGGAATTTAACCCTAGTAAAATCCAGGTTCTCAATATCACACGTAGCAGAAAGCCAATTTAATTCCCTTATAAGCTTGATTGTCAAGCACTTTTCCCAGGTAAGGACGCAAAATACCTTGGTGTAGACATCAGCCAAGACCTCAGCTGGAATACACACATATCTAGAATAACAACAAACGCAAACGGAACACTAGGCAGGCTTCCTCAAAATAACATCAGAACAAAACATGAACATATCAGTTGTCTTACAAAACATTAGTTACACCACAATTAGAGTACGCATCATCTATATGATCACCACACACCTAGGTCAATATAGATATGCTGGAAATGGTCCAGCGACGCACAATTGGTCGGGTCAACAATGATTACTCAAGAGATACTAGTGTGATAAACCTTCAGAACACCATTGGCTGGAGCACCCTTGAGAAAAGGCATCTAGTCTCCAAAATAGTTATATTCTATTAAATATACTACAATCTTGTAGCAATCTCCCAATCCAGTTATCTAGAAGTCCCAAACAGGTTAACAAGGCATACGAACCCCCTATGTCTCCGCGAAACCCATGCCAACTCGGACTTCGTTTAGTACTCTTTTCCTCCATGCCTCTGTCCTGTGAAATAGGTTATCCACATATGTTGCAATTCTGCCTGATCTTGAATCATTCAAACAGACAGTGGCCAAGCTCAGTTATAAATAATACAGAAGTTGTTTTTAAACCTATTACTCTTTTTAAATAATTTAACAATCTTGATTCTTATTTTATTTTTATTAACATCGGCCTACTTGAATAGATTACTACGCATCTTAACTCCACACAGTGATAAACTAAGCGGTATATGACTCAAAAGTAAAATCTAATTTCTAAATATAGTATGTGTTAAATTTCTGAATTCGTCATTTTTGTTATCATCGCAATATGCAGTTTGTAGCCGAGTTTTAGATGCTCACTAGAGTTTTCTGCGGTCTGTTTGATGTACTGACTTCTAAATAAATGTAATGCCACTTTACTTGACTTATATTAAATCATGTAATTATAAAGTTGGAACTGTATAAAACGCAGACGGAAAACGCAGACAATATAAACATAGAAGGAAAACGCAGACGGGAATCGAGAAAACGCAGACAATATATAATATATAGCAAAACTTATATGAAAGAGACATATACAGATATCATTTTAAGCGGAAGGGTATGTATTTAGCATATTGCTACTTCTCTTATCAGATCACTCCCGTCAGCGCCGATTTCGGGTAGGCGAAAGTTACGGAAAGCATTACACGCAAGCAAGAGACACATGCGTTTAGGATGCCGCAAGTCAGACACTTTGCGTAACGTGTCAACTAATTATTTAACATCTTCAACACCTTTACAGACAAAACATTCAAAGACACAGTGTAGAAATAGTTCTAAAAAATATTTGCTAGAATCAGCTGAAATGTTTTACCTGAGTACAGATAATGTTAAACTTGATGGAGGTGGTAGTGAATGTCCTATGTTTACAAAAACAGATAGAGTATTATCACATCATGAACCGGGAGATATTTTAATTCAGAATATACAGGATATCATCACTAAAGAAACACCGTTTCGACCTGCAGCTGGTTCCGTGTTCGTGTATGACGATTCTGAGGACCCATCTAAGAGAGAGGACTGGCGTGCAGATGGATACACGTGGAAATTATGGGAAACGTGTTTACGAGACCGATAGGAAAAAGTTAGAACGAAGTTTTTTTTGTCATTTGTAATCAAGGTGCAGTGAATCAAAACTTTAGAAGGCATGTATTTCGGTTTAAAGATAGTGATTACAATGGACGCACATTAATTGCTTATTACGGTGACAGTGACGCGTATAAAGGCTTAGCCCACAGAAACAGAAAGAGAAACGATCGTCAGCACAAACGTACAAAACCATCTGTTTTGAACAACATAAAGGCCAAGGGAACAGAGAACAACCCTCAAAGTGTGCATGATAAATTGCACTCAGAAATTTCCCCAGAAACTACCCATAAAGGAGTCAGTGTGCCCAGAAATGAGGGACAAATAATAAATATACAGTATAGAAAAGATAATAAGCTGTCACATGATGCTCTTTACGGTTTGCATGTGTTAGTAGATCAGTTAGACAATTTTTACTTAGCATTAAAACGACACCAGATTTAGAAGTTGTGATAGGTAACTCTGAGATGTTTGATGAAGTGAATAGACTATAACAATTAAAAAATGTTCAAACTGAGTTTTATTACGACACTACTTTTAATTTGGGTGATTTTTATGTTTCTACGTTAGTTTGTCAGCATCCAATGTTTAAAGAACGACCGATTTTGCCAATAGCATTCATGCTTCACGAAAGAAAGTTCCAATCGTGTCATGAACAATTTATACTATAAATTGTTCATGACACGATTGGAACTTTCTTTCGTTCCCATCCCTATTTTATAGAGACTGTTAAGAAAAAAATACCAAAGTTAGCCGAGCGAAACATCTGTGTTGTAAGTGACAGGGAAAAGGGTATTATTAACGCTTTCCAAGAAAAATTACCTAATGCTCAAATTTTAATTTGTTGGAATCACATATTCACTGACATAAAGTTCTGGGTCAGAAAACATGGTGGTGGTAATGACGACAAGAAAATGTATGAAATGAATGTCCGCATTTTTTTTACAGTGTGAAACGCAAGAACTTTTTGAAAATTTATATAGCGACATGAAACAAAAATGGAGCGAAGCTTTTGTCACGTACCTTGATGAGAATATGTATCAGACTATCAAAGCTCATTCAGGAAGGTGGATACTCGAACCCAAAGAAATGTACAACCCATATTCGGGAGTAACAAATAATGCAAGCGAAAGTCTAAACGCAAAATTAAAGTGACTGATTGATTATAAAGAAAGAAATATCGACGAAATCGTACTGTATTTATATTATATGCAAGGGAATGACCTAACTGAACTTATTAAAGCATTTTGTGGTGAAAGTGAGTTGACTTTATCTAGTCAGTTTAAATTTGCTTCAAAAGATCCAGATTCAGTCGAACTTCCTAAAAACATATGCCACCCAGATAAGTTGATAGAGCTAATAAAAGGTGAATTATCTTCCATAATATCTAAAAAGGACAGTCCAGAAAAGGTACCGCATGAAATTAAACATGAGAACAAAATTGCTGACAAAATGAATTCTAAAGATAACACTTCAAAAAGTCAACGGTCATTAGCTGTTAAAACAATTGCAGAAAATAATATTGTTCTTGTACCACAAATGTCAGCATTCATGGTAAATGGCTCTAAAGACAAATACTCGGTGACATTATTTCCCAAAGAAAAATGCTCCTGTCCAGCAACATCACGATGTTACCATATAATGGCTGCCATGATGGCAATTGGCATGCCCATTCCGGACGAGAAGAAGGTGTACAACCTAACACAACTTCGTCGCAATTACAGACCCAAACATATGAAAAAATGTGGTACCAAACGTGACAGAAAAGGTGATAACGATGAGATTGTAGCTTTTGCTAACGTATTAGCATTTACTTCAATGTGTATCTGTTGTATGTTTTCATCTGTTCTAAAACAACATGCTATTTTATCATGTTATAAGTACATGTAGAAATACTTTGTTATTAATTAATATATTGAGTCATAGTATGTTTGTATTACTTACTGATTTGAGAAAAAAGTGGTATCTATGTCACAAACTTAGGTCTCTGCTTATGCACTTTGTAAAATATTTACACTAACCTGATTAGAGTGACATTTGTTGTTTGACAAATATTTGTTTTATGAATATGCATGTACGTATATGTTGCTCTCTAAATGTGATTTGAACATTATATTATTATAAAGTCATAGATTTAGATGAAATAATTCACAACATTAAAATATAATTTCATCTATTACTGATGTGTTGTTTGGCCTATCTCTTCAAATTAATGTAATCACACCATTTTCATTCATTTAATTGATTTATTAATCCCTTTTCATTCGATTTAAATCATGAACAATTAAGCAATCTATAATCGTCCACACCTTATTATATCTTTCACACAGTATCTTTCAATAATGTCGTCTGCGTTTTCTGAATGCCCGTCTGCGTTTACCTTCTTTGTTTATATTGTCTGCGTTTTCCGTCTGCATTTTATACAGGCCCTGTAAAGTTTTATCTTCATTTGGTGGGTCAATGTAAAGTATCTATGAAGATATGGTGGTTAATATTTGCTTTCCAAAACCCGTTGATGAAAAGAAAATGCTCAGTTACTGAGTATATTCATATGGAGGCCAGAGAGATGACCGGAGTCGGGAACAGGCTATTAAACAGCTCCCAAAAATATTTAGTGGCGTGGACCAAAGCAAATTGCAATAATTACAAACTTACAATTATAACGCAGCGCCTAACCCGGAAGAGGTCAATGTAAACAAATATTGTGTCCTTAAACAAGACCGAATCTTAGATTTATCAGGTGATGACAGTTTAAAACGAATTAATAATCCGAATATATGTACCCCAAAATTTCGCTTTTAATACAAAAGTAATGGATTATTTGATTCCATTTGATATAAATAGTTTTGAAATCAGAACATAGAAGTCTTGTATAACTAAAATCAAAATAAATACTTTCAATATTCCTCAGGGAATAATAATTATAACTGTTTTTCTATTTAAAATTAAAGAGTTGTTTTAAATAGAAAAACAGTTAAAATCAAAATGTTTACATCTTGTTTCTTGAACAGATAAAATATTCTACACACTGAATAAAACGTTTTAAAAGTCCATATTTATGCTTCCATTCAAAATTGAATTGTTATTTTATTAGAATTAAGCAAACAGTCACAGTAGAAACAGACCTCTAGGCATTAAACTCCAAATATCTGAAGTTAAGAGTCGAGTCTGCATGGTCAGTCACACTAAATTACATGTTGTTTTTCTAGTTGTCTGGTAACTGGATGAGCAGTCTATACTCGTATGCTAAAGTCAGACTGGACATCCTGAAATCAATTTCTTGATATAAGTCTTAAAGAGTTCATTTTGATAATAAAGAATAATTTTACTGCACCCAATATTGATTTTACACAGAAAACTTATTTAGTGGAACATTTATTTAACCATAAACCTCTAGCAGCATGCTTACAGCTCAGCCTGCATCATTACCCCTACCCTTCACAAGGGTGTCTAAAAATGATTTACCACACATCATTAGCATATATTCATATCCATTAAGTAAGGTACAAGTTGGAAGCATTCATTCGTTTTCAGTTTACAGAGCAACACAGAATGAAGGCAAACTGAGTGAAGTTGCTGCTACATTAAGTACATTGCAGAGATCTCACATGTATTTGTATGATTGGTAGCAATATGAAGTAAAAACTCTCATTTTCTGTTCAAAACTAAAATGCAGAAATGGCATTTTCTGACATCTATGTATGGAACCTGGGACGAATATATACTATATTATTGCTCCAGATGGAACGAAATACAATTGAACACAGTTGTGACGTTGATTTTAGATTGTACCCCACTGAACATAGAGAATTTCTAACCTTAAAATACATGTACAGGGAACATAATATTATATTCTCAAAATTAATGACAATATACCTTCTTTTTTTAACCTATTAAAGTTATTATACAGTTTCATTGTGGTTATTTTTCAGGGGACATAAATACTGGATCTGGGACTCATTTTGATACAATACATTGATTTTGACTCCTTCGCTACAAAACAAACACACAAGTTCACTGGTTGTACAAGTCACAAAAAAAAATACCTGAATGGCTGGAAAATTTCTTGTAAGTAGATGGCAGTAAACTAGTAAATAAATGTAATAGCCTGATGTCCAAGTGGATATATATAATTATTTGCGTATCATATGATTATTGTTTACCCTGGTATATATCATGTTCTGGTTATCAAGAAAGATCTGTTTTGAAAAAACCGAGATGGTAGACAGAGTAAATATAGTAGAAAGTAAAGGTATTCGGAATTTGTGCCATGGTGGTCCAGTGGTTAACGCTTTGGACAACAAATCCAGAAGTCCCCAGTTCGAATCCCGGCCAGTGCACTGCAAAGGTCAGAAATGCTTTTCAGTGTTTCCTTCCCATATCAAGAGATGAATTGGTCAGAAATCCAGAGGTAGTCTCACGTACATGTATATTGGTGCTACACTGGGCACTTAAAAAAAACCAAGGGGTCTATTTGTAAAGAACTAGGGTCTGGTACCCAGATTCTTTGTATCTACATTTGTCTCTTCAATCTGCGTCTGTCGGGAGAATTGACTATATGGAGAAATTAATATAGGAACACATCTATTATTTCTAAATAAAATCAGTAATAGAACTGAACCGAGTAATTTTATGAAAATTAATAAATTACAGGTTGTAGGAAAGATTATTTTATCTAAAAAAAGGAATTTGGAGAAGGATGGGATTAACCAGAGTTGATAAATGTATTTGTCATAAAAATTTAAATAAACATATTGTGGTTTCTCTGTGCATTACACATTTATTTATGTTGATAAAACATTATATTTATTTATTTTGATAAAACATTACATTTATTTATGTTGATAAAAAATCTGTTATCTTTAATGTACATATACTAAACTTAATACATGTACATGTCATTCTTGCCATATGTTTATACTAATTTATGTAATCTCGATTGCGATACATACTCTTACAACTTAGATTAATCACTGTTTAGATTCTCTCCATGTCATTTCTAATTCTCATAAGTCCTGGATTGAAAGTCAATGCTTAAAAGTGTTAGTTTTTTTTTTTGTCTGTTAAAACAGTAGATCTAAGTGATTTCAGTATAATTGCGTTGCAGAAAGTTTTGGACATTTATCAATAGAAAGTTTGGTTTATGGCTTCTTTTTTATTCCGGTTCCAGTTATTTAGTGACTTTCTCTGCTTTGTAGCAGATTACAAGTTACTGAACAATTCATACATGGTATGAAGTATGAAAGGAGGGGCAGAAATTATGATATTTTTGGGTGGGGTGGTGGGAGGAGGGGGGGGGGGGACTTCAATGTAATTTTTCATAAATTAATTTTCTGGCAGATGAAATATACATATTGCAGATTCAAGTTTAATTTTGGTTACTTTCTGCTATATTTTGTGTGCTTGAATCTACCTTGAGCTAGTTCTTCGGAGCTTTAACCGGCCATTAACCTAAAAATGGATTCGATTTTAGGATTGTGTTTCTACATTTTAAACAGCATATTGAAACAAATGTATGTATGAAAGGAAATATAAACTTTCAGCTCTTACAATGAAATTAAAAATATCCATTAAGGATCATATTTTTAATCAAAATCTATCCAGTGGTTAGTTTAACAGCCAGTTAAAGTCCCTGTAGTATCTAAAAGTAATATGGTGCAAATGTCATGTACAATTGATATTACTGCTGCTTAATATTACCAGTAGTTTTCAGAGTTATTGCCCCTTTTAAGTTGAAAATTCAATTTTTGATCAGCTATGCTGGTTATTTTAATTTTAAAACAAAAAAGGAAGGTGAAAATCTTTTGAAAATAATGTTTAAATCTGTAAATTGTATATCTTTTGGAAGAAAAGCACCAGGAAACATAAAAATTTCAGTTATCATTGTTGTTTACTATATGTAAACTATATGTTTATAATCTGCAATAAATATTGTCCTTAATTTCAAGTACCTAGATACAGGTTACTTGCTAGTTTCAGAGATAAAATATCAGCACTTCAGTTTATCTAATCTAATTTAATAATTTTTTAACGTAAAATAGGAAAAATATGTGCATTTTGGTTTCTGTTATTTCATATCCTCTCACAGACAGAATGTGTACAAGAATTCATGCATGACAGAATTATCTTAATTTTTTTATTCATATTGTAAGAAGAGATATCAGTGTTTAATCAACATTTTATATTTCTGTACACATGATGGAAACTAATTTGCCGGAATCAACTTTTTTGCAAATTTCGCTAAATAAATGTTCTTACAAAATTCTTATATTTTACAATACTTTGCTTAGATTAGATAATGAAAAAGAGCTTTAGGTTACCTAATCATCTTGTGAAATCTGGAACGAGTTATGTTAAAACATCATTTAGTGGACTTCAGTATTCAGTTTTTATAGGTTGTGAATTTTCTCTACAAAGTTAAATAGTAATCTATTATACATCTATGTAAGTACTAAAAAATGCAGTAAGTAACTTTACTGACACGTAACCTACCATGTTTGAATTTGGAGCTTGAATATTAGAAGGAGAAAGGTATAGCATTATTACAGGTAAATTACTAGGACAGATCGAAACATTGCATTCAATTTAGTTTATGCATCTATCAGGATTTATTTTACATTGCTTGTAGACTTAAGTTTAGGTTTCAATATATCTACCAGCATCTATTTTACATCTGTTTTAGACTTTCTTTTAGTTTTAAATATATATACTAGTAGTCTCACTATTTCCACTTGGAAGGCAGACCGATTTTACAAGTTGACATTTTACAGTTGTCTGCCTTCTACGTCTCACTTGGAAGTGCCAATAGCTGGGAACACATCCCCAACAAAATTCTGTTGGGCACTTATAAACCCAATAAAATTCAATATTTAAATGTATTTATGATTTAATATGATTGATTAAGTTTTAAAATGATGCTAACACAATTCTAAGTTATATTTACCTAACTACACACCTGCATCAATCGGTGTAATATGAAAATAAACAGCATACATTTTATCGTGCCTTATGTGTAAACTTGCATGTTTAGGTTTAAACATTCAGATTTTTGTATAGTGGTGAGATTTTTTATAAATGTTTAGGTTTTCATTTAAAGTGATATTTTATTCATCATTTTAGACTGGAAAAATGTTTTTAGAAGTAGGTAAATTGTGTATTATGTGCCGGTTGTACCTAATATTGAAACTACACTTTCTGCTTATTATGGAGCACATTAAAATTAGGCATAGAGGTGTGACAGTTATAAAATATCAGATCTGTGAAAGGGGTCACACTGAAATGCCAAATTAATTAGGCTAATATACTAGCATCTATTTTACATCATTTTTAGACTTGAGCTCAGTTTACATCTACCAGCATCTATTTTATTTTACATGGGTTGTAGACTTAATTCTTGAAACATGTCCTGTGAAACTAATTTAACTGAATTCACCGGTGTTTTAAGGTCTGGTCTCAGTCTGGTATGCATGTTGGGTGATCTGAATGTTGAGATCTGAGTTCAATGTTAGGATTGTTTAAAATCTCAAATATAGAATGTTTGAACATTATTATTTTCTTTTGTGTGTTCAGATGTTGGGTATTGTAGGGTATTGTTTTTACAGCTGATAACACAATTAAATGAAGGAAGCTGTTAAGAACAATTGACCAATAATAGAACTGAGTTTTGAAACAAAATATTTCAGTTGATATAGATTGGTATAGATAATAATTCAGACAGCATTGTTATTTGCCATCGAAAGTTATTACTTTTTAGTGTTTACATTTAGATTTGAAATTTATATTGATTTCTTAACTATTAAAATCAAATTTAAAGTATAGGCGTACGTTAAATGTGTATACCATGTTTCTCCTGGTAAGTTAGCTACTTCATTTTGTGATTTTTGTCTTTCAGTTGTAACAAAGAAATCCATAACACCATGCTTCTACTGACCAAGATGTACTCAGCAGTCCTGACAAGCTTCCATATAACCCAGATTATAAAGAACCTTTCCAGGAACCTATATCAAACCTTTATAACAATCCAGCCTTTTTCCTTCCCTGCCTAAACCACCAACCCACTATAACAGAGTATCACAATGACAGACGGCAAATATTTTTCACCTTTGCTTGAGCGAAAACGCTCATTTATAGCGCAACTACACGCAGACCTATTTTAAATTTTCTAAAGAATTATTTGAAACTGGAGAGTTTAACATCATTAATGTTAATTATTCACAATGATGGGTTACTGTCCAAATTCTATGTGTGAAACATTGTTTCGCCCCCAGGATCGCATCGGTCTTCGGAGGAAGAAAAGATCTAAAGTATCAGAATCATCTGAAAATGGCGAAGATGAACGGAAAGACTTTGTGAATCAGGAAGAAGATTTTTCCCATTCTGTTGATGTAACACAGCCCCGTAATAGATCAGTTTCTGCTGGTTCAGATACTAGCTCATTTGTTCAGTCAGTCGTCGTCGTTCCAAACTCCAACACTGAAGGAAAGTACTCTATATATACAGGTGTTCATGATAACATTTCTAAATCAAAACTTGCTGCAGAATCTGAAATTTCTCGAAACTTTTTATCATCTCTAAATTATGGTCATAATATAAGTAATCCAGAGTTACGACAACAGCGATTTGAAAATGATAATGCAGACTGGGCAATGAGAAAACTAAGTTTATTTGGCAGACTTAAACGGAACGGTTCCAGTTCAGGGAGCAGGCTCTCGTCAACTGAGAACATCTCAGGAAATTCTCATAACGATAGATGTCAGTGCGGTCAGTACCATTCACATGTGTTCAAATTGCAACATTCTAAAATGTCAAAATTAACTTTACCAAAAACAGAGGAGTATCCAGCTCGGGAAAAATCTGCGGAAGTTTCGCAGAGTAACAAAAATCAGCTTGTCATCGCCACAATATTTTGGAAAGCTTCACTAAGTTTTTGTGAATATAAACATGGTAATGACTTAGTGGATTTTAAAAGTTTATGGCCCTCTGTGACGACGGTCAGGAGTTTGCTGCTGGATGGTATTGAAGACACGGGGCTTAGTGGTGCATTATGGGAACTTTGTTTTCTTGTGCTGGCAGATGGTCCAGTTTCAGTACTTCAGGCACTCCTGGATATGAAATATATCAGTAAGTTAATGCTTTTCTTTTGTGATTTTCTAAATATATATGATTGGATGACTTGTTGTAAGTTTTTCGTGGTGCACAGATGAAATAATTTCAGTCACAACACTTTAAATAGTGGAAATTGTTACTGCTGTATCATTGGTGTGTTGTCCGTAAAATGTTGACGATTTCAAAATTTACATAGTACATGTATTACAGTAAACTCTGTACATAACGTCTCCAGATGTCGCGAAATTTCAGATATAATATTTAGGGCCTGACTTTTTTTTCTTCATTAAAGAACATTCTCTGGACATAAGGAACATATTCAAATGGTCCCAAGGAGTTTTTTATATACAGAGTTTATAACATCATGTGTAACATCATGATATGGACGGTCACTGCGATAAAGGTAGAAAATGAAATTCAAATGTACCACTTGTTGACAGATTGATATAACAGTTATATAAATAGGTGCAGTCACAAGTGTTGTGCTATCATGGTGCAACTTAGTGCAGATATCTTGAAGTTTGACTGTGCTAATATTTAGCTTTAATTAAAAATCCAGGTTAAGTGCTTTGATTTGGAGTCATGTGATAGCTTATGATAGATAACTACTGATTACCTAAGTTTCACTATAGGGCAATAAAATATGTGTTGGAATTAGTATGTGCATTTGCCACTTTTTAGTAGCCATAGCCTTTTTCGGACCATTATTATGGTATTTCTTTAGTGTGAGGTTAAAGTAACTTTGATGTTTTTATTATACTAGAACCCTGTCCTCCATTAAAGAAACTGCCAACTGCGTCAAATGAAGTGTCATGGTCAGTTGCAGGGCTCAGACCCTTGACCTCATTAATGAGAGGTTACAGTCATTTCAAATTAGCAACTCTAACCACTTATGGTTGGAGGCAAATGTTTTTATCATGATGATTTGTGTTCAAACATAAAGCACAAGTTCTATTATGTGCATTTGAATTTTCAATACAACTCAAACTTATCCAGTTTGAAATTTAGTTATTGCCCTTCTGTTGCTGAATTTCTCCTAAATTAGCACTGTTAGTGCAAGTCACCTCAAGCTTGGTCATAATGTTCATTGGCATAATATCTTAGCCAGGTTCGATAACCATCCAGATTGCCTCAGACCTATTGGAGTAATGGCCCTTTATATTTTCAACAAGTTTGCCGAATAAAACCAGTGTCAGCTGTGTAGCTTGGAAAACATTACTCCAGTCTTCATCAAACATGGTTATAGTGTATATTGGAATGATTTTTTTTCAGCTTTTAGGATGGATAATTGTCTGTCGCCTGTTGTCCGTCCGTCCGTCGTCCGTGAACATTTTGCTTCAAAAGACATCTCCTCTGAAACCACTGGGCCAATGTTGATGAAACTTGGCAGGGATGTTCCTTGCATGAAACTCAAGTAAACTTGTTCAAAGAATTCCATTCTATGCAGAACTCTGGTTGTTATGACAACAAATAGTAAAAACTTTAAAAATCTTTTTCTCTGAAACTGCAAGGCCTACTGGTTTCTTTCAATTAATCGGACAGAAATGGGACTTTTTTCTAAATTATTCTGCCAATATTGCAGATAGAAACATGAATTTTTCAATAAACTTCTGTCTCATATGTACGCATCCATATACAAAATGGTCACAAAATGTTTTCTAGTTAAATGCCAGTAAAACAATAACCTGTGAAACGTCCCCCAAATATACAAAGTCCGTTCAATTATCCGGACAATTGTTTATTTGTGTAAAAAATCTGTTATTGCATCATATTTTTTTCTTTCTGGTTGATTTTCTCACATTATGCTCTGTACAGCTATACGTAAACAAGTGACATACCCGGTAAAAAGCAACTGGTTACTATTTATAGCATTAATCCTGAACTGAGGTCCGTCATGGTTGCATTGATTTAGGTCCTAATGTACTAAAAGTGTTACTTAATGCTTTCAGTATGAATTTAACTAAGACTATCTATTTTTTAAGATTTAAGTATTAACTTTACAGTTTGCAAGGCTTTCCCCATTCCCAACTGTTAAAATTTAAAAGAAATTAGTGTTGAAATGGAATGTTAATATTGCTATACATTTGCGCATGTGCATTGATGTATTAAGTTCCCCTGTGACAATGGCCGTCTGCAATCAAAACATTAGGCAAGTACGGTACATATATATTAAATTTATTAATGTTGTTCACCTCAGTGATAAGTTGACTGCACTGTAGAAGAAACTGAAAGCATTTACATGATCCAAGTATCTTCATTACAAGTTGGATCAAAGGATAACTGTGCAATTACCTGCAGATTGAAATTGTTCAAATAATTGAACGTCCGGTTAACATGTAGGATACCAGTAAAGCATAGATATTGGCATGTTGCATTGCCTAGTGGACCTCTACCAAAATTGTTCAAATCATGACCCCTTGGTCAAAAATGTTGGTTGGTCACTTGCTTATTTTACAATTGCAATTTTGGTGAAGCTTTGTGCACTTGTTAATCAAGTTACTGTAAAATGCAGCCTGTTATACAGTAACATTAACGTTTCTGGTACAGTTCAACCCATGCAACTGAGCTGCAGTTGTTGCATAAGAAACAACCTGTTGTAAAGTAAAATATGATGTTTTAAATTACATCTTTTACTTTTCATAAAACATGTTCATGAATTAATTATAAATGTAATTAATTCAGTTTATATTCAAACTGATATTTAATGATGCAGCTCATAAAACATGTTGTCCTTTTAACTAGGAAGTAAAGTTTTCAAGGAAATGTGAAAGTTTAGTGCACCATTCTTTGTCCCTGTAAAACTAATAAAATAACTTAGCTGAATCTTTATCTCAGTTATTTCTAGGTCATGTTTGAATTATGTCACCTGGGCATCAACTCTAAGGAAAACCTTGTTATTTTGTAATACACTAGAGGCCACATTTATTAACAAATCGTCATGAAATTAGTCAGACTGTTTATCTCTGTGATTTCTAGGTGTATATCGAATCTTGGTCACCTGGGGTTTAAAACTAGCTCACACTGTCAGATCTAAGATATACCTTTTCAACAATCTAGAAGCCACATTTATTAACCAATCATCATAAAAAGTGGTTAGAATGTTTGTTACTATTATGTCTAGGTCAAGCTTGAAACTGGGCACTCACCTTGCGGTTAAGAACTAGGTCACTAGAACAAAATTAATAAAATTCAATCCATTTTAAGAGTCTGTAGGCAACATTTAATACCCAATTGTCATGAAATTTGGTCAGTGCTTGTCTTGATACATTCTGGGTTTACTCATTAATACTTAATGTGATTAACCAGGGCAAATCCAAATTGGGTCATAAGTAGGTCATGTACTCAGGTGAGTAATATAAGGCCATCTTGACCCTCTTGTTTCTAATACAGGATTTTTCAGTGATTTAAACCTGCATTTTATTATTGACATTCAGAAACGGATTCTCAGTTTGAGAATAATCCAGGCCTGCTTCATCTGGCGTGCGTTCTACAAAACTTGGAAGCTGTCCAACTCATCATCCAGTCCGGTGTTTCAGCAAAAATTAAGGACAAGCATGGTAAGATTTTGACGGTATTCTCCGCTTCAGTTGCTAATTCCAAATACATTGTATGAAGGTAAATGTTTCTTTATTTACAGTCGTCTGAACATGACCGCTGTTAAAATTTGCGTGTTTGGTGTGTAAGATGTCTGCGTAACACAATGTCTTGCGTTCATACATTTATGCCAATAAAGACCAGCAGGGAGACAGCTATGCCATATTAATCTTTGTTAGAAATTAACCCCTTTGAAAAAGGACCACTTCATCAATAGATGGTTTAGAGTCCTGGCCTGAGCCAAGGGTCAGGCCGCAAAAGACTACATAAGGCAGACCTCTCTTTAACATTAATTATTCCAACCAGCAGTCTTTATTTGCAAGTTTCACTGTATATTTTTAAACATGATTATACTTGATTTACAATTCTGTAGTTACAATGAAAAGAACATGTCTGAGGTAATGGTGCAAAATGTGTTTAATATACAATGTATTGTTCATTTCATGAATCATTCACAGCTCTTGTTTGTATTCATTGTATGTGTAACAATGTGAATAAGATACAATTTGTGCATGTATCATGCGCATACAGCAGTAACTGTTATGTTCAGCTTACTGTGATGAACTTAGCCGCCATATTGAATGGACGGAACTGCCTTGGTGCAGTGATATCATGTTTGCCTCGGGGTTGGGGCTGGGGTTCAATCCCTTCCAGTGCCAAGTAGCGGTAGTGTTCTTAGGTAAGGCATGATAATTCTACAGTGCCTCCCTCTCTTTGCGGTTGATGCCATTTGGAATGAGTCACAAGAGCGATAAGTATTTGTTTTGCAATCATCAAAAAAGTTACTGCTAGTATAAATTAATGGGTGGAACATTGTATTTCTTGTGCAGTCTGTGGCAAGTGTCTTCACCTACCCCGCATTTAAGTCTAGGTTGTTACTGCTGGTAAGGCAAAAACAAATATGTGTGTTTACAGTCTCTGCAAAAAAATTGAGGTCAGTTGATCGGCAATTCTTCTTTCATTTTTTTGGTATTTTTCCTGTTTTTCTGTAGAAACACTTGAATATTTTTTTTATCATGTTCCCATGTAAAAGTTTAAGCTCAGTAGTAAAAAAAAGGTACAGTTGGTCAGGAGTTTGCCGTAAATGTTATTTTGTTTTATTTTGTTGCTAGGTAAAACAGCTGAAGAGGTGTGTACATGTCCAAAGATCAGGAAACAGTTACCTACAAAACTCCAGTCATCTTTCCGCCCGGACAGAAACAAACTTCAGAGTGCACGTAAACCTGGCTTACAGGACAAAGATGCTATATTTAGACTAGCCTCAAACCCAAAATGTCTGTATGAACTTCAGAAAAAGTTACAGGTAAGTGATAGGGA
This sequence comes from Saxidomus purpurata, assembly GCA_022818135.1. Lineage (NCBI taxonomy): Eukaryota > Metazoa > Mollusca > Bivalvia > Venerida > Veneridae > Saxidomus > Saxidomus purpurata. Next base: position 15,231,901 of record JAFMSR010000007.1, read on the forward strand.
TGTGTGGCACAGTTGTCGCATGATTAATGCTTTGGACTACAAGTCCGGAGGTCCACAGTCAGAATCCCAGGCTAGAGATGAACTAGTTAGAAACCCAGTTGTAGTTTCATGTGTGTCAGTGCTATACGCTGGGCACATAAAAGAACCAAGGGGTCTATTCGTAAAAGAGTTAGGGTCTGGTACCAGGCGCCTGAGCTTCCCTTGTATCTGCATTCTGTCTTTTTCAACCTGTGCCCGTCAGGGGTCTTAACAGTTTCACCTGTGGAGTAATCCTAGGGTTGGCCAGGACTATAAACAATAAAAGAAAGATAGGGGTGTGTTCTGTGTTAAGGGAAATTGTGCTGATGCACAGATTTAGTTATGGTTGACAGTAGCAGTTAAATTTTAAAGTAAGGGAAGTAATCCCGAAGATTTTGAATGTAGGAGAAGTGAGTAGTATCAGAAAAACAACAACAAATTTATTTTGAGAGCTATGTCAGATCATTAATGAAGACAACATGAAAATTTGCAAATTACTCTTCCAGTTAAGAAAATATTAATTGCCCTTTGTTTCATTTTCAGACATTTGACTTTCTTGTAAATGAAGATACAAAAGATGGAGATTATCTAGTACATGTTGCTGCCAAGGCAGGTATGTTCAATTTTCTAATAGGTACACTTCAAAACTGTTGTGCGTTTGTTGCCAAGGATGATAGGTACTACCAACCACTAGTCCATACCTTTCAGAGCATTTTATTAGGAAGTTTTTTGCAAATGGTCTTTCATGTATATATACACCAGTAATTCATTTCACATGTCAATTAAAATGTGTACAAGTTGTTCTCATGAGTACATGAGTAGCAGATAGAAATACACATGTATGTCACAAATGAAGGTAATCCTAGAGTGTCAAACACTTTGGTGTATAGAAACCTTATTCACAGTGATATGATAACGTAGGTTGCCTCTATAATATAATTTGTGGGGTAGCGCATGAATGTTGTATCTTCTTTATTGTATAAGAGATATGAGATACAACACTGATGCGCTAACCCCACGATATGTTGCCTCCACTTACTGTTAACCAATTAATTTTGCACTAATTAATGTGCGCAGTTTGCTGATGTCTGACTGATTTACGGATATTTAAATTTGCATTTTAGAAGACAAAGAAAAAATATAAGGTAAGGATGAATTATTTGCATATAATGATGTCCGCTGAAAATGTTCTTTGTGAATATGGCGAAAATAAAATGCACTCAAAAGTTAGTCGGTTTACAGTAAATTGAAGTCTTAAGATGAAATTATTATGCCCCCGAAGGGAGGCATATTAAAATCGCACCGTCTGTCCGTCCGTCTGTCCGTCCGTCCGTGCGTCCCCACTTAAAATTCGTGTCCGGACTGTAACTCTGTCATGCATTGAAGGATTTTAAAATAACTTGGCACACATGTCAAGCACATCAAGACGACGTGTCGCGTGCAAGACCCACATCCCTACCTCAAAGGTGAAGGTCACACTTGGAGTATGAAGGTTATGGAATCCTCTATATATGCACACATTCGTGTCCGGACTGTAACTTTGTCATGCATTGAAGGATTTTAAAATAACTAGGCACACATGTCTAGCACATCAAGACGACGTGTCGCGTGCAAGATCCACGTCACTAGCTCAAAGGTCAAGGTCATACTTAGAGTTTGAAGGTAATGGATTCCTCTATATATGCATATATGCACACATTCGTGTCCGGACTGTAACTTTGTCATGCATTGAAGGATTTTAAAATAACTTGGCACAAATGTCTAGCACATCAAGACGATGTGTCGCGTGCAAGACCCACGTCCCTACCTCAAAGGTCAAGGTCACACTTAGAGTTTGAAGGTAATGGATTCCTCTATATATGCATATATGCACGCATTCGTGTCCGGACTGTAATTTTGTCATGCTTTGAAGGATTTTAAAATAATTTGGCACAAATGTCTAGCACATCAAGACAACGTGTCGCGTGCAAGACCCACATCCCTACCACAAAGGTCAAGGTCACACTTAGAATTTATAGGTAATGGAATCCTGTATATATGCATACATTTGTGTCCGGACTATAACTTTATTATGCTTTGAAGGATTTTAAAATAACTTGGCAAAAATGTCTAGCACATCAAGCGGATGTGTCCAGGCAAGACCCAATTCCCTACCTCAAAGGTCAAGGTCACACTTAGTGTTTAAAGTAATGGAATACTGTATGCATGATTACTCTGTCATGCATGGAAGGATTTTAAAATTACATAGCACATTTATTGAGCACATGGAGAGGACACAGACTGTGAGGCACCTCTTTCGGGGGCATTCGTCACTTGTGAGGGACAGCTCTTGTCATTGTCATCCTTTTTCAGGTATATGTCAGCTGCCATTGTTGATGTCTCTGAAACGTCTACAGCAGGCAGATATCAATCTATGTAATGGCGAGGGAATGACCCCTCTTATGATAGCTGCTCTCGATGGAGATGGCAACCTCTGTGATGTAAGCTTTTTTTTAGACTCTGTTGAAAAGTTTATGGTTTTATAGTACTTGTGCCCAGGATTGTAGTTCTTAGCTTTTGATGTGTTTTTGGTTTGTCTAACATTTGGTTTGTAATTTTGGGGTTGTAGTATGTTAGTAATTTTGGAAGCTTGTGTTCTTTGAGTTTGTAATACCTTTTGATTGTTGTACTTTGTAAGCTTTTGCAATTTTGAAAGCTTATGTTAAATTTGATATTGAGATTTTTATACCTTGAAGTTGGGCCTGTACTTATTCCAATAATACGAACGGAAACACTGGGATGTAGGAATCAAACTTTTTACTGTAATTATAGTGTTTGTGCGCTGTTTGACATGAGAAGATAAAGTTTTTAAAACAGTCGAACATATTTGGATATATGTGGGAACCACATTTACGGTAGCGTGGTGGTCAAGTGATTAAAGCTCTGGAATGTCAATCTGTTGGTCCCCAATTTAATTCACTAGAGAGATGAACTGGTGTCTTGTATCGGTGCTATACACTGGGCATGTAAAGGAACCAAGGGGTCTATTTGTAAAAAGAGCTAGGGTCTGGTACCCAGGTTCCCTTAACTGTATCTGCTTCTGTCTTAAGTACCACAATCATGGAAATTAGAGCTTAAAAATTGATACTTTACAGTGCTGTAAAAATACATGCACATTGATAATTTATACTATGTACCTCGTGTATTAATTTGGAATCAATTATATTGCACTAACTTGCAATTGAGAGGCTACTAAGGTAAAATGACTTTTTGTCATATCAAAGTAACATAAATTTGTTTGTAACTGTAGTTTTTGGTTTAAAGTCCCACAGGGTGTCTGATTGTTTTGGCCATCTTAAAATTGCCTGCAGGTTATGTACCAAAGCGGGGTTATGACAAATATTTTTACCATATGCCAGCAAGCTGTAAACACTGTAGAACTGTGAAGGTCAAAAACATGTGGTTGTAAGGTAGATGGGGGAATATTGTGACATGCAAATCGCAGGCTACACCTGCCTGGAATTTACTGGTGTGAGTAATTTGCCAAATCTTGTTTTTTTTATTTATTTTAATATTCCTTGCCGGTGATCAGTCCAATGTGGGTTATCCGACAGTGCAGGGTTAATACCAGAAATAACAGTAGTAACTGTCTTCTAATCAAACCTGTTAGGTTTTTAAAAAGCAGACTCAGTAACTTTCACTGAAATTAATTTTGTTTGTTCTACCAACAGACATTGATATGTTTGTTTGGAGCTGACCCTAACAGACAGAATGAGGACAGTGGCAGAACGGCTCTACATTATGCAGTCATGAATAACCAAGCTATTGTTGTCAAGTAAGTTACTTACACATTTTTGTCTTTTTAGAGGATACTGTTAGTTGGGGCTTATTCAGAATGATCAATTATTGTAACTTACACCAGTCTAAAGTAATTATTGTCACAGGTTGAGACAAATTGGTAACCTGACTACAACTTGAAATTTTAGACAGTTGTAGTTCTTTTGATAGGTTGTTTTTAGTAGTATGATATGGAACTATAACAATTTGCTCTGAGTTGATGCAAAGTCCTCTTCCTTGGTTGAGTGATTAGAGTCTCTGACTTGAAATCACTGTAACCTCTCATAGATTGTAGGCTGTGGGTTTGAGCCCTGCTACTGACCACATCACTCCATGTGAGAAAGTTGGCAGTTTTTTGTAGAGGATAGGAGTCTAGTACTGGTTCTTCCTAGGAACGATTGTTAGGTAAACTGGCCGCCTGTTAAAATGACCAAAAAATGTGGTTTTAACAGGTGTTTAACTCCTACAACAGTAGGTTGTTATATTGAGTATGATATGGAACTACATGTTTAACAAATTACTCTCAGTTGATGCATCTTCAATTTTAAACTTGTCTTTTGTTTTGTGAACGGATAATTCTTGCCTTATATTATTGCAGCAATTTCTCATAACTCTTTTTGTAAGTGCATGAATAATGTTTCATTTCGCAGTTGTCTAGTCAAGCGCGGAGCAGATGTCAACATAGAGGACAAGGACAGATGTCGTCCAGATGACATGGTGATGATGCCTGGCATCGTAGCAGAAGACTGTCGACAGATCATAGAGCGAGAGAGAGAACAGCGCTGTCTGTACCTCAGCAAGATGATACGAGAGGTAAGTTTGTCCTACAGGAAATAATCTAGATTATAAAGTCTTTGTATAGCTATGAATGTTGCATGATCTGGCTTTCATATGGGTTATGTCAAGAAATTGTAAGCAGAATTAATATCTACATAGGTTTGCTCTGTGTTATTACAATTTTCATTCATATTATTATGTCTTTGATTCAAGTTTTAACTTATTCATTTGGCATTTTTAGGACTTTGTTTTGTGCTTTTGTGTATTTGTTCATGTTTAAACATAATCAGAATTTTGTCTATAAGGTAATCAGTATTATTGCCAATCAGTAAAATTAAACAAAAATTATCATGAATTTTTCTCATAGGTCCTCCTTCAATAATGTCATTTTTAGTTGCTTTAGACAATTGGAATTTTTTTGTTTGAAAGAATAAAATCTATAAACAGCGATATATATATATATACCACTGATTTAGCACCACTTTAGATGAAATTTAATCCCTTAGTTATGACACGACTGCGACGCTAAAATGTTATCATATTTTATATATTCAAGAACATATGTGACAAAAAGCCATATTGTTATGGAAAAATAAAAAAACATTATTTTTAGGTTACTTTTTCTTGCTACCTATTGATTTAACAAATATAAACTTCTGAAATCTGCCATAAGTATATTTTTAGAACACTCACATTAAAAACAGAAACCAGACCTTTAGTACTTTCGTATCGTGTTTGTATCCTGATAAAGGTTCATTATTAAGACGGAAACTGGTGGAAAAGTCAATTGTGTAGAAACATGAAGTCTGAAGCCACCCCCGTGGTGACATGTTCCTTCTCCAGTCCATTTCTCATGTAGAATTCCGTATTATGTTAGAATTCTGAAGGGTAGATCATACAAAGTGCAGTAATGTGTTAAAGTTTATAGAGTTTTTCCATGTTATTTAATTAAGTAGTTAAGATAGGACAGTAGTGTAGCACAGCAGAGTATATAATTATCCAAATATTTAGGCAAATCAAGTACGGATTGATGCCAGTCCGTCGTATTCAGTCATAGACTCTGAGGATGAGGTGAGATAAGTTAGCTTCTTTCTCAGGCACATCAGTAAACATGATACAATATATGCTGCAGTCACTGAATTAACCTATACCCTGTCTTTGTGACCAGTGTAGATCATGATCACTATGTACATCAGGGCAGTATGTTCATATTCTGCACTGTTCACTATTCTAGTTGAGAACCCCTTCGAAGCTCAAATGGTACGGTCTAAATTGAAAGGTGGTTAAGTCTATGTTTAAAACCAAGCAGGGTATGGGTTAAATAGCTTTTTGTGCTTCCTGTTCAAAGCAGGTGCTTGAAATATTACTGCTTGATTTATTTGATTATGTGATAAATGAACTTATTGCTTTATGCTGTAAGAAGTCTGGTACCATTTTAATGAATTTCAGAATTTAGTACAGCCTAACCTAGCTTTCACAGTTTTATAGCACCAGGATAATCATATCACTGTACAGCTTTTTCACCACTAAATTCACTGAAAATAATCATGAGAAGCTTGAAACTCTTCCTAGATCCGGGTTGTTCAAATCTCTATCTGACGATTAAGCTAACAGTTAGTTAACAGTAATGGCTAGTTTTTCTGCAGTTTAAAAGACTTGATAAAACAATTGCATGCATTGAAGAGAATAAGGACTAAAAACTCAAACTAAAAAGCGCAACTTAATAGACAGTTAGCTTAACAGATGAGTAAAGTTTCAAACAAACAGGTCCAGCTAAGTCTTCCAGTGATTCAAGCTTGTTCAGCATTATTTTTCTTCAGCTTTGATTTTCAGTAATGACATACTACAAGGTGTAGGTAAAGTATGTGTCTACCAAGTAACACAGCATATGCAGGCAGTCATGCCTAAAAGCCATACACACTCAAATCTTAAGTGACTGAATAAAATGACAAATTTAAAGTCAATTTTCAGTACTTGAGCATCAAATGACAATGCTTGTGCAAAAGGCAGAAAATAACATACAAAAGGACAAGACAGACATTTTTTTGTTATATCAACATACAATATCCTTAAAGAAAGGGCTTTTAGAATTAGTGTATCTTTGCCTCATAGTTCAAATTCTAATCATGTGTAACAGTTTAATTATTCTAAATACAGTAAACTCAATAATATATGAATTATAATGAACTCCTCAGGGCCATTTTAAATTTTGTTCCTTATATCAGGAGAATGTTATATCTATACACCATTTTAAGGAAAATAATCGGTCCCAGGAAATGTGTTTCTTATATCCGAAATTTTGCTACAACCCGAGTCAGTATATATGTAGTTTACTATGCCTATTATTTTAGCTCAAACAAACTGATACAGAATTTTTATCACTATCAGATTTTTATACCTGTAATTGGAGAGTTGACCACAAAACTATGTTAACTTAATATTTGAAATTAAGGACTTGTGACAGTTTGTGGTCATTCCAGTCATTCCAGTGACAGTTTGTGGTCATTCCAGTCATTCCAGTGACAGTTTGTGGTCATTCCAGTCATTCCAGTGACAGTTTGTGGTCATTCCAGTTATTCCAGTGACAGTTTGTGGTCATTCCAGTCATTCCAGTCATTCCAGTGACAGTTTGTGGTCATTCCAGTCATTCCAGTGACAGTTTGTGGTCATTCCAGTGACAGTTTGTGGTCATTCCAGTCATTCCAGTCATTCCAGTGACAGTTTGTGGTCATTCCATGGTATGCTTATCATGCAGATGTTCTTGATTGAATCAGGTTAGAGTTATAGAGCAATCTTGACCTTAAATTGCATAAGGGATTCAATGGACAGCTCATGAAAGCCCGCATTTTGATTTTCAATTCAACATTAGATGAGGTTTTTTAATGAAAATGTAATACGTACTAGCAAAATGTATATATATACATGTATTTGTTTTGCCTGTAGGATGCTGTGTATCCTATTGACTTGCACCCAACAGATCTGTCAGTGGTAGACTCTGATGACAACACCCTTATCATGGTAGCCGCATCTCATGCCAGGTAAGTACATGTGTAATAATTACAAGATGCTGTGGTGTCCGGACTCCTTACCCTGGGGTCACATGTTTGAATCAAACCAGTAGACTTTGCATGAGATCTCCACAACCCTTTCTACAGGCTTGAGTTCTGATGCACTCAATGTGTTTAAAGTCTCATTAGCATTTGAGCTTTACTTTACATTATTCTGATTTGAATTTTTATACTCTCTTAAGAATAAAGGCATAAAATTTTGTAAATGCGATCATTTTCAGTTCTGCTGTATACATGTATGGCAATTATAGTATGACTCATTAGTTCACAAGTATATGTATAATACAGCAGCCATAATTATTTTCTCATATTCATGTATATTTCAGGGTCCATAACCTAGAGATATTACTTGGTGTGTCTACAGATAGCATTAATGCTCAACATAGTAAGGTATTGACATAAAATGATTTTCAACATTTCTGTACTGGTCAGTTAATGTACATGTACTGGTAGATTGTTTTTCTCATATATACGTGAATACATTTAAATTAGTGAGCATAAAATTTTATGGATATGTAATAAAAAATGGCAATGTCCGATAGTTTTTGTTTGTTTCTTAAATAAATAAGCTGTTCAACTGCCCTTATTTACTTTGTCTACTTCAGACGGTTTAACTGCCCTTATTTACTCTGTCTACTTCAGACTGATTTAACTGCCCTAACTTACTCTGTCTACTTCACACTGGTTTAACTGCCATTATCTTCTCTGTCTACTTCAGACTGATGGTTTAACTGCCCTTACTTACTCTGTCTACTTCAGACTGGTGGTTCAACTGCCCTTATTTACTCTGTCTACCTCAGACTATTGGCTTGACTGCCCTTATTTAATTTGTCTACTTCAAACTGGTTTAACTGTCCTTATTTACTCTGTCTTCTTCAGACAGGTGGTTTAAGTGCCCTTGTCTTTCTGTCTACTTCTAACTGCTTTATCTGCCCTTATTTACTCTGTCTACTTCAAACTGCTATAACTGCCCTTATTTAATTTGTCTACTTCAGACTGGTTTAACTGCCCTTATTTAATTTGTCTACTTCAGACTGGTTTATCTGCCCCTATTTACCCTGTCTACTTTGACTTGTGGTTTAACTGCCCCTATTTACCCTGTCTACTTTGACTTGTTGTTTAACTGCCCTTATTTACTCTGTCTACTTCAGACTGGTTAAACTGCCCTGATCTTCTCTGTCTTCTTCAGACTGGTGGCTTAACTGCCCTTATTTACTCTGTCTACTTCAGACTGGTGGTTAAACTGCCCTTATTTATTCTGTCTACTTCAGACTGGTGACTTAACTGCCCTTATTTACTCTGTCTACTTCACACTTGTGGTTTAACTGCCCTTATTTACTCTGTCTACTTCAGACTGATTTAACTGCCCTAACTTACTCTGTCTACTTCACACTGCTTTAACTGCCATAATCTTCTCTGTCTACTTCACACTTGTGGTTTAACTGCCCTAACTTACTCTGTCTACTTCAGACTGGTGGCTTGACTGCCCTTGTCTATCTGTCTACTTCAAACTGCTTTAACTGCCCTTATTTACTCTGTCTACTTCAAACTGCTTTAACTGCCCTTATTATACCCCCACAAAACGAAGTTTGGGGGGGGGTATATAGGAGTGAGCTTGTCGGTTGGTCGGTCGGTCGGTCGGTCGGTCGGTCTGTTGGTTTTATGGTTTCCGGATGATAACTCATGAACGACTTGACCGATTTAAATAATATGTGGTACACAGGTGCAACATAAAAAAATACAGGTCAAGTTCGACTTTGGGGTCAGTAGGTCAAAGGTCAAGGTCACAGTGACCCTGAACAGTAAAACAGTTTCCGGATGATAACTTATGAACGACTGGACCAATTTAAATAATTTTTGGTAAACAGCTGTAACATCATGAAATACAGGTCAAGTTTGACTTTGGGGTCAGTAGGCCAAAGGTCACAGTGACCTTGAACAGTAAAACGGTTTCTGGATGGTAACTCATGAACGACTTGACCGATTTAAATAATTTTTGGTACACAGGTGCATCATCAGAAAATACAGGTCAAGTTTGACTTTGGGGTCAGTAGGTCAAAGGTCAAGATCACAGTGACCCTGAACAGTAAAACGGTTTCCGGATGATAACTCATGAAAGACTTGACCGATTTAAATAATTTTTGGTACACAGGTGTAACATCATGAAATACAGGTCAAGTTTGACTTTGAGGTCTGTAGGTCAAGGTCACAGTGACTCGGAATAGTAAAACGGTTTCGGATGATAACTCCTGAACGACTTGACCGATTTATATTATTTTTGGTACACAGCTGTAACATCATGAAATACAGGTCAAGTTCGACTTTGGGGTCAGTAGGCCAAAGGTCAAGGTCACAGTGATCCTGAACAGTGAAACGGTTTCCGGATGATAACTCATGAAAGGCTTGACCTATTGAAATAATTTTTGGTACACAGGTGTAACATCATGAAATACAGGTCAGGTTTGACTTTGAGGTTTGTAGGTCAAGGTCACATGACTCGGAACAGTTAAACAGTTTCCTGATGATAACTTAAGAACGCTTGGGGCTAGGATCATGAAATTTGATAGGGAGGTTAGTGATATTAACATGTTTGAAATAAACCTATTAAATTTAATAATAATCCATACTTTCCAACCTTACATATTTTGTGTGCTATTAAAACAATACATTTACACAACTTATTGTATAATAACTGAAATGTATGTCCTTGTGGCCATTCCTTTCTTATGGTTGCCATACTTCTGTGACAAAGCTGTATTGTGGGGGTATAATTCGTCACTCTTGTGACAGTTCTAGTTTAATTTGTCTACTTCAAACTGGTTTAACTGTCCTTATTTACTCTGTCTACTTCAGACTGGTGGTTTAACTGCCCTTATCTTCTCTGTCTACTTCAGACTGGTGGTTTAACTGCCCTTATTTACTCTGTCTACCTCAGACTGATGGCTTGACTGCCCTTGTCAATCTGTCTACTTCAGACTGGTTTAACTGCCCTTATTTACCCTGTCTTCTTTGACTTGTGGTTTAACTGCCCTTATTTATTCTGTCTATTTCAGACTGGTGGTTAAACTGCTCTTATTTAATCTGTCTACTTCAGACTGGTGGTTTAACTGCCCTTATTTACTCTGTCTACTTCAGACTGCTTAAACTGCCCTTATTTAATCTGTACTGGTGGTTTAAGTGCCCTTATTTACTCTGTCTACTTTGACTTGTGGTTTAACTGCCCTTATTTATTCTGTCTACTTCAGACTGGTGGTTTAACTGCCCTTATTTACTCTGTCTACTTCAGACTGGTTTAACTGCCCTTATCTTTTACTGCCCTTATTTACTCTGTCTACTTCAGACTGGTGGTTCAACTGCCCTTACTTTCTCTGTCTACTTCAGACTGGTTTTAATTGCCCTTATTTATTTTGTCTACTTCAGACTGGTTTAACTGCCCTATCAATGGCAGCAAAAGCTGGACATGATGCATGCTGTAATATTCTACTCAGGTAGGCATTCTCCTATCAAATATATGTGATAGAGTACTGTTTGTGAGAATAATTAGGTTATTTTTAGGAGGGGTATCCTGTGAAAGTGCAGATCATTATCAGTCTGCAAATCTGTACTGTTCACAATTGAAGAATCACTTGCCATCAGCAGGTAAAGGGTTTATCTTTCTCCCTAGAGCCTTTTTGTCAAGTTCGAATCAGTTGTAAATCAGTTGTTGTCATTAGACATGAGCGGTTTTATGGCAAGTCACATGACCTCTGTTAGTTACTTACACTGGTTGTGGATCAACAGAAAAAGCCTTGTTGTTAACTTTACATAGACACTGACATTGTATTTTATGGTTTTAAAACAACATGACCTGCAGTACAATAAAACAAGTGTCTGAAAATATGATAGAAAAAATATGTAATGGAGACAGATAAAAGTGACTTGCAAGTAGTAACATTTGTGCAAAAGGTTTTTGTATACCACTGTTATTACAGTACTGTAGATTTTGCAATTTTTGAGCAGCTTGATTTTTTCACAAATTTTAAATTCGCAAAAGGAGAAATCTCTAAAAGTAAATCTTTTTGAAATGAATCTTTTGCAAGATTTTTAAATTAGCAAAGTGGGAAATTTGCGAAATAGCAAAAATTAAATTATGAATATTACCCAATTCACAGTTATAACTTACTTTCCTTGTATGTGTACAGGCATGGGGCATGTGCAAGTATACAGGACATGAAGGGATACCTTGCTTTACATCATGCTGTACTAAACAATCATGATAATGTTGTTGATGTGTTCAGATTACATTTTCCAGCTTCTTATGTTGTAAGTTTATTTTTTGTGTAGCAGCAGTTTCTGTGATTTAGTCTGTCTCCATAGTGGAGTGGTTAGAGTCGCTGACCTGAAATCACTGTAACCTCTCATACGTTTAGGGTCATGGGTTTGAGCCCTGCTACTGACCATTTCTCTTTACGTGAGAAAGTTGGCAGTTTCTTACATAGGGTAGTAGTCTAGTACTGGTTTCTTCCAGGAACAAAGTAAACTGCCTGCCTGTCAAAATGACCAAAATATGGCTGGAACAAGTGTTAAACTCCTACAACAACAACTTTCTTTGATCTAGCCATAGTAGCTTGATATTTTAGGTTCTTGAGTGCTAGAATAACTAGGTAGATGAACTGCAATTTTAATTTATTCCGGCCTTAATTTTAAGTACGTTTTACTTCTAGTGTTATGAAATATGTTAAGCAGTACAAAAAGCTTGACAGAAAGTTATGATGAGAGTATACTTATCTTTAATGATTATACTAGATGCTACTTTTTGTAAATGTTTAGTCTTAGATACCAATAAATTGTACAAAGGCAATGTTTGAGCCATAAAAGGCTGATGTATGTGTTTTGCATGAGTTTTGGGACACATTTTATTTTCTGGAACATGCACTTGTCTATCTACAGATACAAAATATTTCTTTATTAGTCATAAATACATATCCGTTGTTATTTAAGAGTTGAGGCATTATGGCATTAACTATATTGATTAAGTATCAATATTTTGAGTTAGATTTATCGCAACCACCATGTATGATTTTTTTATCAGGGACTGTACAAATCTTTGAGGTTGTGTAGAAAGTCGTCCGTCCACGAGAAACTGACGGTAATGTTTGAGGAGTAAGTAAACAAGCGTTTATTAGCTCACCTGGCTATGCCAGGGTGAGCTTTTCTGATCGATGATTGTCCGTCGTCCGTCAACATTTTGATTCAAATGACATCTCCTCTGAAACCTCTAGGCCAATGTTGATAAAACTATGCAGGAATGTTCCTTGCATGAAGCTCTACCAAAATTGTTCAAAGAATTCCATTCCATGCAGAACTCTGGTTGCTATGGCAACAAATAGGAAAAACTTTAAAAATCTTCTTCTCTGAAACCACAAGGCCTAGAGCTTAGATATTTGGCATGTAGCATTGTCTAGTGAACCTCTACCAAGATTGTTCAAATTATGACCCCCGGGTCAAAATTGACCCCGCAGGGTGGGCACTTAGTTTTGCATAGGAATATATAGGAAAAACTTTAAAAATCTTCTTCTCTGAAACCACAAGGCCTAGAGCTTAGATATTTGGCATGTAGCATTGGCTAGTGGACCTCTACCAAGATTGTTCAAATTATGAGCCCCGGATCAAAATTGACCCCTGCACGGGGGTCACTTAGTTTTACATAGGCTTATATAGTAAAAACTTTAAAAATCTTCTTCTTTAAACCCCAAGGCCTAGAGCTCAGATATTTGGCATGTAGCATTGGCTAGTGGACCTCTACCAATATTGTTCAAATTATGACCCCCGGGTCAAAATTGACCCCGCACCGGGGGTCACTTAGTTTTACATAGGCTTATATAGGGAAAACTTTAAAAATCTTTTTCTCTGAAACCACAAGGCCTAGAGCTTAGATATTTGGCATGTAGTATTGCCTAGTAGACCTCTTTAAAGTTTGTTCAAATTATGCCCCTGGGGTCAAAATTGACCTTGCCCGGGGCAACGGCGTATACAAAGGCGTATATAGGAAAACTTATTTGGTATATAACATTATCTAGTGATCTTCCACCAGGCAAGTGGACTTGTACCAAGGTGAGCGATATAGGGCCATCTTGGCCCTCTTGTATTTAGATTTTTTTTGCTGGTACCAGATAATCCATATGACCAATGTTCTTAAAAGAGATTAGTTATTTTAGGTTTTTGTTGGGGGATAGTGCAAGATACAGAAAGTGTCCTAGTTCTTAAGACATCCCTGGTTCTTTAACATGCTTCAGATGTATAACATCAATTCATGGGACCTTGGTTAATGGTCTCATCTGAAAGACTATTAGTGTTGGGAGTGTCTGATCAAAATTTTGATCTCTGGAACACTTGTGCAGCGCTTAACCACTAAAACACAAATTGGCCTCTAACAATGGTTTGCTTTTTAGCTCGACTTTTCGTCGGCGTTGGTGTCACACCTTGGTTAAGTTTTTCGTACCATCCCACTTTATTAACCAGGTTTTCAATTTTGAAAATCCTGGTTATTAGATTGGGGTATGGCGGGCGGATGGGCGGATGGGCGGATGGGCGGATGGGCGGGCGTCAAACGAAATTGTGTCCGCTCTGTAACTCTTCAACCCTTTGAAGAATTTTGATGAAACTTCAGACAAATGTTTACCACATCAAGATGACGTGCAGAACGCATGTTCCGCATGGCTGGCTCCAAGGTCAAGGTCACAGTGACATTAACATTGAAAATCCTGTCCGCTCTGTAACTCTTCAACCCTTTGAAGAATTTTGATGAAACTTCAGACAAATGTTTACCACATCAAGATGACGTGCAGAACGCATGTTCCGCATGGCTGGCTCCAAGGTCAAGGTCACAGTGACATTAACATTGAAAATCCTGTCCGCTCTGTAACTCTTCAACCCTTTGAAGAATTTTGATGAAACTTCAGACAAATGTTTACCACATCAAGATGACGTGCAGAACGCATGTTCCGCATGGCTGGCTCCAAGGTCAAGGTCACAGTGACATTAACATTGAAAATCCTGTCCGCTCTGTAACTCTTCAACCCTTTGAAGAATTTTGATGAAACTTCAGACAAATGTTTACCACATCAAGATGACGTGCAGAACGCATGTTCCGCATGGCTGGCTCCAAGGTCAAGGTCACAGTGACATTAACATTGAAAATCCTGTTTACATGATTTTAACTTGATTTGGCAGTCAAAGGTCATATCATCTTTGGAGGTAATTTAAAAAAGATATGATATATTATTTCATGTCTACTTTGTAACTTGAATCAGAACAACATTTTTGAAAACCTGGTTTCGTGGCATTGCCATGTTTCTTGTTTCAAAAGTATTAGAGGTATGGCTTTGAAACTTACCATCCTTGTTTACCATCATAATCTCCATGTACAGACAAGAGTACATAACTCTGTCAAGGTTTTTGACAGAATTATGGCCCTTTTTGGACTTAGAAAGTGTATTGAGCTTGGTTAAGTTTTTCGTACCACCTCTTTTTATTTCAAAACCATTAGAGGTATTGCTTTGAAACTAACCATACTTGTTTACCATCATGACCTACATCAACAGACAAGAGAACATAACTCTGTCAAGATTTTTGACAGAATTATGCCCCTTTTTTACTTAGAAAATACATTGAATATGGGTAAAATCCACTTATTGCCTTAACCCTTTGAGATATTGCTTTGAAACTTTTAATGCTTGTTAACATCATTACTCCCATCTGTAGGCAAGAGAATTTAACTCCGTCAGGGATTTGTTTTAAAAATTAAGGCCCTTTATCGATTTAGAATCTTGGTTAAGTTTTTCGTACCAGTCCACTTTTTGACTAAACTGTTTGAGATATTAATTTGTAAGTTGGAATACTTGTTTACAATCATGTTCCCCAAACATGGGCAGGAGAAGTTAATTCTGTCAAGGATTTTATTTGAATTATGGCCCTTTTTGACTTAGAAACTCAGTTAAAATTTTCATTCTTGTCCACTTGTTGACTTAACCATTTGAGATATTACTTTGAAAGTTGGAGTACTTATGTACCATCATAAGACCTATCTGTAAGCAAAAGAAGATAACTCTGTGAAAATGTTTCTTGATTTGTACTTAGAAATTCCTAGGTAAAGTCTTGTGTGCCCTTAACTGTCAAAGTTTCGTTTTATTGGCAAGCACTAAAAAAGTCGAGCGCGCTGTCCTACTGACTGCTCTTGTTAAAAGTTCCAATAAGTGTATTTTAGAAGATAATATTATGCTTTAGGACAGCTGTGGTGTATGAAAACCAGCCTACAAACAAAGTGAACCCCTCTGATTGAGCTTTTAAGTTAACTAACCAGTAATCTCTACACCAATTATACACCTATGGTTTACGAGTTAGTGCGTAGGTGACAGAATTGCAACCACCGTGGGTGACATCCTGCCTGTATCGACTTTGCATATTGCATTTTTAATACAAAGATTTTAATGCACGTTTTATGATGGAAATTGATATGCCATAAAATAACATTCATTCATTCATTCATTCATTCATTCATTCACTGTTTAGGAGACAGGATAAGATTGTGATACCTCAGCTAAGATTGTCTGCCATGGATGGAGACGCAGAAAAGCTGTACTGTTTATTGGAAGAAGGAGACAATGTTAATGCCAAGGTAATATTATATCTGTTACAGATAGAGACATGCAAGTTTAACATACAAATATTATAGAGTTTTATGGCTTTAAGTGATGTGTGACTAGAAAATCTATTACTGAGAAATATGAACAGTCAGTGATTAAGTGTATTATATCCGGTTTGAAAACTACATGAACGTCATGCTTGTAACCAATTGATAAAAATTACGGTCTTTTTGCACAATGCTAGTATTAAAAAAAACAACTTAGTTATGAGTAAGCAGTGCTTGTGAATGCAGTCAAAGAAAGTATAACTGTAGGTTGGTCATGCTGCTGTAGGTGGTTCTGTGTTTAAATACACATACAATAGTTTCTCAATCATGCTAAAGGCTTGATATACTTATATAATGATCATTTTCATATATAACACTTAACCTTCTAAACTTCTGCAGTGGACTTGTCCATCTTTCCATACTCCTGTGTAACTATATGCAATGTATGCAAGACTGAACAATGTCAGTTGGTGTTCCCATGTTTTTTAGCAGCATTCAATATTGTAAAGAAAGTTTTGAAAAGATGTTATGTGTGTTTACAGAGTGATCTAAGTAGCCAACCAGCATTATTCATCGCTGTAGAGAATAGCCATGTGGATGTCATCCGTCTTCTTGTTGAGGTAACATACACGTCCATTTCCCACTGAAGCGAAACTATAATTTATATAATAAAGAGTTTCTTAATTTATAGCTGTTCAGTGGCCTAAGTTTACTGTGATACAATCAGGACTGAAAATATGCGATGGAAATCATGAGTAAAAACAGCTCTTGTGTGATCATAATACTGTTCAACTTGATCCTATAGGTTCAGCAATCTCTTTTAACTGCACTTTTTCAAGGAAGCTTACTTTTATTTCCTAGTTACATTTATAAAATAAATCTTACCAGTGTATGCTTTTCTGTATAGTTCATGTATAATGGTAAATATTTTGTAAAAACAGAGAAAGGCTGACTTGAAGAAAAGGGATGAGCATACTGGAAACACTGTATTACATATCATATCTCAGACAGGCCATCTAGATACTGCAAGATTTCTACTGCAGTTTTGTAAAAAACAAGCAGAGAACCATTCTGGTTCTAAAGATAGATTGGACATTAATGCAGTGAACAGTGATAAGAAAACAGCATTACAGATAGCATCTGAGAAAGGTAAGTGTTTCAGAAAGCATCAAAGAAAAGTAAATGTTTCAGAAAGTAAGTTTCTGAAAAAGGTAAGTGTTTCAAGAAGAATCTGAAAAAAGTAAATGTTTCAGAAAGCATCAGAGAAAGGTAAGTGTTTTAGACAGCATCTGGGAGAGGTAAATGTTCCAGAAAACATCTGAGAAAGGTAAATGTTTCAGAAAGCATCAGAGAAAGGTAAACGTTTAAGAAAGCATCTTGTGAACAAGATGAATAAGAAGGTGCGTCTGAATTTGTAGTAACTAGCTCTCTGTTGCATTATTAGATCTAAGTCTACATAATGATGAGCAGGCACTTGCTGAATGCCTTCCTTCTGTAAGCTGGACAGTCATAACATAATGGCAGCAGATAGTGTTACTCCCATTTTCCCCATCTCTCAAGTCAGAATATGAGCCAATCAAGTTAAATTTTATCACACTGTTCTGCTCATAATATACAGTCAAACTTGTATTAAGAGACCGCCCAAGGGAAAGGCCAAAACCGGTCGCTTAATAAAATGGTCTCTTAATACAAAGCAACACCGGGGATGACAACCGTTACCCATAACAATTTTACTTATGTCATGTGGTAATTTCCCAAAAATAGCAAAATGTTTTAACATGAAAGTACCTAAAGTTGATAAATACAACCTGCGGACATAAGGATGGACACTAATCCTTATGAAATTTGACACATCCGTGTCTAATTGGGACATTAAATGCAACTTTAAAGCAGTCAATTTCCATAGAAATGATCTCTTTGCACATAAATGGTCGCCTAATACAAACAAAAGACCGATTATGGGTTGCTACATACTGGTCGCTGGTCGTGTTAGACAAAAGTCGCTTAATGCAATAACAAAACAGAGTGAAAACTCTCGGGGGGGATTCAAAAGCGGTCGCTTACTACAAAGGTCGCTTAATACACGTGGTCGCATGGGCAAGTTTGATTGTATTCATGTTGAAATACTTTATGACAATGTTTTCAGGTTGTATAGATTTGATCAGTCTTCTGATTGATTCTGGGGCCACTACAGCCCTATTGAATTCCCAGGGAACACTGTTCACCTCCGCAATGTTTGAAGGGGCCAGGATTCTTATCGAGGGTCATAGGAATGAACATACTCAGGCAGTAATGAAACGGGTTGCTGACAAGTCAAAAAAGGCACCTCTTCTGCTTGCAAAGATCTGGGTGGTAGGTAACATGCATTTATTATGAAGATTACCTAACACAGACTGGTTTTATCCGTTACATGGACTGACTGGCATACTACAGACTGGTTTATCACATTCAAATATATTGATGTAGATATACTGTAGACTTATGATAATAAATTGTTTATCAAATATATGGACTGTATACTTGTTTATCAAATGTATGGATTGTGATGATACTACAGACTGGTTAATCAAATACATAGACTGGGACATATTGCAGACTTGTTTGTCAAATATATGGATGCAAGGACCTACAACACACTGATTGGCAACATCCAAAAGTTGATATTACAATACTGGGAAAGAATTTACCCATAATACCTTGCGCCCACTCAGCGACAGCTCTGATATTGGGCACTCAGTTGTTGTTAGACTTTACTGTAATAAAGAAGGGAGAAATGCAATAATTGATTTGATACAACGGCTGTGTATCATTTTCAAGATACTTGTTGTTTCACAAATCTATTTAAATATCTGACAATAGCTTTATAAGGCATCCATTGAGTTAAAATGTATCTGAATAATGTTTTTTTAGTTCTAAAATTCCCATGTCTTCACAAACTTCGAACAAGAAAAATTGATAAAAGTTTTGTATTACGAAACATCTTCAGATTTGAATACAACAAAAATTACATTAAAAAAAAGAATTACAAATCATTGAGCAATAAATGTTGCGAAAAACACAATTAAAACTGATTTCTTTTAAGCAATTGTCTATGTGTAAAAAGGGCCAAGTAGGATGATAATAAAAGGAATTAGCAGGTTAAGTGATTCTTTTGTCAGATTTTATTTTCATAATGAGAAAAGAAATCTATAATGCAGTGAATTTGAAAAATGTATGGCCGATTGGTCAGAAACCCTAGACAATAGGTAGTGGCCTGCTGAGAACATGTCTCATCTAGTAAAAGATGTATCATAACAAACTTCTTTTAGTGACAGAATGACCATTGAAAATGATGAAAAGCTAAGTCAAATATAAACTGTTGAGACAGGATCTATCAACTATTTTAGAAGTTTTTCTTGTTTCTTGTTAGCCTCGTTTTGATCACAATCTTCGTGACAAGAATGGAGACACTCCTCTGATGGTGGCGTGTAGGTTTGGGAGACTAGAAATTGTCAAGTTCCTGCTTCAGTCAGCTGTGTATGCTAACCAAATCTCGGATGATGAGTAAGTATTCCTGGTGTTGTATTATATCTTGTTACAGGGTAACTTTTTACGAGTAAAATATACCTCACCCGTTTAGACACACAACTGTCAAGACCCTGTATACTGAAGCAAGCTTATCTAGTCTACATTACTCAATACTGCATGGATATTTATACTTCTCTACAATTGTATAATAATGCCGAACTCTCTTATCTGACTGAATTCATTTTAAAAAAATCTCGAGAGTCTATTAAAATATTTCAATAAACACTCAAGATTGTTTTTAAATGGATTCAGACAGCTATTTTCAGAAGCAGACGACGTTGTGTGATCAGGTTGTAGGTTGTTTACCTTTTGGATCGTAATTCCGCAAAACACCCCATTTAAGATAATAGACTTCTCCAAATTGGAAGTCAGAAGATCCCATTGTAAGTTCAGCAATCGTAGATTATCATGAAAAAATGTAAAAGCATGACACTGAAGACAGCGGTGTTGGCAGTTTTGTTTTAGAGTCACATTAATTTACGAGATCTAATGTTACACTAAAGCACAACTGTTTCAGTTTCAAAAGGTACCAGTGTAACACTGAAGAAAGTATCAGAAACTGACCCGTAAGATTTGGTGAAATTATGGTGTAATCCTGCTGGATTTGTAGAAACAATAGCCATGTTTGTGTTTTATTTTAGTTCTGATCACTCAGCTGACTCTGGTGTAACTGACGTTCCTCCCTGGAAATCTCGTGATAACACAATGAATCACGGTAAGTCATAGTGGCAGATATTCTGTAAAGTGATACTCTAATCATGTCTCTCAAAATTTCATTATATATTTGTCTTAGACTGAATGTATTTGATACATGCTAAGTCTCCTGGTCCTTCCTGGAGTTTCCTGCTTTTTATGATGCCAGTTGTAGGGAAATCAGTCAAATCTGCTGGACTTGAGGTTAAATTACTGAAAATTCTACTGAATATTTTGCTCAGAAGGTTGACTTCAACCTGTAGACGGTCCCGATTGTTTTTGGGATGAAAGGTCAATGTGGTCAAAGGTTAAGATAACAGTTAACCTGAATGTTAGTTTTTCCATGATAACACTGAACAGGTCATAATTTTCTTTTGACTAACATGAAATGTGCTCAGAAGGTCTATCCAACCTGTAGATTATCCCTATTGATTGGGGTCAGTGGGTCAAAGGTCAAGGTGACCCAAAATAAAAATCATTTCCACTCTATATTTTGAAATCTGATTATCAACAACAGTCTTCAAACTTCATAGAATGAGTAGTTTGACTGAGTATATGATCACTACTGTTTTTGTGGACAGTGGGTCAAAGGTCAAGGTCACAGTGATCTCTGTTATCTTTTCTTTCATAACAATACAAAAGACAAAATCACAAATTTATTAGTAAGCAGAAATATTTGATTTGATTTTTAAATTTTTGTGACCATTAAAAATTTTATACAGTCATGGAGATCAAAATTACAAAC
Organism: Saxidomus purpurata; assembly: GCA_022818135.1. Taxonomy (NCBI): domain Eukaryota; kingdom Metazoa; phylum Mollusca; class Bivalvia; order Venerida; family Veneridae; genus Saxidomus; species Saxidomus purpurata. The sequence goes on from JAFMSR010000007.1 coordinate 15,253,256, forward strand.
AGTTAACAATATATTGAACAATGTCTTGTGTGTTATCGTTACTATGTAAAGCTTACTTTACTTTATAAAGTTGTGTGTTGTCATTGCTTTCTAAGACTTAGTTTACTTTGTAGAGTTGTGTGTTATCATTACTGCATAAGGCTTAGTTTACTTTGTAGAGTTGTGTGTTATCATTACTGCATAAGGCTTAGTTTACTTTGTAGAGTTGTGTGTTATCATTACTGCATAAGGTTTAGTTTACTTTGTAGAGTTGTGTGTTATCATTACTGCATAAGGCTTAGTTTACTTTGTAGAGTTGTGTGTTATCATTACTGCATAAGGCTTAGTTTACTTTGTAGAGTTGTGTGTTATCATTACTGCATAAGGCTTAGTTTACTTTGTAGAGTTGTGTGTTATCAGTACTACATAAGGCTTAGTTTACTTTGTAGAGTTGTGTGTTATCTATCATTACTGCATAAGGCTTAGTTTACTTTGTAGAGTTGTGTGTTATCATTACTGCATAAGGCTTAGTTTACTTTGTAGAGTTGTGTGTTATCAGTACTATGTTAAGTTTACTTTTACTTTATAGAGGATTTGCTGAGGTCCCTTGAGAAGTCAGGAGATCATGATAACCTACCATTAGGGGCCAGTTGTGATATGACCAGATCCCTCAACCCAAGGTAAGCCATGTGAATCTTTGTCAATTTTTATTCAGTTCTGCATATAAGTAGTTGAAAACTGCAAAATTATAAGACATGTTGTAAGTAAAACAATGGAAAACAGGAAATATCTCAATATAAAATGATAAACAGCATTGAGCCGAGGTACAATTTAGTGTATACCAATACATAAATATTATTCCTGGGAAATTTATCAATGGAGGTGGTTGAATATGCAATCATCTCTAGATCGTCAGCTTCTTCATTTATCAATGAAGCGATCATGTGATCAAGAAAAGTAGGTCAAAACTTAGCTTATTCAGCGGCACTGAAAAATCATAAGCAACATGAAAACATGTTAAAAAGCTATTGCATCATTTGGGAATGATTGTGATATAGTACAAATAAAATCAAGACAACACGAAGTTTTCAATTTACATGATTGTGAGAAAGACTTTGAAAATAAAATACAGAACAAGTATTAAGGTAGCTATCGACCCTAATTTGCTTTAAAATCGCAAATTTCTGTTTTTATGCATTATTTTATGTTCAATTTAACTTCTACATATAAGCGAAATCAAAGATGCTGAAAAAATAATTAAAACGTGCTTTATGAACCGTTAAAGTTGATCGGTATGCTTTCCAACAGCGTCGCGCTCTATCTGTGTCAGTAACCGTTCATAGCTCCGCCCCTTTTGAGGTGCCGATAAGGGATAATCAATAAACAGGTAGAGTCAACCGGTATTGATCAGTTAATTGTTTCGATGTTTAGATATGCACGCTTAGCAATTCAGCAATTATAAATAAACAATTAACAGGTAATTGTAAAAATTTGAATAATTTGTTTGAATAAATAGTCATCCCACTGAAATACTAACTGCCTACTATCAATGCGTAAATCAAATTCATTTTTATTTTTGACAGAATCTATTAAAATGAATGCAAAAAGATAAACGAATATGTTACGAAAAACAACATAAACTAAAATTATTCTCTTTACAAATCCTTCCACACAAGTCGGCATGTGAAGAAATGTGTGACCTAAAAGCATTTGAATATTAGAATTCATAAACGTTTGTGAATTACTTTTTAAAAAAAATGAATATGTATTTGATCTGGAAAAAATGTTGTAATAGAACGTTTCGTTTTCAAATAAGAAGGCGTCTTGGTTAAGCTGCATATGCGAAGACCAGAAGTTTATCATATAACCAAATGTTCACTAAACAAACGGGAATGTGATGCAAAGAAGTTGTAAGCAGGTACATGTATAATGATTCTAAAGTTAGAAAAAAGTGTTATCATTACTTTCTCGTGGTGGTATTATCTCGGTCCCTTATCATAAAAAATACATTTCACTGTCGTAAAGGCATACCTGCTCATCTAATTATTACAATAATATACATGTATAATGTTTATATTTTTTGCCGAATGTTTAACTATCATTCATAAATCGAAAATTGGGAAATATGAAACGAAAAGAAATTTTTCAGAATATTTGGACTACATGGAGACAAATAAATAGGATAATTTTTATCATAATATAACTGGGTTTTTTGTAAATTTTACAAACGAGTTTCAAAGCATTAATAAATCAGGATACATGAATAATCTTCAATCCATGGTACTGTATGAGATTAACTAATTTACAGCCTCGGGCATTATCAGTATGACACGCGATCAGTAAAGCACGCGCGCGAGGTATGGTTGACTAAGTGGGACATCACACATATCGATCATAGTGGACAGCCTATGCTTGATTAGAAAACAAGATGCCGAATCATTCTGGCTCTTAACAACAACAACAAAACACTAAATAAACAGTAAAGCATAGTCTACAACAAAGGAGTGAAATATACTTATATAAATGAACTATTTATACTAACTTATTTATACATTTGGAGCCACTTCTAACCCGACACTTTTATAACTCGGTATAACTGAATTATTTTTATGCGGATTTCGTTCAAGTTTAGAATGTGATTGATTCAAAACATCATTCATATTTCTGCGAAATTAATATTCTAATTGATTAAAGAATACATATAAAACTTAACAAATTGAAAACATCACTGTAAAATCCGATTTCACAAAAAAGGTTTTTTCACAACGGTACAGTTAACTATCATAGTATTCAAATGAATTTGCGTTCTTGACAAAGTCATTTTTAGCAATTTTCATAACCTTTTATTATATTATATCTTATAATTTGTATAAAACAGTTGCACAAAGGGCACTGCATTGTAGTTGTGTTTATTATTTACAGATGTTGCCAAATTTTATTCATCGCCTTTTAAGCTCAGATTACTAAATGAATTACTGGGGATCGGAGTTTTAACTAATTGTATTTTGTAAAAGTTATATGAAATGCTTAAACACCATTAACATGTTTTCAAGTCGTTTACAACAGCTTTGAGTGTATGAATTAACAATTACCCCACCGGCTCTACTGCAGATATAAGTTCTCGTTCAACGTTCTCCGTTTTCCCCGCTGTGTACCTCAAATACTTTAGATAATCACGTGACCGTCTTGTCGAAATACCGTAGAAGCAATAAAACACGAAGAAAAAGTTGTAAATATCGCATTAAAATGATTTTGTGGGCGGATCTTGTATTTTTTCTGATATGACAGGGTAAACTATTGTATGGATTATCATATAATTGTACTTACGTATAATTGGATGCATTTAAACGGGTTTTGTTTCATATAATCCAATCAAATCATGAGTGTCTTTAGAAATCGGCGTTTTTTGACACTTGCTTTGAAGGAAGATGTGTCAACTTTGAACAAGCATAATTTTGTTAATTGGAGGTCGATAAACATGTGGTTTGGACCAGTTTAAAGAGAAATTTATAACGGAGGGATCCGTGTCAGGAATTTTTGATAAATTGGTCAGGGGATTAATTATCTTTAAATACGTAACAAGCGGTCAGAAAAAAATGCTGCATTTTCTTTGATATTAATTTTTGTTTGTTTGAAGAATGATATGGAAAATCCGTGACACGGATCCCTAGACATTATACTTATATACATTTTTTATGAATTTGGTGGTAAAAATCGCAAAAATGGCTTTGCTATCGCTGTTCAAAATTTTACGAAATTTATCAAATATCATACAATATCAAAGGCAAAAAACAAAAAAAAAGTTTTAAAAATCACGAAACAACTTGTTTTAGTCATAGTCTATATAAAAGATACAAAATATATGATGCAGTTATTGTCTAAATGGGTAATTTAACTCCACTGAGCCGACCCAAAAGCGCTACCTTAAAGAAACTGAGACACAATGATCAGAATGTTTGATGAAATTTTTCTTAGTAGTTTTGTTTTGCATGAAGACTGTCTGCCATAAAGCCAGTTAAATATCATTTAACGGTTGTCTAATGATGTGTAAATTAAATATTCATAGAACCACAAAAAACACATTGACATTGAGAATTTAGCTATACATTTACTGTCTCAAATGTTATTTGACTTTTGAAATTTTCGTTTATGAAATTTGAAGAACAGATTTTATACAAATTTTGAAGAAATTACCATAAAGCCAATAAGGGTGTGGCAGCATATATTTTCATGGAGTTTTGGACGGATGGATCTACAAATTTAAGATCCCAATTGATTAATAACCCTTGAAATTTTTTATCAATGGATTTACGTGCATTTATAGTTAGTTTAAATGACTGTT
>JAFMSR010000007.1:15258076-15334222 GCA_022818135.1 Saxidomus purpurata
AATGGCCCATAATTCTGTCAAAAATGATCAAATCACAAAACCCTGACAATATGCGCCAGGGCACTTGGTGACAATAATTCTGTGAAAGTTTGGTTGAAATCCTTTGAGAAGTGTAGGAGTTGCGCACAGAAGAATTACATATGTGAAAAAAAACAAAGGGCCATAATTCTGTCAAAAATGACCAAATCACAAAACCCAGAGAATATGCGCCAGGGCACTTCATGACAATACTTCTGTGAAAGTTTGGTTGAAATCCGTTGAGAAATGTAGGAGGAGTTGCGCACAGAAGAATTACATGTGAAAAAAAACAAAGGGCCATAATTCTGTCAAAAATGACCAAATCACAAAACCCCGACAATATGCGCCAGGGCACTTCATGACAATACTTCTGTGAAAGTTTGGTTGAAATCCGTTGAGAAATGTAGGAGGAGTTGCGCACAGAAGAAATTGTTTACACCCGCCCGCCTGCCCGGCGACATACCCCAATCAAATAACCAGGATTTTTCATTTGGAAAACCTGGTTAATAATATTCAGACAAATGATGATAACAATGAATCAGATCCTCTAAGGAAAATTAACGATGACATGATATGGCTGGAATATTAAAAAGTTAATTCAAAACAAAACATCAAGAATTATACTAGGTGGCACTAAATTGCACAACATTTTACCTACCGGTACAACTATACCAAAAACAAGAGCTGTCAGTAGGACAGCGCGCTCGACTTTTTAGTGCTTGCCTATAAAATAAAAATTTGACAGTTAAGGGCACACGAGACTTTAACTAGGAATTTCTAAGTACAAATCAAGAAACATTTTCACAGAGTTATCTCTCGCTTACAGATAGGTCTCATGATGGTACATAAGTACTCCAACTTTCAAAGTAATATCTCAAATGGTTAAGTCAACAAGTGGACAAGAATGAAAATTTTAACTGAGTTTCTAAGTCAAAAAGGGCCATAATTCAAATAAAATCCTTGACAGAATTACCTTCTCCTGCCCATGTTTTGGGATCATGATGGTTTACAAGTATTCCAACTTTCAAATTAATATCTGAAACAGTTTAGTCAAAAAGTGGACTGGTACGAAAAACTTAACCAAGATTCTAAGTCGATAAAGGGCCTTAATTTTTTAAACAAATCCCCGACAGAGTTACTTTCTCTTGCTTACAGATGGGGGTAATGATGTAAACAAGCATTCAAAGTTTCAAAGCAATATCTCAAAGGGTTAAGGCAATAAGTGGATTTTACCCATATTCAATGTATTTTCTAAGTAAAAAAGGGGCATAATTCTGTCAAAAACCTTGACAGAGTTATGTACTCTTGTCTGTTGATGAAGGTTATGATGGTAAACAAGTATGGTAAGTTCCAAAGCCATACCTTTAATACTTTTGAAATAAAGTGGGGTGGTATGAAAAACTTAACCAAGGTGTGACACCAACGCCGACGCCAGGGTGAGTAGGATAGCTCCCCTTTTCTTCGAAAAGTCTAGCTAATAACAACATATTGTTTCGAAAAGTGTAAATTACAATAACAAAAAAGATATTGCATTGATTTCAAAACTGAAACTTCCGGGCCAACCTTATGACACCCACAAAATGCCAAAATATTGTTATAATATTGTTATAATATTTAGCTGTCAAATCAAGAACAATTTAAATTACTAGAATATGTGTACAATGTTGCAAAGAACTGGAGAACATGCACATCTTAGATAATTGTTTGTAGTACTGGCCATACTTTGTATTTTTCAAATGGTGAAACTGCCGAGACTTAGGGGCAAGTTCATGAGTCAGATACAGATACAATGGATTGCAGGTACTAGACCATATGAAAAGACCCCTTGGTTCTTTACATGCCTGGTGTAATTTAAGGCACCAATACACTCAGACTACCTCTGGGTTTCAAACCAGTTCATCTTGATATTGGTGAAAAATACTGAAAAGCAACTCTGGAGGCTAGGATTCGAACTGAGGCCTTCAGATTGGTAGTCTAAATCATTAACCACTGTAACCAAGAGCAACCCTGAAGTAATGTAACTGTTGCATGAAGCACTTTCAGGTACTGTCATAAAAACACAACATCCAATGTAGGTTTAAGGGTTATCTAAATGACTCATTACAATACATAACCTGAACCAAAAGATACACAAAAACATGAATTCTTTGCAGAGCCTTTAATACCTCACATCAATTCTTTTCTTGTTGTTCTCTGTGTACAGTCTAGGAAATTGTCTGATTTTTTCAATGTATCACTTTTTTTGTAATGCCATATCAGATCACCAGCAGGTAAAGCTCTCTTTTATATCCATTAACCTATACATATTTAAGAAATAATCTATGGCTTGGAGTGCTTTATCGAAATTGAAGCATTCTCCGGAGGTGATGTGCCTGGCGGAATAATTCACCAGGGCGAAGCCCGAGTGAATTATTACGCAGGCACATTACCGACGGGAAATGCTTCAATTTCGATAAAGCACTCCAAGCCATAGATTATTTCGATTCTTAGAAGCCGATTTTTTAAAAACTATCGTTACTACTACGAACCTTTTTTCAGTTCGGGGTAATGTGAAAAACAGTATAAATAGTAGCTGTTGGAATTCACTCCCCTATTCGGGCAACCATTCAAGATATCAAACATAACTATATTATACAAACTTATTTTAGTTTAATCATCTAATACATAAAATACAAAAAAGAAATACCTGACTGACATTATACAGAAGACGTCAGATTCAGAACCTAACAAAGCAGCCAATCGATTTAAATGCGTGCACGTTAATTTGAACTGTACAACGTTTTAACGTGGAGTAATGACGTCAGTGTGATGACGTAAATGTTTCATTCATAGTTTTGTCTCCCGGAATCAAAACATTGTATGACTGTTAATCCTGAATTTCTTGGTCTTTTTTAAGGAAAACAAGGTGAGGGTATTCTAAGGCTTACTTTACGCAATCAAAAATAATATTAAGGTTCTTAAACAAATCTTTTTCATGCGACTGATGTATTTATACTGATATTATTTCCATTTCTATATTTTTTTTGTGCGAGGGAGTAAATTAGAAAAGTCGGAAGGAGCTACTTCCATGTCCGAAACTCCGCCTACTTTTCCGAGTGCTTTAATCATATTAATGCACTCGAATTGACTATAGAAATATACCATAGGCATATTAGAATTCACAATAATGCACCATTTGATTTTCAGTGTTTGATAAGTAGCTAACATCGCAATGTTCCCATAGTAAAACTATTACATTTAGCTATCAGTTATATCTAGCTTAGACTCTATTAAACGGGTTAAAAAAATGTAATACAGGCATAATAAATTTTGTCAAAATGAGGTGTAAAGACATCTTACATCAATAGACATTCCCAAAATTAAATGATCTTATAGTGTTCATAAGAAAAGGAATGACTTTGAATCCCAACCCATCAATTTTGTAAATTTTTGCTTCTTTGTATGGTACAATTTGAAAGAGTATCACCAAAAATAACCTGAATAGTAGCTAACTGAAACACCAACTATTTGCAATTATGTTGATGACCTTATTCATGACTTCATTAAACGTTATGACGTCATACATCACACACTATGCCAGCAACTATTATTTCGACTTTAATTAGACATACTTTGTGATTATATTTTAGATTTTCATTTGACATGGCCAAATTGCTATTTACTTTTAAGATTGTCTTGTACCTTCAGACAAACCAAGAAAATGCAACTATTAAACATTTTCATTTATAAAAATGAAGCAAAACAATATGCTGTAATTTGATGTAGTGCTGAAACCTTTCACTCTACAAACAATAATTATCTATACTGAGTTTGTACATAATAAATAAATAGTATTTCATGATAAAATTTCAATACAATTAAATGAACAAGAGCTTCAGATGACAGCACACTCGACTATTTGAAACATTTCTATCATAAAGGCTTTAAACTATTAAAACTAAATTCATATAAGTCTACCATAATTTCTTATTATCAAATCTGAAACCTGTCAACTCTTTCTTGTCGTTTCAAATGAATCGATGATTACTGAGGTAAGATTACACATAACTAAACAGTCAGTCAAAAGTTATCTAATCTGAGTTTCATCTTCTGCATAGGCCCCACAGAGAGATGATGTAGCTATAACCAAGGCATATCAGTACGTGGCTTTAGCTTGGACATATATCAGTAGAATATCATTAACTGACCAAAGTGAATTTTAATTTGCAGCGCTCTATCTATGGAATAGTCTACAAGTTGTTAGATAAATAGTACAGTCGAGTCTTGATTATTCGAAGTGCCGGGGACCAAGATTTTACTTCGAATAATCCATGGGTTCGAATAATCCAAGTCCCGAAGATGGCCAGCTGATTGTTATGTAAATCGTCAATATATACATGTATATAGCTATCATGGACGCTTAACGTTATAAACATTGCGTATATCATTTAGATGAAAGGAAAAGGAAACAGAAATAAATCATATCAAACGTTTAATTTATTTTTCCTTTTTAAACCCTTTCCACTCGTTGCTGATCTAGGTATCCCCACGGGGCTGCGGCTATTGCCAGATTGCTCAGTACGAATGGAAAGGAAGATATCAGCTGATCTGGGTATCTCCCCGTTACCGGGTCCTTCGGCAGATTGCTCAACCCAAATTACTTTTGCAAACGTAGAGGTCATTTTTCTTCTGACAGTTATGCTTTAAATAGGCATGGTAGTTTGGTAGTCACGAGTTTGTTATTCGAAATTAAAGGTGAACATCTTTAACCGACTTTCAAACAAAAAACAAAAGTTGTTCCTTTGGTATTAAACAAACAAGGTTTAAAGCGAGTATGTAATTTTCACACCTTAGCACATAAAACGCGCCGACCGCGTGTCGTTTTTCACAAGTTGAGCGTGTCACCAATTATTGGTTTAATTGGAATGCATGTCGAATAATGGGTGTGAAATTCCTTACAAACATTGTCAATCGGACTGAAAAAACACTTCGAATAACACCAGGTACTCGTGAAATCCATTTCGAATAACCCGTTTATTTTTATATACATTTATATATAAAACATTTCGGGACCGAATATTGTCTTCGGATTGCACCGGGTATACGAATAATAGGTTGTTGAATAATCGGGGTCGAACTGTATCTCTTACAAATAAAATTGGAAAGATAGCATTTTTCTGACTCCTACTGGTGACCCAGTCTGCTACAACTGGTAGAGAGGAAATGATACAATCTTCCAAACCCGCAAATATCATCATCATCTTTATACTTGCTCAAGAACTGCATCTTGCTTCCAAGGCCTCCCCAGCAAACAATAATCAAAACATTTGGCTGGACTGGCTGGCTACACAAATGCAAATATTTAAGAATTCCTTGATCCCTGGATAAGTTACAGCCCAGACAAACTGAACTCTGATGCACACATGCACAGACACACATACACCGAACTGCCATTTGGACAACTATATTGAGCTCACCGCAAGTGGGCTTGACAAAACAAGACCATGTGCCAACTGTAACATCCTCATGCATTGAAAGATTTTGAGCTGACTTGGCAAAGCTGCATGTATATCACCATGGGACAATTGGGAACAGACAGACAATGAAAGGTGACAATCAGGTGATGTAACAAGATCATGATAATATAGCTAATAATGTGCATAAGAACAGAGTTCTGTGAACAATCTGTCCATTGTATCAAGTCAATTCAAAATCATTCTCTGTATGAGGAAGATACAGTCTAGACAAAGTCACGTGTCTATTTTTACTTTATTCTCTAAGTGTGACCTTTACCCTTAAGCTACGAACCTCTGTCTTGCACACAACACACTGCCCCCATGTGGTGAACAATGTCAATTCAAAATCTTCCAATTCATGAAAAAGTTACAACCTGGATAAGCTCATCTTGGCAGACACAAACACAGTATACTCCAAAACTGACAACAGTTACTATGCTGACTAATTGCCAGCAGACTGGACAAAACTGTTCATTGTTTTAATAGCTTACTTTCTCAAAGGAATGTTGTGCATGTCTTTTTGGAAGGTGTAGCAGGAGCAAATAACAAAGATGTCCCTCATGATTGAAAACTTCAATTCTTTGGTGAATGGTACAGAATGATGAGTATCTGCATCTTCAAGAATTTTTCCATTTGATAAATAAAATAAAACAAAACAAACTTAGTGGGTAGCTTTATTTGCAGTCCATTGAAAACGGAACTTTACATATACATTTCTTTTCATTTGAAGGCAAATAAAGCTGCCCACTAAGTATTAATATTAACTACTCCTATCACTCTTCCTTACTTTCATAGGTTAAAACTGTCTTAGGTTACTGCCTTTGAGAGTCAGTTACCCTAAATGTTTAGTGACACAATAGTAGGGCATTCACCTCAGGATTAGAGGGTCCCATGTTTGATCGCCGCAAATGCGGGTAGTGTCCTTAACCAAGACACAGATATTTCCCTTTTGCCTAACTCTCTTCATTGTTGATTCCATTTTGAGTGAACAGAGAATTATATGTGCTACTCCTATCACTCTATCTGACTTCTTACTTTCGTAGAATAGACTAAACTAAATATTGTACTCAGAAAGCAACTATTCCATACCCATTCAACCATGCATGTTTTATTAAGACATAAAGATTTGATAATCTGTATAAAAAAGTGCAACACCCACAAGGAACCAGACCCACTCACAATAGAGTAAATCATCCAACTATGAGAAATGGTTGCGGACAAATGACACACTTTGGCTTTTGCATCAACTAAATGAAGGCACATCTTTCTGAAGTGCAACAGGTAAATACCATCACAGGAAGAAAGAAAGCCATGTCTTTGAAGACAGACCTTGAAACCTGAGACCTGAAACAGAAGATCCTGTCTGTGTCGGCTCCATCTATCTCTCCACACCAGAAATAGCAGATCTGACCCCACCGACCAAGGGATTCAGGTGCTATTCTAACACAACACTTCTTGCACACATATCGGCACTGGATTACCTCGTGGATTCAATGCAGACGCCATCCCACGAAAGGGTCCCCTTCTAGGATGCAACACAATTCCTTCTGATGACGGGGACAAGAACGGTTTAAGTAACACGGGTTGCATAACATGCCATACCGTTCCTCGCCCCATTAATGTGTATCAAATTGCAAAACTGTATGTAAATCTTTTTTTTCTCTTGACCTTATACTCACACACTTTATTTTATTGTTTCTGTTAGTCTGTTTCAAGCTTGGGTATACCCAGCATGCTTTTAAGTTCAGTCAAAATCAAGTTGAGCCAGTAGCCAATGCATTGCAAGGAAGCAGTCAAGGTAATAAAGGTAAAAGTATTAGAAATTCAAGGTTTTATGAATATATTTGGTTATATATTTATTAACATACCAAACATATTTAACAAAATTAATGCAGAAAAACCATCCAGTGTTAAGAACTTAAGACCTACTTACTGGCTACATTGTACAAATGAAATACATAAAATTCTGAACTGTTCTGCGTACACATACATAAAATGCCTACTTTTAAACATCTTTTTAGAAGGAACAACTACTTTCAAGCATCAATGAAATCCATTCTTTAACAAAACACTTTGTTCAAATGATTGCCCTGATCAGTTTTTAGGTCAGTCCTTATAATGAAACAAACTTACTGCTTAACAGAAATTTATGTCAAAAATAATTAGCCAAAATGGTACTTAAAGAAAATTTATCTTAACCAAGGTTTTGTCTTGACAGAAATTGTTGTCAAAAATGATTGCCCAAATCAGTTCTCTAAATGATCCTACTGGTTAATGTGAAGCTTTTGTTAAAAATGCTTTGCCTAAAATTGTCCTAACAGGAGTATTCAAATGGCATAAGTGCTTTAGTTTCTGAAACAATTAAATAATCTTGCCATTTGACTATTATATATATAATCTCAACCACTTGCTTTCTCTCTTCAAAGCACTAAGATACTGGAAAATGAGCTATACTGGACAGCCTACTGGGTATATCTCAGTTTAAAACCTGTTACCAAGATATTAAATTTGTGCCTAACCTAGGAAGCCTGCTTGGCATAGCCAGCTTGAAAACAGACTTACCATAAAGCACATTCAGATGGAGTATTCAGGGGATGACAAAAAAAATTAGCAAAAGCAAGGATCGAGATTACAGACCTACATATATCTCTACATTTTTAAAAAAATTTACAAAAGATCAAAACATTTGTACACTGACTGACCTAAAAACCATCACATTATTTTTGTGCACACAGTTTATAAGATGCTAACCACTAGCTATCTTTCTCTAAGGCACTTAACTTGTGCCTAACCCAAAAAGCTTGCTAGTTTTAGATTTTCTAATATTTGTACAAAAAAGCACACATGAAATATTAGCATATTCAAATTTTGTTGCTAAATAAAGTTGAAGATGAATAATTTTCAATGATGAGAAACCAAAGGCCAATTAAGGCTCATGTACACAAAATTCATTACTGGTTTCATAGTATGATTTTGTTGAAAATGATTGGAATAAACAGTCCTTAAAATACATTATATTCCTTACAGGATCTTTTTGCAAAAAATAACATGGCTTTATTATGAACTTTCTAAATTACAAGAAGTTTTTGTCAAAAACAATCAGTCAGAACAGTCCCTTACAGTGAATCTTATACCCGATGAGAAATATTTCTCAAAAATAAGTTGCATGAACAATCTTTACAATGAAATTAAGGGGTTGTAAAGGCTTTACCATTTGTGTTGAGCAATTGTCAAAAATGTCTAACAAGCATTCAGCAGGAAAATCGTTTAGTCACAAATTAGTGTAAGACCTAGTTACTGACTACATTGTACAAATGAAATGCATAAAATTCTGAACTGATATTGAAGTAAACGGAACTGTTCTAAGTACACTTACGTAAAATGCCTACTTTTAAACATCTTTTTAGGAGAATAATTCTTTCAAAGCCGTATTATATCTTATTTTTATGAAAACACTTCACTAGTCAATTTTTAGGTCAGTCCTTATAATGAAACAAACTTGCAGCTTAAAAGAAATTCTTGTCAAAAATGATTGGCCAAACTGGTACTTAAAGAAAATTTATCTTAACCAAGGTTATGTCTTGAAAGAATTTTTTGTCATAAATGATTGGTTGAAACAGTCCTCTAAATGATCCTACTGGTTAATGTGATACTTTTATTAAAAATGATTTGCCTAAAATTGTCCTGACAGCAGTATTCAAATGGCATAAGTGCTTTAGTTTCTGAAACAATTAAATTATCTTGCCACTTGTCTATTATATATATAATCTCAACCACTTGCTTTCTCTTTCAAAGCACTAAGGTACTGGAAAATGACTATACTAGACAGCCTACTGGGTATATCTCAGTTTAAAACCTGTTACCAAGATACTTAATTTGTGCCTAACCTAGGAAGCCTGCTTGGCATAGCCAGCTTGAAGACAGACTTACCATAAAGCACAATCAGATGGAGTATTCAGGGAATGACCAAAAAAAAATTAGCAAAAGCAAGGATTGAGATTACAGACCTACAAATATCTCTACATTTTTAAAACAATTTACAAAAGATCAAAACATTTGTACACTGACTGACCTAAAAACCATCACATTATTTTTGTGCACACAGTTTATAAGATGCTAACCACTAGCTATCTTTCTCTAAGGCACTTAAATTGTGACTAACCCAAAAAGCTTGCTAGCTTTAGATTACTAATATTTGTACAAAAGGCACACATGAAATATCAACATATTCAAATTTTGTTGCTTATCAAAATTATAGATGAATAATTTTCAATGATTAGAAACCAAAGGCCAATTAAGGCTCATGTACACAAAAGCCATTACTGGTTACATAGTATGATTTTGTTGAAAATGATTGGAATAAACTGTCCTTAAATGAATTATATTCCTTACAGGATCTTTTTGTAAAAATGACTTGGCCTTATTATGAACTATCTAAGCTACAAGAAGTCTTTGTCATAAACAATGAGTCAGAACAGTCCCTTTAAATGAACCTTATACCATATGAGAAGTTTTTGTCAAAAATAAGTTGCATGAACAATCCTTACAATCAAATATAGGGGATGTTAACGCTTTACCATTTGTGTTGAGCATGTCAAAACTTTCTAACAAACATTAAGCAGGAAACCCATTTAGTCATAAATAGTTACTGACTACATTGTACAAATGAAATGCATAATGTTCTAAACTGATATTGAAGTAAACGGAACTATTTTAAGTACATTTACATAAAATGCCTACTTTTAAACATCTTTTAAGACAGAATAACTCCTTCCAAGCATATATTATATCCTTTTTTATGAAAACACTTTGTTAGTCAGTTTTCAGGTCAGTCCTTATAATGAAACAAACTTACATCTTAACAGAAATTTATGTCAAAAACAATTAGCCAAAATGGTACTTAAAGAAAATTTATCTTAACCAAGGTATTGTCTTGACAGAAATTGTTGTCAAAAATGATTGCCCAAAGCAGTCCTCTAAATGATCCTACTGGTTAATATAAAGCTTTTGTTAAAAATGATTTGCCTAAAATTGTCCTAACAGTAGTATTCAAATGGCATAAATGCTTTAGTTTCTGAAACAATTAAATTATCTTGCCATTTGACTATTTTATATACAATCTCAACCACTTGCTTTCTCTCTTCAAAGCACTAAGATACTGGAACATGACTATACTGGACAGCCTACTGGGTATATCTCAGTTTAAAACCTGTTACCAAGATATTAAATTTGTGCCTAACCTAGGAAGCCTGCTTGGCATAGCCAGCTTGAAAACAGACTTACCATAAAGCACATTCAGATGGAGTATTCAGGGGATGACCTAAAAAAAATTAGCGAAAGCAAGGACTGAGATTACAGACCTACAAATATCTCTACATTTTTAAAACAATTTACAAAAGATCAAAACATTTGTACACTGACTGACCTAAAAACCATCACATTATTTTTGTGCACACAGTTTATAAGATGCTAACCACTAGCTATCTTTCTCTAAGGCACTTAACTTGTGCCTAACCCAAAAAGCTTGCTAGTTTAGATTTTCTAATATTTGTACAAAAAGGCACACATGAAATATCAACATATTCAAATTTTGTTGCTAATCAAAGTTGAAGATGAATAATTTTCAAGGATGAGAAACCAAAGGCCAATTAAGGCTCATGTACACAAAAGCCATTACTGGTTACATAGTATGATTTTGTTGAAAATGATTGGAATAAACTGTCCTTAAATGAACTATATTCCTTACAGGGTCTTTTTGTAAAAATGACTTTGCCTTATTGTGAACTTTCTAAACTACAAGAAGTCTTTGTCATAAACAATGAGTCAGAACAGTCCCTTAAAATGAACCTTTTACCATATGAGAAGTTTTTGTCAAAAATAAGTTGCATGAATAATCCTTACAATGAAATATAGGGGATGTAAACACTTTACCATTTGTGTTGAGCATGTCAAAACTTTCTAACAAACATTAAGCAGGAAACCCATTAGTCACAAATAGTTACTGACTACATTGTACAAATGAAATGCATTATGTTCTAAACTGATATTGAAGTAAACGGAACTATTTTAAGTACATTTACATAAAATGCCTACTTTCAAACATCTTTTAAGACAGAATAACTCCTTTCAAGCATATATTATATCCTTTTTTATGAAAACACTTTGTTAATCAGTTTTTAGGTCAGTCCTTATAATGAAACAAACTTACTGTTCAACAGAAATTTAAGTCAAAAATAATTAGCCAAAATGGTACTTAAAGAAAATTTATCTTAACCAAGGTATTGTCTTGACAGAAATTGTTGTCAAAAATGATTGCCCAAAGCAGTCCTCTAAATGATCCTACTAGTTAATGTGAAGCTTTTGTTAAAAATGATTTGCCTAAAATTGTCCTAACAGCAGTATTCAAATGGCATAAATGCTTTAGTTTATGAAACAATTAAATTATCTTGCCATTTGACTATTATATATATAATCTCAACCACTTGCTTTCTCTCTTCAAAGCACTAAGATACTGGAAAATGACTATACTGGACAGCCTACTGGGTATATCTCAGTTTAAAACCTGTTACCAAGATATTAAATTTGTGCCTAACCTAGGAAGCCTGCTTGGCATAGCCAGCTTGAAAACAGACTTACCATAAAGCACATTCAGATGGAGTATTCAGGGGATGACAAAAAAAAATTAGCGAAAGCAAGGATTGAGATTACAGACCTACAAATATCTCTACATTTTTAAAACAATTTACAAAAGATCAAAACATTTGTACACTGACTGACCTAAAAACCATCACATTATTTTTGTGCACACAGTTTATAAGATGTTAACCACTAGCTATCTTTCTCTAAGGCACTTAACTTGTGCCTAACCCAAAAAGCTTGCTAGTTTAGATTTTCTAATATTTGTACAAAAAGGCACACATGAAATATCAACATATTCAAATTTTGTTGCTAATCAAAATTGAAGATGAATAATTTTCACTGATGAGAAACCAAAGGCCAATTAAGGCTCATGTACACAAAAGCCATTACTGGTTACATAGTATGATTTTGTTGAAAATGATTGGAATAAACTGTCCTTAAATGAACTATATTCCTTAAAGGATCTTTTTGTAAAAATGACTTTGCCTTATTGTGAACTTTCTAAACTACAAGAAGTCTTTGTCATAAACAATGAGTCAGAACAGTCCCTTAAAATGAACCTTATACCATATGAGAAGTTTTTGTCAAAAATAAGTTGCATGAATAATCCTTACAATGAAATATAGGGGATGTAAACGCTTTACCATTTGTGTTGAGCATGTCAAAACTTTCTAACAAACATTAAGCAGGAAACCCGCTTAGTCACAAATAGTTACTGACTACATTGTACAAATGAAATGCATAATTTCTAAACTGATATTGAAGTAAACGGAACTATTTTAAGTACATTTACATAAAATGCCTACTTTTAAACATCTTTTAAGACAGAATAACTCCTTCCAAGCATATATTATATCCTTTTTTATGAAAACACTTTGTTAATCAGTTTTTAGGTCAGTCCTTATAATGAAACAAACTTACAGTTCAACAGAAATTTAAGTCAAAAACAATTAGCCAAAATGGTACTTAAAGAAAATTTATCTTAACCAAGGTATTGTCTTGACAGAAGAAATGCAGAAAGGGGCCCCCCAAAAGACCCCACTGGTTAATGTGAAGGTTGTTGTTAAAAATGATTTGCCTAAAATTGTCCTAACAGTAGTATTCAAATGGTATAAATGCTTTAGTTTATGAAACAATTTAATTATCTTGCCATTTGACTATTATATATACAATCTCAACCACTTGCTTTCTCTCTTCAAAGCACTAAGATACTGGAAAATTACTATACTGGACAGCCTACTGGGTACATCTCAGTTTAAAACCTGTTACCAAGACATTAAATTTGTGCCTAACCTAGGAAGCCTGCTTGGCATAGCCAGCTTGAAAACAGACTTACCATAAAGCACATTCAGATGGAGTATTCAGGGGATGACCAAAAAAAAATTAGCGAAAGCAAAGATTGAGATTACAGACCTACAAATATCTCTACATTTTTAAAACAATTTACAAAAGATCAAAACATTTGTACACTGACTGACCTAAAAACCATCACATTATTTTTGTGCACACAGTTTATAAGATGCTAACCACTAGCTATCTTTCTCTAAGGCACTTAACTTGTGCCTAACCCAAAAAGCTTGCTAGTTTAGATTTTCTAATATTTGTACAAAAAGGCACACATGAAATATCAACATATTCAAATTTTGTTGCTAATCAAAGTTGAAGATGAATAATTTTCAATGATGAGAAACCAAAGGCCAATTAAGGCTCATGTACACAAAAGCCATTACTGGTTACATAGTATGATTTTGTTGAAAATGATTGGAATAAACTGTCCTTAAATGAACTATATTCCTTACAGGGTCTTTTTGTAAAAATGACTTTGCCTTATTGTGAACTTTCTAAACTACAAGAAGTCTTTGTCATAAACAATGAGTCAGAACAGTCCCTTAAAATGAACCTTATACCATATGAGAAGTTTTTGTCAAAAATAAGTTGCATGAATAATCCTTACAATGAAATATAGGGGATGTAAACGCTTTTCCATTTGTGTTGAGCATGTCAAAACTTTCTAACAAACATTAAGCAGGAAACCCGCTTAGTCACAAATAGTTACTGACTACATTGTACAAATGAAATGCATAATTTCTAAACTGATATTGAAGTAAACGGAACTATTTTAAGTACATTGACATAAAATGCCTACTTTTAAACATCTTTTAAGACAGAATAACTCCTTTCAAGCATATATTATATCCTTTTTTATGAAAACACTTTGTTAATCAGTTTTCAGGTCAGTCCTTATAATGAAACAAACTTACTGCTTAACAGAAATTTATGTCAAAAATAATTAGCCAAATGGTACTTAAAGAAAATTTATCTTAACCAAGGTTTTGTCTTGACAGAAATTGTTGTCAAAAATGATTGCCCAAAGCAGTCCTCTAAATGATCCTACTGGTTAATGTGAAGGTTTTGTTAAAAATGATTTGCCTAAAATTGTCCTGACAGCAGTATTCAAATGGCATAAATGCTTTAGTTTATGAAACAATTAAATTATCTTGCCATTTGACTATTATATATATAATCTCAACCACTTGCTTTCGTTCTTCAATGCACTAAGAAAGTGGAAAATGACTATACTGGACAGCCTACTTGGTACATCTCAGTTTAAAACCTGTTACCAAGATATTAAATTTGTGCCTAACCTAGGAAGCCTGCTTGGCATAGCCAGCTTGAAGACAGACTTACCATAAAGCACATTCAGATGGAGTATTCAGGAGATTGAGACTACAGACCTACAAATATCTCTACATTTAAAATTTTTTTTACAAAAGATCAAAACATTTGTACACTGACTGACCTAAAAACCATCACATTATTTTTGTGCACACAGTTTATAAGATGCTAACCACTAGCTATCTTTCTCTAAGGCACTTAACTTGTGCCTAACCCAAAAAGCTTGCTAGTTTCAGTTTTCTTATCATTTGTTGCTAATCAAAGTTGTAGATGAATAATAATGATGAGAAACGAAAGGCCAATTTAAGGCTCATGTACACAAAATCCATTACTGGTTACATAGTATGCTTTTGTTGAAAATGATGTGCATAAACCTGTACTTTAAATAAATTTTCTTCCATACAGGATCTTTTTGTAAAAATGACTTGATCTTAATATGAATCTAATAACCAACAAGAAGTTTTTATAAAAAAAAATTGGTAGAACAGTCCCTAAAAAGTGAACCTGATGAAAATTTATTGTCAAAATGAGTTGCCTAAACAATCCTTAAAATAACCTTACTACCCTTTGAGAAATGAGAGGTTTAATGAGTTCTTAAATTAACCTACTGTCTTATGGTCAAAAATGATGTCTGAGCATCAATTCTAAGAAACTCAATAATATAAAGACTGCTATGGCACCATAAAACCTTGAGTTTATAACACTTTTACCTCTATTACCTCAACCACTTCCTTACAAGGCTTTGGCCACTAACTGCTTGACTTTGAACTTGAAAACCTGCTGTGTATACCCCAGCTTGAAACAGACTAACAGAAACAATAAAACAAAGTGTACAAGGATAACTAAGGTCAAGGGACAAAAGGGATTTACATAATTATTGTTTTGCATTATGATACCTAGTTACTAAAGTGCTGAATCAAGCCAGCAAGTACAGGTAACAGTTCTTGCCAGACCAACCTATGAGAACTAGACTTAGGGCCCCAACAAAGAATGGCCTGAAAGGTTTTGTCAATGAACCCAAAAAGCTGACAAAAGCAAACACTGCCTTCCTGGGACCACCATGAATGCAGACAGAGAGAGACTTAAATGTGTAGTTGCAGTTTTTTCAACAAAAATAAAAACAAGTGGACAGAGAAATACATGAAATACCAGTTTAGAACCCTTTATCACATTTTGAGCCCTAGGTATAACCTTTACCATCAAAGTGATCTTTAACACAACTTGATCTACTGATTAAACTGTTTCAGGTGTGCATTTTCTATGTGAAAATTGTAGTGCCTTTTTTTAGTAATATTACATTTTAGTTTTAATTTATTGCTTATATCTTAAAACCTTAATTTAAATCTAATTAATTGATTGATTAATCAATCGATTAATTAATTTCTTTATTTTTATTATTCATTAATATTAGTTTTTATCTATTATCTTAAAACCTTAATTTAAATCTTATTAATTGATTGATTAATTAATTAATTAAATTTCTTTATTTTTATTGTTTTTCATTCATTCATTTTATTTTTAACTATTTAATCTATTAATATTGATTTTATTAATTTCATTTATTTATTTATTTATACAGTAATACAATTGTCACATAAAAGACACACAACTGCAAACAATTAATGTATGCACACTAAAATATAGCTATAAATGTTTTACAAACACCTTCACAGACTTTAAAATCATAATCAAAAGAGATATGTACATGTGAATAAAAGCACATGTGAATGAAAACCACTTATAAACTAAGACCAGTTTTCAGGTCTTCCATAAATGATCTATGTTACCAGGGTTGACTGCCTATATCAATATGAACAAACATCATACTCTACGTTATTCAATGTTACTTAATCTGTTTTTGTTTTCTTTGTCAAATTAACTACAACTACACATTACCTGTAACATTCTACAAAGTACATGTCCTCTGTGGCTGTGTTGATGACAAGATGATCAAGGCTTTGATCAATGGAAAGACCTGATTTTCAGGCAGATAAACCTAGCTTACTGCAACTCTGTACTTTGCCTTCTCACAAGTAGTAAGTAATTACCAGAATGCCCCTTTAATTTCACCTAAAAATAGAAATAAGAGTACATAAAAGCTTCCATAGGTGCTCCCTAAACGTTAAACCATGTGTTTTGAAAGGAACAGCACAATTCTGAAAAACATACAGGGGGGGGGGGGGGGGGTGTAATAAACTAGAGCTATCACTGGAAGTGATCAATACCCTGAGTTGCCTATGCGCTGATCACAAAACAGAAGAAGTATCAATGCAAAAGAACATGGAGTGACAAGTATGTTTTACTAAATATATTCAAAACAGCTTGAATCTGCCATGAATAAATGATTAACATATCTTTAAAAGTGCAATGAATAAATAATTAAAATAATTCTTTTAGCTATGATATCAGTGCACAAAAGCTATCCTGTGTTGCATTTATGAAAATATTGGGTAGATACTTTAAGGGCCTCATTTTTGTTTAAGGGGGGTCACTGGTGAAAATCAAACTAACAAGCTTTTCATGAAATCTATTTTTTAATAATGTACAACATTTTCTAAGATATTTCGAATAAAAAAAATGATAGGTCAATGATTGAACTTTTTCACAATATCCATTTTTATAACCACACTCTACACAGGAAATATAAATCAGAAAATTGCCAGAAAATTGGGTAGGACATCAGAAATTTGCCAGTATTTTCCTCAACCTGCAAAATATGGTCAAACAAAATCACTAAACTGCAGCACAAGTTCAAGCAAATGTAAGAAAACCTTAAAACTGTACATTGTGAAACATTAAAAAAAATATTTCATCTTAATACAGCTTAGCACCAATGATAAAACATCATAAAAATAAGAATTTTATGGCAATTTTAGATACAAAATACATATAGAAGAAATAACAAGGATTTTGTAACAAACTTACATGCCATAGAACATCATATGGTAATCAAAAATATGCCATAAAAAGTGGGTGTCAATGTTCATCTAGAAAAGTTAACACCTATGATTTCTCAACACCCCACATTTAATTGATGAAAACTCATATTTTCTGTACTTTGCTTATAGTTATAATCTCTGACTACATACAACACTTTTAACATGTATTTCAGATACAAAGGTGCTCATTTCCTGAAAAAAAGTTTGCAAAGAATCATGATATGTCAATATTGTAAAAAAAACAAGTGGAATACATGTTGAATTACCCCACCCACTGCCTATACAATGCAAACAAAAATAATTATGTTATGTGTTTGTTTTGTCTTTAAAATACCTTTGACAATATATGTAAGCAAAATAGATAGCGACTGTTAAAATTTCTTCTATATAACATTACTATGTTGCCATGGCAACCATTCCAGAACGGCATAAAAGTACATGTATGTGTCATATTATTGACTTATAATGTGCACAAAAATTTAAACTGGAAAAATTCAATTGGACAAATTTCATAATGTACACACAATTATTTTCAGTCATTAGTGTTCTGGAATGATGTTCAGGTAAACTGCCACCTAATAAAATGACCAAAATCAGTTGAAATGGGCGTAAAATTCACATGGTAAATTGATCTTTATTGCATAAAATGAAAATGTGTCCTAGTATCAAACTCATTTAAAAATAAAGTGATCAGACAACATCTATGACAGTTTAATATTTTTAAACAATAAATTTGTTTAATTTTATTGTTCTGACAAATACTTACAAATTGAGTCTACAACTTTCATGCTTTTAGTAACTCTAACTTTTCCATTTACAACTTCACCAAGTAAATCAACAATGCCCTGTTTTCCATTTCGTTTATGGACTACTATCAAATTTTGGAAATGAAGGCCACTGCCTGCACATTTTCTTGCCAAATTTTGACTTAAAACCTTTCTATCTATACAATCTATGAAACTTGGTAAAAACTGACTAGTTCTGCGGCTGTGATAAAATGACTGAATAGCATAGTCAAAAGAAAACAAACAGTTTTTAAGAATATTATCTGATACATCTACAGAACTCACAAGTTTCATTAAAGATTCCACATCTTGTAAAGCATTGTGTGCATTGTATGATTCACCAAGTATATCATGTACAAGATTAACCTGGGAAAATGATTTTAAGTGTGGATGTGACTGTTGGAACAGTTTTCTAGTATCAATGAAACTTGCAATGATCTGAGAGAATTCACTAACTAGGTGGCAGTTTTCCAGTGCATTTACAAGAACTAAACTATCAAATGACTTTATGTTATGACCAACTAAGGTCAACTTATCATTGCTAACAGCTTTCAAATATAATTTAAAAGAATTTAATGCATCTAGGATGTTAAGTGATTGCACAGGTGAACCATGATAGAATAATTTATTTCCATTTTTTGTAAGTCCTGTTATTTTTGATGCTTGTTTAGATATTCCTTTATTTGGCAAAACATAGCAGGAGAAGGGCTCTTTTGAATAATTACTTCCAGCTGCTATCTGGGTGATGTGTGAATTTCTACCTATAAAATAAAAAATAAAAAATGTTTTCCTTTTCAACAAATATTTGAGACATGTTGAGGAATACATTGAGGTATATAAGCCCTCAGCTTTCTGTTTCTTTGTACACAGTAACATACTGCATATTTTATTAAATAAGGGGCCATAATTCAGGAGGTACTGATACGATTTAGCCATTTAACAAACTCCTTTGAGGTCTTGCGGTCTGATACATTGTGTTAAGTTTAATAAACAAAATAATTCTGGATGAATGGACTAATGACAGACCTTTGTGTCCAGGTGAGTTCAAATCTTCAAGCACAGATAAATCTCAATCCAAGCAAATCAACTTAAACCTATTTATTACAGTGTTACAAAATTATTTATGGTTTCTGTCAGGAGTATTTTGCAACTGACACTCTGTCTGCATTTGATATCTAAACTTGAAAATATTTGAGGCAGTTTCCTTCAACATACCTAAATCTGTGGTTTCAAGGTCAAAGAACACCCAAGGAGTACCAGTGTTGCATTCACTTGAATCTACCGGTGGAAAACAAGGTGGAGGAATTGTTTCTATGTCTGCATCCTGCAGATTACAAGACTCTCCCTGATATGTTGTGCCCTCTCGCACTTCATTAGAAGAAGACTTCTGGGATCTGTTAATATTATGAAGATTCAAATAAAATTTTCACTTATCAGTACTCTTAAACCTAGAGAAACAGAGAATGCTAAACCTTGTTACTACATTGATAAACAGAAATCAGTAATTACAATTACAACTTAACATATAAAATTAGTTTTTTTTTTCTGACATGCCTTAAATAGTTTGGTAAAATCAACGAGACTTTTTTAATATTTAAACAAATAATTTGCCGCATCTTATACAAGGGTCAATTAAAAAAAAATCAGTAAGGGATGCGTTTTATAAGTGAGCCTGTCTTATAAGCAAATATATACCATATTTTCATTTTAATTCCATTTATCAAGTTCAACATTGTAACAGTTATTTACTGACAGATGGATAACCCAACCTATCATTGCTATTCCTGGGCTAGCGATATCCAATGCATTGGATCCAATCGTCAAAGTGTGAAATAGCTCTTCACAGGGATAAAAGCCACAGCCTCTGATTTGACAGAACTTTTCTAGTAGGACAACTATATAGAACATCACACTAGCAAAACATATATTTACTTCACCTTTCAGATTTTAATTGCATCCTTCGCTTTTTAGCTCTATATGTGCTCTTTATTGCTTTTTTCCTTGCAGCCTTCAAATCCCTTAATATTGCTCTTCTTTTAGTGAAAGTGCCTGGAGAAAGACCTATCTTTTCATTTGCCTGAAATAGATTATAAATAACATACTTGTAGCAAGTTAGATGTTTTAAAATCTCAGAAATATCTTCATGCCATGAAACAATTTAGATTAAATTTTGATGATATGTTAATACCAAAGATTTTATTATGAAAAGACTTAAAACTTTGTTGTATAAAGGTTGTTAGGCCTGATTAATAAACAATGCATGTATGAAAAAATATCATTGTTATTAAATAAATGACAGAAATTTACATGTATGAACAGAGTTCTCCATTTAACTAATTAATAAGACAATTTCAAATTTAGAACTTAATATCTGCACTGAATGCTTCTTTCACATGATGCACTTTTAAAATAATGCATTCATTTTCTTAGCTATAGGTACTAGAGGACAAGAATGTTATTACGTCTGGCATCACAATACTTTCAAATTCTATTAATGATAATGAAACAATTGAGAACGGTGTTGTTAAAGTCTGGAAACTGTGTAAACTGTGTATATGAAAACATAATTTTCAAACATAACTCAGTAACTTAACCCAAGAACAATATCAGAAACTTTACTCTATACATTTCATTTCAGATGTACTAGGAATGTTCTAGAATATTTCAGAAAAGTTACATAACTTTCAAATACTTTTCAGTTTTTGTGATAAAGGTTTTGCTGTATGTATGATGATAAATATGGTTTTCATTACTTAATAATTGCAACAAGCCAACTTTAATATTCTTGTATATCGGATCGGCATTTCCGGTGATTTTACCCATGCTGGAAAAGCAGGGGTGGCACCCCTCCTATGCCAGACAACTCTCGTGAATAACTTATGACTTAACGTTATAAACATTATGACATCACTTTCCAAAAACACAATGTCGGCAACTCGTTTGTTTTTCATGACATTTCATCATTTTGATAAGTTTGCATTTTGAAATCTACTTTAAAGTGCAAGACGGTATGCAAGAAAAAGTTTCCATCTTGAGACACTTGGTTAAGGTGATAATATCTGTCACCTCTGGTAACTGTTTTGCCGGAACTTGTCAGAGCCTTGTTCCCGCCAAAACAGTTACCCTCGGTGACGGATATTTCGATCTGTTCCTCGAGCTCATGACAGAAACTATTAATCTAAGAATGCATCAGATGTTCTTGTGACTATGGGTAAAATCTTGTAAGTGGAAATTATTTACTAACATGCAAAATATGTAACTTTTTCAAATTCTTTCCAAACACTTCTTGTATCATAAAACTGTTTTTGGAATAGCCCATTTCACAGAAATTTGGTTGCCATTTAAAAGTGTATGTAAATGGTAGCTACCCGTTGGCCTGTCACTCACTTGTCACTGTCAAATGTGATAGAGTCACTGATTCCCATTGACTTCCCGTAAAATTCTGAATGAAATGGGCTATCTCTAAAAGCCTGCTAAAATAACTGAATATGAAACATTTTACAATATTCTTACATTTAATAGATATGTATTACCACTGTTCTTTTGGGCCACTGCAGCTGCAACTCTGTAATTTAAATTACCTGAGCCAGACAAATGCAGTGACTTTGGGGCCTTTGAGGCTACCATCATATTAAAAGACTCATTGGCTTGGGTACTTCCAAGACTACACAGCTTGGCTGTATGTTTTCTGTATGAACCAATAATTCTTTGAAGATCTTCTTGCAGTGATTTACTACTTAAAGGTCTACCAAATGGAAGATTTTTGTGTCTACTGGTCTTATTTTGAAGAAAACTACACCAATTTTCATCACAATCAGAATGGTCACCAAACGGATGTTTGCAGATTGAAGACAGTGCTTTGTCTAAAGCTCCAGGATTTCCTTTGTTTTGCGATACAGCATAATTAAAACATTTTTTAGGTAGATAATTACTTTTGCCGAAAGAGATTTATGTAATTTTTGGATTCCAAACAGACTGTTTGCAAAGTTTTTTCTTACATGATTTTTATCTGACATTTTGTTTATGTTTGTATCAACTTCAGCTTTTAGTCTTGAAATGGTTGTAGTATCATCATCTCCTACTACTGTTGATATTTCTATGCCAGTGTCTTTGCAGGATTTAACCATTGAAATAATCATGTCTGGCTCCATGCTTTTAGCACTGCCATCATAGTTTCTGTAGCAATCATGTGCTTCTGCTGACTTACCGAGTTTCAAAGCGCTTTCACAAACTCTGCATGTCTTTGACCTGACTTGATAGTTTATTATTTTGCCTGTTTGCATTCCAATCATGGAGCAGTGTCCTAAAATGTATTTCAATAAAACTATGGATCATCATAATTAACCAATGATAGCATTTTACAGTGAAACATAGCATAAAAGCAGCAAATAAGCAAATTCAAAGGGCAAATAACTCTGTTATCAATCATCAGATTAAACTGGCTAAGAAAACATATAGCGATATTTTGTCCAACAATAGGGACAAAAATCTTAGGTATATTTGAATTACAAATGTATATGAAAACTTTTTTAAAATAAAAAAAAATTAGAGTAAAGATGTCCATAAGAAAAAATTAACTCTTACAATAGACAACAAAAGTGACATATAAAATCAGTATACATTTCATATTACACTTAAGCAAATAATTATTGAAACCAAAAAGCCATTATGGTGTATTGTAACTGTCATAAGACCTGCCACTGCCCCTTTTCTGCCACCCAGCATCAACACAAGCAGTAATACCAGCAACACCATTGTTTCTGTAATGTTTTGAAAGGAAATAATTGTACAAATGTGAGTGCTACAGTGCTCACACACTTAAAATTGGCTATATCAGGGACCATAGCTCTAACACATACTGTGCACCTTTGCTAGTTTTCGGGTAGCTATGATCTTACAGAGTTTGATAAAAAATAACTAAAAATAAAGTTTTTCTTGCATACAAGATCGGGGCTATTTGTAGTTTTCACCAGTGCTAGAAAATCTTGTATTACATCCCCCATGTAATATGAATCTCGTGAATAACATGTGATGTAACCTTATAAACATTGGTACATTACTTACCCAAACAAAACACCTGCATATTGTTTGATTTTATGTCATAATGTATTATTTGGGTAAGTTTGCATTTAGAAAATCTTTAAGTTTTAAAGTGCAAGATGGTATGCAACAACTAGTTTCTATCTTAAGACATTTGGAAATATCCTACACCTCAGTAGACTGTTCAGTAATTTATAATTTGTTGAAAAGCACTGTTCAGTAATTTATAATTTGTTGAAAAGCAATAATACACACCCTTCATTAAGACGCACTTCCTCTTGTAGCCAGTCATCTGCAGTAGATTGTGCTATGTTCTCTAGAATTTTCCTGGCTTCCTTCTGTCTTGTCACTATCAGGCTGCTGCTTACTGTAGGAATATTCATTGCTGCAAAAAAGTTGTTCACCTGCTCACTACCTATCCCAGCATGCAACAACGCTGTAAAATACATCAAGATAGGTTAAACAAAACATATTTTAAAACAAACCATGTTGAAAACAAGAGGTGTCCATAAGACTGTCAGTGCTTGGGCTTATCTAATAATAATCCAAGTAGACAATGTTTATTCAAAGGGTAATTAGTTGCAGTATTACTCTATGTATGTGTATACATGAAGTTCACATGATTCATAGCTGCTGCAGCCAAATTGTAAACATTCTGCATGTATGGTGCTCTGATGAATGATAAAATAACTAAATTGTGATATATCTTATTATAGAAGCATCTTTATTTGCTGTGGTGATTGCAATTTTCATGCAAACCTTTTCTTGTATTATCTAATTCTAAAGAAGAAAAATATTTGTCACAAATCCTCGGATGATACTGTATTATTTTACTTATTAACCTACCAGTTCCTAACTTTGTGTTTGCATCCCAAATGCGCTGGTGTCTCTTTCCAGTAGGCACATTATTGATTGATCCACACTGAGTATTACTGCATGGCACTAAATAGAAAACAACAATGAAATTATACAAGTGCTTCATTATTGAGTGAAATCTTGTTATCATATACTTTTTAATGTAATATAACACCCTACCCTGCAATTTTCAAAAATAGCCAGTATCTTTGTGAACACACAAGTGGTTGAAGTAAGTTATGTCACTGTCACATTATCATAAATTAACAGTATATTTTGTCAACCTGAGGAAAGTACTGCCACTGAAGTATTCTTCTAAATGTGACAATATAAAAGCTATGTGATACTCACTTTTAATACAGAAATGAAAAACATTAAAAGTGAGTAAATCCAGTAGGGATATGCCAAACAAAAAATGCACATCTTTCAACAACTTTTCAACAAAAGTTTTCCAACAACTTCTCTGGTAGTAACTTTAAGTTATCATTTTTTTGGCATGATAACATTGAGGCTGTCATGATGACGTCATGACATTGTTTCTGCACCTATTTATTTCAGGCTAAAACTGTCATATGACTGTATATATAGTAATTTCTATCAACTTTTTGGCACTAAAATTTCATGAAGGATTTTGTGTGTAGAACACATATTGTTCTATGAACTAATTCATCTTTAAAAAACTAACAAATGAAAACCAAAGCAATGTAATAAGCTAAATAACTTTTAACCTTTAATGATGGCTGAAAGTCCATATGTGATAATCCCATTAGCATGTGATAGTTGAAGTGGGACCCCACACTTCTTGCATGATGAAAGGGCATCTGCCAGAACCCCCAGGTCAACTACTCTTCTTCCTTCCCTCCATGATTCTTCTGACCCATCACCCACTTCTACTTCTTGGGACACATCAATAAAAACACTTCGTGATTGACGACCTATAGAAATGGAAATTTCAAATAGCATTTATCATATTTATCACTCTTATATTATGTCAAAAGTTACAACCAATTTGCATATCATGCATACTGCATATCATCTAATTTGATTTGAAGTGAATTTTATAAAAGTCTGTCCATGAGAGCAAATATATTAGCTTTTTCTTTGTAGATGAGACCCCACTTATCAACTATTTGTTGGTAATTGTGCTTATTAGGTGCACCATCCTCTAAAGAGACTATAATATCGGTATGACCCCAACACCACTTATCACCTGTGGACATACTTTTTTATGTACAAAAAGTTAAAACAAATTGACACAGGTTTATTTATGTATTTTTTAACCAAATAATTTCACTTAGTTCATTACCTCATATGATATTACACTAGATTAAATACATATCGTCACCTTGGAGCAAAAAGTCATGTAACTGACCTTTTTTGCGAAAATCACTTTTTGGCATTTTTAGGTTACAAATATCAATTTTCATCAGTCATTAAAGTTTGGAAGCTGTATTCTAATGAAAAATACCTTTTTTGCCAAAAAAATGAAAACACGTAACTGAACTTTAAAATTTGTTGGCGCAAAAAGTATTGTAAGTGCATTTACTTGAGTTTTTGCATTGAAGAGCTTTGACTTTGCAATAAATTATTTGGTGCAAAAAGTATTGTAACTGCACTTACCATACTTTTTACATCAACAATAATCAATATTTATTTATAATATTTTAAAACCAAAACCTGTTATTCTTTGTTTTTTTGTGGACCCTTCATTCTTTTATCATTATTTTTTAAAAATAATTCTTTTGCTACTGATGACATCATAACGATAAGATAATTATTGTTTACAAGGCATACAATGATGTTGATTATAGAATCAACTAAGCTCTGCTTAACCGTTTCTGTGCCATGGGCCCTTTTTGGCCTATTGTTGTATACTATATTGAGTGCCAAGTGTCTATTTTAGGCCTATTCTAATATAATCTAGAAATGAAGTTAAATAGCAATTTAGAGACAATAGTTTGACAATGTGTTATCTAAGCGCAACTGTCTAAATTTTACAGTTTTCCATGCAGTTGCAACTTAT
Organism: Saxidomus purpurata; assembly: GCA_022818135.1. NCBI lineage: Eukaryota > Metazoa > Mollusca > Bivalvia > Venerida > Veneridae > Saxidomus > Saxidomus purpurata. The sequence continues at coordinate 15,284,547 of JAFMSR010000007.1, forward strand.
AATGTATGAAAGCTGTACTAATAGATATGGCCATCATAGATACATGTATATGTATATGCAAAGAGCTAAAAAAGGAATAGTATTATTATGTTAGTGTTGTTTCTGACCTTTTGTTTAATTGGATGAAATTATCAAAATTATGAAAGCATTTTATGATTGATCAATTCCTATTTCATTTCATTTTAACTGAGAAACGGAAAATGGTGCATTACAGATTAAACAAATTTACAAACCACTGAATGTCTTCAATAATGTCCACTATTGGTCAATTATCTGCTCATTAAAATCATAGGACATGATGTGCGTCCGTTCCGTCCATGTTAGGCTAAATTGCAAAGGTTAAGGGTTAATTGCAAGAAAATGTTTGGTAATTTCAGGATTTTTGACGTTGGCTGAAATAACTACAAACAAAAAAACAACATGGGCTGTTCTTTAGGAGATCATCTGACTGCCATACGTTAAATCCATATATAAATGAATTCAGAGACATATTACCAGCTAAATATTGTTGGTTTCTATTAGTATATGTCATATATAGAAATGAAACAACTTATATTTTTTATAAAACATACAGTATTAAACATTTTCAAAATATTGTATTTAAAAATAAAGGGCAAATTTCTGCTGTTAATAATGAAATTTACTTTTAGCAAGTGTATGGGAACGAGTATACAACATCTTCCGCAAATTTTGGGCCCATTTGCCCACCAATTCAATCGTTCAGATTTTCAAATTAATAAACGTCTTTCTATTTTATTAAAACTTACTACTGAAATCACTTAATTATTAAGAGTTCCATCTAAATAGAAAGCAATTTAGCTCCACCCACAATACATGTCGCTTAAGCTATGCAAAAGGTCAAATTAGGTTAAACACTAAGTAAGTTAGAGTTTATTAAGTCAAATTTTAACAATTAAGAAACCCCAGTCGCTTGCTACCTCTCGCACTCTTATGGTTTCTTAATTGTTAAAATTTGACTTAATAAACACTAACTTATTCGTAAATTTTAATTCTGTGCTTACTTATAGATCTATACTGAAGTTGATTTTCAGACTTAAAAATTGTAGCAAAGATTGATTGCATCTTATGATTTGTTGCAAAGTGTATAGAATCATAAAAAATATGATCAAAAGCTAAACACATATTCTTCTTGTGTCCATTATAAACCATAATTACTAAGACACATAGTCAGCCCCGTTAGCTCAATTGGTAGAGCATGAAACTTGAAATCTCGAGGTTGCAGGTTCAAATTCCCGGGGCTGACCAGCTAAAATAACTAACAGAATTTCGGATGAGACTTTAAAACCGAGGTCCCATGTATTGGTGCTATACACCTGGCATGTATAAAAACCAGGATTGTCTCTGGAATTGTGACAGTTTCTGTATCTTTCACTATCCTCCGAAACCTAAAATAACTAACCTTGTTTTTGGGCGTTGTTCATATGGTAAACCGGTACCAACAATAAGCTCTAATAAACAAACAAGACACGCCTTTTGAAGCGAAGCTTATTTTTTTATGTCAACTTATTATTTTTTAAACGCTTAAGTGACACACACGACTTTATAATTTACAATTTTGACATTAATAGCAAAAGGGTTAAAACGTCAATGATGTCATTACTATGACGTAAAATACCGACGTTATACCACACTGTTTTAGATATCCTTTCAATAAAATATCAAAGCTTTTGAAGATGAAATAAACAGAAAAATTGGTTAATTCTGTGGAAGATTGAGATATATTTCAATTTTGGAACATAAAATAGAGGATAATTGTTGGTTTTGGTGTAATATCACGTTATAATTTCACCAAGTGGATATCAAAAGTGATATTTTCCAAAGTGGCGCAGCCACAATTAAAATTTTTTTTTTGGTTTTCCGGAGTGAAACTAACATTATACAATTGCATCGATACTAACAATTTTTCTGTTTATTTATGGTTTTAACACTACACATTTGTTGAGTTTGTTTCTATAAATTATCGAAAATCGCGGGATTATCTGAAAACATAGAACCTAATGACGTCATTTAACCTCATCATTGCATGGTTTCCTTTATTAATTATGCTCAGTATACTTTTTTACTTTAATCCGAGTTAAAGATTGAAAAACTAGTAATTTACAGTTTCAAAATGTGATTCACAACTCTTTTATTTCACAGAGAAAACTCTTTAATTACTCCATTGTATAATATTTTGTGTGAAACTGTTCGAAATCAATCAAAATTAAAAATTGGGTTATTTTTGTTCAATTTATATTTTCTAATGAATCAACTGATTTGTAAATCCACAATGAACACAATTTTAATCCACAGTTATGGTATAACAATCTTCACAACAGTTTTATTATGTGTATGATATACTGTAAGTTATATAACTTTCAGTTAAAAAGTTAGCGCAAAAACTCTGGTAAGTGCACTTACATGACTTTTTACGTGTAATAAACTTAGCGCAAAGAGTCATGTAAGTGTAAAAGAATATGTAATAACTTTTTTTACTGAAATGAATGCATATAATCTTTTAAAGCACTTAAATGTACATGACAACTACTAACTTCACACTTCAGTATGTATGAAAAAGATTTATTGGATATAAACAAATCAGTTTTTTGTGTCTCCTGTAAAATTTTCAAAAAGTCAGTTACAGTACTTTTTGCACCAAGGTGACGATATTATAGTTTATCCATGCAACAGCAACTTTGGATGGGATGTATCATTAAAATATGGAAGTAAAGGGACATAATTCTCTCATTGCATTTCGTTCCAGTTCAATTTTACTTGTTTGTTTTTGGGTATTTTCTTTTTGCAGCTTCACATAAATGTGACGACATTCTTGAAATGAAAGAACAAGTATCCCTGTTTCTCATATTATCAGGGTTTCTCATATTCTTGTTTTTACATTAAAGATGTCAAATTGGGGTTTTATTTTGCTATCATTATTATTTTGTGTTATTTGTAACATAATATGCTAAGCTATGCACCTTGGCATATATAAATTTTAAGATTCTACATTGTGGCAAACATAAATCCTTGAGAATATGAGAAACTGTTTTCTCATCTCTAAGTAGGCGTATGGTAGCCTCAATATTTTGACTGCAAGACCGACCAATTTATCAAACTGATACATTTGTATTACATAGATCGATGTCTGACTTTACGTCCCGATTCTTTTAGGGCGGCCGTCGAATATAGCAAAAAGCCCAGCCCTGGCGCACAATAGGTTGGGCTAGTCTATACTGAAGTAGCCTAATTAATTTAGCGTTTCAATGTGACCCCTCTCACAGATCTGATATCTTATAATAACTGTCACACCTTTAGAATGCGGACAACTGATAACTGAAATAAAATGTAAATAATGCTGCTTCTTTTATTGTTAACCAATTTTCAGACTTAGCCCCCTGAGAATACGAGAGAACAGGATTAATCATCATGTCAAAAACAAACACTGCTCACTGGAGTCAGATATTCACAACACTGTATATAAATATAAACAATAATTATACGGGAAAAACCGGGTTTTTCCCGTCCTTAAGTTACACGTTAATTAAAAATTATTGATGAATTAAGTGTAAAATGAATTTACAATAATTTCAATATATATACGTCCAAGTTGAATTTAGGTTCTCCGTTACAGGAGCCATTTTGGATTTCGACTTCCGGTGGTAATGACTAAAACATTTCCGAAAACAACTCTTCCCCCTGTTTTCATTCTTCAACAACCAGCTAATTACTGGTTGTTAAACTTAACGATTTTTTAAAACTTTTTAAAAGAAATTAATTATACATAAAAGCATTTTCCCAATTTTGTCAGGAACGCTGAATTGACGCAGCTCCCGCGCTGTAAGGGGAGGTAATCGTTACGTTGCGTTATTCAAAAAGCGTCTACTGACCACGAACCGAAGCGTTGTTTAATGGACGTCATCGTACCATTATACGGAAAGGTGTATTACAGTATGATTCGTGTTATATATTTTTTTTAATGTTTCTTTGGTTAGACTGTAGTAAATGTGGTGTAATTTTTGTTTTGTATTACTTATTATGATAACAGTTACAAATTAATTAATGTATTTAGTTTTTCCCGTAGATAGGTAGCACCTATAGTTATATTACATGTATACATACAATACGTATGGTCTTCGGCCGTCGAATATTCAGTTCCTTGTTGTCTTTGCCTCTGTGCCTTGATTATTTTGTTATATTTGACGATCTGTTTTTTACTCCGAAACGGGCCCGGTTTAATCTTTCCCATATTGACATTGACAGACGGTAAACAACCCGTAAAGTAATCTCTACCAAGGGAGGTAAATCTTGTAGTCGTAAAATAAAAAGACGCCGACGTAGCTATATTTTCATATTGCACTTCAGTAAAAGTATCTTGTTCATACTTCAAACAACGACTGGCAACTCTTTAGGTAAAGAAGCGTAAATATTTTTCATTTTTATATTATTTACGACAGTTACTTTACGATGCGCATCATCATGCGCAATCGACGCTAATTCGTCAGCAGTGACCCCCCTTAAATCAAGTTTCTAAATTTTCTGTTGTTACAGAATACACTAGAATTGTGTCCAAAGGACACGGATGCCCCCACTGTGCAGATGTGCTCATAAACAAGAGCAAGCATATCTGTATGTAAGATTTTTATGTGGAACTTTTTCATTCCACTGTTTCATTTCTGTACATATACCTAAAATGATCTACAGGTAACCTTATGTACATGTTAAATTAAATTACAAATGTAAAATTTATATGTTCAATTATTTATATGGTATATAGTGAAAAAATCAACAAAGGGCCATAATTCTGTTAAATTTGGTCGCAACAAATTTATATGGTATATAGTGAAAAAATCAACAAAGGGCCATAATTCTGTTAAATTTGGTCGCAACAAAAATTTCTTCCTTTACTACCATCTACACATTAAAGCTGTTCATCCCTGGAAGTTTAAGCAAAATCTGCCATCCGGTTTAAGAGGAGTTGCGTTCACAATATTTCTATATGGTATATAGTGAAAAACTTAACAAAGGGCCATAATTCTGTTAAATTTGGTCGCAACAAAAATTCCTTCCTTTACTACCATCTACACATTAAGGTTGTTCATCCCTGGAAGTTTAAGCAAAATCTGCCAACCAGTTTAAGAGGAGTTGCGTTCACAAAATTTCTATATGGTATATAGTGAAAAAATCAACAAAGGGCCATAATTCTGTTAAATTTGGCCACAGCAAAAATTCCTTCCTTTACTGCCATCTACACATTAAGGTTGTTCATCCCTGGAAGTTTAAGCAAAATCTGCCATCCGGTTTAAGAGGAGTTGCGTTCACAAAATTTCTACATAGTATATAGTGAAAAAATCAACAAAGGGCCATAATTCTGTTAAATTTGGTCGCAGCAAAAATTCCTTTCTTTACTACCATCTACACATTAAGGTTGTTCATCCCTGGAAGTTTAAGCAAAATCTGCCATCCGGTTTAAGAGGAGTTGCGTTCACAAGATATATAGTGAAAAAATCAACAAAGGGCCATAATTCTGTTAAATTTGGTCGCCGCGAAAATTCCTTCCTTTACTACCATCTACACATTAAGGTTGTTCATCCCTGGAAGTTTAAGCAAAATCTGCCATCCGGTTTAAGAGGAGTTGCGTTCACAAGATTTCGGGACGTACGGACGGACGGACGGACGGACTGACGGACTGACAGACTGACGGACTGACGGACGGACGGACAAGTGCAACGCTATATGCACCCCACTTTGTGGGGGGCATAAAAATTGGTTATTATGTATCCATTGGTTCCTTAGTTATGGCACTAGACGGACCAACAACATTCTCATGAAGTAATACTTATGTGGCTATACTATTGCTCTCTCAATTGTTCTTTTAGCCATATAAAGAAATTTTTAGTCACAAAACACATTGAATGAATAGAATTTACATTTTTGATTGACGTATCTTTTCTTGAAAATATGTGTTTAACTTTTGACAAAGCTATTCATAGACTTGCGTCCATGGATCAATTTTATTTTGCATTCCAAATACTCGGCGGCGTCCAATGACAGCAACTTCAGGATTATTACAAATGATCTGACACACAATTCTCGAGTAATGCACTGAACTTTTTCCAACACATGGATCCCTTCATAGTTTAAATTTAATGCATGCAACACTTTAACCAGGCTTCAAATAAAATAGGACCTAAGTTCAGTCAAGAGTTTTGAAACTTAACACTTTGATATCCCTGAAGACTTTATTGAACTGTTGAAGTTTTCAAATAAATCCCACAACCCTTTTCAGAACTGAAGTCTGAGTGTGACATTAATCCTAAAACATTTATAAATAAAGTGCATATTAACCTTGTTCCTTTGGGTCCACGTTTGGTGTTCAGCTCCAACAGTTGAATCAAGTCTTCTGACATCTTCCCTCACTCTGTATGTCTGCATAAAGAATTTAAATTTGTACAATTCAGCCTTCACCTCTTGACTCTGTTAGAGACTTTGAAGATTACTTTTAACAGTAAACATTTTGCAACAATTATTTGAGAATACATCTCACTTGTCCTATTAATCCTCTTATATCAATAATCAACTGATCAACTATTATATTCAGTAAACTTTATAAATTCACCTCCAGGCTGTCATACATATTGTATTTTGTTGTCTGAAATCTGTACACTTATGGGTATTTCACACATTGTTGAAAAGATCAACTGGATGAACATAATACATGCACAGATTATGAACAACAAATTCAATCATATAGTCTGAATATCACCCTTGAGCTATGACCTTATGTTCTTCTTCAGTTTTTACCATTGTTTTAGAATATGCCAATTGTACATTCACAACTCAGCGCTGGAATTATACTTTACCCTACTGACCACAAGTCAGTCTGTCTTTGCAATGAGTGCAGATCATGATCACTCTGCACACCAATGGCCTGTAGTACTACTGTGTGTTATAATATTTTTGAATACTGACTTATTACGTTATAGTAACACTGTACAGCACAGTATAGAACTACCATAGATGGCTGGTTTTGAAATAAAAAATGTATGTCTTCTCCAACATGTAACCAATTATGTGAAAAATCAACTGACTGTAATGTGACCATGATATTCACAACAAAGTTTGATCATGATCTCTCATGTAAAGTTACAGAGTGAGGTTCAGAGATGAAAACTGAACTACAAGAGTAAACTTTGAAATGGTAATAATGATGAAATATCAACTGATCAGAACATTATAAGGACATGCACAATTACACTTCATTCCCATGCTTCCTATCAAGTTTTATCAATATCCACATAGTATCAATATCCTTCACAAGATTTCTTTTGAATTTTTCCTGTAACTCTATAATTATACAGACAAGTAACCTTGGAGCTTGATTTGAAGAACATTAGTAGAAGTCAACTAGACAATGCTACAAAGTAATTATCTAACCTCTTGTCCATGTATTTTTGGAAGAGATGATATTTAAAGTTTACCATGTATTAGTCAAAGTAATGACCCCAGACCCCTGAGCAGGACTGCTTTTGACCACAAGAGCACAATTTCAATAATTTTCTAGATGGCCACTACTCAAAATGTCATTCCAAACATCTAAGCTCTACTGGTATCCAAAACATGTTAATCTGATGCTCAATTATTTGGACAATTTTGATTTGCACGTAATTAAACCTTTGATCATAATTATGTGTAATGAAGATACTTGGATCATGTAAATGCTTTCAGTTTCTTCTACAGTGCAGTCAACTTATCACTTAGGTGAATAACATTAATAAATTTGATATATATGTACCACGCTTGCCTTATGTTTTGATTGCAGATGGCCATAGTTACATGGGGGCTTAATATATCCATGCATAGCGATATTCACATTCCGTTTCAACACTAGTTTCATTAAAATTCTAGAAGTGTGGAAAAGGGAAAGCCTTGCAAACTGTTAAGAAAATACTTCAATTTTTAAAAAGTAGATAGTCCGCGTAACTATCATACTAAAAGCATTAAATAACACGCTTAGTACATTAGGACCTGAATCAAAGCAATCATGACGGACTTCGGATTAATGCTATAAATAGTAACTACATGTAGTTGCTTTTTCTGGGAATGTTACTTGTGTACTTATAGCAGTGATAAAATCAACCAGGAAGAGAAAAATATGATGAAATAACAGACTTTTTACACAAATAAACAATTGTCCGGATAATTGAACCCACATTGCATATTTCAGGGACAGTTCACTGGTTATCATTTAACTCGAAATGAACTAGAAAACATATCTAGTGACCTCCTTAAAGAATATGGATGCGTACAGCTGAGACCAAAGTTTGTTGTGTGAAAATTTGTTTCTATCTTCAATATTGGCAAAATTATTTAGGAAAATGCCCAGTTTCTGTCCGATTAATTGAAAGAAACCAGTAGGCCTTGAGGTTTTACACAAGATGACTTTAAAGTTTCTCCTTATACAAGTCTATGTAAACTAATGAGTCCCTAAACTGTGCTACTTCCAAACATTTAGACATCATGCTTGTTGTTTCTTATTTCTCACGATATGTGGCAGATGCAGCGGAAATAAAGAAACTTAAACATAGTTAACACCATTATCAACATACAGTAACTTTTGTTTCATTTTTCTGTATCAAATACATGATTTGAAAAATATCTGTAAAGACAATAAGAGCATCTTGTCCTGATATCAACACAGCATTGATTAATTGTTAAGTAAAATTGTACATAAAATTTTGCATTTTTAAATATAAATAATTGAAAACTGTTTGTAAAACTTTTGTTCATTTTCCTTGTTCCGACAAAATGTCATCAGAAATGCATAACAAGAAGACGCGGCAATGCCGCCAAAGCAGGTTTAAACAGCGCCTGTAGAAATTTTAGAATTAAAAAAAAACAGTATTCTTGACTCCTCTCTATCTTAGTAACAGTGCCCTTGACCTTGACCCTTGTGACCTTGGGCCCAAATTTTTTTTCACTACAATTTAAAAACTAAATTTTTTTTTACATTTTTAGTAACAGTGACCTTGACCCCCCATTTGTTTTTGCTTAAAACAATCTAAAAACTAAAAATAAATAAAAATCTATTTTTAGTAACACTGACCTTGACCCTAGTGACCTTGACCCCCCAATTATTTTTTTGCTTAAAACAATCAAAAAACTAAAAATAACTAAAAATCTATTTTAGTAACAGTGACCTTGACCTTGAGCCAAGTGACCTTGACCCAAAAAAATTTTTTTTTGCTTAAAACAATCTAAAAACTAAAAATAAATAAAAATCTATTTTTAGTAACAGTGACCTTGACCTTGACCCTGGTGACCTTGACCCCCAAAAATTTTTTTATTTGCTTAAAACAATCAAACAACTAAAATTAAATAAAAATCTATTTTTAGTAACAGTGACCTTGACCTTGAGCCAAGTGACCTTGACCCAAAAAAAATTTTTTGGCTTAAAACAATCTAAAACCTAAAACTAATTAAAAATCTATTTTTAGTTACACTGACCTTGACCTTGACCCTAGTGACCTTGCCCCCGAAAAAAAAATATTTTGCTTAAAACAATCAAAAAACTAAAATTAAATAAAATCTATTTTTAGTAACAGTGACCTTGACCCAAAAAATTTTTTTTTGGATTAAAACAATCTAAAAACTAAAAATAAATAAAAATCTATTTTTAGTAACAGTGACCTCGACCTTGACCCTAGTGACCTTGACCATAGTGAACCAAAAGCTTCCTCTCCACGCAAGCTACCTACACACCAAGTTTCATGTCAATTGGTCACTCCTAACTCAAGTTATTGAGTGGAAACCATTTTTCTATTTTTAGTAACAGTGCCCTTGACCTTGAACCAAGTCACCCCTAATGCAATCCCAAGCTTCCTCTCTACACAAGCTACCTACACACTGAGTTTGATTGCAATTAGTCACTCCTAACTTGAGTTATTGAGCGGAAACTATTTTTCTATTTTTAGTTACAGTGACCTTGACCCTAGTGACCCCAAATGCAATCCCAAGCGGCGTCTCCACGCAAGCTACCTACAGACTAAGTTTCATTGTAATTGGTCACTCCTAACTTGATTTATTGAGCGGAAACCATTTTTCTATTTTTAGTAACTGTGACCTTGACCTTGACCCTAGTGACCCCAAATGCAATCCCAAGCGGCGTCTCCACGCAAGCTACTTACAGACCAAGTTTCATTGTAATTGGTCACTCCTAGCTCGAGTTATTGAGCGGAAACCGTTTTTCTATTTTTAGTAACAGTGACCTTGACCCTAGTGACCCCAAATGCAATCCCAAGCGGCGTCTCCACACAAGCTACCTACACACCAAGTTTCATTGCAATTGGTCACTCCTAACTAAAGTTATCCAACGGAAACCAATGTTTGACGCCCGCCCGCCTGAGTGCTCAGTTCAGTGTGATGATGAAAGTGACGAAGACGAAGCTGATAACTACCAATCCATTGCTCTTCATGTGATTGCTCAGTCGTTGTTTGATTGCAAATTTCAGGAACTGTTGAACATAGATAAAGAGTTTCGCACATGCGATTCAGAGGAGGAGGACTGGGATAGACCTGCTAGTGTTTTGTTGTCAGAAATCAGAGAGGATTCCGAGCAGATCAGTGATGATGATGATGATCAGTGTGCCGAATCCAGCAATGTTTGCTCACTAAATGGTTGCTTAGGGATGATTGAAAAACTTAAATGTTATGTTAAGTATAATGTACATGTAAACCTACTGGAGGCTTTTGTCGATGCTGAGGACATTGTATTGGACTTGAAGCTTGTTGGCAACAGCAAACAAACTAAAATCAATCTTTTTTTCAAAGCAGTGAACATTTAGTGTTGATCATGACTTATTAAAAAGTCATGACTGAAACATGTACTTTCACTGGAATACATCTTGTATGTTCCTATGATTTCAATTTGAATTTTACTGAGATTTTGATTGATTAAATGGAATCTTCATTTATACTGTTTTACTTCTTTACTACTATGGTGAGTATAATGATGATAAAGTATGCATGAATTAAAACCACATGCAAATTGTTGTTTTTGATGATGAAGGTGATGATGGTGTGTTTTTAAATCAACTCTGCACTGACACACACAGTGTTATGTAAATATGATGATGAAACTTGATAAAAATGTTTAGTGTGATGAAAGTACCACATCTGCCCACACCTACGAATAACGGCCACCTGTGAACAAAGGCCATTTTCATGGTTTCCCCTGACCGTCATTTGTTCACAAGTTTGACTGTATAGATATATGCAAAATCTTCAAAGTCCTATTTCTCGTACAACAAGAGCTGTCAGTAGGACAGCGTGCTCGACTTTTTTAGTGCTCTTAGTTCTCTTGCTTACAGATAGGTCTCATGATGGTACATAAGTACTCCAACTTTCAAAGTAATGTCTCAAATGGTTATGTCAACAAGTGGACAAGAATAAAAATTTTAACTGATTTTGTAAGTCAGAAAGGGCCATAATTCAAATAAAATCCTTGACAGAATTACCTTCTCCTGCTCATGTTTGGGGATCAAGATGGTAAACAAGTAGTGCAACTTTCAAATTAATATCTCAAAAAGTCTAGTCAAAAATGGACTGGTACGAAAAACTTAACCAAGTCAAAAAAGGGCCTTAATTTTAAAAACAAATCCTTGACAGAGTTACCTTCTCTTGCCTACAGATGGGGAAATGATGTTAACAAGCATTCAAAGTTTCAAAGCAATATCTCAAAGGGTTAAGTCAATAAGTGGACTTTACAAATTTCAATGCATTTTCTAAGTAAAAAAGGGGAATAATTCTGTCAAAAACCTTGACAGAGTTATGTTCTCTTGTCTGTTGATGTAGGTCATGATGGTAAACAAGTATGATTAGTTTCAAAGCAATACCACTAATCATTTTGAAATAAAGTGAGGTCGTACGAAAAACTTAACCAAGCTCAATACACTTTCTAAGTCAAAAAAGGGCCATAATTCTGTCAAAAACCTTGACAGAGTTATTTACTCTTGTCTGTAGATGGAGGTTATGATGGTAAACAAGTATGGTAAGTTTCAAAGCCATACCTCTAATAGTTTTGAAATAAAGTGGGGTGGTACGAAAAACTTAACCAAGGTGTGACACCAACACTGACGCCGGGGCGACTAGGATAGCTCCCCTTTTCTTCGAAAAGTCAAGCTAAAAATGTTTTGATGTCCATATCAGAATTTTTGAATCCCCTTTGTATAAATAAATTTGATTAGGTATTTGTTAGATTCTAAGCTAGATATTACTGAAGGCTCATTATAAGATTGTCTAACCTGTCCCATCATTATGATGTTACTTATCAAACACTGATAATCAAATTGGTGCATAATTGTTAAATATGTTTAGGTTAATGCATATAAAAAGGAGCTTTACCTACTGGTGACATAGTATGTGACGCTACAAAACAGTGACACATGGAAACAACTGGAGATGAATGGCTAGACTGTAAACAGAGGACAACACGAAAAAACAAGAGCTGTCAGTAGGACAGCGCGCTCGACTTTTTTAGTGCTTGCCAATAAAACAAAACTTTGACAGTTAAGGGCACACAAGACTTTAACTAGGAATTTCTAAGTACAAATCAAGAAACATTTTCACAGAGTTATCTTCTCTTGCTTACAGATAGGTCTCATGAGTACATAAGAACTCCAACTTTCAAAGTAATATCTCAAATGGTTAAGTCAACAAGTTGACAAGAATGAAAATTTTAACTGAGTTTCTAAGTCAAAAAGGGCCATAATTCAAATAAAATCCTTGACAGAATTACCTTCTCCTGCCCATGTTTTGGGATCATGATGGTAAACAAGTATTCCAACTTTCAAATTAATATCTCGAACAGTTTAGTCAAAAAGTGGACTGGTACGAAAAACTTAACCAAGATTCTAAGTCGATAAAGGGCCTTAATTTTTAAAACAAATCCCTGACAGAGTTACCTTCTCTTGTCTACAGATGGGGGTAATGATGTAAACAAGCATTCAAAGTTTCAAAGCAATATCTCAAAGGGTTAAGGCAATAAGTGGATTTTACCCATATTCAATGTATTTTCTAAGTAAAAAAGGGGCATAATTCATAAAACCTTGACAGAGTTATGTTCTCTTGTCTGTTGATGTAGGTCACGATGGTAAACAAGTATGGTAAGTTTCAAAGCCATACCTCTAATAGTTTTGAAATAAAGTGGGGTGGTACGAAAAACTTAACCAAGGTGTGACACCAACCCCGGCGAGTAGGACAGCTCCCCTTTTTATAGAAAAGTCGAGCTAAAAATTGATGCAAGGCATTCAAGTAGCTACAAAGTTAATTTTTTGCTTACTTTTTGGAAGCACGGCGAGTGAGGTAATGTATTTTAATAAGGTATTTAGATCACCTTACATGAAAATGTAACATGCAGTGATTAAATTACTTATCCACCTCAGATATGCCACCGAGTAACATTTTAGTCCCCCCTTTTTGCTATATAATATATTTAATAAAGTCAAATTATTGTAGTATGAAAATTAACTTAACAAAAGTTTTATTTTGAAAACATTGTACATTAATGTATTTTTTTCAGTAAACTGACATATGTAACTTTCAATCATTCTTATGTTTCTCAGGATATGGCATGTGATTCACTAAATCACCAAAACAAAGAAAATGTAAATAACAACAGATTTAAATTTTAGCAGCTTGGACTTTGTAATTGTTTAAGAAAACACATTTCCTATTTTGTTGATATTTGTGAAGCCCTAATTCAGTATATCATATGTTTTAAAAGATTAAGTAAAGGGTTTCACCTTTTTGTAACATGCTTTATCATTGGTTGAAATATTAATTACTTTTGGAATTTTATTGGTCAATGAGAATTGCTATGTCTATCTATCTATCTTGTTATACTGCCTCACACCTCTCACAAGTATTATGGGCAGGGTGCACGCCGGGTGTTAATAAAAGATAAAACTACTGCAAGATAGCTCCTACAGTCAAGAGAAACAAGACGGTTAAAACTGTTAAAATAGTAAAAGAGTAAAAGGGTTAAAAACAACTGTTGTATGACTAATAATTGATTTGGGCCACTGCCTGCTTGAATGATTCAAGATCAGGCAGGATCGCAATATGTGTGGGTAACCTATTCCACAGGACTGTGGTATGGGGGAAAAAAGAGTACTTAAAGAAGTCCGAATTTGCATGGGTTTGGCGGAGACTAAGGGGGTGCATATGTCTTGTTAACCTGTTTGGGACTTCTAGGTAACTGGGCAGGGAGATTGCTACAAGATTGTAGTATATTTTGTAAAACATAACCAATTTGGAGGCTTGACGCCTGTTCTCAAGGGTGCTCCATCCAAGGGCGTTCTGCAGGTCTGTCACACTGGTATCTCTGGAATAATCATTTTTTACCCATCTGATTGTGCGTCGCTGGACCATCTCCAGCTTGTGAATATTAACCTGGGTGTGTGGTGACCATACAGATGATGCATACTCTAGTTGTGGTCTGACTAATGTTTTGTAAGAGAGTGATTTGATATTTTCATGTTTTGTTTTAATGTTACGTTTGAGAAAGCCTAGTGTTCTGTTTGCATTTGTTGTTATTCTTGAGATGTGTGTATTCCAGCTGAGATCTTGGCTGATGTCTACACCAAGGTATTTTGCATCCTTAGCTGGTGAGAGTGTTTGACCATGAAGCTTATATGGGAACTGGATAGGTTTTCTACTACGTGTGATATGGAGGACCTGACATTTACTAGGGTTAAATTCCATGTCCCACAGTTTTTCCCACGTTTCTAGCTTAGAGAGATCATTTTGTAACCTTTAACCTGGGAGGTAACCGTGTCAGGAAGATCATTTATATAGAGTAGGAACAACAGAGGTCCTAGGACAGAGCCCTGGGGGACCCAGATGTAACAGGGACTTGATCAGACGTGCAACCGTTAACCACTACTGACTGAGATCTACCTATTAAAAAGGACCGGATCCAAGACACAGTTTGACTGGAGACACCATGCTCTTGGAGTTTAAGTAATAATTTAAGATGGTTGACTTTGTCGAAGGCTTTACTAAAATCAAGTAGGACAAGGTCGGTCTGTTTACCTGAGGAAAGGTTTTTGGATATTTCATCAACTAGCTCAATGAGCTGAGTCTCACAGGACCGTCTTTCACGGAACCCATGTTGCAGCTCATAAAGTGTGTTGTGTTTTGAGAGATGTGTGGATAGGCTAGATGCAATTATGTGTTCTAGGAGTTTACATAGAATACAAGTTAGCGATATGGGTCTGTAGTTAGCAGGGTCACTAGTATCACCTTTTTTGAATAGTGGAGCGACATTTGCCTTCGTCCAATCGGATGGGAGTTGACCAGTATTAAGGGATCTTTTAAAGATTAGTGATACTATGTCAAGGATCTCATGGCGGAGCTCCTTCAAGACAATGGGCTTAATCATATCTGGGCCAGCAGCCTTATCCACTTTTAGGTTTTGGAGTAATTTCAGGACGCCGTTGGGGTCAATTTCAATGTTGGGCATTGTAGGGTATTTCCTTTTTCCTAGGGAAGTCCTGCAAAGCTGGGACAGAGACAAGGGAGAAACACCTGAAAAAACAGACTGGAATTGTTTATTCAGAATATTTGCTTGACCAAGGTTTTCTGAGGTGATTTTACCATTTGTCTGATCTTTTAACGGTGCAATACCTTGGTTATCTTGTCTGGCATTTTTTATAAGTGAGTAGAGGCGCTTGGTATTGAATTTATTAGTGTTTGTGTTTTCTGAATGTTGAATGTCTAGTATGTTTTACACATTTGAAACTTTATTAGTTTTTTAGAATTAATTTACAGTCTTGATTTGGTTTTCACAAGGATAAGTCAAAAAATAGTTTTAAAGTACTTTAAAGTTATATGTTGGAACTTTATCTCTGGATTTGAAATATATACAGTTATTGATTGATTTGATATTTGGAACATTAAATTGAATTGAAGTGAAAGATAAATGAAACTCAATATTAAAAGTCATCAAACTCAGAACTGTGTTGGACTTATAAATTCCACTCTGCTAACGATATTAAAGTAGAGTGGAAACTGGGATTAGGTGGGGACTAACGCAGACCAAAGGACTTTGGGGCAAATGCCTAATTCCCCATACAGCTGCTAACCGGTACCAGCTGACTCTACCTGCTGCCCCGAGGCCTTGCGCAGCTCACAAAATAAATAGGGGTTCGACGACCGGACGAGCCACCCCTTACCAAACACCCCTTAAACAAACAACCCCAGACGAGCCACCGGTCGCAGATACCTTCCTTGAATAACAAGAGCGCCAAGATGGCCCTATATTGCTCACCTTGGTACAAGTCCACTTGCCTAGTGGAAGATCAACAGAATAATAATGTTATATACAATAGGTTTTCCTATATACGTCTTTGTAAAACAAGTGAGGGGGGCCCTCGGCCTTGGGAAGGTCAATTTTGACCCCAGGGGCATAATTTGAACAAACTTTAAAGAGGTCTACTAGGCAATGCTACATGCCAGATATCTAAGCTCTATACCTTGTGGTTTCAGAGAAGAAGTTTTTTTTAAGTTTTTCCTATATAAGCCTATGTAAAACTAAGTGACCCCCTAAATGATCCGGGGGTCATAATTTGAACAATCTTGCTAGAGGTCCACTAGCCAATGCTACATGCCAAATATCTAAGCTCTAGGCCTTGTGGCTTCAGAGAAGAAGATTTTTAAAGTGTTTCCTATTTGTTGCCATAGCAACCAGAGTTCTGCATGGAATGGAATTCTTGAACAATTTTGGTAAAGCTTCATGCAAGGAAGATTCCTGCATAGTTTTATCAACATTGGCCTTGTGGTTTCAGAGGAGATGTCATTTGAATCAAAATGTTGATGGACGACGGACAATCATCAATTAGAAAAGCTCACCCTGGCGTAGCCAGGTAAGCTAAAAATACATACATCTTTGCAACATTGTAGACATATTTTTTGTAAAATATTTCTAATTTGGCATCTAAATATTAAAAACTGTACATCTATAACTGTATTTTGGCCTTTTCAGATGTCTTTAGGAAGTCAGGTGATGTCTTTGGGTAAAAAGTCAGCCCCAAAAGATTAGTTCTGAAGTCAATATGATTACTTTTTTTATTTATATAATTTTACACTTTTCAAAACAGATCTTGGTTTGTTTGGCACAGGAATAGGTTACACGCTACGCAATTTGGTGCCACCTTATACAATTCTTGATATTTCTGTTTGTTCAGACACTTTCTTGATAATATCTTTTGAGCAAACTTTGCAAAACAATGATACTAAGACAATTTTAAAGTCTTTGATTTTTTGTAATGAATATTGAGTAAAACTTTGGTGAGCTAAAAAGTGTATGAGCAACAGTTACTAAACAGTACAGAAATATTTATTATCATTTAATGTTGTCTATAGGGAAAGAGCAAAGTCCCTGGTTGACTATAAAGGTGGTGTATTCTACTAAAGACATCTTCAATTTTCCTTAAAGGATCTGATTCATTGTAATCATCCTTTGTTTGTTATTACACAATTTCCTCGTCTGTCCTGGCAAATATTCTGTGTTATGATGGAAAATGTTTCTGATGATATAGATTCTTGCCAACCCCAAGACAGCTTAGGAAGTTTCAATACTACCACTTATATTTTGGTGGTCGGACTGGAATATTTTTCATACAGATAGTTCCGTGGTTCAAGACTATACCGAAGTGATCGTGGCTATACTGGTATTAGATAACTTTGATATTTTTCTGTGCTTGTTTGTTTTTTCTTGATATTTTTTGGACTTTTAGATACTAGCTTAACTATATCTATTTAAATAAATATATGAAGATACTTCAAAGTACAAGTTGTCCTATCTGCTTGCAGATTATACACAAGTTCAGTGAATAGCAGTCATTTTTGTTGCATCTGGACCCATCATACTCCCAAGTCCTTTCTGGAACATGAGGTATGCCGCACATTTCATCGCCTCATGCAGGACAGACTTAGTGATTGAACAACTTTCACAATACCATATGCATTGGTGAAATATATGTTGTGTGCAATCATCTAAAATATCTAGATGTATTTTAACATCCAATGCTGACATCTGCTATGAGTAACTATGTGCTATGTGTATGAACTTTCTATCTGAGGACAAGAGTAATTTAGTTGTTCTAAAAGACATATATTTTTAATTTTCAATAGCACTGTTAATATGAAAATATCTGTAACATTCCATGATTAAATTTATGTGGAGTATTAACTAATATTTTCCATCTTGGAACTTTTGAAATTCTTTCTATAACTAGGCCTGAACTATTTCAAGCACTGTGTGGAATATTTTCCAATAGAAATGGTAGTTTAATCAGTTATACAGATAAACCTATTCCATCAGAAACATTTTCCATCATTGCGCAGAATATTTGCCAGGACACACTGGAATTCATGAAATGTGTAAATAACATAAAGATGAAAGAAGATTGCAATGACTCAAATCCTTTAAGTAAATTTGCAGATGACATAATATACCTGGAATATTATAAATCTGGGTCTGGGATAATTACACCTCAGAAGAGACGTGAAGGATTAAGTCAATTCAAACCGAAACATCAAGAACTGTATTAGATGGCACCAAATGGCATAACATGTTACCTATTCCTATACCAAAAATAACAACATGTGTTTTGAACAGTGTAAAATTAGACCAACAAAAAGAAATCGTATTGACTTCAAAACTGATTCTTCCTGGCCGACATTTTACCCAAACACTCCACTAGATTTCCCAAAGACACCAAAAATGACAAAATATTGTTACAAATGCAGAATTTTTAATATTTAGATGTAAAATCAGAAACATTTTACTAAAAACATGTGTTGTAAAGAACTGGAGAACATGTATATATTTTTTAAATTTTATTGTTTATAGTCCTGATTGAACCTAGGATATCTCCTCATGAAACTGCCGAGATCCCTGACAGGTGCAGGTTGAAGAGGCAGATACAGATACAATGGAATCCTGGTACCAGAGCCTAGCTATATGAATAGACCCCTTGGTTCTTTTACCTGCTTGGTGTATAGCACCGATACAAATGAGAATACCTCTCGGTTTCTAACCAGTTCATCTCTATATTGGTAAGAAACACTGAAAAGCTTTTCTGAAATTTCAAGTGGTGGTCAGGATTTGAACAAGGGGCCTTCAGACTGGTAGTCCAGAGCATTTAAAACTCTACCACCACCCCAACCTAAAGTAATTTAACTGTTGCATCTAGCATTTTCATGTACTTCTAAAAATGCACAATTTGGTGTAGGTATAAGGGTGATCTAAATGACTTATCACAAAAAGTGAATTCTTTATGCCTCACATTCTTTTGTTGTTGTCCTTTGTATACAGTCTAGGGAATCACCTCAAGTTGTTTCCATGAGTCACCTTTTTGTAACGCCACATACTATGTCACCAGCAGGTAAAGCTGTTTGATTAGCTCACCTGTGCTCAAAGGTAAGCTAATGTGACTGCCTGGTGTCTGTCTGTCTGTCTGTCAATCGTCTGTCCACACTTAACCTTGTATATGCAATAGAGGCTGCAATTTTCACTGGGTATTCATTAAACTTGGTCAGTATCACTGCATTGATGAAATGGAGGTCGAGTTCAAATATGGGTCATCTGGGGTCAAAAACAAGGTCACAAGCTCAAATCATAGAAAAACCTTGTGTATGCAATAGAGGCTGCATTTTTTACTGGATCTTCATGAAACTTGGTCAGTATGATTGCATTGATGAAATCTAGGGTCATGGGTCATTTGGGGTCAAAAACTAGGTTACGGGGTCAAATCATAGAAAAACTTTGTGTATGCAATAGAGATTGCATTTTCCATTGAATATTCCATGAAACTTGGCCAGAATGATTATCTTGATGCAATCTAGATCTAGTTTGAATATGGGTCATCTGGGGTCAAAAACTAGGTCACAGGGTCAAATCTTACAAAAACCTTGTGTATGCAATATATTTTGCATTTTTCATTGTAATTTCATGAAACTTTGTCAGTCTGATTGTCTTGATGAAATTTAGGTTGAGTTTGAATAGGTAATCTGAGGTAAAAAACTAGGTCACCCAGTTAAAATACAGCCATTCATGTGACATTTACATCCTAATCATCATGTAAATTGGTCAAAAGGTTTATCTTGTCAAGGTCAAACAGAATGTTTATGTTTATGATGTATAGTTTTAGGTTGAAGTTTGGTCACATATTGTCATGGGTAGGTCACAGGTGAGCCATATAGGGTCATCTTGGCCCTCTTTTATTGATTAATTAATACATATTTCACTGTTATTCACCAATTCGATTTTCTGTGTTTGATAAGCAGCTAACATCACAATGTTGAGATAGTAAAAATCTTATAATTAGCATTCAGTAATATCTTGCTTAAAATCTAATAACTATCTAATCCAATATCTTTATACGAATGGGTTAAGAAAAACCTAATACATACATAACTTTTTAGGTTTCAAGTAGTTTTTCTTGAATTTGTGCAATATTAAGTATAAGACATCTCACACCAATAAATATATGAAAAATGAAATTACGATACAATGTTGGTACTTCATCATCTCTATAGTAACAAAAGGAATGATTTGAGAGCACAACCTAACCACTTCATATATTGTTGCTTCTTTGTGTGGTTAAATTTACAAGAATCTTTTCGAAAATGGCCTGCCCAGTAGCTAATTGAAACACCTACTAATTGCAAATACATTAATGACATAATTTATGACATCATAAAATGTAATGACATCATACATTACACATTATGTCAACTAGTATCATTCTTACTTTAATTACACTTCTCAAGTCTGACATACTTTATGTTTTAGATTTTCATTAGTTATGGCCAAATTGCTATCTACTCAAACATTGTCTTGAATCGTCAGACAAACCAAGCAAAGAAAGAAAATGTAAACTTGTATGAAAATTAAGAAAAGCATTGTGCTGTAGTTTGATGCAGTGTTGAAGCCTTTCACTCTATAACTAGTCATCTACTGTATAATGTGTGTGTACATAATAAATAGTATTGTCAAATTAACTACAACTATACATTACCTGTAACATTCTCCGCTGTACATATCCTCTGTGGCTGTAATGATGTCAAGATGATCAAGCCCCTGGTCAATGGGAAGAGCCCAATTTACTGCCGGGTAAACCTCACAGACCACTCTGTACTATGCCTCCTCACAAGTAGTAAGTAACTAACAGAATATGCCTGTTTAATTTCACCTGAACATAGAAATAAAAGAAACATAATAAGATAAGAAACTTGAATGCTAAACATACAGACCCAATGGCTTTGCATGCATAGATATTTATAAGAACAAAAGAGCAATAACTTGTGTGACTAATTTCCACTATTTTCGCAGACACATCAAATTTGCAAAAACACAAACAATAAAATTTGAAACATTTTACTGTAGATTTTAAAACAATACATCCCAAGCACTGGGATATCTTAATATCAAATTATATTAACCGTCTCCCTTGGTTTAGAGGTTTAGGCATCTGCCTTGGTGAGTCGCCAGCTAATTAAATAATGGCTACCGCATGCCTACCTGCCTGATGCCTGGCATTAAAAAGAGTAGAATACGGAAGGTAAAATTTTAATGTGTTCAGAAAGAAAGTTTCTAATAAGTCAGATATGGATGTTTTTTACTTTACCTTTATTATACATGTATATCCAAAGAAGGTGATTATTTTTTTAAAATTTAGTTTGTTACAATATTGTTTATATGCCAAGTGCTGTAAATAAAGCATTTATATTGACTGTAATTATCTTAATTTACTATTTTTACATGGAGTTTGTAGAAACCAGATATGGATATTTCATACAAGCAATTCTGTTTCTATAGGTATGTCCATTTTTTTCCCCGAGTTTTCAATTTTATATGATTATGAAATGGCCGACTGGCCAATTTCCTTGAAATTAAAATACAGGTGAATACACAAAGTTTACACTTTCTAAAGAAATAAATTTGTAGTTAAAATGGCATACTTAAATCCGTAAAAAAAATCAAAACAGAGTTATTACAATTGTTTCCTCAGGTATAAATCTGATAAATGTCGATGGTAAAAAATATATTTTGAGTTCTCAGTAAATAGCTTTGATCAGGTCACAGCTAAATCTAGACACCTTTGAATTTAATGGGTTGTTAAATCTAGCTTTGGACAGAACCTGTTGATAGTATTCAAGAAATTGTACTACCTAAAAAAAAAAAATGTTAAAAAAACAATAGCTCTCCATATTCTTCAAACATTCAGGCTAAAGAACTTCCTTTTTTCATGCCCCAAAAAATTACTTTAGTGAAGTTTCGATTTATCCCATGAGTGATTTCTGGGTATATCTATATTTGACAAGAACTTAAGGGTTGTTACAAACCATCCGACACACAATTCTCTGACAATCCCCTGATTTTTTCTCCAACATATAGATTCCTTTAAAGTTCTATGCATGCAACATTTTAACTTTCAAATAAAATAAAACAAAAAATTAGTCAAGAGTTTTAAAACGTAACACTGATATCCCTGAAGACTTTATTGAAGTTTTCGGATTCATCCAATAATCCTCTACAGAAATGATGTCTGATGAAGTTTCCTAAAACATTTATTGATAAAATGCATATTAACCTTTGGTCCACATTTGGTGTTCAGCTCCAACAGGTATCTCTTTATCTATTTTGTCAGGTAATTCAAGTCTTCTAACATCTTCTCTCACTATGTATGTCTGCATAAAGAATTTAAAATTTACACTATTCAGTGTTCACCAATTGACTCTGTTAGACACTTTAAATATTACTTTGTGCAGTCAACAGTTGCAAAAATTACTTGAAAACACATCTCACTTGTCCCCAGAGAGCAAATAAGCTTAATCCTTTAATATCAAGAATAAACTGTTCAACTAACATAATGACTACATAATGAATTTTGTTGTCCCAGATCTGTACACTTGCATACAATAGCTATTTCACACATTGTTGAAAAGATGAACTGACAAAAATACATGCACACTTTATGAACAACAAATTAAGCCATATAGTCCAAATATGACCCTTGAACTATGAGCTTTATGTTTTTTTCCAGTCTTTACCATTGTTTTAAGCTAAAAGTACATTGGATTTCATGGCTAATTGCTTGAAATTGGACTATATCAGACTGACTTGCAGCCTTTGCAATGAGTGTAGATCATGATCACTCTGCACACAAATGGCCTGTAGTACTGATGTGTGCTGTAATATTGTTGTGTACTAATTTAGTACTGTACAGTAACACTGTATAGTACAGTGTAAAACTAGATGGTTGTTTTTTTATATAAAAACATGTCTTCCCCAATAGTTAATATAAGCTGCAATTCTTGTTCTACAATTAGTATATACTTAATCAATAACAAAAGAATGATTTATCCATATGAAAAACAGAAGAGCCTCTGTCATAAACTTCTTGATGTCAGTCGGCAGTGTCGTCTTAAATCTGGTTAAACTTTTTAAAATTCACTTTCACGGTAACCATTAAAGCCTTGAAACTTCAACTGCTTGGCATCATACAATGGCCTTTGTGGCCGAGTGGTTAAGGTCACTGACTGATTATCACTTGTCCCTCACGGCTGTAGGTTCATGCCCTGTTTTGATTTGAAGCAAATTTTATAAAGGTCCGTCCATAAGAGCAACTAGAGCTATCACTAAATGTGATTAATACCCCCAAAAGACTGCTTTATAAACTGAAGAAGTTCGTAGTAACATAATACCTTGCAAACAAACTAAAAAGAGATATTGTTCTTAGCAGTTCCTCTCATTGTGCTTGACCATTGTATGAAGTTGTATTGAATTCCAACTAGTAGTTTTCGAAAAATGTTCCAGACAAGGAAAAGTAACAAAGGGCAATAACCCTGTAATTAGTCAAGATGGAGTTATGGTTCCTGTGCACTGCACTTCCTCTCATTGTGCTTGACCATTGTATGAAGTTGTATTGAATTCCAACCAGAAGTTTTCAAGTTACGCTCCGGACAAGGAAAAGTAACAAAGGGTAATAACTCTGTAATTAGTCAAGATGGAGTTATGGTTCCTGTGCACTGCACTTCCTCTCAATGTACTTGACCATTGTATGAGGTTGTACTGAATTCCAACTAGTAGTTTTCAAGTTATGCTCCGGACAAGAAAAACTAACAAAGGGCAATAACTCAGTAAATACTCAAGATAGAGTTATAGTTCTTGTACACTGCACTTCCTCTGAGTGTGCTTGATCATTGTATGAAATTGTATTGAATTCCAACTAGTAGTTTTCAAGTTATGCTCCGGACAAGGAAAAGTAACAAAGGGCAATAACTCTGTCATTAGTCAAGATGGAGTTATGGTTCTTGTGCACTGCACTTCCTCTCAATGTGCTTGACCATTGTATGAAGTTGTATTGAATTCCAACTAGTAGTTTTCAAGTTATGCTCCGGACAAGGAAAACTAACAAAGGGCAATAACTCAGTAAATACTCAAGATAGAGTTATAGTTCTTGTACACTGCACTTCCTCTCAATGTGCTTGACCATTGTATGAAGTTGTATTGAATTCCAACTAGTAGTTTTCAAGTTATGCTTTGGACAAGGAAAACTAATAAAGGGCAATAACTCAGTAAATACTCAAGATAGAGTTATAGTTCTTGTACACTGCACTTCCTCTGAGTGTGCTTGATCATTGTATGAAGTTGTATTGAATTCCAACTAGTAGTTTTCAAGTTATGCTCCGGACAAGGAAAAGTAACAAAGGGCAATAACTCTGTAATTAGTCAAGATGGAGTTATGGTTCTTGTGCACTGCACTTCCTCTCAATGTGCTTGACCATTGTATGAAGTTATATTGAATTCCAACTAGTAGTTTTCAAGTTATGCTCCGGACAAGGAAAAGTAACAAAGGGCAATAACTCTGTAATTAGTCAAGATGGAGTTATAGTTCTTGTGCACTGCACTTCCTCTCAATGTACTTGACCATTGTATGAAGTTGTATTGAATTCCAACTAGTAGTTTTCAAGTTATGCTCCGGACAAGGAAAATGCAACAGACCGCCCGACCGACCGACCAACCGAACAACCACCGGGTGACTCCTATATACCCCCCTAAACTTCGTTTTGGGGGTATAAATATGTTAGCTTGAATTTGTGGATGAGACCTCAAAGGTTTATGCCCTAATTGGGGCGGATTCTTTTATGTCTGGAAGCTATCTAGGTTCTATCCAGGTGCCCGTCCTTGACTGAAATAATGCCTGAATTGGCACCCAGGGTCTTCCTCTCCATGAAAGCTGGAAAATGCTACTTGACCGTAGCTGTTGAGTGCGATGTTAAATCCATCCGAATCAATCAATTGGCACAATACAATCAACCCTTAATAGGCAAATTCCATAACTTTTGAATGTCGTTGAAATTTGTGCAAACTTTGAATTTTCAGTTCAGTTTTGTTAAAATCCTGTTCTCAGTTACCATTCACAGCTATGATACTTCATAGTGTAGTTGAATATAGTCATTGAATGCAAAAGTTATTAAAAAGCACATGTATGTGTTCCTATCTCAAAAGTGAAGTTAACGCATATGGTTAAAGGTAAAAACTTGTAGACAGTTGTGTCTCCAGTTTACAACTTTACAGGTGTACGGGTTGTCCTGATATTTTCACATGTATGTCTATAGTCACTGTGTGACAACCGATCCTCGGGTACTTTCTGTCCTTTGATTATTACTGTTGTTAGTTTATACACTGAAGACACGAGTGACATCATGTAAAATATGACACAAAATAGTGTGTTATGTTGATTTTACACCATTTATGATAGTCTCACTATTTCCACTTCGAAGGCAGACCGATTTTACAGGTTGACATTTTAGAGTTGTCCGCCTTCTACGTCTCACTTTGATGTGCAAATAGCTGGGAACACACCCCCAACAAAATTCTGTTGGGCACTTATTAACGCAATAAAATCCAATATTTAAATGTATTTAAGATTTAACATGATATGATTAAGTTTAAAAATGATACTAATGATATTAATATAAAATGATTCCAAGTTACGTTTACCTATTTACACACCTGCATCAATCGGTGAAATATAAAAATAAACGGCATATCATGCCGTATGTTTAAACATGCATGTTTAGGTTTAAACATTCAGATTTTTATAAAGTGGTGAGATTTTTCATAAAATCTTAGGTTTTCATTTAAAGACATATTTAAATCTTCATTTTAGGGCGAAATATTATTATTTGAACTAGGTAAATTGTGTATTATGCGCCGATTGTACCTAATATTGAAACTACACTTTCCGCCTATTATGAAGCACATTAAAATTAGGCGTAGAGGTGTGACAGTTATAAAATATCAGATCTGTGAAAGGGGTCACACTGAAACGCCAAATTAATTAGGCTACATTTATGACACAAATTAAAGTTTATATAAAATTTAACATGATATTCGGTAAAAATAGATCTAAGCAGAAACTGACACAACACCACATCTACTGACTGACTTGTAGTATAAAAACTTTACACTGACGTGTACAGGGCGTTCGGTAGACCCGAGCTCCCGGGTTTTGACCCGTGAAAATTTCGAAATACCCGTATTTGACCCGCGATAAAAACGCCCGACGAGTCATATTTGACCCGTAGGAATTTTCATTCATGCGTCGATTCTTTAGCGTGCGTGTCAATCAACTTGTTAATTCCAAACACGCTGGCCGTTGCAACCATTGACGCGTCAGAAAGTGAGAACGGGGGCGGAGCTTGTATTTTAATCTACTCGCTTTCAGTCAATCAGCGACGATCACGCACATTGTCTCGGCTTGATAATGACGTAATCAATGGATGATTGGATTTAATTGACAAGCAATAAACACATGTTCGGCATCTATTATGTGTATAAGGTGTTGTAAACACGCGGCATATGAATGATGCAATCAAAAGAGTTGGCGCATCATTAAGTAGATGATGGTGACACTCGAATTAGATAATTAGTGGATGTTTTTTCGGCCTAGACGACAACAAATGTGAAATTCGGCGAGTTTAAATTATTCGTAAGAGCGCATTTATATTGACTTCCATGTTGAAAGTTTAATTAACGTTATTTTCACTTCCAAGAGCCTTTCTTTTCCATCATTCTTAAAAAACTTGATATGGAAAGATAATCAAAATAATGAGCCTTATAAATTCGTGTCAAATAACCTTCAATATTTGTTAATTACAATAAAATCGCGGGGATAAAAGACGAATCGCGGACATGCGAGATCGCGAAAATATGTGACAAACGGGAAACAACGTACATTTTAGCCTGGGAAAGGGATCAGCAACTAGATCTATCTTGTTTAAGAATTTTTGGAAAATATAACTACAGCTTCAGAACACAAACTGAAAAATATGATGTGCTAGCGCTAGAGTACAAGGCTGGAAACCCTATGATCCATGGTTCGACCCTTAAAAATCTCACCTTGACTCTTGAAAATTTGATTTTGACCCTTGAAAATTTAGGCTGAAGAGTCAATGACCCTTGAGTTTCAAGGCCTACCGGACGCCCTGCGTGTAGTATAAAATCTTTACCGTGATCGAGTAATATGAATCGATCAATTGAAGTCACTGTCTAAATTCGGAGGTAGGACTGAAATATTGTTATTATTTTTAGAACACAAACAGTTACTAACGACAACTCCATAGAAAATAGACTGTGTCTATAATATTCATCTCAGAAGTACCTCATTTTTTCAATGATGAGAGACACATCTAAGAAACAAACGACAACTCGTGTGTTCAAGAAAAAATATGACTGTGTCTACAGTATTCATATCTGAAGTACCTGAATTTTTCAATGAAGAGAGACGCATATTTTCGATCTAGTGCCTAATCCTCCATTCACCTTTTACTCACCACGTATTAAATATAGCGGGCCGCTACAATTTTTGAAATTACCTCCCTTGATTGACAGAATAAGGCACAATTTGAACAATTTTCGTAGATAATGCGTCATACCAAACATTTAGTTAAGCTATACTATACTGTATATCTTTTGGTTTTAGACAAGGAAATTTTTAAAGTTTTCACCATATAAAACTGTGTAAAACTAATGATATTTCTTTTTAAAAAATACGCTTCGTACAAATGGCGTTAAAATATAAAGGGGCGTAACTTCTGCAGACTTCCTGTCAATAAACGCCGTACCTAGTCCGGGTTTTATGTGAAACATACAAGAGGATGAAGTAGCATTGGTAAGGATTTAAGGTAGATGGATCATTTTGAAAAGTCAAAGCAGATTTAAGAAATTTTGCATGACATGACTTTTGTAAAAATGACATGGTTAAGTGATTGAGTTCAAGATTCATAAATGACCCCTTCTCAAACCACATGAAGCCTTATCCCTTAATTGTTTTATTACCCCTTATCAGATAAGACATGGTCGGATTAGGTATCTTTAGACTGGCCATTTAGTCTAATAAACATACCATAAATATTACTGACATGTAGAGAATATTGGTTTATTACTTATTTCCTGTTGTTTTTGTTTTTTTTAAAAATTAGTTTATTATCCAAAATAAAGGATTTTTTAACACAAAAACATTCAAATTTACATGTGATTTCTTAGGCACATTTAGCAAGGTTTGATAAAACTTTTGAGAATTTTGTGAAAGTTGAAAAGTACGATGCCCGTGAAGAGACATGTGATACATTTTTTTATTTCGTTATTTCGAAAAAAATATATTGTGAAATGTTATTTCGTTTTTACGAAATGTATTTCTTTTACGAAATAAGATTTCGTTTTTACGAAATATATTTATTTTGTTTATACGAAATATATATTTAATTCGTTTAAAAGAAATCTTATTTCTTTTTTACGCAATCTTATTTCGTTTTTACGAAATGTATTTCGTAATTACGAAATAAGATTTCGTTTTTACGAAATCTTATTTCGCTTATACAAAATATATTTCGTAATTACTGTATGATTTTACTCCAGGAAGACCCAGAAAAACCTAAAAGCAAGCAACTGTACTAATAGTTAGCATCTCAGCATAATTCCTAATTATACCAAGGCAGTGACCCCATACTCTTCATGGTGCATTATTTTCTCACATCTATTTGAGTCAAGTTTATCAGATACAGGGCATTTTTACATTATAACCTTTATTTAATGAATCACAAGGAAATCTAAGTGAATTATAAGTAATTTATTTTATTAGAATTCAAGCTATTTTTTCCTTTAATGTAAAGATTACCGAGTTATACAATAATTGAAGGAAAACATGCAACAATTAATTTGTACTAAACTATTTCAACTACAATGTATTTCTTTTTTTTTGCTCAGACAAATAAAGATGCTATTGCTAGAGTAGTCAAAATAATGAATATCTTAAGTCTTCAATATTCACACAGAAACAACAAAGTATAAACAAACCGCCTGTAAAGTAACAACAATGCGGTTGTTTATGATGGTAACAGATAGTACAATACATTGAATGTGGACAATATAAATTTGACATCACTCATAATCATACTGTACTGCTTTCAGCTATGTTTAGTTAAATTAATGGTACACATTTTACTATCAGCTGAACAGTATGTATTTAAAATCAAGAGCTGTCAGTAGGACAGCGCGCTCGACTTTTTTAGTGCTTGCCAATAAAACAAAACTTCGACAGTTAAGGGCACACAAGACTTTAACTTTAACTAGGAATTTCTAAGTACAAATCAAGAAACATTTTCACAGAGTTATCTTCTCTTGCTTACAGATAGGTCTCATGATGGTACATAAGTACTCCAACTTTCAAAGTAATATCTCAAATGGTTAAGTCAACAAGTGGACAAGAATGAAAATTTTAACTGAGTTTCTAAGTCAAAAAGGGCCATAATTCAAATAAAATTCTTGAAAGAATTACCTTCTCCTGTCAATGTTTGGGGATCATGATGGTAAACAAATATTCCAACTTTCAAATTAATATCTCAAACAGTTTAGTCAAAAAGTGGACTGGTACAAAAAATTTCACCAAGATTTTAAGTCGATAAAGGGCTTTAATTTTTAAAACAAATCCCTGAGTTACCTTCTCTTGCCTACAGATGGGGGTATTGGTGTAAACAAGCATTCAATGTTTCAAAGCAATATCTCAAAGGGTTATGGCAATAAGTGGATTTTACCCATTTTCAATGATTTTTCTAAGTAAAAAAGGGGCATAATTCTGTCAAAAACCTTGACAGAGTTATGTACTCTTGTATGTTGATGGAAGTAATGATGGTAAACAAGTATGGTTAGTTTCAAAGCAGTACCTCTAATTGTTTTGAAATAAAGTGAGGTGGTATAAAAACTTAACCAAGCTCAATGCATTTTCTAAGTAAAAAAAAGGGCCATAATTCTGTCAAAAACCTCGACAGAGTTATGTACTCTTGTCTGTAGATGGAGGTTATGATGGTAAACAAGTATGGTAAGTTTCAAAGCCATACCTCTAATACTTTTGAAATAAAGTGGGGTGGTACGAAAAACTTAACCAAGGTGTGACACCAACGCCGACGCCGACACCGACCCCGACTCCGACGCTGACGCCGGGGCGAGTAGGATAGCTCCCCTTTTCTTTGAAAAGTCGAGCTAATAACATTTTTTGCACATAAATCAACATAATAACCATTGTGATCTATATGTTACTTTTAATTGATATATTTTCATCTGCACGTGCTCTTACAAATGCGTCCGATATCCATGGAAATTACAGAATAAAACGATGTCCGCTATACACATGTTTTCGTCGTGCACAGACATGTGTTCACTGTTATGAATTCATCACGTAATATAATAGTAAACTTATAATTTGTGCTTAGGAGTCATAGATATGAACAGGTTCACTTCATGTAGTAAGTAAAGTTCATTATTAAAATTAATCTGGCTTTGTCTTAAAAGTAGGAATTCCTTTAGCTTATGTTTAGTAAAAAAAATGTGTTTAGCTTAACTAGATGATCCTGGGACACTGCCTTTGTATGATTTGAACCAATACATCACGTTTAGCGATACAGAATAAAAACAAAAATAATATCAAACAGGGAATGCCACGTACCAAAAACGCAGCCTCCCC
Source organism: Saxidomus purpurata (assembly GCA_022818135.1). NCBI lineage: Eukaryota > Metazoa > Mollusca > Bivalvia > Venerida > Veneridae > Saxidomus > Saxidomus purpurata. Next base: position 15,315,641 of record JAFMSR010000007.1, read on the forward strand.
AAAACGAGCCCCACAGTACCCAGAAGTGCACACCACCAACACACGCACGCACGCACGCACGCACGCACGCACGCACGCACGCACGCACGCACGCACGCACGCACACACACAACACACACACAATCATGTACACACACAAACATACACTACCAACACACACTAGCATACAAAGCAAACACACGAGGACAAACGAACAATTAAAGGAACACAGTGGGGCACAATGTCAGCTACTTGTTCTTATCATTTCCTTGGTGTTGAAGTCAATGGTCGCTTTCTCATGTAAAAATTTTAAATTTAAAAATATTATTGCAATCACCAAAAAAAGTATTCACCACTTGCATGTATCTATTTTAGAACAGTGCAAATTCAGTATTTGGAAATGTATATAATATTTTTCAGCCATCAAACAATTAACAGAGTCTGCAAAGTGTGGTGGTCAGTTTTTATGTAATTTACGGCTCCCTTGCTGTGCCTAAATGGTATGTGGCATCTAGCAATTACTTGATAATTTAACGGATATGATTCCTCTACCTGTATTAGCAATCTCAATGTTGAGAGGAATGCTCGGACTAAAATTTTACTGTTATTTCGAAATAAAAAAATGTAGCACATGTCACTTCACGGGTACAGTAGAAAAGTTTAATAAAATTTTTAATTAAATCTTTTGTTTAGGAAAGATATAAAAGAAAATGCAATTTTCTTAGACTTTAACTTACTTGAAAAATGTATTTTACATAGCAAACTTTACATAACTCAACACTTTGAAAGAGAAAATGCATACCTTCATTGACAATGTACTAACCACCATATATGTTAAATGTGCATGGATTCTTTTGAAAATTAATACACAGAATAATTTCTTCATTTCTATCTCTTTTTTTTTGATAAGAAGTTTTTACCTTTCAAAACATGTACACCATCATTTATCAACCTTTACGTACTGTAAATGTAGCTTTGCTGTAACCGATTCCGGTTCGTACCGGCCCAGACACTTCCATTCATTTTTTGCTTACATAGCTTAGGTGTTTTTCATAGTTTTGATAAATGTAGCTGGGATTTTACTTTAAACAAAAACATGTAAAATGCATTCTTAATATTATTTGATCAAAAGGGTAACAATAACTGAATAGCGGAGAGTGCAGATCATGATCACACTGGATGTACAGGCTGATCTGTCATACAGGCAGGATCAATTTTCATCAGTAGTGTAAGGATTAATGTAAAATTTTGCTGAGCCAACATTTCAAATGATCTTCATTACGAACAACAGGAAGAATATGGCCCTATATCGCTCACCTGGCTACAACTGACAACTTATGTCAACAATTGCTTCCACTGCAGAATGCTACATTCCAAACATCAAAGCTCTGGGCCTTGTGATTCTAGACAAGAAGAATTCCCTCCGCCCACCTCCCCCAATTTTCACCCTGGGGTCATGATTTGAACAATCTTGGTAGGGCAGGTAATCCAGACTAATGCCTCAGCGGACACGGTCGGAATTTAGCCAGGCAAGAGCAGATAACTGTTCTAGTGTGTTTACGTGAATCATGGAAAAGACTTCCATAGGTGCATTAGCTGTTGGTATTGGGATTGGAGTTGTTACTGGCTGGTTGTTTAGGGGCAGATATAGAGCTCGTTCACCCGTTTTAAGTAAAACGATGAGAACCAATGAGGTAATAATGACGAAACGTTTTCTTACTTCGTACCCAAATTAATTCGTACACAGTCACTACGCAAGCACAAGAGTTTTCCAGCACCACATTACCCCAACTTCACCTACAGTAACATCACTTTACACTGGATCAGCACCACTTTAGATATACTCCACATTACACCAACACCCGCACACAACCAAAAACATGGACAGGTTTATTCCCCGGAAAAAATGGAAAACCCGGAAAAAAATTAAGTAAAACCCGGAAAACAAAAAGCATGCTATAAAAGCTACATTTTTTGTTCGACTGAACTGAAACAGATATCATTGTAAAGGTGACGCTCTGACGTTTCCAAATATATATAAAACTTTAACCCAAATTGAACAGTTATTTCACAAATACCTTGGCAAAGTACGGTGTTTTTAGCTATTTTTGTCGCAATTTTTCAAAAAATGTAAAACCCGGAAAACAAAAAACATGTTCCAAAGACAACATTTTTCATCCGACTGATATAAAACTAGTATCATTGTAAAGCAGACGTTCTAACGTTTCCAAATTTATATGATGCATTAACCTAAAGTAAGTAGTTATAACACAACTACCTCTGCAAGTTAAGGAAATTTTGCTTATTTGTTTTGTTTAAAATTTTCAAGGAATATAATATACGGAAATTAAAAAACATGTTGCAAAGACAACATTTTTCATCCGACCAGCATAAAACCGGTATCTTTGTGTAGGATACGTTTTATTGTTTCCAAATATATATAACACTTGAATCCAAAGAACGTAGTTATCACAAATACTTCAGCAAGTTATGGTAATTTGCTTATCTTTTGTGTCAAAAATATTACAGTACTTACGGAGAGCGTTCAGTTACAGATGGATAGACTGTGATTTTTAGCTTAATAAAATACCGTTTGTCAGTCAGTCAGTCGGCAGTTCGGGCCGGCAGTCAGTCAGTCAGTCAGTCAGTCAGTCGGCACCAATTTTAAACACTTTTTTGCTAAAGATATAGTTACTTTCAATACTGGTATAGTACTATCCATCTGCATCCAGGCCACACCACTCGGAGGCGCTCTGATCATGGCCCGCCCTAGTCCCTAAATAACAAAAATATTTGATCAGTTGATTACTTAAATTTGATTAAATGAGTCGGTGTGTTGAACACCCGGTGAGGTCAAATAACCTCCCTTCCCGACTTTAATTTTAATGATATATGAGGAAATATAGTTACTATAATCACTGATGGCCTAACTTGAATAAAAATACATTGTAAGAATAGAAGAAAAAAGTTATTTCATCAAATGTCAACCTTATAAAAATACATTGTAAGAATAGAAAAAAAAAGTTATTTCATCAAATGTCAAACTTATACAATAACTACGCATTGAACAAGCTCGGGAAAGTTTTAAAAAATCTTAATAAAACATTGCTCCCCATATTTTATCTTTGAGATCAGTAGCATAAATAGATATATATAATAAGTGTATGAATACTTAACAATATTAAATCTGATGAAAGTACAAAAAATAAGAAAATACGTGTACCGGTATTAATATGGACATCACATATTACCAGGAACAATATTGACAAAGCCATTTTTTACCCCGTACAGTCTCTGTATAACCTACGCATCTCTTATGGAACCATTTAAGTTTACAATATTTGTTATCACATTTCACCATATCACCGACTATATCTGGCAGCTTACATGTACAATAAATTTTAACCGAACAAGCTTTAGCATCTTTACAAGGCATTTTAGGCATTTTTTCAATTTTAGGAAATGTTACAAAGTGTTCATTTTCAATACAATATAACAAATGCTGTCTCATTTTTGGTATATCATATATATAGTCCTTCCTTATGTTTGAACATATCCCTTTTCTTTTAACATTAAAGTCCGTTTACTTAAGGGGGAAGGTGTTTCATTGTTGGGTAAGATTGGGCAAGTGGTCCTGCATACCACTGATATTAGTAAATTGTTTTTGTAAAATGTTCTGGGCTTTATTTATAATTATATCATTCAGCCATCCGACGGGATTTTGAATCAAATGTAGTTCTGGTTTTTCAATAATTTCAACACAATCGGGTTTGTCACTCTTCTTTTCTTCCATGTTTATTTCAATTTCACTAGAGCAATTAATTTCTAGAGACAATGATCTGTCGCTACTAAGATTTAAATCAAATTCTTCTTCAAGAACATCCTCAGCAATAGAACTTAGATTGTTTTCATATGTGGCTTTTTCAAACTTTATTTTTTTACATGTGGATGGCTTCTCATTGAGACTCCTTTTACGAGAATGAGATGGCGTTGGAGTTTTATAAACAGACTTTGGTGTCGATGCCATTGATTCGGACAATTTCTGCTTTACAATTGAACTAGTAGGTGTGTTACACATGACAGTTTTAGCGGATGGCGTCATAAGTATTGAATCAGGCGCTGGAATAACTTCAAAATCTGCTTTTTTTGGTTTCTTTTGTCCTGTCTTTTTTGCAACTCGCGGTTTACTATTTTTTCTTAATAGTGTTAAATTTCGAACAGAGGGTTTATCGCAAATGCCGCCAATGTTTAATGTCATTTTCACTGCTAAAATATGATAACACAGCCCTGTGGACGGACAACTGCATGTTTCCTGATTGCCTGTTTCTGTTATCAGGAATCTGTGCTGGATCTTGTATCCATCTAACTATTTCTTCAAGTTCGGTCATATTTGAAATAGACGATTTCTTGCTGGTAGGACGCGCAGGCTTTCTGGTTGACACGTTGGCGCGAGACGGAACCGCTCTGGAGGATGTAGTGTGCGGAGACGACGTAGGGCGTGCAGGCTTTCTGGTAGACACGTTGGCGCGAGACGGCACCGCGACGATGTCACTGTAACGTTTCGGTCCATACACTGGTGATGGTGTAGATGGCGAAGGGTAGGTAGTGCTGTTTGTTTGTATGGAATGGCAGAAGTTAGAGATCTTACGGCGGATTCAATACCACTTGCAAACGTCGTTGTTCCGTCATGGCTAAGATGCAGACCGTCCTTACTAAGCAGATTCACGTTGGCCCCTAAAATAGATAAACATTCATGTACACTTTTATGTATAGACAGACGGCAACAAAAACATGACTACAGCTCAAATACTTTATCATTAATTTTCATTCAGTCTAAGAAACTATCAATTTTCACACATTAATAGACATGGTCGGTAGCAGAACTCGAACCCATAAAGTACTTTAGATGTTATTCCTTAAATATCAAAAAAAATGATAACAGTACAATTGTAATAGTTGTCTTATCATTTGAGATGCGCATTTCTACGGAAACTTACCAAACATAGTGTGGAAATCAGGCTGTTCGATGATACGAACCCAAGGTACCTGGCATGAGAACGCACGTAGCAGTTGGTTGACTTTACCAGCATCGTAATTCCATCTATCGAGGAAACTATGTCTTAGGCCACAACCGTTAAAACGGTTCTGTGCCCTAGGTAGAATTTCGGACAGAAGGATTGTTGCACATGGTGAGTGACTGTGAATCTCGTTACACAGTATCTCAATGTCTTTAGCGATTCGGTTCGGTGTCTGGGTAAAGATGTCGTTTGCACCAACCACTACCACAACAACCTGCAAAATTTAATTCAGTTTCTAAGGCTTCTGTATATGTTCAAAATTATGTCTTAACATCAATTAAAGTCCCATGATCACATTTACAAGTAGCTCTCATTTTATCAACAAAGATGTGTTACTGAAAGAAATGAACTTTACTTGTACCAAAAACATTCATAACTTTGTTTTTTAAATCAGTAAGTACATATTAGAAACATAGCGCAACATTGATTTTAAGTGCATGGTTTTTTGGTTTCATTATCCTATCAATAAATCATATACACTATATCAGTAAATTCAAAGTGATCCGGGAACTTTAAAGTTTAATTGATATTTTGCATATTTTCATTCTTTATTCCGTATTTAATTCATTCCATAATTTGCGACTATTTTATGCAAGGAAAAAAAAGTCATTATCTGATGAAGAAGAAATTATTATACTGATGTTTCCACCATTTGCTATTACTTTCGCTATAATCAGAAGACAATCCAGGATGTTGAACAACCTCAAAAATTAGCTAAATTAGATAAAATTTCAATTGGATATATCAAAACTTGTTTAATATGATATAACTGGAATATACTAAATTTTGTATGTATTTTGTCTTTATTATTTATTCAAGATGTATCAAAGAACATTCTTATCAATTTGTTTTTCCACATTGTTGCTCTCTCTCTCTCTCTCTCTCTCTCTCTCATTGTTTTGCAATCGATTAGGAATACATTCAATTTAGTATAATATGCATGTAGTACTTTTTAAATCAAGCGTTTGTTTCCACAAAGAACAAACATCTTTTAATAAAACAGACGTTGGTTGACCAATATATCTCCGAATGAAATAACAAAATGCAAGCTTCAAATAAAGGCAAACTTTATATTTATACACTGTGTCACAAAACCTTATTAATGACATTCCATAGTAATAATACCATTTCATCCTTTTTATATTTTGATGGTAAATTCTTGGTAACCTTGCACAATATCATGTACCGGTCACTGAAATATCTATTCCACTGACCCCGCTAACAATGTTTTTCATTATTTCAAGTATCTGGTCGATATACTTGTAGATAGGAAGACAGACAGGCGAACAGACAGGCATGCGAACAGACAATCTGACATAATCTTTATTTCACACAACTATTTACATACAATAATATAGGGATTTTCCATAAACATGATAAATTAAGTACTATAATAGTAAATGTTTGAGATGTTCGGGGGATTTTCCATTAAGTTTTCCTTTTTTGTATACACCTAATAATGCTGTAAAATGGTGAACTTAAAAAGATAAATTAAATACTTGAAAAGTGCTAATCGGGCGTAAAAATTATGTTCTGCTTGCAGTCATTCTAATTGAATATACAACTTTCAACTTTTTTTCTTACTCTCAAGATCAATACAAAAATGAGGTAAAAATATCAAATACATACAGCGTTATCGAGGACACAAGACAATACTGCAACGGTTGCATAATCACATCATACCAATCATTACGTGTTAATATTGGATATTAATCCTATAAAGTATACAGTTGTATATTGGCGCGTATCTTTTGGCAGGTGTCATGCGATTAATACACAAACTATTATACTTTATGAAAACTGATGGGAAAAAAAAACAACATATAACAGGTATACTTCTCTTTATGCATGAGAACTTCTTAGATTGTTGCAAATAAACTATAATAATTTCTTCGGCACTAACAAAACATCTTATTTAGTGATTAAAATAAATGTGTTACACTGCACATATGGGACAATTGTACAAATTCTTACGTCAATCACAGTGAATATATTTTAGTTTCAATATCACAGAACTTAATTTCTGTTATAACTTTTCAATATAAATATTAACCTGCATCATACTATGATTTCATTATTTAATATGATATATAGATACCAGAATATATATAGATAATATAAGCTCTTTTAACATAAAAAATAAACACTTACCGAAAAGAACGGAGCAACTTCAAAAATCACTTGTTCTGACAACAACTGAGTAGTTCTATATCCAGGATATGAAAACACGGAATAAGATCCCTTACACAGATATTCCGACAAGTACTTTGTCTGACTATGTCCTATTACAAATGCCATACTTTAATACTCAATAACACACGAAACACAAAATCACTTTAAGCCACAGGAAATCACAACTCTTTATTTAACAAGTAAACAGTTAATTATGAACTTAAAGAAATTATATCCAGGAATATTATCACTTACAGCTTCAAATAATCATGTAATATGATTTGCAACTATAATAATGATGTACACATATCTGAATCATTTTATACATAACCTAGACTTTTGCTCATTTCTGATTACAATCACACTTACATGATTGTTTCTTCTAGGTTTTCACAAGTTTTCACATCTTTTTTTTTCGCTTAAACATTGCTATTTCAACACAATGACTTTCAAACAGAGCGGTATAGTCTTCTAATTAGCAATTAAGAAAATCCACAACATTAATATCGTTTCATTAAAGCCGCTCATATATCACACCTAACACGTGTTAAATGATTTTGGACACATGACAATTTTGCTTTTAATCAGAGAACCGATCATATTTGTTTGATCTTTACATAAAAATACACAACGACTATATTGTTATTATTTACAATAACAGATTATAATGTCAATTTTGTTAATTATAGAAAAATGTTTTATTTCATGAAGTTTTAAAATTGAAATCTACATTCAATATTTCTTATATTGTAAATCTTGACAACTTGAAGCAATACTAGCTAATATTAGCTATATATGCAGAAGCATTTGTGTGATAACTACATACTTTGGATTCAAGTTTCATATATATTTGGAAACGATAAAACGTATTTTTCACAAAAATACCAGTTTTATGTCGTATGAAAATTGTTGTCTTTGCAACATGTTTCTTAAATTCCGTAAAGTATTTTCCTTGGTAATCCTTAAAAGTTGAAGCAAAAATTGCTAACATTAGCTAAATTTGTAGAGGCGTTTGTGTAATAACTACTTAATTTGGATTTAAGTTTCATATAAATATGGAAACCATAGAATGTATACTTCACAAAGATACCGGTTTTATGATGGTCGGATGAAAAATGTTGTCTTTGCAACATGTTTTTTAATTTCCGTAAATTATATTCCTTGAAAATTTTAAACAAAAACATAAGCAAAATTTCCGTAACTTGCAGAGGTAGTTGTGTTATAACTACTTACTTAAGGTTAATGCATCATATAAATTTGGAAACGTTAGAACGTCTGCTTTACAATGATACTAGTTTTATATCAGTCGGATGAAAAATGTTGTGTTTGGAACATGTTTTTTGTTTTCCGGGTTTTACATTTTTTGAAAAATTGCGACAAAAATAGCTAAAAACACAGTACTTTGCCAAGGTATTTGTGAAATAACTGTTCAATTTGGGTTAAAGTTTTATATATATTTGGAAACGTCAGAGCGTCACCTTTACAATGATATCTGTTTCAGTTCAGTCGGACAAAAAATGTAGCTTTTATAGCATGCTTTTTGTTTTCCGGGTTTTACTTAATTTTTTTCCGGGTTTTCCATTTTTTCTGGGGAATAAACTTGTCCCAAAAACATCACAACTAAACAAAGCCTCAACAACTCTAGCACCACACTACACAATGTACAACACACCACAGTAGTTAAGCACAACACTACACCAGACAAACACCACATTACACTAATACCATGATACATGAAACAAACACTACACCAACACCACATTACATCAATATCATAACAAACACCACATTACACTTAAAGACAAAGACCACACTAGTGACACTACACCAACCCACATTACACCACCAAATGAGCTCTACACAACACCAACATGACACAACAACAATTCACCAAAGCCAAACAAACACTTAACAACACCAACACCACCAAACGAACTCTACACAACACCAACACAACATTACACAAACATCAAACAAACACTACACTGACACCAACACCACTTAATGTCAGACAAAGGCCACTATATAGGAGTTGTGGTTCATGGGTTGGTCAGGACTATAAACAATATAATTAGGGTTCATCAAACACCACAGTTCACCAACATCACATTACACCAATACAACACTAGACAAACACCACACTACACCAAGATCTTGCCAGTGGGGACTGTGCCACACAATTCCTTATCAACTCTAAAATGGAAACCAACTCCAAGTTCTATGTAAAGTAGCTATGTGTAAAATAAAATAAAATGGAAGAAAAAGCCTTCATAATGTATTTTCAGGTGGACCTCACTGATAGTTCACCGTCCCTGTCAGACGATGGGGAATATAAGATGGTGATTGTGATTCGAGCTGATCTCAAAATGGGAAAAGGAAAAGCGGCGGCACAGGTCAGTACTTTGCGTGTAGTTCTGACTTCTTGAGAATACAGGACAGCAGTCCTCAGAAAGGGGAGCTTTAAGCTGAATGGGGAGTCTTTGTAAGCATATTTTGCTAGATTTAGATATTGTGCTCTTCTCATTCAGCATGTCAATTTATGGTAACAGTTTTACTGGCTGTTCTGATAACACAATGATGGACTAGTTTGTGGTTTTCAGTTCTTTCATTTCCCATCCACATACAAATCATAAAGTGGAGCAGTGGTGTAAAGGTTAAGATGTTTGCCGCTCATCCGGGAGGTTGCGAGTCCGAGCCCACTGACCGTACCTCCTCATATGACACCAGTACTGGTTTTTCCAGGAAACAGACTCAAGAGTGACTCGATAAGCTACAAGCTTTCTTCACAATCGAGCTAAAATAAATTAATATAATAATAATACGTAATAAATCTGTAGAGATAACAGTATCATGTCAATAAATAATAAATTTCGGTATTGTATTTTCAGTGTGCTCATGGTGCTTTAGGGGCTGCTGAGAAGGCAGTAAATAGGAATGCAGATGCTTTCTATGCATGGAGAGCTTGCGGGCAACCTAAAGTTGTTGTCAAAACTGACTCGGAAGCGTCACTGTAAGACCTTTTGCTCTGAAATATTTTGATGTATTTATTTGAATTTTTAGAGATCTACAAGAAAGCCTGAAAATAGACATTACATTGTTTGGGTGATTGTTGATGTGTCTATTAAACAAGATCTTCAAGGCCTCTGCAAATTTTAAATTTCTTTTGTCACTCTGCAGAACTTTTTTATACAGACAAATTGCAGAGATGTCCTTGGTCTGACAGAAACTGTTTTCTGTGTGTACATAACTATAAGGTTTCATTTGATTGGGCTATCTTGGAGATTTCATAAAGCAATAACAATTGTTTAGTTTAAACATAGTTTATTGCCAAATTACACTTTAGCAATGGTTTGAGCTACAAGTGCTTGCCACATATAAGATGGCTCTCCCCAATACAATACAATATTATTACAGTTCTAAGTAAATTATGGCTACAGAACAATTTGAAATTTGCTTGTTTATGTGAGAAAGTTGACAGGATGGCAGTGTAGTACTGATTTTCCCCAGGAACAATGGTTAGGTAAACTGCCCGTCTGTTCATATAATAATACCTTTCAGGTTATCGAAACAATGGTCATTATTTCAGTATACAACTATCCAAGGAGGCTTCTAAAAATGGTTTAATATGCAGTATAATACGCGATGCTGGCAGAACGCAGATACCTAGTGGATCTATGACAGTTTTAGCAGTAGGACCAGGTAAGTTTTTCCAAAACTTGTCAGACCAGTGATAGTTTTTCTCATACTACCTGTAGGACCAGATAATATTTCCTTGAAAATGTTTCCCTCTGGATTATGATTATTGTGCTTTACTCAGATTGGAGTAACGTTGTTCTAGTATTTGCAGTAGGATATTTTCCTAGTGTTTGCTGTAGGACCATGTAATGATTTTCCAGTATTTATACCCCCAAAACGAAGTTTAGGGGGGTATATAGGAGTCACCCGGTGGTTGGTCGGTCGGTCGGTTGGTCGGTCGGTCGGTCGGTCGGTCGGTCGGTCGGTCGGTCGGTCGGTCGGTCGGTCGGTCTGTTGCATTTTCCTTGTCCGGAGCATAACTTGAAAACTACTTGTTGGAATTCAATACAACTTCATACAATGATCAAGCACATTGAGAGGAAGTGCAGTGCACAAGAACTATAACTCCATCTTGACTAATTACAGAGTTATTGCCCTTTGTTACTTTTCCTTGTCCGGAGCATAACTTGAAAACTACTGGTTGGAATTCAATACAACTTCATACAATGGTCAAGCACATTGAGAGGAAGTGCAGTGCACAAGAACTATAACTCCATCTTGACTAATTACAGAGTTATTGCCCTTTGTTAGTTTTCCTTGTCCGGAGCATAACTTGAAAACTACTGGTTGGAATTCAATACAACTTCATACAATGGTCAAGCACATTAAGAAGAAGTGCAGTGCACAAGAACTATAACTCCATCTTGACTAATTACAGAGTTATTGCCCTTTGTTAGTTTTCCTTGTCCGGAGCATAACTTGAAAACTACTGGTTGGAATTCAATACAATTTCATACAATGATGAAGCACAATGAGAGGAAGTGCAGTGTACAAGAACCATAACTCTATCTTGACTCATTTCAGAGTTATTGCCCTTTGTTACTTTTACTTGTCCGGAGCATTATTCGAAAACTATTGGTTGGAATTCAATACAACTTCATACAATGGTCAAGCACAATGAGAGGAAGTGCAGTGTACAAGAACCATAACTCTATCTTGACAAATTATAGATCTCTTTTTAGTTTGTTTGTAAGGTATTCGAGGTATACTACGAACTTTCTCAGTTTATAAAGCAGTCTTTTGGGGGTATTAATCACATTTAGTGATAGCTCTAGTTTCAAATAGGACTATGAAATATTTTCTAGGTACATGTACATGGTTAATTAGCTCAACTGGCATAAAGTGTCAGAGTGAGCTATTAGGACCACTTGTCGTCCAGTGTCCGGGATCCACCCTTACCTTCAAGTGGCATCTCGTCTCAAACCACTGGGCCAATGATGAGGAAACTTTGCAGGGATGGTCATTGCATAAAGCTCTATCAAAGTTGTTCAAAGAATTTCATAATTAATGAATTCAATAAATGATTTCTTGGTCAAGTTCGAATCTGGATCACCTGGGGTAAAGCCTAGGTCACATCATCATGGTCAAATCAAAACTGCTATTTAACACTCTAGAAGCCACTTTTCACTTCCAGTCTTCATGAAAATTTGGCAGACTGTGTGTCCAAATGATTTCTAGGTCAAGTTTGAAACTTGTTCACTTGGGGTCAAAAAGTAGGTCACTAGAGCAAATGAAGTTTAAACCTTGACAACACTCTTGAGGCTACATTTAATACCCAGTTGTCATGAAATTTGTTTACCTCGATGATGTCTAGGTCAAGATTGAATGTGAATCATCTGGTATTGAAATTTAGGCCACCAGGTCAAATAAAAAAAAACCTTGTTAAAGCTGCTCGCTCTCAGTTACCGTTGAAAAAAATATTTTTCAAAAAAATTGACATTCTTATTCATAAATATAAAACTAAAGGCAAGAATGAAAAAATAAGCAAAAATCTAGGTAGGAATTAGCAGAAATCGATTGAAAATGTTGGTTACACAGCACCGCTACACTATATGTTTATATTGAAACTTCAATAGCGTTTGCAATGCTTTTGAATTTAATAGCGTATTATATGAAATTTAGAGATATATGTGACAGGAATTTACACTGAAGCCGTTTTATATGACTATATGATCTAAGATACGTTATTTACATACAGTTTCAAGAACTTTATTTTTTTACCAAAATCTGAGAGCGAGCAGCTTGAATACTCTAGTAATTACTTTTTATAGCATATCATCATGTAAATTGGTTGAAATGTTTGTCTTACCATTGTCAAATGGAATGAACATATATCTTGTTTGTTTCCAGGACCAGCAAGTATGATAAATAAAGTCACTGGACATCTAAAACTTTACTGATCATAAAGCATCTAGTTTTCATGGAAGAATCAAGAAATGTTTTTGTGAAGGTGATGCGAGTGGGTAATGCTGATATTCCGAGAGTTCTGAAGGTCAGACTGGAGATTAAAGGTCACAACAGAGGAACAGTTAGGTTCCAATATCAGCTTGAAAATATTCAACCAGATTGGATTGATCTGTTAAAGACTACCCACCAAACAGATCATGACAATTGCTCTGGTGTATAGTGATCTATGACACTGTTGCAAACAAGTTTCTATAAAATTGTGCTGGGAGTGGAGTTTAAAGAAACATACATTCAAACAACAGGAAGTGTCATCATGAAAACCTACCTTACGAATAGGAACATCCTGATTTAAGACTGTAACTAAATGTTATGAAAGACCCAGTTCATTAAAAAAATCATTTGATACTGTAATTTAGTTCAAGACATCTAAATGTATATATGACAAGTGCAGGTGCACTACCTTCATTTTGTGGAATTTTTATGTTTTACTGCTCAATGTTTTAGAATTATATCATGTTAACTTATTTTATGAACTGATATGCTGATAACATCAGTAAAAATAAATACAATGTACAATACTTTTGCATCAGTTTTATTAGCTCACCTGAGCACAAAGTGCTCAAGCTGAGTTATTGTGATCACCTGGTGTCTATCGTCTGGCTGCCCACACTAAACCTTGTGTTTGTAATAGAGGCTGCATTTTTCATTGGATATTCATGAAACTTTGTCAGAATGACTGCCTAGATAAAATCTAGGTCGAGTTTGAATATGGGTCATCTAGGGTCAAAAGTAGGTTACAGGGTCAAATCATTGAAAAACTGTGTATACACTAGAGGTTGCATTTTAAGCTCAACTATTCGGAGGATATGGAGAGCTACATGTATTACAGTCACTTGTGCGTCGGTGGTGGCGTTGCAGTTTTGGTTAAAGTTTTGCCTGCTAGGTACTATCATGCACATATCTCAGTAACCACTTGTGATATTGACTTGAAACTTTGTTCATGTCTTTTCTAGTTTAGGGGTGTCACACAATTAAGTCGGACAACTCTTGTATAAATTTACTACAAATTATGGCCCTTGTTTGCCTTTTTGGTAAACGTTTTGCATGCAAGGTACTGCCATGCACATACTTCAGTAACCACTTATGGTAGTTACAATGTATATCAAACTTAGCAAGTGTTCAGGATTACATTTCGTATCAAGCAATTAATTTACCAAAAATGAAATATATAGCAATAGATTTTGACTTTTTTTTTATGACTCAACTTTTCTAGTTTATACTTAGTCAGCAGAATTTTGTTTATAGTTGAGAGTGCTGTCTTATGGATGGCTCTTGTAAATTGAATCTTCATGAAACTTTGTCAGTATGATTGCTTTGATAAAATCTAGGATGAGTTCGAATATGGGTCATCCGGGGTCAAAAACTAGGTCATTGGTTCAAATTACAGAAACACCTTGTGTATGTAATAGAGGTTGCATTTTTCATTGTGTCTTCATGAAACTAGGTCAGTTTGATTGTCTTGATCAAATCTAGGTCAGGATGATTGTCTTGATGAAATTTAGGTTGAGTTTGAATATGGGTAATCTGAGATCGAAAACTAGGTCGCCTGGTTAAAATCTTGTGTATGCCATGCAGGTGACATTTATGATTGCTTTGGCAAAAATAGGAAAAAACTTTAAAATCTTCTTCTCTGAAACCACAAGGCCTAGAGCATAGATATTTGGCATGTAGCATTGTCTAGTGGACCTCTATTAAGATTGTTCAAATTATGAGCCCTTGGTCAAAATTGATCCCGCCCAGGAGGTCACTTGGTTTTACATAGGCTTACCGGTATATAGGAAAAACTAAAAAACTTCTCTGAAACCACAGGGCATAGAGCTTAGATATTTAGCATGTAGCATTGTCTAGTAGACCTCTTCAAAGTTTGTTCTAATTATGTCCCTGGGGTCAATATTGCCCTGCCCAGGGGGTCACTTGTTTTACAAAGAGGTATATTGGAAAACCTTTAAAAATCTTCTCCAAAACCACAAGGTTTAGAGCCTAGATTTTTGTGTTGCCCTTTCGGAGAAAAGGCGATACATAGGGATCGCTTTGTCCGTCCTTCGGTCCTTCACACAAACTTAACATTGGCTATAACTTGCCATTTCTTAAGATTTCTTCATCAAACTTTACAATTGCATTGCTTATGACATACGGGTTGTGATGCCGCCAAATTTTGTGGGTCAAGGTCATATTTGACAGAGTTATGCCCCTTTTTAGCTCGACTTTTCGAAGAAAAGGGGAGCTATCCTACTCGCCTCGGCGTCGGCGTTGGCGTCACACCTTGGTTAAGTTTTTCGTACCACCCCACTTTATTTCAAAAGTATTAGAGGTATGGCTTTGAAACTTACCATACTTGTTTACCATCATAACCTCCATCTACAGACAAGAGTACATAACTCTGTCAAGGTTTTTGACAGAATTATGGCCCTTTTTTGACTTAGAAAGTGTATTGAGCTTGGTTAAGTTTTTCGTACCACCTCACTTTATTTCAAAAGTATTAGAGGTATGGCTTTGAAACTTACCATACTTGTTTACCATCATAACCTCCATCTATAGACAAGAGTACATAACTCTGTCAAGGTTTTTGACAGAATTATGGCCCTTTTTTGACTTAGAAAGTGTATTGAGCTTGGTTAAGTTTTTCGTACCACCTCACTTTATTTCAAAACCATTGGAGGTATTGCTTTGAAACTTACCATACTTGTTAACCATCATGACCTACATCAACAGACAAGAGTTCATAACTCTGTCAAAGTTTTTGACAGAATTATGCCCCTTTTTTACTTAGAAAATACATTGAATATGGGTAAAATCCACTTACTGCCTTAACCCTTTGAGATATTGCTTTGAAACTTTGAATGCATGTTAACATCATTACCCCCATCTGTAGGCAAGAAAAGGTAACTCTGTCAGGGATTTGTTTTAAAAATTAAGGCCCTTTATTGACTTAGAATCTTGGTTAAGTTTTTCGTACCAGTCCACTTTTTGACTAAACTGTTTGAGATATTAATTTGATAGTTGGAATACTTGTTTACCATCATGATCCCAAAACATGGGCAGGAGAAGGTAATTCTGTCAAGGATTTTATTTGAATTATGGCCCTTTTTGACTTAGAAACTCAGTTAAAATTTTCATTCTTGTCCACTTGTTGACTTAACCATTTGAGATATTACTTTGAAAGTTGGAGTACTTATGTACCATCATGACACCTATCTGTAAGCAAAAGAAGATAACTCTGTGAAAATGTTTCTTTATTTGTACTTAGAAATTCCTAGTTAAAGTCTTGTGTGCCCTTAACTGTCAAAGTTTTGTTTTATAGGCAAGCACTTAAAAGTCGAGCGCGCTGTCCTACTGACAGCTCTTGTTATACTTATATTTTTGCTATAACTTTGCCATTTCTTAAGATTGCTTTATCAAACTTTCAAATTGATTTGCTTATGTCAAAAGGGTTGTGATGCCGCCAAATTTTGAAGAATAAGGTCATATTTGACAGAGTAATGCCCCTTTTTGTACTTAGATTTTGTCACGAAAACTTAATGTTGACTATAACTTTGCCATTTCTTAAGATTTCTTCATCAAACTTTCAAATTGCATTGCTTATGACACAAGTGTCATGATGCGGCCAAATTTTGTTGGTCAAGGTCATATTTGACAGAGTAATGCCCCTTTTTGTACTTAGATTTTGTCACAAAATTATTGGTTATTCTGACAAAGCATAAGAGGGCGACACAAGTGTTCTACTGAACACCCATCTAGTTAGTGTGTAACAGTGTCTAGTGGACCTCTACAAAGTGTGTTCAAATCATGCCCCCAGGGTCAAAATTTTCCCTGCACAGGGGGTTGTTTGGTATCGAAAAAACTTTTTAAAATCTGCTTGCCTAAAACTACAAGGCTTAGACATTTGGTATGCAACATTGTCTAGTAGTCTTCCACCTACTTTGTTCAAATCATGCCTCTGTGGTCAAAATTGACCACACCCACTAGGCAAGTGGACTTGTTTTCATGTGAGCCATCATTGTGTTTATGATATGTAGTTTAGGGTTGAAGTATGGTCACATTTTGTCATAAGTAAATCTTAGGAGAGCGATATAGGGCCATCTTGGTCCTCTTATATACTAATGCATCTTTGAATACCCCTATTTGGTAAAGTTAGGAGTCACTTTGATCTGTTGTAACTTCATGTAAGAATGAGTAAATGTAACAATACTTGGAACATGGGTAGCTTGTATGAGGTGGAATGTCCAATATGCATTTAGGGTCACTGGGGCCAAGCCCAAGGCGATACTTAAAGGTGTTGGGATTTTAGCTCTGCTGGACTTTGCTATAATGGTGGTTCGTCTGTATATCTGTAAACTTTGATAGCACTCTTCTGGTTACAATTTTTACTGACTTTCAAGAAACTTTGCCAAAAACGTTGTCAGCAATTTATTGAGGATATGCATACAAAATGAGCCATGCTGTATGAAAACCAACTGTGCTACAGCTGACAATTGTAAAATCTTGGTAACACTCTACAGGTGACATTTTCCAATAGATTTTCAAAACACTTGCTCAGAAGGTTGCATGCATTCTGTAGATGATCTGTATAGAAAGTGAACCATGCTGTGTGATAACCAATTACTCTGAAACCATGATGACACTCTACAGGTCTCCTCTTCCAATGGATTTTCACAAAAGTTACTAAGAAGGTTGCCTGCAACCTGTAGATGATCTGTATAGAAATTGAGCAATGCTGTGGAAAAAACAATTTTGCTACAGGCAATTATTCCAACACTTTGATACTAGGTCACATTTTCTTAGAGATTTTCACATAACATACTCTGAACAGTCCAGTAGATTTATACTGGCCCTTCTGGACCACTTGTTCTAGTATCCTCTTTACATTAACAAAAAGCTGTCTGTAAGATGGCACACTCAACTATTCAAAGCCCTGGACTCTCAAAAGAGAGCTTTGCCACATTTGTAATAAAATGTAGTAATGATAATATGGGCATTTGCAAAATTGCAATTCAAAACATTTTTGGAACAAGGGATTACAATTCTGTCTAAGTTCAGAAGAGTCGGGAGTTATTTTTCAAAATTCATGCAACAGTAGAAGAACTTTGTGTTATGACCTTGCCATTGACCATAGAAAAACTTAGTGGAGGTTGAGTCCAATATCTGCATTGGTTTTGGAGAAAGCATCTTGCACTCACAACTTTTAACCTGCATTTTCTAGGTACGATACTACATTTGCAGACAAGGTCATGATGACACCAGGCTACCATTGGATATAATACAGGGTATAAAATGGCATCGGAGGGCCAGTTTTGACCTCGGGAGATGTGGG
>JAFMSR010000007.1:15334722-15347723 GCA_022818135.1 Saxidomus purpurata
CCTTTGCTAAGGTTTAATAAGCGATGAGAATATTTTTATTTGATACTTTAGGATTTTATAGAGTTAATAAATTTACTCCCAATCTGCCTACCAATTTGGCTATCTAAAAATATTTTGTCACAGAACATGGCCACAAATAGAAATTTCCATGTGCAAAGAATCCATTCAAAGTAAATTAATCATGTAACCCAAATCAATATGTGTTATCAATTACTATTCAATTAATAGAAATTCACAGGATAAAAATGCAGAACAGCAATTATTAAACATGCTTGATTAAACTCTCCGCATGTTTTTAGTACCTGTATTGATGCAATACTTGTGAATAATTGTAAACAATATTCTCGGCCTTATAATAGGGGATTTTGAAGAACACTCATCACCATCATCTAATTATTAAATGATGCGCATATTCTTTTGATTGCTTCATTTATATGCTGGGTGTTAACAACACCTTTTACATATATCAATGCCCAACATGTGTTTATTTATTGTTCATTAAATCCCATCATCCGTTGATAACGTCATTATCAAAGCCTGAAAATGGGCATGTGCGTGATCGACGCTAATTTAATGAAAGAGATCAGATTAAAAAAACAAGCTCCGCCTCTGTTGCGTCAACAGTAGATGATGCCCGAGTGTTTGGAATTAACAGGTTGATCATTACAAAAAGCTTATTGACATATCTTTAAACTTTTCTTTCGCTAGAATTGCTCAAGGACATTTTAAACAGACCGCCAGATAGGCCTGCAGAATAAACATGTCCATAAACGACAAACCCTGGACACGGTGTCCGCCCACCATGTGAATTCTGTGTCCAGGGCCTCCTGTAATGATCCTGGTTGACACTGTAATAAGACCAATAACGCTTTGTCATTTTTTAACATCTAGTCAAAAGGTAAACTTTGTTGCATTAACAGACATACAAAACAGGTCAATCACACTTAGATGTCATTGGTCGCCGTGATTGGCCTACTCTTTGGCAACCAATCAAAATCAACCTTTGGCTATACTGGCTGGAAATTGCAGTCAGGTAAATCTCTCCTATTTTGGAAACAGAAAAACACTTTTGATAGGTATAGGCCATCCTCGGTAACCCAGGCTATTCATTACCCAACTGAATACCCTGGGCAAATTGACTGAAGAAATCTCGTACTCATGAATAATTAATGAGGTAAATTCAAGCCTTTCGATTGGTTTCTTGATATTTTTCTCAAGATTAACTATCCAATGAAATCGCGGCTCTCAAACATCGTTAGGGGAAACATTAAAAATGGCAGCCTCCATGCTCGTCAGCGATGTAGTTTTAAACAGATTTTGTGCATCACTCGGATTGCAGATTTCAGTATGATCGTCCCTTAATCGAGACAAAACAAATCAATCATTTTTTTCAACATTCTGCATGGCGGTCATTTTTTGAGGATACTCTTCATTGTGGAAGTGCTATTATTTCTGTAGTGTAAGCATCGATTTCATTGGATGAAAAATAGTCATGAATATTCATACATTACGAAGTTTTGCCAGTCTACTTTCCCACGGTATATGACGGAGAGAAGTGGCAAGAATTAACCGTGGGTTCCGACGATGGGTATAGGCATGCCGAGGTCTCATCTACAAATTCAAGCTAACATATTTGCTCTTATGGACGGACCTTTATAAATTTTGCTTCAAATCAAATCAAAATTTGTTGCATTAGTTCATATGCAGATTATGTGATGGCTGTACTGTAGAATCAGAAGTCACACGAAACCCGATAATTTTCCAGACAGCGATCTTAAATTCAAACTGTGGTTAAAGTTCAGCTAAATCTAAATCTTATCTAAGCAAAAGCATTCAGTCTTTTTTATTGTTTGTTGTATAAACCATTCCTGTTTAACGTTTTCACAAAAAAATAAGTCAAACCAAAACGCGGACCACCTCGCGAAAACCGAAGATGGCATGGGCATCCTCAAGTTTCACTGACAAATGCCAGTGATTTAAGATATAATTTATTTAAAAAAATATTTAGACAGAAGACATATGTCTAGAAGAATGCAACTGGGCGATTAAACTTTGTTATTCAGAATACTACAAAATAATCTAGACCATTTTGATACTAACTCTCGGTTCCCTTCTTTTTAGGAGCCATGTTGACAGAAAAAAGGAAGTTGGAAGGGGTTTACTCGTTTTCATGCAAGGAGATATTTAGTCGGGTTTGCTAAATTTTTCACTTTAAGAACGCTATTCTAAAGAAAATTGAAACACCGTCAAAAAGCTGGTTCTTGGCGCACGAAATTCTGGGTACCAATACAAATTCCAGCAACACTTTTAATATTAAAAGTTGTGGCATCCCTGTATTTTTGACAGGTTACAAATGATATGGCACATTTTAAGCTCATCTAACAAACCAAATTAACGTTTTCTTAATTTTTTATTTTTTTTGCTTGTTTTGGAGATTTCGTTCTCGAGAAACCGGTGCTCAAAGACAGAAGTGTTATAGATTTCGGTTGGTATTAGTTCCGGATAAGAGTTAGTTATAAAATTAAAGAGTGTACATCAAAATCACCTTTGTCGAAATCCCGTGGTCCAAAATCGCATAGAAGTCATAATCCCCTCAATGGATTTCACAAGTGGAAAAGCATATATTCATAATATTGAATGAAAAAATTATACTAAATAATTTTTCTCTTGTTTTACTTTATCGGGATCTATATCGGCATAAGTATAGTTCTCACTAAAGCAGCACTCGTTTTCAAGAAGGTTTGTGGTCAAGTGTTATTAAGTAAACACCCGGCATCCGTGTTTAATTGAAAATTATGTTTGTTTCTGTACAGAATCAGCCGAATC
Organism: Saxidomus purpurata; assembly: GCA_022818135.1. NCBI lineage: Eukaryota > Metazoa > Mollusca > Bivalvia > Venerida > Veneridae > Saxidomus > Saxidomus purpurata. The sequence continues at coordinate 15,337,549 of JAFMSR010000007.1, forward strand.
TTTTGATTTATGATGTACATTGAATTGAACTATAATTTTAAAATTGCGGTGTGTTTGCAGATAATTGACAGGAAAATTGCCGCTTTTGTTGGTTTATAAATAAGGGGCTTATTATCGTCTGTTCATCTGTGCGTCTGTCCTTGCATTTTTCGAAATCGGCAAAAAATAATCAATATCGAATCGAATCTGATATCAGCTGAATCGTTGCAGCCCTAGAATCCTGTATATATCATATGCACAGGATATATTCTCGGCTTCGCACATCCGGGCACTGATTAAAATATCTATATTCGGGAAAGGTGATTCCTCGGCTTTCATCGGTGGTCTGTATGCATCTTTACTTTTAAAATGCATAATTTCAAAGAAGAAAAATGAAAGAAGACAAGTGTCTACCATTAGCTTATAATTATAGAATTGAATTTGTAGTAATTCTGTGTTGTTATAAGCTTTCTGTTTCATTCAAAATAAACTTGAACTTGCACATTTTTTCACCTATCACCAAGTGACAAAATGAATGCCACTGGTTAACTAGCTAGTATGACGTCAGGGCGAAGCCGAGAATAAGCACACATTCGTGTCTGGACTGTAAAACTTAATGTTTAAAGATAATGGATTCCTTTTTGTATGCACACATTCATGTCCGGACTGTAACTTTGTCACGCACTGAAGGATTTTCAAATGACTTGGCACAAGCCTTCAGCACATCAAGACGATGTGTTGGGTGCAAGACCCACTTCCCTACCTCAAAGGTATAAGTCACACTTAAGGTTTAAAGGTAATGGAATAGGTTGTCAGCTTAATTGTTGCAGCCCTAGAATCCTGTATATATCATATGCACAGACAGTATATATTAGCTCACATTTGTGTATGGACTGTAACTTTGTCATGCATTGAAGGATTTTAAAATACAAATGTTCAGTAGATCAAGACGACGTGTAGCATGCAAGACCCACGTCCCTACCTTCAAGGTCAAGGTCACACTTAGGGTTTAAAGGTAATGGAATCCTGTTTGTATGCACACATTCATGTCCGGACTGTAACTTTGTCATGCATTGAAACCACTTCGAGGGCATTCTTCACTTTTGTGTGTATGCTCTTGTTTCAGAACTGTTAACATAAGGCGTAAAAAAAAAATATGTTTGTTTCAGGTTTCTCGACCTACCCTATTTTTTTGCCCCGACCCTAGAACTTTTTATGCATTTTAAAATTTTTTAGCATAAATATATTCAAATTTATGTTGAATTTGGTTAGTTTATGAATAAAAAAAAAAAATAATGAAAAAATTTCCCTACCTACCTACCCTATTTTTTTGGGACATGAAACCTGAAACATATTTTTTTTTAGGCCTAATCAGGAGTCATTCTGGAATTTAATTGGCGGATTTGCGGAAAAGAAACCGAAAATTAATGTCTTTGCAGATTAATGACCGTTGATTATGAATAAAAGAGACATAATTACAGTTCAGTTTTGATTTTTTCAACAATGGAAACAGTGTGTTTGCAGGAAGTGACATGGAAATTTGTGTTTTCAGGTTAATTACCACTGTTTTTCTTCACCTTTTACAAGAGAAATGATGACTGTTTTTAATTGTTTGGAAGTGTTAAGTCTCATGTTTGTAGAGAGGTGACTGAGAAATTTGCGCGTTTGCAGATGATTAACAGCGCTGTTTTTAATAATTTAAGGATGTTCAAACTACAAAATATGTTTGTTTTGCTTTCATTGCATTATATAAATGAATAAATTAATCATTGGTACAAAAGATCTACAGAAATGATCACAATTCAAAAAGGTATTAGGACGACCAAACTTTATGTATGTAAGAAAGGGCCCTCATCAAATAGATCTTAGTTTAAACAGTTTATTCAATAAAAGCATATACAATATTTCTGTTAAATAACAGCAAGGATTGAGTAGAAAGCTCTTAGCTTATTTAACAACTCTCTCGAATACATCTTACTTCAGGAAGATTGTGCACTTTAGTCAAATTGATAAAAACCAGTATTGTGTTTACATTAATGTGTGTAGAAAGTACATTTTTCAGCCTAACCTAAGAATCAGCTTCATTCTTTTCTGAGTAATCCCAATTTGTGTATAACCAGATTCAATGATTGGTGTATGATACACAAATCAATATGATACTCAGATCAGGCGATACAATAGACCTGATGATCAAGACCCTTAATGTTTGGGCAAGTAGATTAAATGTTTATAACTTTTGGCTGTTGCAGGAGTTTTAGTCATTACCACCTGGTGACTTGTCTCATTTTTTCTGCTTTTGTGTTTTAGCAGATTTAAATATGATAATTACTTCAATAATTAATGGCATAGGTCTTTTTCAGTTTCAAGGGAAAAGAAGTCCCATAAGGAAATCTCCAGAGACAATTGAACAGATAGTGTAATGTCAGCTACTAGGAAGATAATGGCACAGAATGTTCCAAGCAATCGTGTTATTCGTTCTTTTCCACAGGTATGTTAGTTTACATAGCAAAAAAGCTTGTTTCAGTCTATATTTGTCGTGATTACTGCTTTGCCAAAACAGACTTAAAAGCACTTGCCCATAGTTACTGTTATTTTAATGAGAAAAAAGGATAATTTTATGCACTATGTTTAAATTAAGCTCACATTTAAAACACTGATTTACTGACTTCTGGGCATTTCTTAACTCCTATTATGTATAATTGGTGCCTTAAGGTAAAGGAACAATGTTGATTTTGTCATTGGATCCAAAAGAAATATGTTCTTTAACATAAAATGCAAAGGTCCTGTCAATTAGGACATAGCACGATGACAAAGAAAAGGGCAGGGTGCACAAGAACAGGGACAGGGTGCTGCACCCAGCTTATTTGTGCTAGCTGGAGCACTATGTGAGTGAAAATATACACTCTGTGTCACTTTATACAGTTGTGAGTCTTTTTGTTTTATAAAAGTAACTACTGGTAATTTCTTATGTGGTTTAACTTCCTTGATTCACAGGCCTACGACGGACAAGCCTCACCCTATCAGAAATCTGATTTCCATCCGAAAGTGAAATCTGCTTGTTTAGAAAACAGAACAGGATGTGTTGGGTGAGTATTGTGGAAAAGATTTAGCTCTTGTTGTTTGGTTCTGTTGCAAGATGTGTTCATATTAAATACTGTTGATTGGGTGATATTCGCAATGTTTTAATTTTTGCTATTTTAGCGAATTTCCCACTTCACTAATTTAAAAATCTTGCGAAAGATGAACCTCGTTTCTTTTTTTCCCCCTTAATCTTTGATAAACCACTGTACCAATGTTGTTACCTATTAATTTTAAAACTGATATCATAATAAATATTTTAGAAAATTAGTTCATAGCTCTTTACCATAGGTGGCTGCAAATATACATGTAGCAAAAACGATTGTACAAGAAAATTTGTTGGTTTACAGTACTTGTTGCAAAGTCATGACACTTGTTTTTGTACAACAGGGCTTATTTGGTCTGTTTTACTTTTTTCTAGGTTAAAGATCTGTAAAGCTGTACTGGTTGGTGATGTAGCTGTAGGGAAAACTTGCTTAGTCAATAGGTATGGTATATTTGCAACATTTATAGGACAGAATTCTGGGGAAGGAACCCTAGCTTCTTAATTTAGTGATTTAGCCTGATATGTGTCTAAAGGGGACACAAAAATCCTGGTGTGAAGTCTCTTGTTTTTGAAAACTATTTATTTATTTAAAAGAAATTATAGTTGGTGAAGACACCTTATATTGGTTCCGGGTACAAAAGGTAAAAAATGCCTTGGGTTTGTTATCACTATACTTCTCATTGATTTAGGGTCTTCAGTTTGAGCCCTGCTGCTGACCAGACTCTACATGTGAGAAAGTTGGCAGTTTCTTACAGGGGATGGGAGGCTTATACCAGTCTTTCCTAGGTATGATGCAGAGGTAAAAACTGGCTGCCTACACATGGGTGAAATATTGCCAAAATATGGGGGGGGGGGGGGTAAAACATGAACAATTGTTACTTAATAGTCAGACTTGGATATCTGCATATTGCTATTATTGTCATACTTGACTCAGATGTTTGCTTTGTTTTAGGTTCTGCCATGATGTTTTTGACAAAGACTACAAAGCCACTATAGGAGTAGACTTTGAAGTTGAGAAATTCAGCATTTTATCAACTCCATTCACATTACAGATGTAAGTCAAGTTACACTTCCTGCTACTACATACATAACAGACAATTAAGTCATAGTTTAGAAATGGTGTCTCTGCCAATCAGGGTGTTGTGTGTATTACAACATAGATGTATAAAATGACAGAAATGTTCTGAAAATGTTTGCATTTAATATTACCTGAATATTTAATGAATTAAATCATCATGCTTTTTACCAGAGAAGTGTGGGCTATGCACAACTGCTTAATTAGCACCTTATCCTACCTCAGTTTTTTGCAAGCTGACATCTCTTGAGATTGCTTTCCATCAGTAATTCTTTACTTTGATCGATTATTTTAGCCACAACATCAGTACAATTAGCCCTTTACTTCATACAAGCAAATCAAAATTGCTTCCTGTCTATTTAACTGACAAGTTTATGATTTCAGATGGGATACTGCCGGTCAAGAAAGATTTAAGAGCATTGCCTCATCATATTACAGGGGTGCACATTGTAAGTCATGTAACTTGTATCTACTGTAGCACGACATATGTGTAGCTCAATTTACAGGTGTAAATCCTGACTGACATTAACATTGTCGCAATGTTTCAAAATAGTAAATTTTCATCAGGAAACATTTAACAGTTTAATGGAAAACAAATTTTCCTGTAACACATAATAAGCTCTTTTTAAATGTGGCCTTCCATAGTTTAGAGGTACGGTCAAACCTGTACTAAAGACCAACTCTGAATAAAGATAACCCTGCTAATAAAGACCAGCAGGGACAAGACACTACCCTATTTAGTAATTGTGAAAATGGCTGTGAGTAAAGACCACCTGTTAAAAAGGACCATTATAGCTTCTTCAAGTTATTGGTCTTTGTTCATAGGTTTTACTGTACTCTGTGTTTTTATAGCAGTATATAATTTTGTTTGAATCAAAATTACCCCTTACCAGTCTCCCTACTGACTCTTCATCTGAAAAAATTACGTAAATTGCCTGCCTATATTGTTTAAATTGGTGTTAAATCTCTGGCAGTCATTATATTCAGTGATCACTCTGTAATCTTTTCTGCTGATACTTTAAATAACCAAAAACAAGTTTGATAAAACTGGAAGGCGATAATTATACCCCCAAAACGAAGTTTAGGGGGGTATATAGGAGTCACCCGGTGGTTGGTCGGTCGGTCGGTCGGTCGGTCGGTCGGTCGGGCGGTCTGTTGCATTTTCCTTGTCCGGAGCATAACTTGAAAACTACAAGTTGGAATTCAATACAACTTCATACAATGATCAAGCACATTGAGAGGAAGTGCAGTGCACAAGAACTATAACTCCATCTTGACTAATTACAGAGTTATTGCCCTTTGTTAGTTTTCCTTGTCCGGAGCATAACTTGAAAACTACTGGTTGGAATTCAATACAACTTCATACAATGGTCAAGCACATTGAGAGGAAGTGCAGTGCACAAGAACTATAACTCCATCTTGTCTAATTACATAGTTATTGCCCTTTGTTACTTTTCCTTGTCCGGAGCATAACTTGAAAACTACTGGTTGGAATTCAATACAACTTCATACAATGGTCAAGCACATTGAGAGGAAGTGCAGTGCAGAAGAACCATAACTCCATCTTGACTAATTACAGAGCTATTGCCCTTTGTTGCTTTTCCTTGTCCGGAGCATAACTTGAAAACTACTGGTTGGAATTCAATACAACTTCATACAATGATCAAGCACATTGAGTGGAAGTGCAGTGCACAAGAACTATAACTCCATCTTGACTAATTACAGAGTTATTGCCCTTTGTTAGTTTTCCTTGTCCGGAGCATTACTTGAAAACTACTGGTTGGAATTCAATACAACTTCATACAATGGTCAAGCACATTGAGAGGAAGTGCAGTGCACAAGAACTATAACTCCATCTTGAATAATTACAGAGTTATTGCCCTTTGTTAGTTTTCCTTGTCCGGAGCATAACTTGAAAACTACTGGTTGGAATTCAATACAATTTCATACATAATGAAGCACAATGAGAGGAAGTGCAGTGTACAAGAACCATAACTCTATCTTGACTCATTTCAGAGTTATTGCCCTTTGTTACTTTTACTTGTCCGGAGCATTATTCGAAAACTATTGGTTGGAATTCAGTACAACTTCATACAATGGTCAAGCACAATGAGAGGAAGTGCAGTGTACAAGAACCATAACTCTATCTTGACAAATTACAGAGTTATTGCCAAGAACAATATCTCTTTTTAGTTTGTTTGCAAGGTATTCTGTTACTACGAACTTTCTCAGTTTATAAAGCAGTCTTTTGGGGGTATTAATCACATTTAGTGATAGCTCTAGTTATTTAATCGTCATCATTAAATTAGATAAAATTGGCTAAAAAGTTGATAAAATATGGCCCATAGTAGCCATACAATATTTAGAAATTACTGAAAACAAATACATTTACCCCAAACATGTCTACAAGAATATTTTTGTGTCGTTCTGAGAGATGTAGGCTTAGAACAAGTGTAGCAGGATAGAGTTGCATGACATGACTTTTTTTCTATTTTCTGTTGCAGTAGTCATAGTCGTGTTTGATTTATCTGATGAAATGTCCATGTCAAGTATATCTAGATGGATGGAGGATGCCACTGCCAGTGCCGACGACCCGCTCAAATTTGTCGTCGGAACCAAAAAAGATTTAGTGGTGAGAAACTAAATTTTTTAGCTATAAATCATAATCAGATTGAGATTTATTTTAGCGCATGCAGTCTTCCTGAAAAGTTTTTTTAACAGTGTGAGGCAGGCAAACAATACTTGCCTGGCCAATGAAATTTTTGCTTCATTGAACAACAGTAATTATGTAAAAGGCCTAAAGTGACTGACATTCGGTCGGACTACATGTCAGGCAAACAGGCACTTTTCTGGAAGACTTGCATGATATATTTACAGATATCATAAATAGAAAGGATCGTAGTCTGGAAAAAGTTAATCTGAGTCTGCTCAAGAACTTTTAGAATCACCTGAAGCTCATGATTTTCAAGGTGAACCTTTTCTATCCACACTACCAACCTATCATTATCATCCATGTATTGCCACAGATGCTAGAAAGACTTTTATACCTGTATTTTTTCAGTCCAATGCATCTTGTAAGGCTGTAGAGGAGAGAGCGAAAGAGATAGCTTCAAGTCTTGGTGCTGAATATTGGTCAGTCTCATCAAAAACAGGTATGTGATTATTTCACCATTATTCTCAATTCTGTCTTCAAGAATAGCCAAATGCCATGATATACAATAATCAATACTAATATCATATTTCATAATCAAGCGGATACAATGGGATGCGATGAATACATGCACAGTTTCATGAAAATCCCTCAAGAGGTTTGGAAGATACAGATAAAAAACCACCTGTCCTATACCACTGAGATAATTATTAACTCTGTGTCTGTAAGCTTCTTTCCTTACCCTCAGTTGTATTAGGAGGCAGTGAATAATCTAGGTTTTGATTTATATGAGTCCCTGGGACGCACATTTTTCAAAACAATGAGTCCCAGCTATGAAACAATGAGTCCCTTTCCGAAAAAGTCAGAAAATAGAATCGGACATCCCCACTGCGAAACGCCGCCTTGATGCGTTTTTTTTTCTTCAAATATAATTGTTTCTAAAAGTATTGAGTTACTGAAAATATTAATTACTATTTACGTAGATGTAAAATATTTATTTCCATTAAAAATCTGCTGTAATTAGTCGAGGTTTATTCTCCAATTAGCATTTGTCACTCGCGAATGCCGCGGTAGGTGTGAAAAATACGAGCATTCATAAAGGATGACAAACTAACTACGTCAACTTTGAAATCTCAAGCTATGTGTCACCACTGATTGAGTAACGTTTGATAATTTGTGAATGCGAAAAGTATTTTCAATTAACTTAATTAACATTTGTAAGTTCCAACAATTCTTTATTTAAAATAAACGTTACGTTTATCACAAAATCGTGGCGCTTCAGGCCGATTTTTTCTATGTGAAAATTTTCTTCTACAATGTATTTACTTTAAAGAATTTCCTTTGCCGAATAAAATAATTTCTACAGCGACTTCTTTTACTCATAAAGCCGCAGATGTTACGAGATCAAAGCACGTACGCCGACGCTGAGTTTTGTTTGATCCAAGCGAAGCACGTGGCATTAAAAAGACCAAATATTTTGACAGGTAGTGACAAGTCTGATTATTTTGGAATTATAAAAACTAGTTTGAAATAGACAATGTATTATATGAGTAAGTTTTTTTTGGGTTATGCACTATCAAGCTATACAAATGTACGTCGGTTGGCAAATATTTTCGATATTAAATGTACAAAAGTAAAAAATACGTGTATACAAATTTTCACGGAAAATAATTCTAATTTAATGTCCTGTTAGCTGTCTGAAACACCACTCTAAGTACCGCGATTTTACACCCGCGAAGTGCCGCGATTTTTTAACGATTTCATGTGAAAATTCTTCTAAATACTCGCAGGAAACGCAAGTTCGTGGACAATATTCTGTTATACAAACTGCCGCGAGCATAAACCCAAGTCTCGCTTTTCACATGCTTGCGTCCTAAAGGACGCACATATTTCAAATCTTTGCGTCCTTTGCATTTTTTGTGCGTCTATGACGCAGGACGCAGGGCTAGATTATTCACTGAGGAGGTATACTGGATTCAGTTTGTCAGTCTGCCCTCCGTCTGTAGTCTTGTGCATACTTTATCTCAGAAACACTGGGCCAGAATTGAATGAAACTGCACAGGAGTGATTGGTGTCAAGCCTAGTTGTGCGTGCTCAAGTAGATTGGTCCATGTCTCCATGTGGGCAGTGCCATTTCATCCTCTGAAGAGTTTTCCATGTAAATTAACTGAAAAAGCTAGTAAGATAAGATACTAGCCTTCAGTTTCATCTGATCATGGTCAGCATAAGTTTGCAATAAATGCAAAACAATAGATGGTTTAAAACAGTAAAACACATCTCAAAGGGGCTATATGTTTCATCTAAGCTAGAGTAAGCTGGTATATTTGTTTTATATAGCCAGGCAAGTGGTGTCAATATACGGGCATATGCTGGCGTATTACACCAGCTTCGATGAAACTTACTGCCCCAAAGTTTAATCAGCATCATCTGTAAGGCAGCCCAACTGTTACAATATTTTGTTTTTCAGGTGAAAATGTTCAGTCGTTTGCATTCCGTGTCGTGTCTCTCACATTTGATGCTTCAGTTTTAAAGGAGACATCTTCAGACATATCACAACAGAAAATTGGAACAATTAGTAAGTCACTTTTGCTTCAAGTACATTCTTGTTAATGCTATGCTTCATGGTGATTGAAGATCTCTCTGGTGCCAGGGTTCTTAAAAAAGAATAAGTAGATTAACTGTTACCTTTAATCTGTAATTATTCGCCAAAAAGGATGTCGTGTACTGTATTATGTTATGGCATGTATTTTGTCAGTTTTCTATCCGGAGCCATATCAAGCACATTGGTAATGCAGTTTCAATCAGAATTTGTGGAAATGTTTATTACTATACAGAGTTGATGCCCCTTGAGTTTCAGTTGAATTGTCTCAGAAACACCGGAGTTTCTCTGGCCCTATAAAAGTTGAATGTAAAATTGCCATGGCCAGGTAGAGCTATGAATTTCATCTTCTAAAACATTGTTAATGTTGTAGAAAATGTTTCTTCACAATGTTTAGACTGGAGGTACAGAGTTCAATTTTCATACGACCATTGCCCTTCATCAATATATAATCCAGTATAAGCCAGGGGGAGCAAGGGCCAAACCAAAATTTCTAAACAAAATTTTTAATTATTTTAAATGTTGCCCTATATGGCGAGGATCCCAGTTTAATGTATTTGTTTGTTAATGATACCACGCCTCAAACACGTCAGTTGTAAGAGATTACAGCCAAATAAACAATAATCCTTTTTTTCATTCTAGAAGTGGAAAGGAACAGAGCAGACATGTATGAATCCCGGAAGAGAAAGCTCAAACTGAACAACTGTTGCAAAACCTAGCAGTTGTGTTGTCACGTGCGAATTTGTGT
>JAFMSR010000007.1:15348223-15376172 GCA_022818135.1 Saxidomus purpurata
CTCTAACTGATGTCATTTACCAATGTAGTTTATGTAGCAAGTAACCATGGTGACAGTGTTATTTTGTAACAAGTGATAAATGATGACTATACCTTACCTACACTGAAACATTGTGTTGAATAAAGTATTAGCTCTAACTGATGTCATGTAGCAATGTAGTTTATGTAGAAAGTTACCATTGTGACAGTGTTATTTTGTAACAAGTGATAAATGAAACATTGTGTTGAATAAAGTATTAGCTCTAACTGATGTCATTTAGCAATGTAGTTTATGTAGCAAGTTACCATGGTGATGGTGTTATTTTGTAGCAAATGACAAATGATGACTATACCTTACCTACACTGAAACATTGTGTTGAATAAAGTATTAGCTCTAACTGATGTCATTTAGCAATGTAGTTTATGTAGCAAGTTACCATGGTGACAGTGTTATTTTGTAACAAGTGACAAATGATGACTATACCTTACCTACACTGAAACATTGTGTTGAATAAAGTATTAGCTCTAACTGATGTCATGTAGCAATGTAGTTTATGTAGCAAGTAACCATGGTGACAGTGTTATTTTGTAACAAGTGACAAATGATGACTATACCTTACCTACACTGAAACATTGTGTTGAATAAAGTATTAGCTCTAACTGATGTCATTTAGCAATGTAGTTTATGTAGCAAGTTACCATGGTGATGGTGTTATTATACCCCCACAAAACGAAGTTGGGGGGGGGGGGTATATAGGAGTGAGCTTGTCGGTTGGTCGGTCGGTCTGTTGGTTTTATGGTTTCCGGATGATAACTCATGAACGACTTGACCAATTTAAATAATATTTGGTACACATGTGCAACATAAAAAAATACAGGTCAAGTTCGACTTTGGGGTCAGTAGGTCAAAGGTCAAGGTCACAGTGACCCTGAACAGTAAAACAGTTTCTGGATGATAACTCATGAACGACTGGACCAATTTAAATAATTTTTGGTACACAGCTGTAACATCATGAAATACAGGTCAAGTTTGACTTTCGGGTCAGTAGGCCAAAGGTCAAGGTCACAGTGACCTTGAACAGTTAAACGGTTTCCGGATGGTAACTCATGAAGGACTTGACCGATTTAAATAATTTTTGGTACACAGGTGTTACATCATGAAATACAGGTCAAGTTTGACTTTGAGGTCTGTAGGTCAAGGTCACAGTGACTCGGAATAGTAAAACAGTTTCGGATGATAACTCCTGAACGACTTGACCGATTTATATTATTTTTGGTACACAGCTGTAACATCATGAAATACAGGTCAAGTTCGACTTTGGGGTCAGTAGGCCAAAGGTCAAGGTCACAGTGATCCTGAACAGTAAAACGGTTTCCGGATGATAACTCATGAAAGGCTTGACCTATTGAAATAATTTTGGTACACAGGTGTAACATCATGAAATACAGGTCAGGTTTGACTTTGAGGTCTGTAGGTCAAGGTCACATGACTCGGAACAGTTAAACGGTTTCCAGATGATAACTTAAGAACGTTTGGGGCTAGGATCATGAAATTTGATAGGGAGGTTAGTGATATTAACATGTTTGAAATAAACCTATTAAATTTAATAATAATCCATACTTTCCAACCTTACATATTTTGTGTGCTATTAAAACAATACATTAACACAACTTATTGTATAATAACTGAAATGTTTGTCCTTGTGGCCATTCCTTTGTTATGGTTGCCATACTTCTGTGACAAAGCTGTATTGTGGGGGTATAATTCGTCACTTGTGTGACACTTCTAGTTTTGTAACAAGTGACAAATGATGACTATACCTTACCTACACTGAAACATTGTGTTGAATAAAGTATTAGCTCTAACTGATGTCATGTAGCAATGTAGTTAATGTAGCAAGTAACCATGGTGACAGTGTTATTTTGTAACAAGTGACAAATGATGACTATACCTTACCTACACTGAAACATTGTGTTGAATAAAGTATTAGCTCTAACTGATGTCATGTAGCAATGTAGTTTATGTAGCAAGTTACCATGGTGACAGTGTTATTTTGTAACAAGTGATAAATGATGACTATACCTTACCTACACTGAAGCATTGTGTTGAATAAAGTATTAGCTCTAACTTATGTCATGTAGCTATGTAGTTTATGTAGCAAGTAACCATGGTGACAGTGTTATTTAGTAACAAGTGACAAATGATGACTATACCTTACCTACACTGAAAGTGAAACATTTTGTTGAATAAAGTATTAGCTCTAACTGATGTCATTTAGCAATGTAGTTTATGTAGCAAGTAACCATGGTGATGATGTTAACTTGTAAGAAGTGATAAATGATTACCTACACTGAAACATCGTGTTGAACAAAGTATTAGCTCTAACTGATGTTAGTAAGGTGCAGAGGTTTGTTCCTTGCCTGCATGTTGGTGATGTTTGAGTGTTTCTACTTTTACTGCTATTTGCTTTATCAGTGATGTCTGAATAACAAAACTTGCATTGAAAGAAAAGGTTTGGAATATTGAAAGCTATTTTCAATGACATTTAAGGAGGTTATGAAGGATTAAAGATTAATTATTTCAGAGATAAGATTTTAGCTTAAAACTTATGCCTTTGAACCTGTCAGAAAGTATTGACAGGTACATGTATCAGACTTGATAATAAGAAATGCCCAATATTTTGCCCATATGAATTAACAGAACTTTATTATAGTAATGTTTTAAATGTACTATCAAAGTGTTTGGAATTGTCAAGCATGCTGTCATCTGACAGCTGTTATGGATTTTGCAAACTTTTTGAACTAACTTCCTTTGCTGGATAAGCAAGATTGGGAGTTTTTGTAAGTCGTCACTGTTTTTATCAGTGTGATGAATAAACAAAACCTTTAAACACAAATGAAACGGTCTCTAGGAATTCCTAGAGCAGATAAATTGAAATGTGTTACAAATTGCTGCATGCTGGTGATAAATGATGATAGTTTTCTTACCTTTACTGGATATTGCCATGATGTAGAACCCTATAATATCAATGGTATATTTGTATATTAACAGACCTGATGGTGAGAAGAAAGCTTATGTACGACTAGCACCAGACTATGATGCTCTAGATGTTGCTAACAAGGTTAGTATATCATGTACAAACATTGTCAATAAAAATATATTGGAAAATGTGGGCAATACTGTTACAGTCAGAAAACAACAAGCTTTACATTTGGTTTCCAAGATTTATATAGCAAATACAAGTCTCAAAGTCTGCCAGATTTTGTATATGTACCATAGGTTGATGAGTGTAAGGCTGGAGAGCCCATTTTAAGGTAAATGAAGGGTTGTAGTCTCAAGGTAATGTAATCCTACTGTTACACCATTGATCAGTTTGTCAACAATGTCTTGTATGAATCTTCATTCTTATTTGGACTTTAGAACTGAAATAGGAAGATGAACAGAAAACAGTAGCTTTATAAGTTGCTGTTTTGAGATGGTCTGTCCATGAGCTGTCATTTTAGAAATGTTGATTCACTGTCTAGACACTAGATATTTTAATTTGTTTCAATTAAAAATTGGTTTTGATAATGTACTTTTGATATTGATTCTATTTTAATGTTTTCACTTTCAGATTGGCATCATATAGGCAGTTTGTTATGTGCTGTACATAGTCTAAAGAAAATAAAGAGAAAAAAATCTAAAGGATTTGTTGAACATTTGTAAAAACCTATCATTTGTCCATATGATGCATAGAATTATATCTCTCCCCCAATGGCCATTCAGGGGAAGACTTATTAGCTCTCCTAGCATGAAGTGCCAGTGTGAGGATTTAGGATGAATGATTGTTGTTAGTCCGTCCACATTTTGCTTCAAACAGTATCTCTGAAACCATTGGGCTTAGACATACGGCATGTAACATTGCCTAGTACACGTCTGAATATTGTTCAAATCATGACACTGCCCTGGGGGTCACTTGATTTTACATAGGCATATATAGGAAAAGCTTTAAACAACTCTAAAACTGCAAGACACAGAGCTTAGATATTCAGCATTTCCTACTGGAGTTCTACCAACGTTGTTCAAACTGTGACTCCCAAAATTGATTTAACATGGATTTTAAAAGGAAAAGCTTTAAAATCTGTGAAAACACAAGGTCTAGAGCTAGGATATTAAGCATGTAGCATTGCCTAGTGGACATCAACCAAGATTTTTCAAATCGTGACCCCCAGGTCAAAACAGATTTAACATGGGTTTAAGGAGGAAAAACTAAAAAAAATTCACTGAGACCACAATTACCAGAGCTTGGATATTTGGCATGTAGCATTGATTAGTGGACCTCTATCAATTTTGTTGAAATCATGACCCCTCCCAGCCTGTTGCATCACTTGAATTTACATATGCTTGTATAGGAAAAACTAGATATTCTGTGAAACCACATGGCCCAGAGCTCTGATATTTGGCATGTAGCATTGTCTAGTGGACCTTAACCAAAATCGTGACTCTAGGGGGTTCTTTTGATTTCATATAAAATTTCAAAACTTGTGTGAAATTACAAGGCCAAGAGCTTGGCTATTTGGAATGTAGCATTGTGTGGTGGACCTCTATGAATAATGTTCAAAATTGACCCTGTGATGAGATTGTAGACCTTGTATTAAAGCCAATGGTAGCTTGGTGAGCAATACCGTCGTGGCCCTCTTATTTACTCTACATTTTGCATGGTCAAAATACGAGATCAGTGGGACAATGGCCAAGATCACAATTTGGAGTGGGGCGAGACACGCTTATCTAAAAAAAAAACAAGTTTTAATTTTCAGTTCATTCCAGCATGAATATTCTCAAGCTTGGGGTAGTTTGCTAAATGTTGTCCATTAACATATCTTAACCTAATAGTATTAAGTGAATATGCATGGTTGCAAGTAACCTTGCCAACAGGATAGATGATAATACAGCTCCCAGCATTTTGGTTTATATATTATACCCCCGAAACGAGAGAAAACATTGAGAGGAAGTGCAGTGCACAAGAACCATAACTCCATCTTGACTAATTACAGAGTTATTGCCCTTTGTTACTTTTCCTTGCCCGGAGCATAACTTGAAAACTACTGGTTTGAACTGGTATCACTAAGTGGAAGTTTTGAAGAGATTGACAAAATTTGCCCCCATTTAAGCTGCAGAAGGTCGACGCTCAGATATTAAATAGGCAGAATAGCTTGCTCTGTTGTATTCTAGGAGTGATCCTTAATAAAATCACTACAGTACAAAAGTTATATTATTTTTCATGTACCAAAGTTATATTATTTTTCATGTGTTTGCATAAAGTTTGAACATTTTGCAATGCACACTGTCATTTCTAAATTATATTTCTAAGAAACGAAACTCGGGAGAGTTGATTTATGGTGCTCCTGGAAAGTTATAGGACTACGGACCAGTAAAACAGGCCCTAAAAGTCCAATAGCCACTTTAGTAATCATTCTCGATTAGGATTTGTGTTGTGTTTGGTCATACATAGCGAAAGAAATATATGCGGAAATAGTCAAATCCTCTAGTCTGTATCAACATGGCCATTTTATATTGTATATCGTGAGACGGCACGTAAAATGTGGTGGCAATTTTCATTTATGCACATAGTTCTCTGTCAAATACATCATTTTTCTGTCTCGTACATCCTTCAGTGCCAACGTTTACGTATAGAGCACATGTAAAGTAACTGATCAAACTTTGCAATGCCAAAGATCGCACTTGAGAGTATGCTTCGTAACGCGAACAGGTATACTTTAAAAGAATCGCGTCCGATACAGTTTAAAGGAATATAAAAAACATTCCATCAACAACTATGCCAGTGATGTAATTTGTGCAAATAACTGAAGTTATAAACATAGGTGCCATGCAGATACGTATGCCTGTCAGAGGGTTGGAAAACAAATGAAGACTACTCAGGGAATTCTTTTACCTCATATACGTTCGTGTCTGCGCTATTTCTCAGCAACCTCGGACTGAAATTCAACACATTTTCATAGGGAGTTTCACTAGCAATATTAACATCATGATCTAGTTCAATGGTTTTTAATTGGATTAAGACCCTTGCATATGGCCAACTTTCACACAAACAACCTTGCCTCGGCGTGTCAACATTGCTCTTGTCATCCTTGTACATAACTTCTGGAGTTTCATGTTACCTCCTTCATTGAAAGTGATTGGGACACTAAAATCATCGCGTAAAATTCTTAATTTCTAAAACATGATAAGATGGCACCGCAAGCAAACGTAGGTCTATATTTAAGGATGTAATTAATCAGAATTAAAATGTATTCTATAGAAATTGGTTTATAATAATAATTCATAATTTATACTATGTATCATTTATTCCACATTAACAGTACATGTATGCGATTCGACACAAAACACTACATATACAATACAATGACATAAATCACATTTGCAATTATTCTGGCCAGTACAACAGTCATGGTGAGTCAACTATGAAGAGATGGTCCTGTACCGTTCATTTGTGTACAGACCAGGGTGAAGATCACAGAGACTGGAGTCAAACATACAAATATTGTCAAAATATATCACTCAGTTATGTCCACATATTTGAACAAACTTACAAAATGTCTGTAAGCTTTATGCCTTGCAATTTTTCTTATGTCTATGTAATAAATACCACATGCGGCGCAAATGTTGATTCCAGGAGCAAGAATTGAACTTGGCAGAGGACCAATGCACAATCATACTCTCCGAATATCTTAACTCCAGAACAAGAAGTTTATCTAATATATTGCTGTGTAAAGCAAGTGACACCAAACAATGTTAATCCCTGTGCATGATTTGAACAAATGTGGTAGAAGAAAACGACACAACGTTTCACGCCAAATATCTGAGCTCATTTGGTCAGTAAGGTATATACACATGTTTTTATCTTTTAGAAAAGTTAATTTTTTGGACACTGACAAGTTGAAGCAGTATAACCACACACGCAGTCCTGTAAACTTTAGTGAAAACCGATCTTGTGGTTTAAGGGGAGTTGTTATTTGAAGATGAAATAAGTTCATTGTAGTCTCACAATTAGCATACCTATTTAGCTCTAATCACAGACTCTGCTTCAGATTAAGCAGCAATTGCATAATCTAAATGTTGAGTCAAAAGAACACCTAAATATAAATCAGATGAATTACTCTATCAGCAGATTACATTTACAACAAAGTGTTACTGGTGTAACGCTTATAGAAAACCTTAATTAATTTGGAGTGTGATTAAATCTTTTTTACTATGAATCGATTTCATAAAGAAAAGAAGAGGGTTTAAAATTGCTACTTTTTAAAAACAAAATCTTAATACAAGATAATTTCTTTTTCCCCAAAAAGTGAAATTATCCTGCTATCATGTTGCTGGTGTCGCTACGAGACAATCATATGGCAATTATCTGTAGACTAAAAACTCACATTAATTATCATTGAAACAATAAAAGATACAAGTGCAGAATTATCATTGTTTGAGAATCATACCCTAAAAATGCAAATCGACTTGCTGAATGTCATGATGAATTTTAGTAAGTAAGCGGACGTAAGAAGCAAAGCCCGAAGTACACAATATTAGATAATTATGATTTTCAAATTGGGCCCCATGTTACAATTTCAGTGAAGATATACATTTTGATTTCATCAGCTAACGTCTCCTCGTTTATCGCCTGACGTAAGAAACACTTCCGGAGAAATCTCGTTTAACGTCGGCAAATATTCCTGATATCACAGTAGCGGAATCATTTCTGGTTCAAGAGTTTCTCTTACTACTGCTCGCCGTTTTGTTTGTTCTGATTCAAGAGTTTCTCTTACTACTGCACGCCGTTTTGTTTGTTCTGATTCAAGAGTTTCTCTTACTACTGCACGCCGTTTTGTTTGTTCTGATTCAAGAGTTTCTCTTACTACTGCACGCCGTTTTGTTTGTTCTGATTCAAGAGTTTCTCTTACTACTGCTCGCCGTTTTGTTTGTTCTGATTCAAGAGTTTCTCTTACTACTTCTCTACGCTCTGTTTGTTCCAGCGAATCTATAATACGATTCTGAAATTCTGGATCATTGGTACTTATTGTCACGTAATTTTTAACATAGTTCGACAGCTCCTTTGTGATGTTTTCTTCGTGTATAGGGCCCGAAGTACACAATATTAGATAATTATGATTTTCAAGTTGGGCCTTTGTTACAATTTCAGTCAAGATATAAAGTTTGATTTCATCAGCTAACGTCTCCTCGTTTATAATGAAAATCACAATATGAGCAGTGTCTAGGATATACGGAAGTTCGTCCCTCATGTCTCGACCTGCTGTAAACAACATATCTAAAACTTTTACGTTAAAATTTCGATTTGATAAAACTGATGAAATTTTGTCCTTGATTTGAGGGTGGAATGTATCTGGATAAGAAATTAGAACTCGCTTTGTCTTCACAGGGATGTCGTGGTCATGGTTTACTTCAAAATTGCTTTGGAAGCCGTCAAGTCCAGTAGCTTTACGTTCCTCTGGTATTTTGTATGGTATCAAATAGTCCAGTTTTTGTAACAACAAGCTGGCATTGCGGTCTACACAGTTACTGCTTCTCATAAAGAGCCTTAGGGTGTCGTCTAGTGTTTTAGTTGTCTTCTTGTCAGTTATTAAAATAATCGAGTGTATTGACGAAGTAGCGAATTTATTATATGCAATAGTCCACGCTGCTTGGAGAATCGGGTAGTTTTCCAAATTATCGGGCAGGCATAGGATAACACTGTTTGAACAATCCATTAGTTTATCGATGTTTTCAATCCAAGTGTATCCTACGAATGAATTTGTGTAAAAATCTCCAATTTCGTGTCCTCGTTTTCGTAAGTGGTTGGCGATTTCTTCTATCAAACTGTTGTCGTCTGCTACGTAGATGAGAATGGCATCATAAAAACGATATTTTTTTCCCGTCTCTTGGTTTTTGTCAAATGGATGTACATTAAAGTATATAAAAAGTAAGACTTTTATGTTAAATCTAAAAATATAACAAATCATACACAGAACGATGAAAACAAATAGGAACGTTCCAGTTATAACCGACGGTAGGAAGACGTGTTTAGCGGCATCAAATTCATTTTGCGGCGATTTGCAAACGAAGTGTGAGTCAGGTACTGCAATAAGTTGTGTAAAGTGTTTGGAAAACTCGAGGCACTCCACGTTTACCAAATCGACAATGCGACCTTCGTTATTTAGTAACCACCCTTTCATCCATCTAACAGTACAGTCACAAATGTACGGATTGTCGGATAAAGTAAGCTTCGAAAAAGACAGCGATCGTATTTGAATGGGAATAGATGTCAGGTTATTTGAATGCAAATTTATAGTCTGAACATGTTTCAGGTCATTAATGACGGACGGTGTGATTTGTTTGATATGGTTCCTGGCTAGATTTAGAACAGTCACATTTACTAAATAGTTCAAGTGCGGAATGTCTGAAATGTTGGAGTTTTCGAACCACAGTTCTAATGTAGCACGCGGCAATGTTGTTGGAAACGAACCGACAAAAACGTCTCTGCAGTCGACGATTACTGTTTCACTAATTTTTCTTCTAAAGCATTTGCATTTTGGCGGACATTTTTCCCGGTCATTCACATCACTCACAGGACAGTACTGTTCTTCATCTGTGATGTTCCACATGTGCCGACCGCGTAATTCAGGCGGATATTTACATGTGAAAGTATTTGAAGAATATGTTGATTCACCGTTCAGGTTTGCAGTGGTTACAAGAGTGCGAATAATGAACGTATCGCAGTTACAAGTCAATGGGTTTCCACTGAAAAGGACGTTGAAATAACTTATTAAAGTTTTGAGTTTTGCAAATTGCGTAAGTGTAAAATTTGTAGATGGGATAGTTTTTATTTTATTAAACTCTAGTGATACTTTTGGATATCTACTTTGAGACCGTACCGGAAGCGTTGACTGTACTTCGTTTTCCTTTATAATCTCGATTTTCTTTTCAATAGTCCCGATTTGTGTAAAACTATCAAGAAACCTCAGAAAACCTTCGCCAGTTATTCGATCATTACTGAGGTCGTACATGTCTAAATTTGTAGCATATAAAGGCCAGATAGGGATGTCAGTCAGAGGGTTAGAGGATAAATGAAGACTTCGCAGTGAATTAGTTTGGTCATTAAACATGTTTCCAGGCAGAGCTGTTAGTAAATTGTTACCAAGGTTAATTTCCTTTAAGTGCAAAAGTGACATGAATACATCATCGCGTAAAGTTCTCAACAAGTTACGCGACAGATCGATGGTCAGGACATTTTGAAGGTCCTTGAATGTTCCTCTTGATATCTCTGTTAGTTTGTTCCCCTGAAGATATAGAAATTGCAATAGATGTTGATTTTGAAATAAATTTTCATCCATCGTTTGAAGACCGTTTACAGAAAGGTCAATTACGTTTTTGATAACAGTACTGTGAAACAAATCTGGTCGGATATAATTGAAATGCATACCAGAGAGCTGTATATCGTCTATATCTCCAGTATAATTTAGTAAGTTTTGTTTTATCTGACAATTATATAGTTCTATAGATTTCTTTGAACATCTGTTGTTTAGATTTCCCTTTTCTACAGGGTCTATCAACAGCTTTGTAGAACCGCTATTGGTCCATGGAAAGTTTAGACCGCCATCTACTGAGACCTTTTGAAGTTTTAGACCGTGTACATTTGGAAATTTTTCTCGAAGAGCTGTAGTATTTAAGCCTATGCAGAGGTCGAGAAACAGCGACTTCGTCTTTAAAAAAACACCTTTGCAAGAATTCCAGAATAACACTTTTTGAGATCGAGGTTCATCCGGTTTACAGGAATTTTGTACCATAAGAGCTGTCAAATTGGAAGCATATTGACACTTCTCGTCTGGTTCAAAAACATAACGATTTTCTATTATCCCTAAGGAGAAGATTATTCCAAAGTTTAAAAATGCGTCTATTTCTTCAACTGCTACAGTACATAATACATTAAGTTTAATATTGTACTTCTGTCTGGCTGTATCTCTACCGGTGTTGTTAGCTATAAGATGAATAGTGTTTGTGTTTAGACACGCTAGTTCGATAGCTATAATTTGATTCTGGTTGACTGTGTGTACCACCGAAGTGTTACTCAAATCTGGCTTTGCTGTATTTTCAATGATTGTAAACATGTCTGTTATGTCCAGCCAACATTCGTCTGTGTTATTAATTATAAAATTGACCAGTCTGTCCAGTAAGTTTGTTTTATTCAGAATTTCAAATTCATCCTCATACGGCTCAAAACCACAAACTTCTGTGTCAGAAAGCGCCACAGTTGAACAACAATAGCACAATAAGATGACCACATGAATGGATTGTATATTTCCAAATGTCATCTTCATTAACATTGTATTGTACATTGACTAATTACGTAAGGTAAGTTAATTAATAAAATGTATATAATATCCATTATTATTTTAACAATTTGTGCCTAGTGTCTATCAAAATATATAACCTTTAAAACAGTTACACTCGGGAGTAGACGATAAGAATGTCAGAAAGGATTTAAGTTGTTAGGCTTTTTGATCAAAATTCTAAAAAAATACCCCTATTTAAAAGAAGATCCCATTGTATATATCAAAGTGTAAAAGAGTAAATCGGCACATAATTAATATTAAGTTTCTCCGCCGTATTAGATAATTTATTTGAAATCAATAGACAAGGAAGGAGGAAGTTTTGTATAGTGTAGAATTTCGTTTTACAAGTAATTCAATGTACGGTGTGAACCAACTAATGCTAAATATTTCAAATTACCCAAATCAATAAGACACTTCCAGTTTTTTGTCAGATGGGAAACTTTTCACCGTATATCATGAAGCAATGCGCATTCCTTTTTTAGTATTCAGTCTGTGAAAACGAAGACCGTCGGCGTCAGAAAGTGGCACTACTCTTTCGTAAAATGAAATTTCCACATGCAAAACTTGGCCATGTTGTAAAAACACACATCACTTATTACCACGGTTGGGAATCACGTGATCAAAATAATCTCTAAACAAAAGTAGATATTTGCAAAATGCTAGAAAATAATGAAAGTCGTTTATGTGTTTATGTAAAATGTAGCATATTATATGGCAACATAAAAATATTCTAGAACTACAAAGGTTTCAATTACAGGCACCTTTCGGTTATGCTGAACACTTCAAAATTATATTATTTCAGTTTCTTGAAGTGTTCATCCCAATCGGAAGGTAACTATGATTGAGACCTTTGTACATGTAGTTTTAATATAATTTTATGTTGCCGACTGACAGGCTACATTTTTAATTTACAGTTGAACGGTTTTCATTATTTTCTCACATTTTTCCTAGATTTAGTCAGTGTAGTTAATGATTTTTCATTGGATTAAGGCCCTTTCATATGGCAACCTTGCCATGGCTCTTGCTATCCTATTTAGATATAATGTGGAGAATTTTCCCACAGCATATCTCCTTAATTGAAAGGTGACTTGAATACATCATAGCGTAAAATTCTTAATTTTCAAAACATGGTTAGATGGCACGACACACAGATGCGGGTTTATGTACAATGCTACATACAACTGCCATATATACCATTCTAAAACTGTTTTGAATTAATTTCATACAATGTATTGATCATGCAACTCGCCAGTTTGTTTGATCACTCAAAGTTCATTTGTGGCACAGCTATAGCCGCTGAGCTTTCATTATTAGACCAACTATGACTACAAATACCATTTTGATTAGTATTGTGTGGCAGAGCCAGGCCCTGCCAGACGTTTTATTTTCGAATATGCATTCTAATTATTTCATAGCATAAGATTATCAGATCAAGTTCAAATTAAAAATGACACAAAGTTGGACAATGAAAACTACCTAACTGTCCAACCAAAGAGGAAAATAAAAAAAACTGGCGCCAAATGATTTCACATTGAAATGAGAGTCATTATAAACAGAAATAAAAATGGTAGCTATGTAAAAGGCATGTCAAATATTTTGTAAACTATCTAGAATCAAGACTTTACATAAACATTGTACAAAAACATGATATTACGACTTTACTATTATAAGTAACATTTGTAAAATCTGTATTCACTTGCAATGCAAGGTATAACAGATCAGCTCGAACATAACTATACAAGGGGCAATGCAAAAGAACATGTATTTCATCTTCTACATAAGTCCAGCAGTGAAAACAAGTTCAGTCCTCATCTTGTACACCATTATATCTTCTTAACCCAATAGCAATTGATGGCTGTACCATCTCTTCTGTTTTTTTTCTCTTGTTTTCTTTTGGGTAGCGTCGTTTATTTCCACTGTCATCCTAACCTCACAAACACACATACAAATATAGTAGAACATGTATGTTATTAATAATATACTTATATGAAACGTAATTTGCATACATGTATGTGGATACAAACTACAAACATAAAACGAACAGAAACAAGAGTAAAAATATATAATAAACAGTTACGCATAATAAGTACCACTTCTAAACTTAGCCAAAGCATCCCTGTATGATTCATTAAAAACTGTTTAACAGTATTGTTAAAGCTGCTCGCTCTCAGTTACCGTTGAAAAAGATTTTTTTCAAAAAATTCACATTCTTATTCATAAGTATAAAACTAAAGGCTTGAATGAAAAAATAAGCAAAAATCCAGGTAGGAATTTGCAGAAAACGATTGAAAAGGTTGGTTACACGGCACCGCTACACTATATGTTCATATTGAAATTTCAAAAGCGTTTGCAACGCTTTTGAATTTGGTAGCGTATTGCTTTAAATCAAGAGATATACGCGACATGAATTTATACTGGAACCTTTTTACATGGCCATATATTCTAAAATACGTTATTTACATACAGTTTGAAGAACTTTTATTTTTTACCAAAATCTGAGAGCGAGCAGCTTTAAATACAAAATTTGCTTTGAATGTATCTACAGTCTTTGTTCTCTCCAATTCCGTTTTCAGCATCATCACGGTTTCTATTCCACCCTTCTATATAATCATGAAGTATTCAGGTTAATATATTATTAAAAACATCACCTTTATGGAATACTGTTTCAGCATTAAAGAACCTATGAAAACCGTAATGTCTAAATTTTTGACGGACATTGAAACATCAATTCTTATGTCTATTACTTGACAAACTAACTGGTCATACAAATATCTTCTTATTCAGTCTTGATTGGATCATACTAGTTAGTCTACACCAATTAGTAAATTAAGACTTCCCGGCAGCAGTTATATGAAATAGGTATCAACCCAATATCACCAAAACCAATGTAGCATTTGGAGTATATCTACCTACATTCAAATGTACATAGCTGATCTATTTTGAGCTGAAGTGTTACATGAAAAAAGTATCCAACCGCAGAAGTGATTACTGGTACATCTGAAGTCTCATACAGATTTGTAAATGCTACATACGGTAAACCTCTAAATGCTTTAGTTTAAGCAATTAGCAAGCCTAAAGCTCTAATCGCAGTCTGTGCATATTTTCTGGCATTAGGTTAGGTAGTTTATCAGCAGACTACAACTACATTTCAACAAAATGTAATTGTGTAATGCTGTGAGAAAATCTTAATAAATTTGGAGTGTGACTCACAAAAACTACTAGGAATCAATTTCATAAAAAAGAGGATTTAGAATTACTTCTTTAAAAAATAAATTAACATACAAAATATTTTCTTTTTTCCCAAAAAGTGAAATTCTCCTGTAACCATGAACAAATTGTTGTTGTCGTTACGAGACAATAATATTGCTAATACATGTATATGTTAACTAAAAACTCACATTGATTATCATTGGAACAATAGGAGATACAAATGCAGCGTTATCATTGTATGAGAATCATACCTAAAATGCAAATCGACTCGCTGAATGACATGATGAATTTTAATAAGTAAGAAGACGTAAGAAACACTTCCGGACAAATCTCGTTTAAAATTGGCAAATAGTTCACATATTTTACAGTAGCGGAATCATTTCTGGTTCCGGCGCTCTAACTACTTCTCTGCGTTTTGTTTGTTCTGATTCAAGAGTTTCTCTTACTTCATCTCTACTTGTTGTTTGTTCCAGCGAATCTTTTATACGATTTTGAAATTCTGGATCATTGGTACTTATTGTCACGTAATTTTTAATATAGTTCGACAGCTCCTTTGTGATATTGTCTAGGTGAATAGGGCCCGAAGTACACAATATTAGATAATTATGATTTTCAAGTTGGGACTTTGTTACAATTTCAGTTAAGATATACATTTTGATTTCATCAGCTAATGTATTCTCGTTAATAATGAAAATCACAATATGAGCCTCGTCTAAGATATAAGGAAGTTCTTCCCTTATGTCTCGACCTGCTGTAAACAACATATCTAAAACTTTCACGTTAAAAGTTGGACTTGATAAAACTGATGAAATTTTGTCCTTGATTTGGGGGCGAAATTCATCCGGATAAGAAATTAGAACTCGTTTTGTCTTCACAGGAGTATTGTGGTTATGATTTACTTCAAAACTGCTTTGGAAGGCGTCAAGTCCAGTAGCTTTACGATCCTCTGATGTTCTGTATGGTATCAAATACTCCAGTTTTTGTAACAACAAGCTGGCATTGCGGTCCATACAGTTACTGCTTCTCATAAAGAGCCTTAGCGTATCATCTAGTGTTTTAGTTATGTCCTTGTCAGTTATTAAAATAATCGAGTGTATTGACGAAGTAGCGAATTTATTATATGCAATATTCCACGCTGCTTGGAGAATTGGGTAGTTTTCCAAGTTATCGGGCAGGCATAGGATAACACTGTTTGAACAATCCATTAGTTTATCGATATTTTCAATCCAAGTGTATCCTACGAATGAATTTGTGTAAAAATCTCCAATTTCGTGTCCTCGTTTTCGTAAGTGGTTAGCGATTTCTTCTATCAAACTGCTGTCGTCTTCTACATAGAAGAGAATGGCATCATAAAAACGATATTTATTCTCCGTCTTTTGGTTTTTATCAAATGGATGTACATTAAAGTATATAAAAAGTAAGACTTTTATGTTAAATCTAAAAATATAACAAATCATACACAGAACGATGAAAACAAATAAGGAAGTTCCTGTTATAACCGACGGTAGGAAGACGCCATCAGAATCATTTTGCGGTTGGCAAGTAAAGTGCGAGTCAGGTACTGCAATAAGTTGAGTAACGTTTTTGGAAAAATCGAGACAACGTACGTTTTCCCAATCGACAATGCGATCTTCGTCATTTAGTAACCACCCTTTCATCCATTTAACAGTACAGTCACAAATGTACGGATTGTCCCTCAAAGTAAGTTTCGAAAAAGGCAGCGATCGTATTTGAATGGGAATAGATGTCAGATTATTTGAGTGAAGGCTTATAGTCTGTACGTGTATCAGGTCATTAATTACAGACGGTGTGATTTGGCTGATATGGTTCCTGGCTAGATTTAAAACAGTCACATTTACTAAATAGTTCACGTGCGGAATGTCAGAAATGTTAGAGTTTTCGAACCATAGTTCTAATATAGCACGCGGCAATGTTGTTGGAAGAGAACCAACAGCAACGTCTCTGCAGTCGACGATAACTGTTTCACTAATTTTTCTTCTAAAGCATTTGCATTTTGGTGGACATTTCTTCCGGTCATTCACATCACTCACAGGACAGTACTGTTCTTCATCTGTGATGTTCCACATGTGCCGACCGCGAAATTCAGGCGGATATTTACATGTGAAAGTATTTAAAGAATACGTTGGTTTGTCGTTCATGTTTATAGGGGTTTCAAGATCGCGAATGGTGGACGTGTCGCAGTTACAAGTCAGTGGGTTTCCATTGAAAAGGACGGTGAAATAATTCATGAAAGTTTTAAGTTTTGCAAACTGTGTAGTATTTATAGATGGGATAGTCTTTATTTGATTAAACTCTAGTGAAACTATTGGACGAAGACTTAATAACGGTGCTTCGATTTCCTTTTGAAGAGTGCCTATTAGTGTAAAATTATCGAGAAATCTAAGAACACCGTCCCCAGTAATTTGTGCATTACTGAGGTCGTACATGTCTAAATTTGAAGCATATAGCGGCCAGACGGGGATGTCAATCAGAGGGTTAGAGGATAACTGAAGACTTTGAAGTGAATTAGTTTGGTCATTGAATATGTTTCCAGGCAGAGCTGCTAGAAAATTGTTACCTAGGTTAATTTCCTTTAAGTGAAAAAAGTGACATGAATGCATCATCGCGTAAATGCCTTAACAAGTTACGCGACAGGTCGATGGTCAGAACATTTTGAAGGTCCTTGAACGTTCCTCTTGATATCTCTGTTAGTTTGTTCCCCTGAAGGTATAGATATTTCAAAAGATGTTGATTTTGAAATAAATTTTCATCAAGGCTTTGAATACCGTTTTCAGAAAAATCAATAAAGTTTTTGATAATAGTATTGTGAAACAAATCTGGTCGGACATAATTGAAATGCACACCAGAGAACAGTATTTCATCAATTTCTCCTGTAAAATTCAGTAAATGTTGTTTTATCTGACAATTATATAGTTTTATAGATTTCTTTAAAGAACCGTTATTGGTCCATGGAAAGTTAAGAGCGCCATCTACTGAGACGTTTTGAAGTTTTAGACTGTGTACATTTGGAAACTTTTCTTGAAGAGCTGTAATATTGACATCTATGCATAGTTCGAGATTCAGTGACTTTGTCTTTGAAAATACGCGTTTGCAAGAATTCCAGAATAAATTTTTTTCAGAACGAGGTTCACCCGGTTTACATGTATTTTGTACCACAAGTGATGTCAAATTGGCAGCATATTCACACTTCTCGTCTGCTTCAAATACATAAGGATATTCTGTTATCCGAACGTAGAAGATAATTCCAAAGTTTAAAAAGGCGTCTATTTCTTCAACTGCTTGAGTACATGATAAAATAAGCATAATATTGTACTGCTGCCTGGCTGTAACTCTACCAATGCTGTTAGCTATAAGATGAACAGGGCTTGTATACGGACACAACAGTTTGATATAAACAATCTGATTTTGGTTGACTGTGTGCACCACCGAAGTGATATTCGAATCTTGCTTTGGTGTATTTTCAATGATTATAAATAGGTCTGTTATGTTCAACCAACATTCTTGCGTGTTGTTGACTACAAAATTGACCAGTCTGTCTAGTGAGATTGTTATATTCAGAATTTCATATTCATCCTCATACGGTTCAAAACCGCAAACTTCTGTTTCAAATAGCGCCACAGTTGAACAACAATAGCACAATAATATGACCACAGAAATAGATAGTGTATTTCCGAAATTCGTCTTCATTTTGTTATTGTACATTAACGTAATTATGTAACGTAAAGTAAATTAATGAAATTTATCCATTATTAATTAAGTCATTTATGCCTAGTGTCTTTTAAAATATATACGCTTTAAAACAGTAACACTCCGGAGCAGACGATAATAATGCCGTCTGATCAGTATTTAGTTTGTAAGCTTTTAGACCATAATTCTAAAAAGATACGCCTATTTAAAAGAAGACCCCATTGTAAATATCTATGTGTAACTGGGTTTAACATAATATGATAAGTCATTTTTTGTATAGTTAGATAAATAATTCAATGTACGGTGTGAACCAACTATTGCTTTATTTAAATGTTTTCCTAAACAAAAATGCACTCCCAGTTTTTGTCTGATGTGAAACTTGTGTGTAAATTTAAAAACAACTAAGTTTTTACCGTATATTTATTTATAGGCCCTGAAAATGACAGTGGCTAGTGAACCGGATTCAGTTCTCTAGACAACGTTATTAGTGAACACCTCTAGTAATATGTAGAGGAAACAAACAGGGCCATGATGGTCCTTTATCGCCAACCCGAGTATCAGTGGACTTTAAAACAAGAAAGTAGGTCAAAAGAGCATAATCGAGTTCAGTCATAGGATTATTGGAACTTAGCTTGCAAAACTGCACAAATTTAAAAAAATACCAAAGGTCAACGTCGGCTAAAGTCAAAGTTGAAATCTGCATCAAAACTGTATACCGTACATGGTCCAAATTTGATAGAGATCCACAATGCAACGTGTCAACTATCTACGCTCTGTGCCTTGTGGTTGCAGAGGTTTCCTATAGAAACCTATGTAAAATCAAGTGACGCCCCAGTGCAGTGTCAAGTTAACCTGGGGTCATGATTTGAACAATCAATGCTATGTAAGATGTCAAATATTACAGCTCTGACATCTCAAGTTTTTGAAAAGATTTCTAAAGATTTTCATATTTGTTGCCATAGCAATCAAAGTTCATTTGAACAAAGGGTCACCTATGGAACATTCATGAGCACATGTGTTCTGATGAACAGTAATATCATTGTTTAGAGGACCGATTCCGGTGCATAAGCCACTGTCATTTATAAAAGGTATCTTATCAATCTGTCATATGTTAACAAATATGGTTTCATAAGTAGTTTCATGCACCAAAACAATAAGTTACTGAAAGTTCATGCTAGTACATTTTGCCGTTCTGGTGAGGTGCCCATCAACCAAAATTAAACACGTCAATACACCAGTCACTCGGCGACAATACAACAGGCCCGGAAGTTTTAAAACTACAGCTGTAGATCAGACACACAAAACGGTACTTGTTTTAACATTATAAGGGTCAAAATACGTTCTGCCTAATGTTTTATGGGGAATAGAAGATAAACGTTGCTAGTGTCTTTGGACGTATTGTTAATTCAGCCGTCAACTCATTCACTTCGACCGTGGCCAAGGTCCAGTAGGCAAACACATTCAAACGAGGTTTGCTTAAGAAAGGTGAGTTCCAGAGTTAAGGATAGGTAAATATAGCAATTTGTTTGTGTAATCATAGACATCAATTCAGCCGATTATCAAACTCATTCGACATAATGTGGCCATACGGCTGCTCGGGCAGTAACAATTCAGGATTGACTATTGGATATCCATTGATCAAAAACAGTTTGCCTACAGCCTTTGGTTCATACGAGCTATAAATCTGGTTTGACCTTGTCTTATCATTTGTATTCCATGGCACATCTCTATTGTTATCGTCTCATTCCGAGGTCGGGGAAGTTAATAGCCATAATATACCACCTACAAACCTTGGAAACAAAACTACTTTGCTATAAATCAACACTAGTAACAGGGCCCAGACGGAACTGAATGGCTCACTTACGTTGCCTAAACAACTGCAATACTATTAGTATTGATTCATATAATTATGGTATACTAGTATATGTCTGAATGCACTTTTCAGTGGTTTAAGCGAAAATATTTCGCAATATCTACTTATCAGCCACTTTTAAATATGGCGGATATTAAGTAGATAACGCGTAATATTTTCGTGATATCCACTTATCAAGTTGTTAACACGAAACATTTCGATTTTTTACTCATCTTCCATTTATAAACATGGCGGATAAGTAGATAACGCGATTTTGTTTTCGTTTTACCTACTAAATAAACAACTTATCAAGTGGTTTTCGCGAAATATTTCGCGTTTTCTACTTGTTTTTTTTATATGGCGGATTAGTAGATAACGCGAAATATTTTCGCAAAAAACCACCCAATGTCACAAAACTATTTCGAGTTAACTACTTATCCGCCATTTTAAAAATTAAGTAGGAAACGCGAAATATTTTCGCGATAACTATTTTGCGTTATCTACTTATCCACCATTTTTAAATATGGTGGAAAGGTAGATAACGCGAAATATTATGTGATATCCACTTATTAAGTGGTTAACGCGAAAATTTCCGCGTTTTCTACTCATCCCCCATTTTTAAACGGACGATACATGATAAAATTTGTCATTCCTCTTATTAAATGAGACATTTTAAAACGATGAGAAAGTTTTGTATATTGTAAAGAGTTTAAGTTGGACAAGTTGATCAATATACGGAGTAAATCAGCTAATGCTAAATGCTTCAAATACCCGTAACAATAAGACGCTCCCAGTTTTCGTCTGATTAAAGCATGTACCTACATACACATATATAGGCATTGAAAAAGGCAGTGGCTAGTGAACTTGAGACGGTCCGCTATACAACGATGTTAGTGCACACCTTTCGTAATCTGTAGAGGAAAAGAAGAGGGCCACGGTTACCATATATCGCCCATCTGAGTATCAGTGCACTTTAAAACAAGAAAGTAGGCAAAAGGCCATAATCAAGGTTACTCATAGAAATTCTAAAAGTAAGTTTGGAAAACTACACAAATAGTTTAAATTTTATTTCTCTAGCTTGAAAAACAGTAACAACTACCAAAGGCCAATGTCAGCAACCAAGGTCAACGTTGACATCTGCAGTCAAAACCGTACATATGGTTCAAATATTATTGCTGTAGTTTCAAAAATAGGAACCTAGGTCAGTAGGTAAAAGTCAGCCAATGTCGAAGTTGAAATCTACATGCAAAACTGTATACCGTACAGGGTTCAAAGTTTTAACAATCTTGATAAAGGTCCACTAGGCAATGCTACACACCAATCATTTAAGCTCTGTGCTGTGTGGTCGTAGAGGGGTTTCCTACAGAAACCTATCTAAAATCAAGTGATCCCCATGGCGTTGTCAATTTCGACTTGAATAATCTTAGTAGAGGTCCACGATGCAATGCTAGGTGTCAAATATCTAAGCTCTGGCACTTCCGGTATTTGAGAATATTTTAAAGGTTTTTAGCCTAAGTTAGCATACCACATTTCAAACACTGCAAGAAATTTAACTGTGCTATGTGTGAATAACAACTGTAAACATGCGCTATGCGAAAGTAGTGCAAGACAGACCAGATCAATCTGTTATGTTATTTCATTGACAACTTTGTTATTTACGAACGATTACATACATATTTACCTAAAAATAAATTTCTCTAAAAAACGATATAATTTACGTACATTCCCGAGAAGGAACTCACGTGATCAAAATCACCCGCCATTTATCGAGGACGCTGCATGTCAAGGCCCAGTGAACAGTTTCACCGATTACAACTACAAGGTAACCCAGAATCATTTTTGTTTTTTTCTGTTATACACATTGAACAGTACTGTATTTATATTTCATTGCTGGTATTGCTTTGTTTATTTCTGTTTCAAGGTCTTGTCAAAATCGCGTTATCTACTTATCCAATTTTCAGATCATATCGCTTAAAGTTGTACAAAGCGCAGATCGAATTATTTTTATTGGCTTAAACAATTTATAATGTTGACTATGTGATTATTTTTCATTTAACGTACGTTTTATAATAAAACAAACTTCCCTGCCACCCATATATTTGTAAATCATTCATTCTTTGTCATATATTGAATTTCGTCATCTGCACATTTCGACCCGCGCTTAGGTAAGGTTCAGCGCAAAACACGTAGGTCAAAAGTTGTTTTTCGGGGAGTTAACCTATAGCCCCCAGGCCTTCAGCGCTCACAGCGCTTTGATTGTATGTGCTGCCATAGGAGGTAGAGTTTGGCTTGGATCTACATGTACTTCATTTAAACAATCTTTGATGATGGTTACCTATGGAACATTCATGTGAAGTTTGGTTGAAATTGGTTGATAAGTTTTTGACGAGAAAAGTTGAACGGACGACGGATGCCGGATGTCGAGCGGTCACTTAGGTCACCTGCACAAATGCCCAAATGAGCTAAAATCTGGTACACTAAAATCATTGTCTAGAGGATCGATTCTGGTGCACTAGCCACTGTCATTTATAAAGGGTAACTTATCAATCTATTATGGTTTCATAAGAAGTTTTATGTACTAAAACAAATGGCTATCGAAAGATCATGCTAGTACATTTTGCCGTTCTGGCGAGGTGCCCACCCACTAAACGTAAACACGTCAATACACCAGTCTGTACCAGTGCAGAAGTAAAATGCACTTTTTATGTTATAACCAGCTCTAGTTTTGCCAATCTGCTATTTGATTTTTGTTAATCTTCATTTGTCTGAAATAATGCAGATACATTTTTTTTGTACATTATACAAAAGGTGTACAGACTATTCGAGGCTCTGCTTCGGAGATTAGAATTTTCTTTATCTGATATTGTATTTCATTGAATATAATGCAAATTTTTATAGATGGAAGTTTAAGATTGGACCAGTTCCGAATTGTGAAGTTTCCACTTACCACTGAGTCTACCATGAAGTATATCGAATACATTAAGACATTCGTGTTCATCAGAGGGCAAACAAACCACAAATACATAGTGCAGTAAAAAGGAACTGTATGATATCAATGTTGCAAAGGTCAAATTAGTTATACATCAAATTGTTGATCTGTCACCATACAGAAGCTGTGCTTGCTTTTAGGAATACAATGTTGCAATGTTCTATTAGAGTAATACCGTCATTTTATCTTCCAAAGTACATCTTTTGTTTTGCATTTTGGTATTGCATGAAACAAGTGACACATGATAACTATGCCTTACCTACACTGAAACATTGTTTTGAATAAAGTATTAATTCTAACTGATGACATTGAACAATGTAGTTTATGTAGCAAATTACCATGGTGATGGTGTAATTTTGTATCAGTTGACACATGAGGACTATTCCTTACCTTCACGGAAACATTGTTTGAATAAAGTATTAGCTCTAACTGTGTCATTTAACAATGAAGTTGAGTAGCAAGTCACCATGATGACAGTGTAATTTTGTAGCATGTGAAATATGATGACTGTACCTTACCTGCACTGAAACATTGTATTGAATAAAGTATAAGCTCTTATTAATGTCATTTAACAATGACTTCAAGTAGCAAGTTACCATGGTGTTTAAGAGGTAGTCGTCACCTTCAAAGATAGTTCTAGTTCACTTTTGACAGAAAATCGTGGCCTTCGCCATCGGACCTCTCATATATAGGCGCATTCGGTTCTTTTTGCGTGAAATAGAAAATTAGAAAGAGAGGCATATCGATATGGTTAGGTTATTAGCGAAAACACTAGTAATTGATGTTTGATTGGAACTATTACATAGTCTATGGAGTATGAAATACTGAATAAATAATACAACAAACATACTACGGAAGACTATAAGATTGTAGAAGTACAAGACGTTGATGAGTAAGATGCTGGAGAGCCCATTTTGAGGTCACTGAAGGGTTGAAGGCTCGAGG
The DNA here is from genome assembly GCA_022818135.1 of Saxidomus purpurata. Classification (NCBI taxonomy): domain Eukaryota; kingdom Metazoa; phylum Mollusca; class Bivalvia; order Venerida; family Veneridae; genus Saxidomus; species Saxidomus purpurata. The sequence continues at coordinate 15,372,282 of JAFMSR010000007.1, forward strand.
TAATGCAATCCTACGCCATCGATCAGTTTGTCAACAATGTCTTGTATGAATTTCATTTTTTTTTTTTGAATTTAAAAAGATGAACAGAAAACAGTAGCTTTGTAGTTGTTAAAACATTTGAGGCATTTTAGTTTGTGTCAATTAAAAATTGCTTTGATAATGTACTTCGGATATTGATGCAAATTTCATGTTTCTCCTTCAGATTGTTATCGTATAGACAGTTTGTTATGTGATATACATAGTCTAAGGAAAGTAAAGAGAAAAAATCAGAAGGATTTGTTGAATACTTGTAAAAACCTGTCATTTGTCCATATGATGCAGCATAGAAATATATTTCTCCCCAGTTCAGGGGAAAACGTATTAGTTAAACTAACACGATGTGCAATTATGAGCTTTTCGGATGGATGATTGTCCGTTAGTCTGTTAACATTTTGCGTCAAAGAACATCTCCTCTGGGCCAATGTTGATGAAACTTGGCAGGAACGCTCTATTAAACTTGTTCAAATAATGCCATCACAGAAGTCGGGTTTTTATGGCAATAAATAGGAAAAACTTTAAAAATCTTCTCTGAAACCACAAGGCGTAGAGCTTAGATATTTGGCATGTAGCAAATTGTTCAAATGATGACCTCAGGGTCAAAATTTACCCTGGCCTGGGGGACACATGATTTACAAAGGCTTACATAGGGAAACATTGTCTTGTCTTTAACTACAGGGCCCGGAGTTTAGATATTTGGAATGTAGCGTTGTGTAGTGGAGCTAATTGAATATTGTTCAAATGATGACCCCTTGCAAGAATGCATACTATTTGTGTAAAATAATTAAGACGTCTAAGAACACTTTTCAATATAATTTGTGCATCTTACTTTGGTTATACACACAGGAGCTATTTATATACGTATGCCTGTCCGTGGGTTGGAAACCGAATGAAGACTTCTCAACCCCTCCCCACCTCCGGGTAGTGGTATAGTCGCTCGAATGATTTCTATCACAGAGTACATGGGGCACATGTAAAGTAACTTATCTAACTTGCTAATGCCAAGTTCGCACTTAAGATTATCCATCCTAACACCAACAGGTGCCTTTATTCCAACTAAGGCTCTGTAGCAATATGACAATGCGAGGTCATTATTTTAAAGAAAAACGCGAATGATGAACTTGAGTAGTTATCTCCATTAATGGCATAGTTGTTGATGAAATGGTATTCGTATATCATTGAACTGTATCGGTCGCGTTAAATGTGTTTCGATCTACTTTTCAAAAAAAAACTACTTGTGTAAAATTAGTAAGAGATCCCAGAACACCTTCCAATGTAATCAGTGCATATTACTGAGGTTATGCACACGGGTACCATGCAGAAATGCATGCCTGTATTAGAGTTGGAAAACAAATGAAAACTTCTCGTGGAGTCATTGTCCTTTGATTACTTTTTCATATACGCTCAGTTCGGAATTCAGCAAATCTTTATTGGAAGCTTGCTTAACAAGAGAAGATGTGCATATTTTAAGCATTTTCTGATTCGATGCAATGCATATAGCACTTTCTCCGGAACGAATCACTGATTGAATTTATGAAACTTCAGAGATGGCTTCATTATCAAGAGGAGATGCGCATATAATCAGCATGATACAGTTCAATGATTGTTCAAGGAGTTATTGTCATTGTTTCATATACGTTTGTGGCTGCGCTATTTCTAAGCAACCTCGGGCTGAAATTCAACAAATGTTCATGGGAAGCTTCACAAGCAATATTAACAGCATGAGGTAGATTAAGGATTTTCATTGGATTAAGGCCCTCTTAAATGGCGTGGCTCTTGTTATCCTTGTGCATATCTGGAGTATCAGCTTATCGCCTTAATTGAAAAGACTTGAATACCCTTTCGTGGAAATTCGTGATTTTCAAAACATGTTTAGATGACACGACAAACAGATGAGGGTTTAAACTATTTGTCAGCTCTCGTTAGTGCTTCTAATGATGCAATTACTCAGAATTACAATATTTTCTATAAAAATTGATATATAATAATACTTTATAATTTATACTTGTAAATCATTTATTCCACATTGATTTTTAACATTACGATTTAAATCAATTCAAAATCCACTACATGAAACGTATAAATCACATTTGCAATTATTCTGGCCAATACAACATTCACGGTAAGTAAGCTATGAAGAGATGGTCCTATACCGCTCTACAACTGTACAACTGTCCATGACAAATCAGGGTCAAGACCACATAGACTTATGTCAAGCATAAAAATATTGACAACAAATAGTATTCAATTATGTCCCCTGATTTGAACAAAATTACTATAAATCTACTTACATAAGGACCACTTATCTATAATCTCTTATATTTGTGCATACATTGTACTTGGTAGATGTCTACTGCACAATCCTACACATCGAATATTTTAGCTCTAGGCCTGTAGGTGTTGGAGGAGCTGTTGTTTGAAGATCAGATTAGATAAGTTTATTAAAGTCTCACTCTGTATGATCATAGTACATATACAAGTACATTTACATTTGATATAATCGTCCCAACCTGCCTTAAAAGCAATATGGAAGACGTGTTGCATTAAACAATTCTAAAACTGTTCATGTATGTATGTACAATGCACCATACATCTGCAACAATTATGTACAATTCTAAAACTGTTTTAAAAACAATTTCATACAATTATGCATCACACAACATGTAAGATACAACATGTATTACAGTAAAGATTGCATGCACAACTTTATGTACATAAAACATATAAAATATCAACTATACAACACCGTTTCCTCCTATTTAAGATGTTTAAACAGGTCTTGGCACAAAATAAAGCAATGTCCGAGTTTGAAAGTAGAAAACCCACTTTATGTTTTCTTGACGCCAGTTTGTGTGGTTACTCAAAGTTTATTTGGGACACAGCAATAGCCGCTGAGCTTAATTAAAACGCCAACTATAACTACAATAATAAATACAATTTTGTTTGGTATTGTCTGGCAGAGCCAGGCCCTGTCAGACGTTTTATTTTCAAATATGAATTTTAATCATTTCATAGAATAAGATTACTAGATCAAGTTCAAATTAGAAATGACACAAAGTTGGACAATGAAAACTACCTAACTGCCCAACCAAAGAGGGAAATAAGAAACTGGCGCCAAATGATTTCACATTGAAAAGAGCGTCATTATAAACAGAAATAAAAACTATGTAAAAGGCATGTCAAATATTTTGAAAACTATTTATAATCAATTCTTAACATCAACAAAGGCATAATATTATGATTAAATCACTATCAGTAACATTTGTAAAAATTTGTATTCAATTGCAAAGCAATGTGTAACAGATCAGATCGAATAGAACTATACAAGGTGCAATGCAAAAGAACATGTATTTCATCTTTTACAGAATCCTGCAGTGAAAACAAGTTCAATCCTTAACTTGTTCACCATTATATCTTCTTAACTAAATATAGATTGATGGCTGCACCACTTTTAAACTTCGCCAAAGCATCCCATTTATCAAAACAATGTTTTACAATTTTGTTTAAACAAAATTTGCTTTGAATATATATACAGTCTAAGTTTGTTCCCTCCAATTCTATTCCTAATATTATCACGGTTGACGTTTCTATTCCACTCTTCTATATAATCATGAACTATTCAGGTTAACATATTATTAAAAACATCATCTTTATGGAATACTGTTTCCGATATTACAGAACCTATGAAAACCATAATGTCTATATTTTTTGACGGACGTTGAAACACCAATTCTTATTTATATTACTTGACAAGCTAACTGACCATACAAATATCTTTTTATTCAGTCTGAATTGGTTCATACTAGTTAGTTCACGCTAATTAGCAAATACAGACTTCTAGCAGTTATATGAAAT
>JAFMSR010000007.1:15376672-15404172 GCA_022818135.1 Saxidomus purpurata
ATTTTAGGTCAACGACTCTATTATCTCGACAACGGAGGCGGTTTTCAATGTTGACCCAGAGGTTATTTAGTAAAAACATTCATTGTTGTGCGTGGCTTCTAAAATGTTCGAAAAGTTTCTGAAATGTAGCCAGATTGCCTAGTTTAGGGATGCATGTTACTGGTCACGATGAGGATATCTCGAAAGACATACATTCTGATGGATTTTCGTGATGGTTTGGTATAAATGTTGTCCCTTCTATTGTTCGAATGTTTTTTTCTTTGAACTGAACTTGCGACTAAGTATTTTACACAAAAACACGCAGTGTTTAATGTAACGTATTTTTCATGATGCATAATATAAAGTGTATGAGTATTCACGAGGTTTTCTTTTTGATCCTGTGACCTAGTATTGTATTGACCTTATATTAGTTTTGAAACAAAAGAAGCATTTCAACTTAATTTCGTGATGAGTGGGTTTGAAATGTTGCATGTAGAATCTTCACATGATTTTTAAATCAAAGGAAACAGATATTAAAAGTTTATGTTAAAGGAAAACATGTGTACTTTACTCACAATGCCTCTTAAGCTGTAGAAAACGTGCGGGTAACAAATCTTATGCAACAGAACACTAGACCAACGATGACCCTTCTAACTTAGTTTGACGGGGTTTTAATTAATTGACGTCATAGAACATAATCTCCCTCGAGATGATGATTACGTTAATGCGCATTTCTGAAGTGGCTCATTGAATATAATTGGAAAGTACAAAATGTTCCCATTTTTAAACGTTACGGGATAATCGGTCAAATATACGCAACATCGGGTGCATTGATTACTAATACGTACATTTCAATGTCTTGATAAAAAAGACGGAATAGTAGGTTAAAACTACGCAACATCGGGTGCAATGATCACTAATACGTACATTATACTGTCTTAATAATAAACAATATATCTGCCTTTACGTAACTTTTCGAAAAGGATTAGCATAGTCATCTTATTAGTAATATAAAAGATCTCATTTATCATTGAAATGCTTTTAGACCTTGTAGTTGATAAGTAAACACTGTTGGTGCATTTACTTATAACATAATATTATACATATAGAATGTACAGGGGCAGTTATATCTTTGTACGAAATAATAGACCTCAAACCCATTAGCAGTAGCTGTAGTATTCACCCTTTCGGCACTGGCTTAAAAGGGTTATAAGTAATTGATTGTTAATACCAGTGTCTTGTCATATGACAGTTTAATAGTTTATTTTGTAATTTGATTTCAAGGTTACTTTATCAGCTACTAGTATTGGCTTCCCTTTGTTAGCTGAAGTGTACATACCTGTAAGATAGTAGCAAATGACTAATTAGCGACCAGTATAGACTTTATTATTCTACGACTGTTTTACCACTTCATAGAAACAAATGGCTATAATTCACTTACAAAAGATCATAGTAATCGAGCTTGATTTAATCAGTCTCGGTGAAGAAAAAAGTAGTACATTTGATTTACTTGGTTTATAGTGATGTGCTGCATCCCCCACCCACATCCACATTTCATAAATCACTTTCAGAAACAATAGCATTGTCCAGCACAGTTTTCGAAACGCATTTGTTTTTATTTTACAATATATTGTGTGGTGTGTTATTCTCCTCTATATTGTCGGAAGGTGTGAATTTCATTGTTTGTCTTAGTTTTGTGTATGTCAAACGCGGTACAGTTGTGTGCGATTTATACCACTGTAAAGTTGGTTTTCGTTTTGTCTTGTACTTTTTTGTTGTAATATGGTGTATCTTTTAATTTTGGTAGCGTGTTCTTGTCTTTGTTCATTTTTTTGTTTTAAATAAAATAATGTTTGAAACATGATACTGACATTTCATGAAAAACACCCTGAAACTTGTGCATTACAAATGTAAATAGAAATGAAATCAGCTGTTGAAGTAAGAGTATTGTTTTACGTTTAAACATAGAAGTTCATAACATGTAATTCCTTCAACTGTTTATTCTAAACCTAACACATAGTTACGTAGGGAATTTAAACGAATAGATTACTCTCCAACGATTAAAGAGAACGATATACACTCGTAGTTTCCGTTACATTTCATAATGAGTACATGTCTACCTCACATTTAGAATTGCTTTTAAATATAATACAAATTTCTCAGGTGTGTAATTCTCGTGTTGGATATAAAATAAAATTCAACTGTGTATACATTTTTGCTTCTTTCGCGAAACGTATCTAGTTTCTTTGTATTGGAATACCACGTCCTTCTGAACAGGGTCGAATATATATATATATCATGACGATAGCACGATATGGCACAAACGAGCCATCATTCTAAACGGAAAAGAAAATGTAAAAACCAAATCAAATATAAATCATAATGATTATGAAATGTCAAATATCATAATATGAAGTATTCGAGTGTAGCATGTCAATATGAATGTTAAAGAAATTGATTAATACTAGATTGTTAAGTCTTTGTTTACCGAATAAACAATATTTTACGTTTTTATTTTTTTCTTTCTCCGTCTTTTAAAAGTGACCGATTTTAATATCAACTCCTACAGTATGTCTGTGAACTAGAGTAGAATAAACATTACAATTTATGAGATCAATGTCTACTTATAAACATATGACATTTGGCCGCAGATTTCTACTGTTTTAGTGATAACACTTTTGTTTTTAATCTGAAATAAAGTAAGGTCTGAAAGGTCACCTATTAAAAATAACTATCTATCTTTAGCAATTAATTTTGACACATAATTTTGTTTTGGTCTTTTTATCCTACTGACCGATTATCACTTAATGTAAACACATGAATCACTTTGTAGTTAAAAAGCGGTCGATTTAAACATCAGTTTGTTAATTTAACGATATGGATGACACCGATGAGTTTGCTGTAGCTACGACGGTACACTAGGAAGCTGGGATACGTCTGCGAAAGTTTGGCGATAAGTTTTATCGCGATCGTTGTCATTTGAAGCGAAAAGTATCAATAGGATTGAAAAGGAAATATGTGAAATTTTTGCTACCAATACTAGGCATTTTTGCATTTCATATTTTGTTTTTGTATACAAATGTACGTGCTTATTAGGTCCAGGGACCAACATCAACTCCTCATTGGGCGGGGTGTATAATCGCAGGGAAATTTCGACCCGTTGAACATACTGTATTCATATCGCAATACAGAACCTGCCTTTTACATGATTTCAGCGACCCCCCTCTCTCCTTTTGACTTCCTTTGTCGCCGAATTCATTGGATAATTGATAAAATTAATAAGCATAACTTGTAAAACGAAATAAAAACAAAACGACGTAATAACCCGGTACCTGTTCAATACGGAAACACCTTGAGATAATGATTATTTTAATGCGCATTAAATAAGCGGTTATAATACAGTTAGAAAGCTCTTAATACGAAATAATGTGGAACCATTTGTATACACTACTAAAGACTCGGTCAGAAAAATACATTGATGTATTAATACGTACAAATAAAAGTCTTAATGATAATAATTTATTTGCATAGTCGTTACGTTTAACAAGAACTTGAAATATACACTAAACTAAATAATCATCTTGTTAATAACATAAAATATATACTTTTATTTGTTACACTGGGTTTTTACTTCGTAATTGATAACGTTGTTGATGCATGTATTCAGTGTAGTCTAATATTTTTATTTGCATTTTATTAAAATTGTGAGCAGCCATTTTACAATGTACAACAGTTAAACTCCCTTGTACAATGAGCATATACGTTGCTTTTTCATCTGACAGTTTAATAGTTTATTTGTAATATGAGTACAATGTTACTACAAATGCACTAAACGTTGGAAGCAATCCAGGGGTAGCAAATTATAACAGTAAAATTAGTTTCCTGTTTTGTGCACTATTGTAAATATAAAGGTGATAGCAATTGACTTATTTTTTAAATCATACGAAACTGCCGGTTAAACTTTAATATTCGAAAGCCGTTCAGCATTTCAAGAACATACATGTAGCTATTATTCTCAAACGAAAACTCATAATATTGATGCTGTATTATATTATTGCAGTTGAAGTTTGATTGTATTATGCCAGCTGAAGAGAAATATAACAATAGTTTCGTACAACACGTTCTTGCAATGCGCATTAACGTGTTAACTCCTTCATTTAGATTGCCGGAAGGCGTTTATTTTGTTGTTTGCCTTGGTTTTGTATATCTCGGACTCTAGACCGTTCTGCGTAACTTTTACCTTTCTAAATATGGCTTTCGTTTTGACTTTAACTTATTTCTTTGTTAAAATTAATGGAGTATCTTGTTATTTGGGGTATGGCATATCTTGTTGTTTTAGGTACCGCGTTCTTGTCTTTGTGTCAATATTTTCGTGTCCCATTTCGTATCCAAACACGAGAATCTAGAATTTACTGAATTCGGACACGGGACTTCTAATTCTAGAGTCGAACGCTCTAATCACTAAGCCTTAAGGGGAGCGGTGGTGTAGAGATTTAGGTGTCGGCCGCTCATCCCGGAGGTTGCGGGTTCGAGCCCCACCAAAGTCACGACCGTACCTCCTCATATGACACCAGTACTGGTTTTTCCAGGAAGCGGACTCGAGAGTGACTCGATAAGCTACAAGCTTTCTTCACAATCGAGCTAAAATAAATTAGTATAAATACTAAATTAGAAAGAGTGTTCGATTAAATAAGCTACGAAACATTTTCTTCGTAACGAACTAAAATACTTTCGTGTTAAAATGAAATAAAGTAATCACTACTGATGCTTAATTTGGGCTTATGTCTCTCTAACTTTATTGTCAATAATATATCTGATATGCTTTTTAGACTATAGCATGTTATGTTCAACTGGTTATTAACAAAGACGGAAAAATAAATATCTAGCAAGTCACTAAATTGCTTGTGTCATTGCTTTGATCCTTACAAAGATAATTTTCGGCAATACGAAACATATTCTTTGTAAAGAAAGTTTTGACACTTTATCTGTCCCACAGCCAATTATCTTTCAATCATCACACAAAATTGAAGCACCACCTATAACACAACTAAAACTAAAAAAACCATAATAATAATCAAGTAACTTAATTGTCACGCTTTTATTAAACCATACGTAGATATTTTCTGATTACATATTGAAATATAAACTGTAGAAGTACGTGCTTTTCAAGCGGTTAATGCCCATAGATAAGGTCCATTAACATGCGCATTTCATTGATTACCGTATTAATGTCATATAACGTGTCTAACCACCATGTAAATTATCACGAATGTGCTAGTAAGTCAGATGCCTTATCAAGTTTTGTGCGTTCATCTGAACTTAAATAGCTTTAAACAGTTTCGTGTCGCCAAATCTTATCACATCGTTTACGAAATGACAGTCGGTCTGGGTCTGTAGGATTATGGCAGGACTTTATCTAACTAGAGCACACGTTAATTCTTGCTGAAGATTAATGCTTTTCCTAATCTCCATCGAGCTCGTTTTTGAGACCTCCTCTGAATAACGACCGCCGTTTGAATAAATTGGAACAAAAAAGTGAAGACCTGTTTTGTCATTACTACGGCAGAAACTCTTGCAAATAAAGATATCTTACCAAAAAGGACTGCTGAAGATTAACGCATTAACTGGGTTGAAAATATAATTTTATAAATATATAGATATAACTAATAATAAAAGATATGACTAAACAGGCAATGAGGAGGTAATGTACTATAGTTCATAAACTTAAGCCAGGTCACACTTATGTGTTTATGTTTATCTTTACAATTTCTATATAATTGTTTACAAACGTTTCTCTTGGTCTGGTTTTTTAAAAGAAAGTACTAGTAATCATAAGACTCCAGGAAGAAGCATGTGTTAACTTATACACTATAGGTTTTATAACGGTATACGTTAATGTACTCAACCTGTATCAAATCACGACTTTATCTTCGACTTAAATTCAACTTAAATTCCGGGTTTTTTATAAGCTATTGATACATAATTATGATTCAATGATAAAGATATTAATATTGCTACTGCTACTGCTACTGCTACTGCTACTGCTACTACTACTACTACTATCGTTGCTGCTCGATGTTAGACAGCTTCAATTTGGTCAATTAGACACTGTGTATAAGGTGACCATGCCTCAGATCCATACTCAAGCTGAGGGCGTACAACAGTCTGGTAATCAAGACTTATGTGGACTTTGGATATTCAGATTTCACCTTTAGATTGATGAACAAGTGCCATTTAGGACGACTGATCATTCATCTTGAAAGCTTATGATTCATTTAATTGTTTGACTTCTTACTACATAATTATGCATCTTGAGTCAGATTTTCTCGTGACTGACCTTATCAAAAGCTTTACTGAAATCGAGTAGGAGAATATCAACTTATTTCTTATTTTATACTGACGTGACTAAGTCATTAACAAGCATAACAGGTTGAGCTACGCATCTTTTCTCTTAAACCATGCTGTAAGTGATATAATAAATCACGGTTTTTAAAGTGTTTAACAGTAGATGAGAAATATTTGTTCCAAGACTTTGCAAAGAACACACGTTAAGGAGATGGGTATATAATTTGCTGGATTTGACCTGTTTTGTTCTTTATAAATATGAGCAAAGTTGACTGTCTGCCATTGAGAGGGGAGGGTGCCTTCTTTGAGTATTTTTTGGAAAGTCTTTTTAGAACCTTTCGGAGCAATGGTAGTTCCTTTGACAGTGTTTTAAGTACAATGGGTTTCAACTTTAAATTTAAAATATCCTCAAGGCGCTGATGGTCAGCCACTTCAACCTTTTTCTGCACTAGGTGTTTAAGGTCAAGGAATATTTTGTGGCCTAGGGTTTTATTTGCTTTGTCATTAATTATTTCCTTTGCCATTTTTAAAGGCTCGATTTCGTCTCCTTATAATTCTTTTAATGCTTTGGTTGTCCAAATGTAAATGATTTCTTGTTGATGACAGTTTAGATGGGAAGTATGTATCTGTGTAGGAGATTAATGTAAGTTAATCGAAATAACAATATATATATTCATTCATCATTTCTTGTACATGGAACTGAATTGCGTTCACGACTATGCAGTTTGAACTGTAACACATACGATTAGATATTGACGTAAAATTATTTATGGTGAGTAGAACCAAAAGTTTTATCGACGGTTCTCAAATTCAGTTTTTAGAATTTTACTGTATGATTGGCTACACAAGTATCCCATTTAATAAATGATTAACTAAAATGAATATTGTTATTTCGCTGAACATTACTCACACTAATGACTAAATTGTTCACAGCTGTCGAGAAAATTGCGTCGTTTCTTTAAGGCATACATTATCTGTATTTAGCATTTAAATTTTGACATAGACATATTTTTGTTGTGGTTTTCTAATCTTACTGTCCGATTTTCACTATATGTAAATACTTCTCATTTTGTAGTTAAAGATTAAGCCAATTTATATTTAAAAACTCGTGACTTAATTACTACGCATTGGAACTCCTGACTGTATTTTAAACACCGATTAAATACTGGAACGCATTTATTTTTTCGATTTTTAAAACAATATTGTCTAAAAAAAAACACAAGAAACTAAGGAACTTAGGAAAAATATATAAAATCATTATCTTCACCTGACGTATATCAGCTGTTCGTTGAAATTTAAATAATGTGAGTTTTTGTTATTAACTTTCTTACTCTTAACGGCATTAGAATTATAGGCTTTATGCGCTTTTAACTGTAGTGACAATTTAGCCGGAATAAACTGAGATAAGGCAGCCTTACTCTTATTGTTACTGTGAATGGAAAGCATGCCTTTGGTCACATTAGACGTTGAGTTAAAATACTGGTGATGATCCCAAGTATTCGTCCAGCCGGTATATTTGCAAGCGATCCGATGTATTTCTGTATAATTACGATAATACACACCATCATAATATATCAAATTTCTGTAAAAGCCTTAGTATAAAACAAGTATTGTACAAGTTCTATTTTTCGAGTTATGGTCCATATTTCCAATATGCTGTTGCCTGTCAATCATCTACGATTATGAAATGTTTCCGAGTCATAAAATGAAAAAATGAAAGAAAATTGTTTCGGAAGTTGCTCTTCTCAGTGATATGGTACCTGCTTTTCAGATACAAATGAATACGGGAAAGATATATCAAAAGAAAAACCATATAAATTGATTGATATGTGGACTCGTTCCATTTCCTCTTGCTTACACTCGTCTGGAGCTGCACAACCAACTCAAAAGTCACAGCTCCTTATCAATCTATGTTTATGATATTCCGGTGTAATTTATCCTGATATGTTACATTTATTTTCTAAAAGACATAGATCTACCATGCATTTCACAACATTTAACTTTCCATCTACGATCTTCATGGTGGTTGTTATGGTCACTCTGTAGTCCATTTATATATTGATTGTTATTACAATGTACACTGAAATGCTACGACTATTACTATTACAATAAGGTCGATATTGAAGGATCTGAATTGACGTTTAAATCTGCGAAACTTATCACAATAATGTCTACGACTTACAAACTATTCGGAAGTTTTATGTTCATATCGCCTTAAAATTACGCTGAAAGTGTGAAGGACAATTTGATGAAATGGCAAAACTGTAAACTATCAAAGGGATACCATAATGTTGTGAGAGTATGATTATTTGTCTATTACCTGTCCAGGAGCAAGACTGAACCAGACCCTCTACATCGGAAGAAACATTTGAACAGTCTATACTAAACACCCTATCCTCTTTGTGGTTATCGTGGTCAATTTCAATTTTAAGATACATACTGGTAATCTTTTGGACATTCAAATTGAAGATGACCGTCAAAGCCGTTCACGGTGCCTGCTTATGCCAATTGCAACAACAAACGAGAGTAACGGTACCTGAAATAAGATAGTTAGACTTGATTAAAGTAGCTTGCAGTCGGTATAAAGCTTTTTTGCTCCGGCTTGGTTTTATCTTTTGATCTTGACATAAGAAGGCGACGAAGTATGATGTTACTTTTTGCCGAATCTTAACTTTTAAAAATTACCATCGTAGCAACCGGTATATTCAAAAGAGACTATCAGGTATTTAACTAGTAAAATGATAAAAGCTACACATTCTTTGGAGATATGTAATAACGATTGCACTTCTCTTTGAATGTTTATGCAATGATGCATTGTTGCTATAATCAACAGTTTTTCACGCAGCTATAATCCACGATTATGTAACTGTGCATAATCAGTCGTTTCATTCTATACAGATTGATTTAATTATGCTAACTATTTATGGTAACTGAAAGTCTCTGTTGACACTTTATAAAGGTTTATCTCCTTTTTCCAGTTTAGAAAGTAAATAAATGCAAGGGAGAGTGGTGCTAATATGTTGTACCAAAATAGCTGTCAGACAATATATTAGAACGATTTTGTATAGCCAAATACAACTTCATGTTACCTTAAAATAATCGAGCCTGGTCATTATAGAGTTAAATTCCCTTAATACCAATAAAAATTGAAAATGTATAAAGATAGGGACCAAATGACTTAATTAATGTCATGCATTTATTTAAGCAGTAGTGTTATGTCAACTCGCATATATATATATAAAATACTATCGTGACATTGAAACAACGTAATAAGTACCCTTTTTCAATCAGTTAACACGCAAAAGGGAAATACAGTATGTTAGTTGCATGTCGAACCCTCGTGTAAAATGATGTATATGTAAAATATATTATATTGCACTACAGTACCTTAGGTTAGTAACAATCAAGAATTAAATCTATATATATGATACAACTAAACTGACTGACAAAAATAGATACGAAGAACACTTTTGCATGGTGAAAAGCTATGTGAGGGTTTCTACAATAGAGTTATCGCATGGGCTTTTTATAATTAATTGCGTAAAATCTGCAAACATTTTTATAATATCATTTTCCTGTCTTAAAACGTTTGTCTGCCATGAATCAGAATCACTACTGAAATAGTGACTCAGGTGTATTAACAAACAATGAGATAAAGAGAATTAAATTGACTTCCTGGTTTTCATATCAGAAATCTTGATATACTTTGACAGTTTTGTAAATTCATTCATATATATATAGTAATAAATGACATAATTAGATATATAGATAAAATGACAATAATTAAGAAATACACCAGAATTAATTGACTTTTCAGGAAACTTATAAGTAAATAGATGAGTGTTTTTGTAACAAAAACACATGTCTCCCCAATGACAGTTTGTCAATGGTTGTAATACTAAAACAGGATATTAAAATAAAACAAAAATCTATTTCAGTAACAGTGAGCTTGACCCCCCACCCCCCAAAAAAAAAACAATTAAAAAACTTACACGAATATTTATTTTTAATTTATTTTTAGTAACAGTGACCTTGAACTTGACCCTAGTGACCGATAATGTAATCCCACGCTTTCTTTCCACGCAAGCTACCTACCCACCAAGAAACCATTTTTCTATTTTTGTAACAGTGACTATAACCTTGACCCTAGGTGGTTGTTTCATGTGCTCTGCACAGAGTCTTAATATAATGTACATTTCTGGTGAGTTATTCTAAAATCCTTTAAGAGGATCAAGAAATATGGAGCGGACACGAAATGAAGTCATATGACCTTTGATCTCTTATTGTGACTTTGACCTTGAACCTAGGTGGTTGTAACATGCGCTCTGCACATCGTCTCAAGATGGCGTACAGTTGTGGTGTTCTAAACAAAAGTTTTGTGTTTCTAAAAATAAATAGAATGTATGTATCTATGATAATTATCATACTATCTGACGCGAACAAGAGAATACATAGATATCATTAACTTAATTGAATTCCCTGTGTTCCTCAATGTTTCCTACAGCATTACGTAAGTGTCGCTATAAACACTATCATGTAAAAACTGCTGAGTTAATTGAAGCATGACGGCACATGCCTAATGACAAAGCGACTTTTACAGGTTAAATATAGACTTTTTTCATTAATTTTCCATTTTAATGCAAAAAAAAAAAATTTTAATCGATATAAGACCTAACTAATTATTTATAACGAATCCGGTTTTTTTTTCAATCATCCCACAGTAGACGAACAATTGTTTGTGAATATTGTTTATGTCATTTTATGTTTATGTCTGCTTGAAACAATTTTAAGTGAAAATCCCAAAATGACCCGGTGTTAAAAGGACGCATTCAAACTGAGTAACAGCACAACACAACAATCCTCCTACCGACTTAGACTTTCAATACTAAGACATTTGGTATCCGTTTCAAACATTTAACTTTTGACAAGAAATAGTTGAGGACAAAAACAATGGAGCAGGACAGGAAAGATAACTGTGAGAAACATAAAGAAGTCGACATAATTGCACGTGACGTTGGAATGCGTCTCCGTTTTATAGGGGACAGACTTTACCAAGAACGTTGTAATACAAAGCAAAAAAGAGTCTTCTCCAGAAGAAATGCCATATTGCTAAGACTTTTTCGTTTTCTGGAAGTATAAGCAAATCATGCCTACAAGACTTGTTTTGTGTAGCAAATCAAGGTAATTGTTTTGATCCAACTTTAAAAGATCTACTGTACTATTTGTGTTGTTTTGCTAAATTTTCATTAACTCTTTGTTTATTTTCATATTTTTCAAAACAGTCAATTTATATATCGTTTATGAATGCAGTGTATGCCAAATTATCTTTGAAACTTTCAAGACCTGTCATAACTGTCGTATGTTTCTAAATTTCGGATTTTTTGGATTTTCAGATGTGAATTTAAACAAATATCAACTTCTACCGCCAATCAAAGAACCATCTTAACCTGAAATAGACACCATAGAACATTAGACAGAAATTGTTCCTTACAGAAGGAGAGCACGTCGGTGAAGTCGTTTGCAAACTTTGATGACAGTGACACATACTATATCATAAAATGAATCTGGTTCAACTCTCATCAAGCATTACCAAATTGAAACAAATCATGATATGAAACACCACGAAAATCAAGAATTGTACGTGTGTAACAGTTTTTTCGGTATGCTTGTTCAAACATATCAATCATACTGACAAATGATGCAACAAACTCCTTGGTTTACGCTTTGAACCTTATACTTTCAAATGACAGGAGTCCCGAACTTTAACTATTATACAATTTTAATACGGTGAATTATATAAGCTGTACATTGTATCCGCATTTGAAATGGAATTCGGAAGCATTATTGAGGAAAACGTTTTGAGGTGGAATTTCGACTTAATTAAAACAATGTAATATTCAAACTTAGTTAAAGGTTGTAAATGAAGCATTTATAAAATGCAATAACATTCAATATTTTAGCATGATAAATTTTCAAAATTGGTAGTTTTTAGTGAATACTATGTGTTAATATAAATAACCAAAAAAAATAACTTTTTAAGGTTGATGTCATCGAACAATGTCGTCTGTATTCATCTGTTGAAAAGTAAATTGTTCATTAAAATTCTTTACACAGTAATGCTTTCTAAAGTAATTCGTCCAAAGTAATGAAAACTTTGCAAAGTATAGCCCATCAAAACTTACCTATGCATATTAAACAACTGTTTTTCTATTCAGTGTGGACAGAAATATGATGTTTGGGACAGAATTATGTGATATGAATAGCACTTTTTCAACTGTTTATATTTTTTTTTTTTTTTTTTTTTTTTTTATTTTTTTTTTTTTTTTTTTTTTTTTTTTTTTTTTTTTTGGGTTTTTTTTTATAAAAAAAAAAGGGGGGGGGGGTTTTTTTTTTTTGAAAAAAAAAAGGGGGAAAATTTTTATTAAAGGGGGAGTTAAAAAAAAAAAAAATTTTGGGGGAAAAGATAATTGAACGTATGATATCTGTCTGGTCTAATCAACTGTTTAATCTTTTACGTCTTGGTTTGAAACACGGATTTCAAACAATACAGTGAGAGTACAACATTATTAACCCTTCCCGAACTACATTGTACATGTAATTACGTAATTAGTATCAATGACACAATCGGTAATACTTCCTCTCCCCGCTGGTTTAAACTTTTCATGCGTAATAATTATTAATGGCATGGTTTATTTTTGCGAGATTGATTTCAAGGGTACAAAATGTCGTTCTGGTTTAGACAATTATCTAGCAGGAAATAATGGTTTACTTCCTTGTATTATATATATCAAACATTTAAACATTTTGACAAACTGGATAGCTTTGTTATTGTAAAAATGCAGATAGTATCAAAGATTCATTCGCTACTGTAGTTATCATTTTTAATAGATCAAGACCCATTCAATATTTTAAGTATGCAGCTATAATTCTCTGACAGAAATCAATATAAGGTTTCAATTACCCTTGAAAACAGGAAAGACAGATTCAGTCAGCTTAACGACAACATAATGTATTAGTTGTTGTTATCTAAAAAAACAATGGTACCACACAGCTTATTTTAACACAGCACACTTTTCTAATACTAAATGCATTGTGTGTGTTTCTTTCTTCTTCATCTATCTCGTTACTAGCATCATCTGATAGCAGAAGCTAACTAATTGATTAGTCATATGTATAATTTTCTTATCAACCAAAGTTTATACTGAGAATATTATTTGCTTTTTTGTTTGAAATTGAGAATGAAAAAAAACAAATTTTCATTCACCAGAGTTTATATTGAGAAAAGTATTTGCCTATTGGTTTGGACAAAGGTCAAAACAGAATTTTACATTGATGTACATTTATGTACTTTAGTTGTTAATGTCTTGTGAGTATATTTACAAAAAAACTATTTGCTTTTTTGTTTGAACAAAGGTAAAAACAGAGTTTTACATTTATGTACATTGATGTACTTTTAAATTAGTTGTTAAAGAAACGTGAGTAAATGTTTAGAATTCTGGAGGATGAAGTCCATTTAGAGTATAGGTACGTCCGTAGAGTTTTTGTTTCATTGTTTTTGTAGACTTTTTAGAGGTATGTGCATTATATACCATTCCAAAGCGGTACCCTCTTATGTACGATTTTCGTTTGTTGTCTTGAACAACTTTATTGTTTCGATTTGTGTTAGAGAATTATGTCCCTGTTCTTGTTGTTTTTGTGTTTTTAACTGGACTTTAAATGTCGCGCTTATCTTTTGGTTTAGATGGACGGGTTCTGAACTTTAAGTCTAGGTAAACGGGTTCTATACTTAAGTGTTTGTCTGCCCTAAGCTTAGATTGACGGGTTCCATACACGAGTATGTGTCTGTTCTAAGTCAGTACCCACACTTCTCTTTTTCATCCAAAAGATTAAAAGAAATTTCCCAAGGATATCCGTAAAAGCAAATTGCGTCGTTACGTTACAAGTATATATTTCAAACGAATTACGCATTTACTAAAAGTGAAAAACAATGTTTTAACATGTCATAAAAATTACCCTAAATGTTTATACGTCACCAATAAAAATAAAAAAAGGATACAACTGTTAAATAAGATTATTCGTGTATATTCAAGCATGGAATTTTTATTCACTTATTTATTTAGACTCACAAAATTATTTTTACTTATCAACGCTTAGAACACAGTATTGCGCCGTAACGTCTCTTCTATTTCTTTACAGTGACGCTTGGTTTACCCTCTTTCTCTTCGGATAGGTCTATTTCATATCATACAATCCTGTTATCTAAAATTATAAATAACCTCAGTAAGATTTATATCTGTTACACAGATCATTTCATAAGTAAATATCAAATTTCCATTCAGACGTTTCATTTACGTTACAAATCATTACTGTCATGTTAATTGCTTTTTTAACAGGTGACAAAATCAGATTACTTAATGTCAAGTCAGTTGCATCCAGGCAGACATTGCTAACGGACGGACGACGACCTGCGCCGTAACATAACACGACCCTTCTGGTTGGTACAAATTGGAAAACTATAAAGCATGTATCCAAATATTGCTTATAACATTGTTTTGATCTATGAAAGCATTCGAAAATATCCTGAGGGAAAATTACTTTCTTCGTTTTGTTCTTGTATAACTCTGCACAAATTCTTACGTACAAGCAAACATACAATGAGTCAGACATTAAACAAAGGAGAATCGACTGACAAGCATTTAATCGCTTACGTTCTCTATGTCATATATTCTATTTACCTTGTATGAAAATCAGGTTAGATCGTAAAAGTATTACATCATCAAGGAAAAGTGAAATCAAAATTATTAAATTATCTAATCCTGTATATTAATAACAAGAACAGAAATTTTATTTTATTATAAGGTGGCATGAATATGTAAGTGAATAAGATTTATAAAACGCAAAAGTAAAAACCCTAAAGATAAGAGTTATACGCCTATCATACTTTCCTTAAAGCACTGTAAGGATCAAAAGTTGCATAATTGTAGGACTGTTGCAGGAATTAACCCAAGTTCCATCACCCTTGTTCAAGGTACATGGTTGATGAGACCTTTTTACCTGTCTCGAATAAGAACATCCTTTATAAATGGCACTACTTTGTCTCACTACAATCAAACTTGAGTCTATGAATTCTTCCGAATAAAGATTTTCCTGCGAACGAAGACAATCAGGTACTGAATAAAGTGAGTTAAGACCACCTGTCATCAAGAACTACTTTATATTCTACCGGTCAGTGGTGTTTGTCCACAGACAGACTGTTTGCTATGACTCAGCAAAACTACTGATAGAATAAACAAATAATATTAAGACAAAGATTGGCTTCTGGTTTATACATATCAGAGACCTTGACACATTGAGACAATTTAAAAATATCATTTTGAACAAAACAAATTATAGATATATAGCAGTAAATAACATTATTATCAGCATAAAATTGAAAGGTAGTGATCATGTTGTAATGCGCATTAAAGTAATGTACTAATGATATGTGGCTAATGCCTTTGTCACATATCCGTACGATGTTCTCACGATTTATAAAATCGTACGATTCCTCCAACTCTTAAAGTCCGTACGGTCTCCGTACACAAACGTAGCTTCTGGTCACATGTCTACGGTCCCGTACGATCTTTTGGTGGATGTACTTGTAGGATATACGTACGGACATTGCAGACAAGTCGTACGGAGCTTGGAAGGAGCTCAGACATACCTCGTACGACGCTCGTACGGTGTCTGCACGGTGTCTGTACGACAAGAATAAGTCAGTTCGGCGATATCTGAAACTTTCTCATTTTAAGGTAGAATTATCAAGGATGTTGTACGGAGCTCGTACGGCGAACACAACGCCCTGCGGGCCTCGTATGGACA
The DNA here is from genome assembly GCA_022818135.1 of Saxidomus purpurata. Lineage (NCBI taxonomy): Eukaryota > Metazoa > Mollusca > Bivalvia > Venerida > Veneridae > Saxidomus > Saxidomus purpurata. Next base: position 15,392,858 of record JAFMSR010000007.1, read on the forward strand.
TCCGATGTCCGTATTATCGTACGAACAGCGTACGTTGACCTAGCGACTCCCCTGCGATAGTCGTGCAAACACCGGCAAGCTCTTACGGGCCTCGTGGTATAAATCCGCACGGACACCATGCTATGCCCGGACAAGCTCTACCGGTACCAATAAGAGGCCCTTGTGAGCTCCACCCGACTTTGAAAATTTCTACGAGCTCGGCGAGAACTCGGGAGCTCGGTGAAACGATTTGAAAAATTCCGTACGATGCTCGCAAGAGTCAACGATGTACGTACGATTTTGCAAAATTTCGACTGAATACCTACTACTATGGAGCTCATAGAGTTAATGTGACCGAGACATTGCTTGAGGTTAACTGTTAATGACTATTTTCTTGTTTTTGTTTTCATAGCTTTCATGTTCGCAAATTCAAATCATCTGCTGCAGAAAGAAACTCTTTTCGTGCTTACAAATATTACACTAAAATGTTTAAAAATAATAATCAGGAAGCATGCGAACAAGTCTGAAAAATAGGTTACATCATCAAAGGATAAATAATGATAAATGAATGTAGTGATGGTAAAGAAAATTATCAGTATGTAGATCGATGAAAGTGGAATTGTACAATAAACCTGTCTAAAGCATTTCACGTATTGACTGCCTCAGTATAGGACAAACCCTTTAGAACTACACGAACAACAAAATGTAAAACGAAATATACGACAACAAGAAACGTCAGTGAATTTATATTCCCCGCCTAACGGAGCAAACAGCTGAAAACTAGAAAGTGTATTGATATGTCTGCTCCCCCAATAAGCATTTTTTTTAATTTAACCACCCCACAGGGGCCTCATCTTTATGGTGATTTCTTTCTTCATGTTACTGTCATAAAGTACTAAGTTGATGTAAGTTAAATTAAATCAATACTACTACTTTCAGACAACAATAATTCTTAAGTTTCTATATCCTTTGGACACCGGCATATTTTGTTACACACTCGACAGACATGCATGCGTTTTTGTAAACACTGTACATCACGTTTTGGCTACTTTCGGTTTACTGCGCGTGTTGTATACGTCAGCAAATAGATTGAGCTGTAACATGAAAGTAAAATTTCCATTGGCGCACCTACAGAGGTCACGCGCAGGGGTCACCCTGCCTGCTAACCTGCGCATGGACTTCTTTTTTTTTTTTTTTTTTGCTAACGGGAGGTCAATTTCAAGCGTTCTCATAAGATGTCAATATACCTAGGTTTGAGTACGACATGTCTGCTTTATGTCTGTGAAAAATATTTGCACGCGCTCAAAACACTATCCCACAGGGGCCTGTACGCGAACGTTGGTAAAATGAAAATTTTCAAAGCTGGTAAAATTGTGTCCAAGGTCATTTTCAAGGTCGTCTAAAAGTGTCAGCATTTGCCTCGGACGTCTGAGTTTTCAACAGTCAGGAGCTGTCGGCATAGCCTTTAAATTCATACAGACAAAACGTGTTCCATACGGTCACTGTCACTTCTATGGAAGGCCAAACCTGTCTTAACCCGCGTATACGTTTTATTACGTTACAGGTGTTCAAAGGATATAGAATAATTATGTAAGAAAGGCACTACATCACCATTTGTTAAATTCCCGTTGTTAGAAAATAAAAAGTGGAGTATTTGTGTTAAAACTTACATTTTAATAATAAAAATGTACAATGTCATGTAGATACGATAACTTTTGGGGCATGTACATTTAATACTGCCATCGAGGCCCTATCCTTGTAAAAAAAAAAAATGTAATTTGCACTTTAGACTGTTGATTATCTATCGTTCTAGAAGGAAGAATTCTATAGCAGTCTTCCTGAAAAGATTTTAACAGTGCCAGACAGTCGGTCAAAACTTTGCATGAACAGCGAAAATTTTGCCCCACTGAACATCATAATGTATTGTGTAAAAGGCCATAAGGTCCCTGACATTCGGTCAGACAGCAGCAAAAACTTTGAACGGCTAAAATTTTGCCTTACACGACAGGCAGACAGGCGTTTTCGGAATGACTGCTATTGCACTACAATGTGCGTGTCTTCTCAATCTGTACCCATAATTTTCTTTTTCATCAGGTACAAGATTAAAGTCCTAGGACCTATAAACAAAAAGTGTGTCGTTACGTTACTAAATAAAGTTCAAACATTTCATGAAAATTGCCTTAAATCCTTTTACATTACAAACTTAAATTAAAGTTAAAACTATTTTTGAATTAAAAAAAATGTATTTTTAATTGCAGAAAATCAGAAAATTTTCTTATTCAGCGTTTATTTTTAACTCAATACGGATGTGCGTATTTAAAACTGAAAGAGCGTGTTTACTCATCGAAAATTATAGTAGACAGTGCAGAATCTTAGTTTCGATTTTGTTTTTTTAATAACCTGTACCCGATCTATATTATGATTAGTAATATGATTATCTAACTTACACAATAACCTGAGTAAGATCTATTTTTGTATCCAGATTTACTTTTCAAGAGGTCATTTAACAAGTTAATGTCAAACGTGTCTGCGTTTTTGATACGATTACAGAGGCTTGATTCTACTATACCTAGAGTACTATGATGACTTACCACAAGGCATATGACCAATGCATTTATAAGCTATCAAATGACAACATGTCATGTCAGTAGGATTTGGGGTTCCTGAAACGGAACACATAGCAAATAGAGAACGTTAATGAATATAAATAAAAAATGCACCTATAATATGTCCTGTTAGAAATTCAAGGGTGATAAAGTAGCTGCACGTCTGGGTTCTTAATCATAATGTAAAATTAAACTTGTCTTGCAATGGATACTTACCGGTCACGGTCTCAGCACGGAAATGCATAATAAATAATAGAACAAGTCTGGGTTAACTTGTTATGCTAGTTTCTGCGAAAGGAAATATAAATAAACCGCAATGGCTGATACTTTCAGTACGTATTCAGATAGATATGTACATACATGTATAGTTTAAGGATACATTAAGGTTGTTTAGACGACCTTTGACAGTGTGAAGAAAATACAAGTTCCGATGTCTTTACTTCGAAGCTTTCCATCTGTTCAGTCAGCATAAATGTTATATGTAGGAACTTGGAAAATAACATACATCAGTGCTTTTCTCCTGTCTCCAGAATGAACCATAGCATTGCTGCAATGGGACACTGCATTTGACGAAAGCAGCAAAAGCATGAACACTTAATGGTTTTGCTTTTAACATTTATTTTGCCACAATTGCTATCTTACATAAGTACATGTAAGTTATCAAAAAATCATGAATTCAATAAACGACATTCCGTCACAGGAATGAAACTAATAAACGATAGAATTAAAAAGAAAAATATTGTATTTAAATCTGAAATGCTTAAAATTGTTTAATTTTAATTTAGTTAATTTTGAGATAATGGCTTGTTTTATTAAACTTTTAAATTTGCTTTTCTATTTTGTAAATTAAACTGAATTTTCATGATTTGCCCTTCAGATGAAAGAATTGTATACACTTTACTTTTAACGTTTGCGCGTCTTTTAAACTGAATTTTTTTTTTTTTTTTTTTTTTTTTTTTTTAATATTTAATTTTTTTTTTTTTTTTTTTTTTTTTTTTTTTTTTTTTTATTAAAAAAAAAAAAATTAAATTTTATTATTATTTTAAAAAATTTTTTTTTATAATAAATTTTTTTTGGGGGTCTCCCCCCCAAAAAATTTTTTTTTTTTTAAATAATTAAAAATAAACATTAACTTATACTAAAAAATAAATGAAGTCATAAATGCGGTTATGCCATTGTTTTGATCTTTGTTTTATGAAAAACTGTTATACGTATCATGAAGGAAAAATGCAAAAAACGCCCTGTCAACAAGAATTTAAAATGGCAAAGTATACATGGGAGGAACAATTTTTAAGCCAATGAAATTGATAAAACGCAATACTTTGCAATCGATTAAATATATATCGGGAAACACCCTAGGTGAGAATTATTTCAGCGCGCAAAAGAAAGAATTTTGAGACTATTTTAAGAAATATTACCAGATGATAAAAAATGGCGTTGCTTTATAGGAAATGTTTTCACTACTGTAAAGCATGGTAAGAGAGGTTACCAGGTCAATTCAATGTACACATGAACAAACAGAATGTATCTTACTTTGCTGAAAATGTCATGTGCAAACAGAGTGTAAAGGACAAATATTTATATACTTATATTTCTGCACTTTTAAAAAGTTATTTTATCGCCGATTCTTACCTCAAATTTTAAGAAATTCAGAGTTCAGGTTTTTATCAGAAATTTACCTCATGCAACTAGCTTGTTTATTAACACGTTAATTGTGAAAGGGAAATGCTTTGTGTTACTATAATCAAACTTAAATGCCTCCGAATAAAAGCCACAATAAAATAAAAGACGAGGCATTTTAAATAAATACGCCTGTAAAGAAGGCCGGGTTTAGCTTCTGCGGGTCAGTGGCCTTGGTTCACAGGTTTTAAACATTTTTGTTTTACTACTGAACCAGTAACCACAGAGTATGACAAATAATAATCAGATAATGAATAGATCAGGTTATTACTTCCTTGTGTTATATTAGAGTCATTGACACATTAAGACAAAGCGAAAATATGATTTTGTAAATTTATAGATATAAGTACATGTTTGCATGTAGTAGCAAATGACATTATTTGCAGCATTGCCCGTGTGTATATAAATAGGAAATTATGACATTATCTAACAGGATTTATTAACTTTCATATGCCAAACTTCAATTATGACTTTATGTATATCACCTTTAAATTGCCATGTTGTTTTTCTTTAGTTTGACACATATCTAATTGTTAGGAATAACAGACGATTACACTACAAAGTTTAATAAGCAGGTAGTGCTATCATTATGATAATATTTATTAAAATTAACATCAGTGTGCACAACTTGTAAAACAGTCCTGCAAAAGCAATCTTGAGTCCGCGTCAATGGTTGATTTATGATTCCAGGTACATTTTAATGAATGCCGGTTTTTGTCATAGCAGACGAATACAAACACGTTCGCAAATTCATATCAGTTTGAATATCAAAACAGTTTTAGGCGAAATATATTACACTTGACCTAGAAATCATTAAGACAATGATTCTGACCAATTATCATGCAGATTGGGTATCAAATGTTGCCTTTGAAGTGTTAACAATGTTTACCTTTGGCTTGACCTTGTGACCTAGGTTTTTACAAAATGAAACCCATTTTCAAATCTGAGCAAGACGTTATAAAATTATACTTTGTTAATTTATGAATAACATGAGACTCAGAATTTAACACGATAGCGATATCAGTTGGCTCTCAACTTACTTAAGTTAGTCTGTAATAAACTAAACTCTGCCCAAATTTGACTTGACGAAATACTCATTTAAAATGGTAAGTTAACTCATTTGAAAGAGTAGGTTTGGTGTAAGATTTAGAGAAATGTAAAACTTGTTTTCCTTCTTTGGCTTCTTTGTCTCTGTGTTCGTCAATGATAAATGAAGTGTGTTACACATTAATTTATTTTGAAAAAAAAGAGAATAAATGAAAAACATGATTGTCACTATACATATGATGTACCATTTTTACTTTCTTGCTCATTCTCTTTTGAACTTTTCTGTCCACTACCGTTAATTTCTAAAACCCGTGCTTGGTTGTTTTAAATTAGCTATCTTCAAAATCTAAAATCCTATGAGACAATCAAAAATAAAAACATTTAAAAAATATTAAATATCCTAACTACCATGAAATTATTACAACAAGGCATTTAGATAATGTTTGGAAACATAATCTAAAATCATAAAACACAAAAGCGCGTTCTTTTCAATCGGGTAACACCCATAGATAAAATCATGAAATTGCGCACTTAAAGGAATATACCGATGATGTAATAGTGAATGTCTAAATCTGTGTAAAATAACATAAGTGTAGTAAAGAGTTATAGTAAGTTAAGACTTATTATTGGTGCTTTAATGTAAATGTAGCTGGCAAATATTAAGTTAGTTTTAAACAATTGTTTTTGTCGTCAAATCTGATCTGATTGAAATGAATGGTATGGCTTTAGTATTTACATATACATGTACATCCTTTGTAGATGGCAGCCAAACTTTAGAAACAATCTCCTTAAAAAAAGAGTATCCTTTGAAATATACCACCTGTGGGGATAGGAATGCGTTAGATATAACAGAAACAGCTACTGAAAAAGACACCCTTGTCAACAAACACTTCTCAAGTTTCTTTCGGTCAGTTGTCTTGGTTTACAGACTGACTGTCAAAATTACTACTGAAACAGTGACACAGATATATTAATAAATAAAAATATCTGCCAGAGACTTAAATTTTGAACGGGCCTTCGCATATTAAATCTTTGGCGAATGATGATACTATTCGCATATTTGTACAGTAACAAAGATATTTCAATTTGATTTTTTTTTATTTATAGCTAAAAATAATAATTAATGCAAGTATTAGCAACATTGTTACAAAAAGGTAATAATGATAGAATGCAACAAAATTTGTTTGATAGAAAGGCCATACTTAAGAATAATTCTGTTTTTGTTCAGTGATTTCGTTTTTCAAATAAGTTTTAAACAAAAGTGAAGCTTAGATATAATTTTCAAAGGCTACAAAAAAGTAAAATACGTATAAGATACATCTTATTTTAGGACAATCATGTATATCACATTAGATTTTATTATATGATACTACATTCAATTCTATAAGACCTATTTTTAAAACCCTGTATATCTTTTACGACTTAATATATATTTAAAAACAAGATGTCAATGATGGCCCTATATCGCTCATCTAAAACCTACATATGACAATATGTGACCAAACTTAATCCCTAAACTACATATCATAAACACAAACATTCTGTTTGGCCTTGACAAGACATAGTTCTGCTGACCAATTTTACATGATGACTGGGTTGTAATTGTCATCTGTATGGCATACACACGGTTTTTAACCGGGTGAACGAGTTTAGAACATAGATAAACCGTATTCTAACACTAACTAAATATCATCATAAAATTTATACTGACCAAGATTCATGAAAATACAATAAAAACTGCAATTTATATTGCGTACGAAAGGGGTTTTTATTATTTGACCCCATGACCTAGATTTTGACACAATATTACCCATAATCAAACTCTATCTAGAGTACGTCAAGATAATTATTTTGACCAAGGTTCAATAGAAATTCAACTTATGTTGCATGCACAAGGGTTTTCTATGATCCCGTGACCTAGTTTTGACCTAAGATATCCCAATAGAATTTATCAAGATAGTAATTCTGACCAAGTTTATTGAAAATAGGATGAAAAAACAACCTCTTTTGCATACAAAATATTTTCTATGATTTGACCCCGTGACTTAGTTTTCGACAAAGATAACCCATATTCAAACTCGACCTAGATTTTCATAAAAGCAATTATACTAACAAAGTTTCACGAAAATGGAATGAAACCTGCAAGTCGGTCATTCTGACCAAGTTTCATGAAGATCCAATAAAAACAGGCAACCTCTATTGCATACTCAATGTTAAGTGTGAACAGACAGACGACAGGCCCACAGACGACAGACACCAGGCGATCACAATAACTCATCTTGAGCACTTCTTGCTCAGGTGCGCTCATAAATGAAAATTTTAACTTCTGTCACATAAACATTTGAATTAGATAATTACATTATCCATAAAATTGATCACTGAAAGACTAAACGATAAGTTTGCCACGGGAAGCAACTCAATACTTGAAAATTTTAGATAAACATTTAATTATCTCCCTCTAAAGTAATACAGGCATGTATGATAATATTTCAATTTCATAGAAGTATAAACAACATAATAGAATTTCGATTTAATGAAAATAATTTTATGTTATTTCAGAATTTATAGCATGATGCTACATTCAATGTTTTAGCATAATAAATTTAAACATCGTTTGTTGATAGTGAATAATAAGATTTAATATTAATAAGCTACAAAACAGATTTTAATGGTTGGTGTGCGGGACAATGTTGTCTATGTTGAATTTAATGAATTTTATTAAGACATCATTAATACAGACCCTGAGTATATAAAACACTGTATTGCTAAGCACTTCTTGTATATGATATGTAGTGTTTTATTTCAGAATTATGTCATGGAATAGCAATATTTAAATTCATAAGTTTTTTAATAAAAAAAATTTATAATTAACTTTGCTCAATGTTTATCTCTTGGTTAAAACAGGTTCCAGGCCATACAGTGGCAGTACTACATTATTTAGTAAATTACCCTTTCAGCACTGATTTAATAATTCATACATAATAAGTACTTATTTGCATTGATTTTTGCGGTATTGATTTCAAGGCTACAACAAGTCACCCAGTCGTAGATAAATATCTAACTGATAATAACGGTTAAATTGACCTCCAGGTACCTTGACTGAAATATCTTTGTTACTGTACAAATATACGGATAGTATCATCATTCGCCAAAGATTTAATATGCGAAGGCCCATTCAAAATTCAAGTCTCGGAAGTTTATATAAGACACGAGAAAGACAGACGGTAATACGATAAAAATGACTAGGTTATCCCAAATATCACTAACAAAATATCAGAAACAATAGCACAGAACAGCATATTTTAACACAGCTCACTTTTCTACTACTGAATATCATTTTATTTACAGTACAAAATTAAAGTTCTAGGATGCCTGTTAAAGAAATTGTGTCGTTTAAATACAACTTCATATTTCAAATGAACTATCTACCATCAGGGTAAATAAAGTAAAAATGTAATGTAAATGTATGTAATGTAAATTTCATTAAAATTACCTGAAAATTATATACATTACACATATAAATAATAGTTAAAACAATATTTAATTATAACATTTTTATTCTAAATTGCAGAAAATCATTCTAATTCAAATTCATTCAAAGTTTATTTCAGACTCAAAGTGGATTTACGTAGAATATATTTAAAGCTGGTCGATGATTTGCAATCATAAGCAATTATAATAGACACTAAAGAGCGGTAGTTTCCCTTTTGTTTTGATTAATACGCCGTCCATTTCGTTCAAAATTGCTCTATTTTATATACATGTAAAACATTTGTTATCAGAAAAGTGAGTTTTCTAAGTGAGAGATCTAAATTTATACAATCACCTTACTAGGATTTATTTTTGATTCCTTGTTTATTTCTTTTGCATGTCATTTAATTAGAAAATGTCAAAATGTGTCAACGTTTTTCATTCGATTTAGACGCTTTGATTGTTCTAAACCGACAGTATTGTGTTAATTTATTACGCAGGAAGGCATATTAACAGGCTATCAAATGACAACATGTCATGTCAGTGGGATATTCGTATACCGGATCGGGGTAGACCTGAAAGAGAAAGAACGTTTATAGATAAAAAAAACAGAAGCTGATGTAACTTATAAATTATAGTCTGTATTAAAAGAAATAAAATGGCGGTAAAGTGTCTTTACTCGTAGATTAAAGTTAACCTTGCTTTGCCAGTCCCGGTTTCAGCACAAAATACGTGGTAAATAATAGAAGAAGTTAAAAGGCAGTTATGACATTATCAACTTCGGTATACCATACTTTAATTCAGTTTTTTAAGTACATGTATATTACTTCTATATCTTAGCATGTTGCGTTTAAATAGGTTGATAAACATGTCTTTTATGACAATTTATTTTCAGAAGCAACAGGTGTTCAATTTAGCAGGTACAATTGTCCTTATGTAAATAAAATCTTAAGTTTTTACAAACTCCTTCAAAACAGTTCACGAAACATGATGTAAACACCACATTTAAAGATTTATAATCAAATGAGCTTAACATCATTTTCGCGATTGTCAGAATAAGGTTTTATATGACTGAGGCACATGTGGTTTTAGATGTTTCCACCCCAGACTCCGGTTTTATTTGTCATGAAGCAATAACCCTCTAGGCAACTTAAGCTCTCATCAATTAATGTGACATATGTATAGTAATATACAAAATGTAATACGATAACTGTCTATCATTCATGAGTAGTGAACAACGCTATAAAACGGTAAACCTGTGAAAAATAAACATAGGGCTCTGTCATTATCTCATTCATAATAATAATTTGATCAAGACACGAATTAACATACATTTAACACAATTTTGTTTTAATATTAAATCATAATACATATGTAGATCTACGCTATACACCATGTAATAATTTAGTAGTATTGTATCCATGATATTATGTGCCATTATTATGACGTCGTATTTGTTGCAAATTTTAAGAGCAAATGTTTCGTCATTAAACTTCCATAATAATACACGGAGCTTATTAACTAGCTTTCATACATCATTAACTATTTATAGAAAAAACGGGATTTCGTTTTGCAGTCTATACAAACCAAAAGTATTGTCAAGTTTGGATTTCACTTTTCAGTAAGATTTATTTTAGTTTGAAATCGGTCGGAGAGAAAATCCCCTTTAAGGAAGAACACTATTTAAATGATCAAACCTTTACATTACAATTAAATGAAACTGACTTCTCTATCTTGAACGATTAGATTTAAATATCGGTTGAAGGAATAAGCTTTCGACAAGAAATCCAACAATGGAGTCGAGCACGAAAAACAGCAGCCGTGAACAGTATGATGAAGTCAGAATAAGAGCAAGAGACCTTGGAATGCGCCTCCGTTTAATAGGGGACCATGTATACAACCGCCGTTGTCATGACAAACGAGAGCGTATGTCTTCCAGGAGCAGAAGTCTATTTCGGAGAATTTTTTCTTATGTTGGAATACTTACAAGTCATATCTACAAAGCCTGTTTGGTGTAACTAAGCAAGGTAAATGATATGGTTTCTATCAGAAAATCTCTTAATTTTTCAATTGAAGATGTCTACCAAACTTTGTAATTTTATCCAATGTTCAATTGAGTCCCTCTTTAATAAGTCCCAGAATCACAACTACAAGTAGCTCTTATTTTTACCAAGAAAGACGTCTTACCAGCGGATATGATCTTTATTTGTACCAAAATCATGCATAACTTTGTTTTTTAAATCATGATAAAAATATAGCACAGTATTTTTTCAATGATATTGCAAAAAATAAGAAAGCCTTTTTGTAAACTCTTTTCCATGAAGAAAATTCTATCAGTAATTGATTTTTATTTAATCGGTGAAATCAATATGATCCTGGGGCTTTAAAAATTGTTAAGAAATTGAAGATGATGGACCTTCGTGAACGTTGAGTATAACAAAATAAACTTTGACAGCCTCTTGCATATGGCGTATGTTTCTTATTTAAATCGTTTATATGTATCTGTCCTTTGTCTTTCAGATGTCTACTTAA
>JAFMSR010000007.1:15411672-15436672 GCA_022818135.1 Saxidomus purpurata
TTGGGGTATATCGTAATCAATGGACTTCTTGAAACTGACCAGGAGAGTTTCAATTTACTATAGCATGAATATACTCTTGCACGAGGAAAATGTGTTCGTTGTATCATAATTCTAACAATAGTTAGACCACGCTCATCTCAAATTGGCCTATCGCCGTCCAGTATTGTGCCTGTATATATCGTATAGACAACGCCTTATCATTGTATATTTAAGCAGCGTGAAAATCGTACTCAGTCAATAAAGTAGGACAAAATTGTCTTCGAATACAAATGCATGTTTATGGAAAAAATGTAACATTTTGAAAATATACTAAAAAAAGATAAGAAATTTCTTCTAATTTTGCTTGAACATAACTTGAGTGTTCCATGATGCATCGTTTGAAGCAAAAATGATTGTCAAAGGTTAATAGAAAATGAGGTACATTTTGACCGAAAGAGGTAGGGGTTAAAGCAAAAACAAACAAAAACACTTATAACGTTTGTTATGCCCAGTCTATGTAGCAGGACATGGCCCGGCTGTTTTGTTATCTAGTATTTTTGGGAACTCATTTGATTTTCATTAATTTTAATTTTAGACGAATCACGGTCCGTAACTATATCTATTGCATTAAAGCTGGTCGTTCACAAATTCAGGTGAAAAAAAATCTCCCAAAAAATGTTTAAAACATAAAATTAAAGAATAAATGTTAGAATCCACAAAATAACACAAGTGAATATTTAGGTAGCAATTTGTGAAAAGTTGTTGGAAATTTTGATGAGTTGTGATTAACGGCACCGCTACACTTTGTTTATAATGGGATTTCAAAAGCTTTGTTCCATTGTAACGCTTTATAATTTGGTAGCGTATAATTTCAAACATACAGCAAAACTTTACATGATTTTATACTGGATCCTTTTAATTTGATGATTCGTCCTAACATGTGTTCAGACAGTTCGAAATCTGAGAGCGAGCAGCTTAAAGCGTATTGATGTTCACCAAATCCTGTGTCGGTAAACCGTCAAGCTGTTTGACCGATATGCTATCATTATTAAAACGTTTATTAAATTTAAATCCAAATCCATATTTGTTACACAATGCTGTTTGAAAGAAAGCGTTTACTGGTGATTTTCAGTATATAAGCGATTAATTGTTCAAGGTTTCGTAGCAAGTAGATCTTATTCGTGTTAAGAATGTTCTTAAATGACAAAATATTTGATTGCTTGATTACGTTTGGGGGGTGAGTGAAAATGAACTTTTATACAGAGAAACTGACTTACGGACCACCAGACTAACATACGAGTGTAGGTTGCTCGTCCTAGAAAATATTGTTGTCCGATTACCGGACTAGCAGTCAGCGCATTGAAGGAGCCAAAAACATGGGTAATACAAGAAACAAATAAACGTTCTAATTTTCGTCAGAGAAAGATTTCCAACTAAATTATTTCTAATGTTCTGCCAACGTAATCTTGTAAAAATATTCACTTAATTTTCTCTTAACTTTAAATTGTTTATAAACAATTTAATTCATTGGTCCAATATTAATGTTTTCTTTGACGAATCATCTTTAAATGTAATGAGTGTCATTTCATATATATTTCTAATCGTCAGATTCATTTTATTTTCAGATGTGAAATTCAGCAACTTCTGTCGCCCGGCTCACGCAAAATCATGGCCTGGCCTGAAGTAGACACAACAGAACATAGGAGATATATAACTACCTAAAGGCGAAGATCATGTCGGTGAAGTTGGTGACAAACCTCGACCGCAGCGACATATACTATATCATAAAATTAATTTGGTTAAACTCTTAAAAAGTCTACCAAATCGAAACAAATCATGATAATTCTATGACATTAAGATAATCTACATATAATCAAATAGCAATTATACGCGTGTAATTCTTGTTCAACCAATAAACCATGCTGACAAATGTAGCAATCAAATACTTTTAACTGACAAACATTAAATATGAAGGGCAAATGTTTGAAGTAGAATTTCGACTTTATGAACATGTTTTATTCAAACATGTTTGAAGGTTATAAAAGCAAAATTTATAGCATGCAGTTAATTTCAATGTTATAGCATAATAAATTTCAAACATCAATTGCTTATAGTGACTACTAAGATTTAATACAAATAAATTACATAAAAACTTTTTAGAGTTGGTGTCATCGAACAATATCGTCAATGTCGAATTTAATGAATTGCTGGAGACATTTAAAAATTGTAGATCATTAAAACATATCCTGTGTATACAAAAACTGTATTTCTAAGCAAAGTACTTCTTGTATATAACATGCGGTGTTTTGAGGCAGAATTATGTCTTTTGAAATAGCAATATTTCAATTTATACGTTTTAATTTACTCTTTTATATAACTTTACTTAATATGCGTACGTGTTATTTTAACAAGAAACCCAGTCGTAGATAAGTATATATCCACCTGATATCAGCGGCTAAATTGACCCCCGTGTATTATATAGTACAATCATTCGCCAAATATCTAATATTCGAAGGCCCGTTCACCATTCAGATCTCTGAAGAAAGGAAAGAGACAGGATCGACAAAATGACGATTTTTTTGTTTTCCAAAACATCATTTTAAGATGAAAAGTACCGAACAGCAATCATTTCTAATACTGAATTTATTCTCTCTTTTTTTCAAAGAGTACAAGATAGCAATTATAGGATACATGTAAGAGAAAATTACGTCGTTAAACTATAACAATATATTTCTAAAGAACTACGTATCAGGGAAAATAGAGTATAAACATGTCATAAAAATTACATGAAAGAGGTTTAAACATTACACATGAAAAAGTTAAAACAATGTTTATTTAAAAAAAATAATTTCTTAATTGCTGAAAATTATTCAGAGTCAAAGTCATACAAAGTTTATTTTAGACTCACTGTGGATTTACACAGAGTATATTTAAAACTGATATATGATTTGCGTTCATCACCAATTATAATAGACACTAAAGAGCGGTAGTTTCCCTAAGCTGCACTTAGATTAGAACTGCTCTATTCTATATAAACCAAATATTGTAATCGGAAGTGATTATCTTTCTAAGATTTATTTTTTGTTTTCAGATCGATTTATTCTACATGTTATTTAATAAGAAAATGTAAAAACGACTCAGGCATTTACAGACTATCAAATGACAACATGTCATGTCGGTGGGATATTCATTTAGCAAAATTTGGTACACAAAGAGAGATAACAGTTATAAACATAAAACAGAAGTTAGTGTAGCAAAACTTATAAATCATAGTCTATATTTAGAGTAATAAAATGGCGGTAAAGTGTCCTTACTCGTAGAATAAAGTCAACCTTGCTGTGGTTCTAAATACTTGCCAGTCCCGGTTTCAGCACAAAATACGTGGTAAATATTAGAAGAAGTTTATTATATTTGCCAGTTTGTGCGAGAGAACATATAAATAATTATCACTGACCACATGGCTGGTGATATTTGTAGGGGCAGGAATGTTTTTGATTGAAATTAAAGCAATGTATGTCTGGACTTTGACATAAACAAAACTTCTCGCATTACGTATTCAAGTAAATTCGTCCATATTGCCAAGTGTATGGATACATGGTCTTCAGGAAAATTTCGACAATGTAAAAAATATGCATGATCCAATGTCTTTACTCCGAAGTAACTTACTCTTCTGATCAATCAACATTTATGGTTAGGAACTTGGATAATCAGCTTCATTAGCGTTTTAACGCATGTCTCGCGATGAATCAGCAACGGAACAATTCATGAGACGAAACACAACAGACGTAAGTACTTAATGGTTTTGGTCTAAGAATGTTATATTTTTACACAACTACTTTCTCACAATATATTTTTACGTAATTTATTAAAGAAGCGTACGTGTTTGTGTTGTTCAGAGACAAAACTGCATTAAATTCAATAGTTGTACAGGTGCAATCAAAAGTAAAATTCATGAAAAAACGGGACTCTCTGTCAAGTGTTCAATTGATAAAACGCAATGACGTGTCATCGTATTATACCGGGAAACACCCAGCAGAAAAAAATCATTTAATGCGTAAAAATAGTCTTCACACTTGGAATATTTCCATATAATATATGCAATCGTGTTAGTTTGAAGGCGAATTGCTCATCACTATTAAAGCATGTTACATGAGGTACCCTGGTCAATGCAATGTACAAGCTGCTTTTATTCTTGTAAATTTCATGTGCTGGATAAATATAGTTTTAAAAACTTTTGTATCGCCAAATCTTATCTCTCTTATTAAAAAATGGACATCAGAGTCTTGGTCCAAACAGCAGATTTCTTATAGGAGTTTTGCTCACGCGGACTGGCTTGATAATTTACATGTTAATTCTTATATGGTGGTATCGTGTATTGAAAGTTATATCTTCCTAATAAAATCACCATGTGAATGCAGACGAGCAGGGAAAACAGTAAACAAAGACCAGGTTTGTCAAAAAGAACCCTTTCAGCTTCTTACGTCCGGAAATCTTTGTGCATAATTTTGGCTCACTACGGTATGCGGTTTTGTTAACTACTAAACCAGTAACCCTGTTGTATAAACAAATGATAATTAGATAAAGACTACAGTCATTCATATCAAAGGCCTTGGCACATTAAGACAATGTAAACGTTCTTTTTTGTAACCTTATAGATATAAATAGTAATAAATTACATTATTAGCATGTAGTTATGACGTTATCTACAACAAATTATAAACTTCGATACTTTAATTTATGTATATCAGTTCTATATTTTAGCATGTTGCGTTTTAATAAGTTAACAAAAATGTATTTTATAACTACATTGTATTTTATTTTCAGAAGCAACAGGTACATACTTCAACTTCTGATTACTAGACCAAATTCTCCTTTTGTAAAAGCATCTGAATTTCTACAAAGCAGAAAAGGCAAACTCTTTCAAAACAGTCCATGAAACACGATGTAAAACCAAATTGTAAGATTTATAATCCAATGAGTTTAACGACATTTACGCAATTGTCAATATAAGGTTTTATACGACGGTTCAAGATGTCTCCTCCCCAGAATCCGGTCTTATGTGTCATGGAGCCATAACACACTAGACAACATATTCCCTTATTAATCAATGTATCAGATATATATAATAAATTATATGTTATGTTATGCTGGTACGTTTAATATGATACGATATCCGTCTATTATTTAATATCAGCGAAGAACGTTATGTAACGGAAAACCTGCGTATAATAAACAATGAGCTATGACATTATCTCTTTAAGTTTACCAAGACACGAGCTAACATACATTTAACAAAATTTTAGATATGTAGTTTTTGTATTTTTTAGTATCATCTGCATTCATAGATATTTGCATTTCATTTAATGTACAGTATAATTCAAATGATTTAAAAAGTTTACAACTTTGTCACGCTATACACTACGTAAGAATTTAGTAGTCATAATTTTAGGCATGATATCATGTGCCAAATGACGTTGTATTTGTTGCAAATTTTAAAGTCAAATGTGTTATAGTTAGTACGCGAAGTCTATCACTAAGGCTTTATCAACTATCTTTCAGACCTAATCAACTATCTATAGAAAAAACGATTTTTTGCAGTCTATACAAACCAAGAGTATTGTCACTTTCAGTAAGATTTATTTTAGTTTTAAATCAGTCGGAGAAAAAATCATCTTATTTAAAGGATCAACCTTTAAGTTACAATCAAATGAACCTGAGTCCTCTGACTTGAACGATCAAATTTAAATATATGTTAAAGAAATAAGCTACTGACAAGAAAGTTCTTAGTCAACCAGCAATGGAATTGAGCACGAAAGACAACAGCCGTGAACAGTATGATAGAGTCAGAACAAGAGCAAGAGATCTTGGAATGCGCCTTCGTTTAATAGGGGACCATGTATTCAGCCACCGTTGTCATGACAAACTAGAACATGTGTATTCCAGGAGTAGAAGTCTATTTCGAAGAATTTTTCCTATCCTTGGAATACTTGCAAATCATATCTACAAAGCCTGTTTGGTTTAACTAAGCAAGGTAAATTATTTGGTTTCTATCAGAAGATCTCCTAATTTTCCAATTGAAAAATGTCTACCTAACTTTGTAATTTTATTCAATTTTCAATTTAGGCTCTACTTAAAAATTATTCAGAAAATAAATTTACTGGACCTTTATAAACGTTGAGCAAAATAAAATCAATTTTGACGCCGTAAGTTTCTTAATTACATCGTCTATATTTATCTATCCTTTGTCTTTCAGATGTCTATGTCTTCAAACAAGACATCTTATACAGGCCACAGAACCGTCGTGACTTACGTACATTCAGAAAAAGGTCTTAGCTTACTAAAAGAAACAAGTGCAAAAATCTTACTGAAGGCCCCGACGACAGTAACGCACGATATGGTTCACGGAGATTAATTACGTTCTTGACACGCAACGTGTGCTCGGAGTAAATTATTGACGATAACTCACTTATAATTCGAAAGGATATCTTTGACATTCATATGTTCAGTTTTGAGCGAATTACTGCTGGTAAATCAGCAGCCTTTTCTTCAAATAACGTGTAGACGTTTTAGATTGAGTTTTTAAAACAAGTTAAATGGCTACATTCTTGTTTAACGAATGCCACAAACTTCTGCAATTAATTTGTTGACACGGACCTTTACAGAACTGATAAAAGACTGGTTGAGTTTTGGACAGAAGTATGCCAAACCGATGTGTTGCATATATTGCAAATATATTCAGTACTAAACCGTCACAGGGTATTGTTTTAGTCAGAAAATTTCGTTTTGTCTGTCCCGTCTCATTGTATTATATGAACTGTAACTCTGTTTGTTATTAATTAATTTTTTCATCTCCATGTATTGCATAAAATGCAAAATATTGAAAAACATGTTCAAAGTGTCTGTCTGTTTCTATGTCGTAGTGAACCAAAAAAACATTCATAAATGTGCTCTTTCTTGAAGAAACAACTTGAATACGAAAGAAAGGCTTATATCAACATAGTTTTAGAATGAAAAGAACATGGTTCTATTATTGTCCTATATCAGTAAATTTAAAGTGATCCTGGGACTTTAATAATAACACTGTTATGTAATCTCGAGGCATTGTTATTACTGTAATAATATAATTATACAGCTTCAGTGTATTGTACTTATTTAAACTCAAAATATCATAACTCAAATTATTGTGTAATTTACAAGAATTGTTTTGATTATTACATCTTAGTGTAATGTAATTAGTAATTGTCAAAATGTTCATGACTAATTGTCTATTATAGTACCTCAATGTATTATTATTCTATTATTGTCCTATATCAGTAAATTTAAAGTGATCCTGGGACTTTAATAATAACACTGTTATGTAATCTCGAGGCATTGTTATTACTGTAATAATATAATTATACAGCTTCAGTGTATTGTACTTATTTAAACTCAAAATATCATAACTCAAATTATTGTGTAATTTACAAGAATTGTTTTGATTATTACATCTTAGTGTAATGTAATTAGTAATTGTCAAAATGTTCATGACTAATTGACTATTATAGTACCTCAATGTATTATTATTGCAAAAATGCACCGGATTATGTCATCTCACTGTATTATTATTGCAAAATTACTTAAGATTATGTCAACTCAGTGTTTCGTTACTGCAAATGTACTCAGTATTATGTCAACTCAGTATAGTGCTATTGCAAAAATGTTCCTGATTATGCAATTTGAACGTATTGTTGTACTTATTGAAAACATGTAAGGGTCTGTGTATATTGTTAATTGTTCAATTAAGGAGTAAAATTTTGGCTCTCAGTTTAAATACGTCATTAGAAAAATATTTGAGTCTTGGTTAAACAGAAGAAGCGTCTTGAACTTGTAGCTTGTAGTGTAAAGAATGAAAATCTTACTGGTGCAACATATCAAATACCTCAACTTAGTGATATAAATGTATCCAAAATCAAACAGATCTATTCTGTCATTATTAATTTTGTGTAACGAAGGTTTTAGACTCTGAAATGCATAAGAAACAAGAACTATACTTTTAAAAAGATGGTCGGCGCAATTTTTAATATGTGAAAGTGATTGGTAGCTAGATTTCATAGTAAAAATTAATTCGCCTAATGTCACATGGCGAAAAAAGAAAGTGCACTTTGATCGGGACGCGAATTAATGTCCCATCGCTTACAGACATGTTAGAACAAATGCTCTCCCGACTGAGCTTACCGGCCACTTGCATATCGTGTCCTCTATAATAATTAGATATGACAGGTGTATCAGGAAAACAAACTTAATCTTTTTTTTCTTTAAATATGCTCTTCGAATTATTGACTGTTATTCACTGGCCGAGAAACTATAAATACTCTACACTTGTAATTAACATTAGTTGTGCGGTAACAACATGCTACGTACTAAAATTATAAAGCCATTCAAGAAAGACTGAAAAGGCAAGAGTATTTTGTTACTTTTTCGGTGTTATCCAATTAGAAGGTGCCTTACAGCGTAAACTTTTTATTTCAAAACAATGTTATACATTCTACTTGTCATTTCATTGGCGGTTGTAAAGTTCCTAACGTCCGCTCAGAGCGAACTTGATACGGCTGCGCCGAAAAAATGTCCTAGCAACTATGTCAATGAATTAGATAGGACCGCTAACAGACTTTCTAAAAGGATGACTTACCACACATTTAAAAAAAGAAACTCAAAATCCACATCACATTATATCAATAGCATTAGATCACAGATTTCCTATTTGAAAAATATGCACGTAAATGTGTATCAACTGATGTAATGAACAGATATAATCGTAATAGTTATCAGCTGTTCGGCCTAAAGTGAAATTAAATTTGTTCGCCCTTTACCGACCTACTGGATATTTTGGCGCCGACTCAAAAGATTGCATTGCAAAAAACTGATTGAAATATTTGTATTGTGATTGCCAGAGCGACGTTTCACTGTCAGTTGTCTTTCCGTGATTTAATCTTTGCAGTATTTTCATAGATTGGGTTAAATAATCACATAGAGGACCGGCAAGCGTTTTACTGCTAGTCCGGATTTTTTCTAGTCGTCCGGTAACCGGATGAGCAGCTTATACCCGTATATTAGGCAAAAATGTCGTTTATGTATAAAAGAAAACATTTAGTAATAAGTAATAATTTTTAATGATTTAAATAGTACGAGTTGAACAAACGCCTCTGCTTTTCGCAAGAAGTTGACTGTCTGCTTCCCCGAACAAATGCACTTGTTATTTGTATGTCGTAATTCAGCATTAGCTTAGAGATTTGATAATTAGGTTTTAAAAAGTTTGATATGAAAGCTATAGCAATTGTTTTTCCCATAAACTTGTGAAAATATCTAAAGTTGACTGTTTGCTCCCCGAAGAAATGGTTAGAAATTTGATCATTAAATTTTAAAAGTTTGATATGGAAGCTACGTTTACAGGCTACTAAGCGGATTTTGACAATTGGAATCTTTCAAATTCTATATTCCTGCAGGAGCCACATGTTGCGTTGTAATGCATGAGATAAGTCGAAATCGTCTTCCTGAAAAGAAAGTTGTCAGTTAAGTTGAGTAGCTTGCCTGGTGAACTTGTACTGGTGAACCGCTGAGCTTGTCCAGTAAAGGTACATCAACTGACCGCCGCAATATGACTGAGGTATTGTTGAAAGCGGCGTTATACCCAGTACAAACAAATACA
Organism: Saxidomus purpurata; assembly: GCA_022818135.1. Classification (NCBI taxonomy): domain Eukaryota; kingdom Metazoa; phylum Mollusca; class Bivalvia; order Venerida; family Veneridae; genus Saxidomus; species Saxidomus purpurata. The sequence continues at coordinate 15,421,337 of JAFMSR010000007.1, forward strand.
CATTTAACAAAGACATACGTGGAGGATCAATTAACTGATATTTATATTAGTGCTTAATAAGATCTAATTACATGTACCGGTACTAGTTATTAGATCAGAAGAACTTAGTTACATAGCTTGTGTGTGCACATCGGACAATCGTGTATGCGCTGCTGACTTAGAGTGAACAATATCACATAGTGTAGTATATATTTATTAAATGAGAATTCCTACTTTTATGACTGCTCTTACATCATCATGATGAACTATTATACAATGAAACTGACTTACGGACGACCAGTGTACATACGAGTGTAGGCTGCTATTGTAGTCGTCCAATTACCGGACTAGCAGCCAACGCATTGAAGGAACCAAAAACATGCGTAATACAAGAAACTAGTAAACGTTCTAATTTTCATCAGAGAAAGATGGTATCTTCCATTTCCAACTAAGATATTTCTAATGGTCTGCCAGTGTGATCTTGTAAAATATTCACTTAATTTTCTCTTTACTTTAAATTGTTCAACAATTTAATTCCCATATTAATGTTGTCTTTGACGAATCATCTTTGAAACTTTGAGGGCATGTGATGAATGTTATATATTTCTAAACGTCAGATTCATGTTATTTCCAAATGTAAAATTCAGCAACTGCTATAGTCCGGCTCATGCAAAACCATGGCCTGACCTGAAGTAGAAACAACAGAACATAGGAAATATATTACTACATACAGGCGGAGAGCATGTCGGTGAAGTCTGTGACAAACCTCGACCGCAGCGACACATACTATATCATAAAATAAATTTGGTTCAGCTCTTTTAAAGCTTTACCAAATAGAAACAAATCATTATATATAACATTTAGAAAATCTACATATTATCAAATAGGAATTGAATTGTACGTGTATAACGCTTGTTCAAACAATAAATCATGCTGATAAATGTTGCAATCACATCCATGGTTTACAGCATGTACCTAATACTTTTAACTGACCGAAGTCTCCAACTTGAACTATAATACTGATGCCGCATTGATCACTGTACTCCAATGTTGATATTGTGAATTATAAAAGTTGTACATAGTACCAGCATTTAAAGTAAGATTCAAACATTAAATATAGAGTGAAAATGTTTGAAGTGGAATATCGACTTTATGATATATAGTATATTCATAATAACGAACATTTTGTTATCCAAAACATCAATCTAAGATAAAAAGTACCGAACAGCATATTCTAACACAGCAAACTTTTCTCATACTGAAAATATACTTTTTTCATACAGTACAAGATAGCAATTATAGGATACATGTAAAAGAAAATTGCGTCGTTAAATTACAACTACATATTTCAAAAGAACTACAGTCAGTGTTAATAATGTATAAAAATGTCATAAAAGTTCACATTAATGGTTACATTACACATATATAAGTTAAAACAATGTTTAATTAAAACATTTTTATTCTACTTTGCAGAAAATTCAAAGTCAGAGTCAAAAACATTCAAAATTTATTTTAGACTGAATGTGGATTTACATAGAGTATATTTAAAACTGATATATGATTTGCGTTCATCACCAATTATAATAGACACTAAAGAGCGGTAGTTTCCCTAAGCTGCACTTAGATTAGAACTGCTCTATTTTTATAAGCAAAAATGTAATCAGAAAAGTGATTATCTAAATTTATACAATAACCTTACTAAAATTTATTTTTTGTTTCCAGATTTATAGATTCTACATGTCATTTAATTAAAAAATGTCGAAACTTGTCTACGTTTTTAATTCGATTACGGAGCTTTGATTGTTCTATACCGACAGTACTGTGTTAACTTATCACGCAGCAGGTGTCTTGGGCAAATGACGACATGCAATGTCAGTGAGATATTCGTTTACCGAAATGGGGCACTTGAAAAAGAGAAAACAATTATAATCAGAAATCAGAAATAACAAAAGCTAGCGTAGCAAAAAAAATGTTTGTGTTATGCAGAAATAAAACTGGATTAAATTCAATAGTTGTACGGGAGCAATCAAATGTAAGTTTCATGAAAAACCGGGACTCTATATCAAGTGTGCAGTTGATAAAACCCAATAACTTGTCATTGTTTTATACAGGGAAACACCCCACAGAAAATAATCATTTAATGCGCAAAAAAAAAACAATTCTCAAATTATTGTTAAGAATAATACCATATCATAGAAAATCGTGTTATTTTGAAGAAGAATCGCTCATCACTATAAAGCATGGTCTCGTGGGCAATGTGGTAACACGCTGTATATATTTTTCTTAAAAATACATGTAAGATAAATATAGTTTTAAAAACTTTAATATCGCCAAATCGTATCTCTCTATTTAATAAATGGACACCAGAGTATTGGTCCAAATAGTAGATTTGTTGCAAGAGTTGAGCTAACACAAACTGGCTTGGTAATGTACATGTTAATTCTTACAGTGTGGTATCGTCTTACCACAAGGAAATCTGTGTCTTCATGTGAATAAAGAAGAGCAGGTAAAATAGTAAACAAGTACCACATGTCTTTTATGAAAATTTATTTTCAGAATCTACAGGAGTTCAAATTAGCAGGAAGAATTGTCATTATGTAAAAAAAACATTTAAGTTTCTACAAAGCAGAAATGGCAATATCTTTCAAAACAGTCCATGAAACATGATGTAAAACCACATTTTAAGATTTATAATCAAATGAGGTTAACATCATTTCGCGATTGTCAGTATAAGGTTTTATATGACTGAGGCACATGCGGTTTTGGATGTCTCCACCCCAGACTCCGGTTTTATTTGTCATGGAACCATATCCCTCTAGACAATCATTGCCCTTATTAATTAATGCAATATCTGTATAGTAATATACAATGTACTACGATAACCGTCTATAATTATCAGTGAACAACGCTATATAACGGTAAACCTGTGAAAAATAAACATAGGGCTCTGTCAATATCTAATTTATCATATATAGTTTTATCAAGACAAGAGTAAACATACATTTGGCAAAATTTCGTTTTAATATTAAGTAATAATACATATGTACATGTGATATAATCTTTGTATTTTTACTATCATCTACATTAATAGGTTTTTGAATTTACAGTATAACTCACTTGATTTTACAAATTTGTCACGCTATACACTACGTAAGAATTCAGTAGTCATAATTTTAGGCATGATATCATGTGCCAAATGACGAAATATTTGTTGCAAATTTTAAATGCAAATGTTTTGTCATTAATTTTCCATATTAATACAAGGAATTTATCATTAAGGCCTTATTTACTATGTTAAAGACCTAATTAAATAGTATTTATAGAAAAAAACGGGTTTCCAGTTTTCAGTCTAAAAAAACTGAAAAAGCATTGTCAATATTTTGGATTTCACTTTTCAGTAAGATTTATTTTAGTTTTAAATCAACGGGAGAGAAAATCCCCTAATAGAAATAAAACTATTTAAAGGATCAAATTTTACATTAAAATCAAATGATCCTGATTCCTCTAACTAGAACGATTAAATTTAACTTATCGACCCAAGGAATAAGCTTTCAAAAGAAATCTCTTGGTCAACCAACAATGGAATTGAGCACAAACGTCAGCAGCCGTGAACAGTATGATGAAGTCAGAACAAGAGCACGAGACCTGGGAATGCACCTCCGTTTCATAGGGGACCATGTATACAACCGCCGTTGTCGTGACAAACGAGAACGCGTGTATTCCAGGAGTAGAAGTCTATTTCGAAGAATATTTCCTATCCTTGGAATACTTGCAAATCATATCTACAAAGCCTGTTTGGTGTAACTAAGCAAGGTAAATTATTTGGTTTCTATCAGAAAATCTCCAGATTTTTCAAATGTAAAATGTCAACTTAACTTTGTAATTTTATCCAGTTTTCAATCGAGTCCCTCATTACTAAAACGTTGTTCAGATAAAGAATTTACTGGAACTTTATAAACGTTGACCAAATTAATATCAACCTTGATGTCGTATGTTTCTTAATTACATCGTCTTTAATTATCTCACTATTGTCTTCAAACAGATCATCTTATACAGGCCACAGAACCGTCGTGACTTGAAGTACGTACATTCATGAAGGTGTCTCAGCGTACTAAAAAGGAACGAGTGCAAGTATCTCACTGAAAGCCTCGACGACAGAAACGCACGATATGGTACACGGAGATTAATTGCGTCTTTGACTCGCAAATTGTGCTCGGAGCTAAATATTGACGTCAACTCATTTATAGTTCGAAAGGATATCTGAGACATTCATGTGTTAAGTTGTGAGCGAATTACCGTTTGCTGGTTTAAATCATTGTACCTCGTATAAGGTGTGATGAATAGTGGTTACGTTTATTGCAGATTTGTAACAAGTTGCACATTTTCTATAAATAATGTTTGTAAATGAAGGAAATCATTCAATACACACGTTACGATAAGCAAAACGGACATGATGGTCCTGTATCGCTCACATACCTATCATTGCACTTAAAAACAAGAAACTAGGTCAAAAACTCGTAATCAAGGACAGCCAAAGGTTTTTTTGGTAATTAGTTGGCAAAACTGATCAAGCTGTTCAAAGCTCATGCTTGAAAAATAAAGGTTGAGGTCTGCCAAGGTCATAGTCGAAATATGCATTCCAAATTGTACATAATGCTTAAAATTTATTGCTGTACCTTGAAAAGGAATATGTCATTAGGTAGATGTCAAGGTCAATGTTGAAATTGAAATCTACATACAAAACTGTATACATGGTCCAACTTGCATTGCTGTAGCTTGAAAAAACAACAAAGTGGGTCAGAAAAAACCTGTACACATGGTTCAAATTTAGACATAGGTCAAGGTCAGAGCTGAAATCAACAGGCAAAACTGTCAAATGTACTTCAAATTTTGGTACGATAGCTTCAAAATCGATAAAGTAGGTACAATGTATATATATGCAAAACTGTATACATGATCCAAATTTAATTGATGTTGCCAAGTAGGTCAAGATCAGCCAAGGTCAAAGTTGAAATCTGCATGCAAAACTATCCATATACTTCAAATTCCATTGATGTAGCTTAAACACAAGTAGGTAGGTCAGTAGGTCAAGTGACCCCCGAGTTTGACCTCAAAAACAGTAGGGGTAATCTACTGGTCAAGACAAACCTCACTATCTGGTTTGAAGATCAGGCTTTATGGTTCTCCAGTTATTGAACACAAAACATCTGACCATAACCTTTGACCCAGTGACCTAAATATCACTATATTCAACAGCTTGTACATACAGTATGCTTCTTAATAAAATTGTGTGCGTGTTTTTCAAATGTTTGGTTACAATGAATAGAATTGCACCTTGTCATGAGCATACATGAGAAAGGACTCGAGGTTGAAGCCTTTTTAATGCAACAGCATAAAAAAGTACTTTGTAGCTTTTTTTTAGAATTCCTGTATGACAAGAACGATCATTTGAATGATTCTTTAAACTTGGTGTATTTGGAAAAGAAATGCTGTCATAGGAATATAACATAGACATCAGTTAGTGTGCCCAATTTATTCTTTGAAATCGATTATGTACATATAAAACAATGGAAACCGTTTTCAACTGTGATTTGATTGAAGTCTGCGTTCAACAAATGTACACGTGTGCTATCGTAATGGTCTGTAAATATGCAAACATCATTAACATTATTCCATCTTACTGCATTTTATTTACGAGACATAATGTTCGAGATTATGAATAATGATGTTGAAGACTATGTCATCTTGGTATGTTTTATTTTAATGAAATTATTTTGATGAATAACTGAGTATGCCATATAAATCCGTTAAATTAATATACATTGCAAAAAGTGTCAGCCATAATCTCTACGTGTTGCATCAACTGCAAAAAAACACAAAGTGTTGGAAAGGAGGCAATCTCCAAGTATTTTATACTGAATAATACTGCAAACAATTGAATGTACTGTATAAATGTGTTGCAATTACTTGCGACAGTAATTATGTAAATAAAAATTGATCAAGCTATCCGTGTGTTCTTTCAACTTGCTTAATGTACCATCTTCAGAAACAAGTCTTAAGATCATCCTGCAAGATTGTAATTTTTCCATAAAAAGGGATATTGGGAAATGGGAACTGATCATTTAATTAATAGATAAATAGACAATGTACCTTTTAAATGTTTTCTCCTTTTGCATTGACAAAAATATTCCTGGGGTACAACTTGAATCAATATTCATCAATTTAACTATGGTCAAGGAAATGTGCTAGAAACACTTCATTAAGGAAATAACAAAAACAATTAAAAAGGAATACACAGCTACATAAATAGGAAGGGCTCAGTTAAGATTCACTGAGCTTATTTGTATAACTGTTCATCTAAGTTTGTCTGTCTGTACATCCTGTGACAGTACTTAAAAAAACTTACAATGTCGGGCAAACTGCCTACGTGGTCGAGTGGTTAAGAGACGCCGACTTGAAATCACTGTAACCTGTCATAGATTGTAGCTCTGCTACCAACCATGTCCATTTATGAGAGAAAGTTGGCAGTTTCTTATGGAGGATAAAAGTCTAGCACTGGTTCTTCCAAGGAATGATGGTAAGGTGAACTGAACTGTCTGTCTGTTGAAATGACCAAGAGATAAGATTGGAACGGGCGTTAAACTCATACAACACTGTCTCACAAAACAATAAGGAAACCAAGCATGCTATCTTGATTTGGATATTTATTAAAAGTAATAGATTGTTTTCATCATTTTAAGCATTAATATATGTTAGACTACATCATCAATCATTTCACAGGTGGCCATTTTAATGACAGTTCTAAATGTTTGGATTCTGGTAACCATTCCCTCCAGGCTGACAGAAGATCTGTAAGAAAAAATAATGTAAATTTAACAATAAGACATAGAGGATAATTGTTGGTTTCAATGTCAGATCACATTACAATTTCACCGAGTGGGCAGCAAAAGTGATATTTACTACTTTTGGTGATCACAAGGGAAATTATCGTGATATGACATCGATACCAACAATTTTTCTGTTTATTTTATGTCTCAAACTCTACTTTTGCTGAGTTTATTTCAATAAAATGTCAAGATCGCGGGAAACATCACCAGAAAGCATCGCAAACATGACGTCATTTTAACGACGTCATCGTCATATGGTTTCCAGCATTCATTACACTCGGTATACTTTTTGACGTTAATCAGGGTAACAGATTTTGATAATTTTCACTGCATGGACAGGAAGTTTATCGGAATATAATCCACCGTTATATTTCGATAAACCACCGAAAACATAAAATAAAACATTTTATGTGCTATAGTGACGATCATTATTAAATTCTATATGTATTCAAAAAGTTTAAAACAGTCTTTGATTCTTTAATCCTATTGCAAGAGTATTTTAATCAACGGGTTTGGCATAAAAATAGCAGCATTACATTACATGTATAACTAACGTCTTCCTAATTCCAAAACCCAATCGTGAATCTTTGACTAAACTAAGCACTGAAACTATTGGTAAAATCAGGTACACAGACTGTCTTCACCACAATACTTACAATCAGGTTTTCTCTTCCACAAATTCAGTAAAGTATCTATCGAGTCAACACGTTCTAACATTAAAGATTTCAGTAAAGTCTCTGTTCTCGGCTGTAACCTTAATAAGACAAAATAAAACCTTGACATATTACCTTCTATGTTGATATGTTTACATGTTTTGAAGAGATTGCTAGTGAGTATTAATATGATGCATATAAAGACATGACACATCAGCATTGTAACATACAGTTTCAAACTGACTTAAACTATTCAATACTGAAGGCTAAGATATGTGTCAATTTATTTAAGAGTGTTTCACATTTTTTAAGGAAAATGTCAGGACTCCCAGCTCCACCAGGACTCTGAAACCACAGTATAAATATTTGCACACCAACGGTAATTATAACTGTATACAGGCTTTTTCTCTGCAACACTTTAGACATTTTGTACTTTGTTAAAGTCTGAAAGCACCTGGTAGACGTAACTTTCTTAATTTCTAAAATGGACTTATCCATCTTTCAGTTTTGACAGTACCATTAGCTATTCAAAAGAGGTTACCATGGAAACCTTACAGATTGAATAGCAAAAAGTAACATCAGCAGAATCACTTGTTGCCAGCAGAGTAAAGGTTATAACTGTTATGCATACTTAGCCCAGGTTTTCACCATCGTAGCAGGTGTTGACAGAAGGTCTGGTGTATATATCTTCAGTGCCTCAATTACATGACCTTCCAGTAAGAACCTTGCAAACCATTTCATCTTTTCTATACCTGTGGGATATTCTAGCTCCAGTAGAGGTATAGGCCAGGCTCTATTACCAAATGTTCCTGACATATAGCACATGACCTGAAAGCATGTACATAACATTTTCAAAACTGACACATCTTTCATGCCATAACAAAGTAAACAAATGTCTAATATATTAGCTAAACATTCTCAAATTTCCTGAATACAAAAAAATTATTGTATTTGTTAAGTTTAAGCACACTATTCTAAAGTGACCTTCAAGCTTTTAAGAATGACATTTATGTTGTACTACACCAAGCTTTCTGCATGAAAAACTTAAGTGGAACCAGTCTATTCCGAACCTGTTCAGACCGGTGGAAATAATCGGATTACAAAGGTGTTCAGATTAGAAAGGTTTACTAACAGGGCGATGTACATGTATGTCTGAGGAAAAAGACATGATTTTGTTTATGATTTAAAGGAAGAGAAATCAACATTTCATACCGTTTGAAAAATTACTCAAATAACTCAGTTTTCAGTTGCTTACAGAGAAATTGATTTTAATTTATGGATTTAAATCAATTTCTCTGTGAGGGACTGACAACTTCCTCATAAGTTTAAAAGTAGTAACACGCATAATCTATTCTAGTGATGAAATACTGTGGCAGTATGTAGGATTATTCAATTTTATTTAAAAACAAGAGGAAAATTGGAGTTTTTTTAAGACTGTTTATTAAACTTTCTTTATTTTTGCATTTATACTTTTTGCAATATTTTAATTTGACATTCTTTAATCTGAGCACAATTTAAGAGAAAGAAACAACACTTACCTGACCTCTGACCTTATCATATCTGGGAGGAGGCTCTTCCATTGGTTTAGAAAGGGTCACATGACTTTCTGCAAACAATGGCAGCCATTCTGGCTCAACTGCTGTGATACCTGAAATGTAAACATACCTGGTTCTGGTCCAAAGAGCTTGACTTAAAATTCATTTACCAAAGGCCAGTTGTCGATCACTGAAAGCGATTGGAACCCCCGTCAATGGGCCTTGATCTTTATACACTGTAATGATTTTACTGCTTGCATTCTTGGTCGAGTGGTTTGAGGCGCCGACTTAAAATCACCTCTCAAAGATTGAGGGTCATGGGTTTAAGCCCTGCTACTGACCATGTGTCATTATGTGAGAAAGTTGACAGTTATACGGTTGAAACAGGCATTAACTCTATACAACAATTATTTTACTTGGTACACAAATTCAATGTATAAGGGGACATAAATTGCATTTATTAACTGATTCAGATGAATTCAGAGCAAATTACTATGGAATGGGCCGCAGTAATTCTTACATATCCCCAACAACTGCTGAGGGTATAATCAAGGTACAACATGCAAAAGCAATGCCTGCTTTAAAAATACACTGTCCTTATTAAGGACATCAATGACAGTCCACCACTTTAACAAAACACAAACCTTTCATGTATAGTTTTGAGGTTTCTTCTATATGCTGATAAACAACAAATTCTGGTCTTTCCCTGTACAAAACTGATGTTGGATGGATAAATACTGGCTCCTCAAGATTTGGACACTACAAAAAGAAAACACATCCATTTTTCAAGTGTTTTCCTTTGCATGTTGGTATTAGTTTATGCTTTGATTTTAGGCAAAGAAAAAGTTTATAATCAACCATTAAATCTAAAAGTCTCATTTAAAAATTTGGATAGCATACTTATTATAGTGTTATATCTAGAGTGTTTAAGCAGGGTGCTGCACCCTGCCCTTTTTTGCCTCCCCCTGCTGCCCTTTTGTTGTACCAATTGCAACCTCTCAGAGCAAAAACTCTGAGGAACACAGAAAATGTGTTTATTGTAGAGATGTGTTATTCTGGAGAGGTCAATTCTCAATATAACCGTCGCAAAAAGAAAAATATTCAAAACTCAATAATGAAACCATCATAAGTGCATCCTTATAATATCCATTATCATCCTACTCCGGTATATTCTATTATCAAAATTTTGCTAAGACCTACCTGATAAGCATTTTTAAGCTTCTTTGCATCCGGGTTGGTGGAAGGAAGGTCTGGTAGTTTTCTGAAAGAAAGTGATATCAACAGTAACTTAAGTATCACAATGAAGTATTATCTATTATTTCCTAAAATGAGCAAGTATATGGCACTTTGCTGTTCATGATTTACAATTACCAATCAACACAGTTTTGCATACTGTAATACTGTAAGTCTTTGTATTTGCGAGTTGTTTATTTCGTGATTTTCTAATTTTCTAGTTATATATAACAAGTTTTTGAACTTGCGATCCAGCATTATTTTATATATAATCATTGTTTGTTTGTTATTTTAAGTTTGATGAATTTTCAAATTGCTTCATTGGTGACTGAAACTAGCCAACATAAAACCTCACAAAAAAACGACTTTTACAGTAATTAGGCATCACACTACCAAATTGAATAGATACTATCTATGACCAGTACTGAAACAGATTTCAAATCTTATTCCTCCCAAACTTGATTGGTGGGACCATTAAAATTACCTTGCAACATGGTCAGCCATTCCTGATAGTACAATCTGTCTTAGTAGCTTGGCTTGTGTATCATCTGGTGGCACCATTTTAGGGTCCACACAAATGTTGGCATCTGGTATCACAGTATTCACTGAAATAAATAAAACTTCTGGATAGTACCTAGCAGTGAGTTTGAGAGAAAAAAATCTCTGAGGGCATTGCTCTAGACTGGTACATAAATTTATTAAAAAAATATAGTACTAAGTCTTCTCTGTGAAGCAAAATTTTTGCATGTTAAAGGCTGTATGGCATAACCTATGTAAGAAGCCACCTGTACTAAGCTGTTTCTTGCTTGACACAGCCAGTATAGAACTGTCCCAAAGATATTGTAGAATATATAAAGAATGTACTGTTAATTGGGTAATTTTCACGTGACAAAAATTGCACAATTTGTGAGCGGACAGATTTATTCATAATAAAACACATGTGAAGAATGATCATGCAGGGACATATTCATTCGGCAATGTGTTTTGTTAAGACTACCCTTGCTTTAATTTCTTCTTTTTACCATTTTTTCAGGACAAAATGTTACCTGAATTTGTGAGTTGTGTCCTCAGTTTTCTGACCTCTCTCATGGCTTTATATCGGATCCCATGAGCTTCACAGAAGCTAGCTGATCCACCCTCGTACTCACAGGAGCCAACTGCCTTCAACATCACCATAAGGTCTCCCAGAAGCAGCGAGTGACCCTGTATATGCAAGAAGAAATTAGGCTGTACTTATAAATTGAAACTAGATGCCCATAGGCAACATATAGAGCCCAACAACTGCACTACAGACCTGAGTCTTGCATGTGACACATCATCCAATAGTGGTAAACAAGTAACCAAAGTCAATTCAAAAGCCTTCAATGTATAAGGAAGTAACAGTCTGTACAAGGTCTTCTGTCCTTTTATCTCCTTTCACCTCCAAGTGTGACCTTGACCTTTGAGCTATGGACATGGGTCTTGCACATGACATGCCCTCCCATCATGGTGAAAATTTATGTCAAGTCAATTCAAAATCTTTCAATGTACAAGGTAATAACAGCTTGGTCAAGATCATCCAAATTTTAAAACTGACTAACTGTATTACTTCATCAGGACAATATCACAACACATACAGTTTAACTGTGGTATGGTTAAAAATATACCTTATCTACAGATTGAGTTATCTTCCTTGATAGCATACTTACAGCACCAGCCCATCTTCTCTTGATCCCTGCTAGATGTACCAGTCTTTGTCTGAACTGTTCTTCCTACAAATATATATGTACGTGTATAAGATAAATTCCTTGATATCAGTGAGACATAAATGACTTTTCGAAATCAATTGTAGATATGTGATCGACAGTCATGCTTAATTATTAGCGGGACTCTTTAGAAAGATGAAAGATGCTAACTTGGTCTGATTCGGTGTAAGATTTAATACTAGTTTGCAACAAGACTTTGTTTATTTAACCAAACCAATATAAACATCTCCTCCGACATTTTGTCATAGAAATAAATTACTGACTATAGATCAACCTCATTAATACATTCCATTATACTGGCACAGACTAGATTGTTTTTGAAGACCAGTCTAACATCTCTGTTATCCAATAGGTCAATTTTTAAATTTCGCTCATTTCTAACCAATCAGTAGCTATTTATGCTAGACTGGTTCCACAGGAAGTGATCACATAACCCCCCCCCCCCCCCCCCCCCCCCCCCCCCCCCCCCCCCCCCCCCCCCCCCCCCCCCCCCCCCCCCCCCCCCCCCCCCCCCCCCCCCCCCCCCCCCCCCCCCCCCCCCCCCCCCCCCCCCCCCCCCCCCCCCCCCCCCCCCCCCCCCCCCCCCCCCCCCCCCCCCCCCCCCCCCCCCCCCCCCCCCCCCCCCCCCCCCCCCCCCCCCCCCCCCCCCCCCCCCCCCCCCCCCCCCCCCCCCCCCCCCCCCCCCCCCCCCCCCCCCCCCCCCCCCCGCCCCCCCCGGGGGGGGGGGGGGCCCCCCGCGGGGGGGGGGGGGGGGCGCCCCCCCGCCCCGCGGGGCGCCGGCCCCCCCCCCCCCCCCCCCCCCCCCCCCCCCCCCCCCCCCCCCCCCCCCCCCCCCCCCCCCCCCCCCTCCCCCCCCCCCCCCCCCCCCCCCCCCCCCCCCCCCCCTCTCCCCCCCTCTCCCTCCCCCCTCTCCCCCCCCCCCCTCCTTCCCCCTCCCCCCCTCTTCCTTTCTCCCCTCCCCCCCCCTTCCTCTTCCTCCTCCTTTTTTCCCTCCCCCCCCTCTCCCCCCCTTTTTTCCCTCTCTCCCCCCCCCCTCCCCCCCCCCTCCCCCTCCCCTCCCTTCCCCCCCCCCCCCTCCCCCCCTCTCCCCCTTCCTTCTCCTCCCCCCTCCTCTCTCCCTCTCTCTCTTCTCTCCTCTTCCTCTCCCTCCTTCCCCCCTCCTTCCCTCCCCCCCCCCCTCCCCCCTCTCTCCCCTCTCCCCTCCCTTCCTTCCCCTTCCCCTCCTCCCCCTCCTTCCCCCCCCCTCCCTCTCCCCTCTCTCTTCCTCTCTCCCCTCCCTCTCTTTTTTCCTCTTCTCCCTCCCTCCTCCTCTCCCCTCCCCCCCCCTTTTCCTCTCTCCCCCCCCCTCCCCCCCCCCCCTCCCCCTCCCTCCCCCCCCCCCCCCCCCCCCCCTCTCCCCCCCCCCCCCCTCCTCTCCCCCCTCTCTCTCCCTCCTCCCCCCCCCCCTCCCCCCCCCTCCCCCCCCTCCCCCTCCCCCCCCCCCCCCCCCCCCCCCCCCCCCCCTCTCCCCCCCCCCCCCCCCCCCCCCCCCCCCCCCCCCCCCCCCCCCCTCCTCCTCCCCCTCCTCCCTCTCTTCTCTCCCCCCCCCTTTCCTCTCCCTTCCCCTCCTCTCCCCCCCCCCCCCTCTCTCCCCCCTCCCCCCCTCCCTCCCCCCCTCCCCCCCCCCCCCCCCCCCCCCCCCCCCCTCCCCCCCCCCCCCCCCCCCCCCCCCCCCCCCCCCCCCCCCCCCCCCCCCCCCCCCCCCCCCCCCCCCCCCCCCCCCCCCCCCCCCCCCCCCCCCCCCCCCCCCCCCCCCCCCCCCCCCCCCCCCCCCCCCCCCCCCCCCCTCCCCCCCCCCCCCCCCCCCCCCCGTCGCGCGGCCTCCCCCCCCCTCTCTCTCCCCCCCCCGCCCCCCCCCCCCCCCCCCCCCCCCCCCCCCCCCCCCCCCCCCCCCCCCCCCCCCCCTTCCCTCCCTCTCCCCCCCCTCTCCTCCCTCGCCCCCCGCCCCCTCCCCCGCCCCCCCCCCCCCCCCCCCCGCCCCCCCCCCCCCCCCGCGGCCTCCCCCTCCCCTCTCCCCCCCCCCTTCTCCCCCCCCCCCTCCCCCCCCCCCCCCCCCCCGCCCCCCTTTCTCTCCTTCTTTCTTCTTTTTTTCCCTTTTTTCCCCCCCCCCCCCTTCTCCTCTCCTTTCTTTCTTTTCTTCTCTTTCCTTTTTTCCCTTCCTTTCCCCTCCCCCCCTCCTCTTCCTCTTCTTTCCTCTTTCTTTCTCTCTTTCCCCTTTTTTTTTCCCCCCTTCCTTTTCTTCTCCTCTTCTTCCCCTCCCTCTCCCCCTCCCCCCCCTCCCCCCTCCCCCTCCCCCCCCCCCCCCCCCCCCCCCCCCCCCTCCCCCCCCTCCCCTCTCCTCCTCCCTTTTTTTTTTCTTTTTTTTTTCCCTCCTTCTCTCTTTCTTCCCCCTTCTCCCTTCCTCCTCTCCCCCTCCCCTTTTCTCCCCCCCCTCCCTCCCCCTCCCCCCCCCCCCCCCCCCCCCCCCCCCCCCCCCCCCGTCCCCTCCCCCCTCCCTTTTTTTTCCCCCTCCCCCTCTCTCTCCCCCTTTCCTCCCCTCTCTCTTCTTTTCCTTTCCTCTCTTTTTTTCCTCCCCTCTCTCTCTCTCCCTCCCTCCCTCTCTCTCCCTCTCTTTCTCTCCCCTTCCCCCTCTCTTTTTTTCTTCTTTTCCTCTTTTCTTTTTTTTTTTTCTTTTTTTTTTTTTTTTTTTTTTTTTTTTTTTTTTTTTTTTTTTTTTTTTTTTTTTTTTTTCTTTTTTTTCTTTTTTTTTTTTTTCTTTTCCCTCCTTTCTCCTCTCTTCCCCTTTCCCCCCCCTCCCCCCCCCTCCCCCCTCCCCCCCCCCCTCTCTTCTCTTTTTTTTTTCCCCTTTCTCTTTCTTCTCCTTTCTCTCTCTCCCCCTTCTCTTCCTCTCTCCCTCTCTCCTCCTCCCCCCCCCTCCCCCTTCTCCTCCCCCTCCCTCTCCTTTCTCTCCCCCCCTTCCTTCTTCCCCCTCCTCTCTCTCTTTCTCTCCCTCCCTCCTCTCTCCTTCTCTTTTCTCTCCCCCCTCCCCTCCCCCCCCCCCCCCCCCCCCCCCCCCCCCCCCCCCCCCCCCCCCCCCCCCCCCGCCCCCCCTCGCTGCGGCGCTCCCGCGCTGGGCCGCGGCGCGGGCGCGCGCCGGCTCTCCCTCGCCGTTCTCTTTCTCTTTTTCTCTCTCTTCTTCTTCCCTTTCTCTCTTTTCTTCTCCTTTTTCTTTTTTCTTCTCTTTTTTTTTCTTCTTTTTCTCTTTTTTTTTTTTTTTTTTTTCTCT
>JAFMSR010000007.1:15441672-15444172 GCA_022818135.1 Saxidomus purpurata
TTATAATTCACAAGAAGTTAAAATCTGTTGCGCTAAGTTCTACTGACAGATGGGATAGGACAGACAGAGATAAATATAGAGGCCATGCTGAGGTACTCAATTTCGTAACATCAACCAAGGTTACGTGTAACAGAGCCACTTCTTCAAAATAACAGATTATTATAGTGTTACCAGTGTTGAGCCTACCCCGTCATTCACCAGTGGCAACAAATGCATTACCTGTATACACTGACAGGAGGCAACAGGATTTTCTTTTAAAGAGACAACTTCATGAACAATAAAACTGCACCCAAATTTTTTTTTATCAATTTAGACATCCTTCTCAAACTTGTAATGACTCAGGGAAGACCATAAATCTACTTACAGGAAGTGATGCTCGTCAGGTAAAGCAACTAAAATAAAGCTCCTACCTTCATTTGCAGGATGAGATCATCTACAGGTCTCCTTGTGATCTCTGCTGGGGAGAACTTCTCAAAGTCATCATTAAATACTGCTGAAGAAAATAATCTGAAACAAGGGAAAAAAAATAAAAATTTTCATTAGCAAAAAAAGTTGTGTCTTCTTTATATTGAAACTACGGACTGTCCACAAGAATACAAATGTATAGCAAAGTGATATGACCCTGACCCTGTTACAGCATTTCTTTCACAGTGACTAATTGATCCAGTTTTACAACAGTCCGGCCTAAGTTTCTTAACTTGCATTTGCTGAAATACCTTGGCATTTTGCCCCATCTTGCCTTAAAAATACAATTTGGGTGTTCAAAGGTGGAGACAGAATTTACTTGACTGCAATTTCCAGTCAGTTTTGCCAGATGTTATTGGTTGCAGAAAGTAGGTTAACTGCAGTGACCAATAAGATCTATTACTGCGGTTGACCTAGTAATTCTTTCACATCTATCATATTGTCACGAGTCAAGTAAGCTATTTTACTTGACTAATCACAAATGATCCCTCAATACATTTCCCTTTTAGAGGCACAAGGAATACCGGTATGTTTTAACACCATGAAAAGTTCTGAAATCCACAATGTTGACTTTTATCAAGATCATTTACAAATTTGCAAAGTTTCTTAAAAGGCTTTATTTGAAACAGCCCCTTCCAATGGAGGGAACAAAAATATGCTATCTAATTATTACCTATAACAATGACCTGGCCCAGTTCTGCCGGCTCTTCCAGCCCTCTGATTGGCTGAAGCCTTCGAAGTCCACACAATCTTGAATGTTGACACTCCAGTCACCTTGTCATAAAACTTTGTCTTACTCTGGAATACAATGCATTTAAAGACTTATCACAGTATGTGATCTCTGTTTCTGAATCTAAATTAGATCATTCAAGGAAAATTATGTAGCACTGAAATACAAAGTGGTTGAATGATTGACTGCTTTGCCATTTGAAAACTAGCATCTGAATTATATCTGTAAGCACTTCAACATGTATATTTATCTACATTACAAATAGTTAAAATTATGGTGCACATAATGATACAAATCTTTAGATTCAATTTGATTATAAAGAAAGAAGTACCGGTACTACAATATTTTAAAGATGAGATGTAAAAGGTACAAACTTTGCCTGTATCTATGACGTATTTAATGCCAGGTATGGTCAATGATGTCTCGGCAACGTTTGTGGCAATAACACACAATCTACATCCTTCAGGTACTGGACCAAACACCTGCATGTACATGTAAACAGTGATTATACATGATTTTTTACCATAAACACTCACTTCTTACTCAAAAGTGGTCATGAACTGATGAAGAACATATATGCAATTGATTAATTTCTGCACCTATTATATTCCATGTCTCACTATTCCAGTTGATTTGCAAGTATTAAACGTTACAAGTATATTTTAAAGAATGCAAAAATGTGAAATCTGTGAATAGTGGTCACCTGGAAAAGAGGAGCCTCTTAGTATATTTTGTCTATAACTGTCAATATAATACATATGCCTTTCAGCTATCAATATACAATCTGTTTTAAGTGGTCACTGGGTTTGACCCTTATGCTGGCTGCATGAGCACAATGGTGCTGAAATTGCAAAAGAATCATCTGTGCTGCCTGACTGTACTTCATCCTGTTTGTCACTTATTGTTGATATATTTCATAAACTTCTTGCACAAAAACTGGTACCACCTAAACTGATATAATGTCGGATCTATTTTTAAGATTTTGCAAAGTCAGGACTAAGGGAAGAGAACAGCTTACCTTTGTTTGCTTGTCTGATGACAGCAGTGAATACAGTGGTAATACATACAACGGCTGAGAGCACTCAGTGACCTTGATGTCCTCAATTCCAAGATCGTCATCATCTACACTGCCATGGTTACCAAGGTCAGTATCATCATCACTAATGTCAAGGTCAGAACCAGCCTCCATTTCAGCTTCCTCATCCAAAGGTGAAACTGAATAACTAAACGAAAGTGAAATGCCAAAGTAGAATCAGCATGTAATCATTGAAATCTTCAAGAAATCAGCAACACTGCAAGAAGTTG
>JAFMSR010000007.1:15449172-15461672 GCA_022818135.1 Saxidomus purpurata
TAACTAAATAGAGTTTACCTTTTTAGCCTTCCTGTTTGCATCTCAGCAATACCCACAAACTGGTTCATCTCATCTTGACTCGCCTGGTGAGCAGCTAGTGACTCTAGTACATCTGCCCTCTATAATGTAAAAAATGCAGTATTAATTTAGAGTTTACTGTCAATCACAAAGGATTTACTTGCAATGCATTATTGATCTAGGATTCTAAAATACTAAACATTGAAAACTAAACAATCTTCACAATCCCAATTTATGCAGCAGCAGCATCTCTCAAAACAACATAAAAAAATCTGTTTTCAAAAGGGGTGTGTCTAATTTAGATATTAACTAAATCTTTGGTTTCTCATAACTATTCCAACTTTTGGAAGATTTCAAAAAAAAAAACAATTCAAACAGTGTGTTTGGTTATCAAGCTCATCAACTTAATTTTTAAGCTATATTCTGATATATGTTCCCCAAAGACAAATTAAGTTCAAATAATAATCTTATTCACTCCAAATTAAAGCAAAAAAGCATGTTTATAAGCAGATAAATTTAGGTAACCTTTGCTTTCTTCTCTTTTTGTTCTAGCACTTTTTCCAGTTTTCTTCTTTCCTTCTTTGTCAGTTTCTTTGGAAGTTTTTTATTCTCTAGTACTTTTTCTGTCTGTCTTTTCTTAGATGGAAGTGCCAGGACATTGCTGTCATCATATCCTTTGTCAGGTGCTACACCATCAATCTCCACTTCCACCTGCATGAGAATATAAAGAAATAAGAATCAGTCTGTTTGTATCCGTGTCAGTAGCATGGGACAGTTTAAATACACACACATGTATATCTAATTGTCAGATCAATTTCAGTTTAAACCTGTTTCTGGTAAGGCACAATCTCTCAAGAAGTAACGCAAAAAAACACCTGTAGGATAATCCTAGATTAGCCTAATTAAATTGCCGTTGCTATGTGATCCCTATCATCTCTTGACATTTTGTGACTGTTACACCTTCATGCCTAATTTTGATGCGCAAAATCGAAAGTCGAAAGTAAACCTTCAGTATCAAGTACTACTAACACATTTTACACTATCTTCATGTTTATTTCTCTTTCTTCGATGTAAAAAACCCTGGTGGGGACGAAGACATTTGCCGCATCAGCAACAAAAATATTAGTTGACTGAACTACTATAAGAAGATTAAAAGCAAAAGAAAAACTAGATTTGGTTAAAACACTATTTAAAGTATAAATGCAGCTAGCAGAACAACTAGAGGGCAATGATCAATGCAGAAAACACTAGGGATGTAATCGATTCAAACGATATCGATATATCAACAATAAAACACTTTCGATTCGATATCGATTGCCGTTTTGAAAAATCGTATATCAAATAATGTTTTACTGTGCAATGATCTAGTTCAACGTTTGAAAATTCCACCAAAAATCAACCAGAATATAAACTCTACCAAGTGTTCAGTGTTTTTCTAACGAATGATAATTTAATGAAATGTGGTCTCATAGGCAAAAATATTTCAGCACTGCAAGGGTTGATATATATTATAGACCAGAACCATAATGTTTATTACAAATAAAGTCAAGAGATTTTGTAGAATATGTAGTCAGTGACTTTTTTACGCCCATGTTTCGATATATCGCTGTATCGTTGATATTTCTAAAAATTTTAATCAATGACATCCCTAGAAAACACCTTGATCTGGCTATTTATAAATTAGAGGTGTAACAATTCATCGCGGTTTCATTTACTTAAATACTTTCGCGGTTCACGGCACACCATTACCAAAATTTTTTGGTACGGTACGTCCCAGAATTTACTGTTGGTATTCAGTGTAAAAGGAAGTAATCCCTTTGATGAGCTCAAATAAACTTTTTTTGTTATGTTGGTTTTCATTGGCTTTGAAATATTGATTAACCAATGGTGGTGTATGATTTAATTATATTTCGAGTCATTCGACAAGCTTCTAAAATGTCTGCCCATTCATGTTGAATTGAAAACAGCATAAGAAATGTTATGTTAGCCATTTCAGCAACATTTTGGTTTCAAATCAGTCGGAATGAAAATATAGTTAGAAAACCTTATGCAAATTTCAACCAACTACATTTATCTTAATAAATATTTCCATCCACTTGTTTATTCTGACTATATCCATTCAACTTCTTGGAACAGTAGATCATAGATGTATCGAATCGAAGTGTTACGTATCGTATCGCAACTATGTATCGTGTCATGAGAAAAATGTATTATTACACCTCTAGTACAAATCACACAAATCTAGGTGTTTAAACATGCAATTTTACATGTGCACCGTATATCCGCAAAAAGCTGGCATCAAAACATTCAATGATACGGGCGCAGCCCAGCCATATGTTAACGAAGTTAATATGAAAATAGGCAAAACCTATATCGGGCAAAAGCATAACAGTAATTTATTTTTAAAAATGTTACGAATTTTCAGGGCCCAGGGATCGCAAAAACGTTTGAAGTTACGAAAATAATGATATCGAATATCCATTGAATCATGAATCAAGGTATTGACTGCTAAAAGAAATGTTACTTTTTATGGCGTAACAGGAAGGGTATCAAACTTTAGGAATGTGTACATAAATAGAATCTCTTTATATTTCCAAAGTACAAACCTGCATTAAACGGAAATGTGTTGCATTTTTTCAAAACAAAAATGGCTGACATTTAATGACGTCACATAAATGACGTCATTTGCCAATCGGAACACCTCGGCAGAATGCTACGTTTGATGTAGGTGGCAACCCCGACCTAGGACCGGAGTAGGTTAACGGAATCACCGAGGACTTCCGATTGGTCATTTGCAGCGGAAGTTAAAAAACGGCGCATCGTTATAAGTATGTTTTCGTATCGTCCATGGGTGCGGACAAATTGAAATCTTCCATGGGTAATCGTGAATTCATTAATTTTATTGCTTTCAGTATTCAATTAAATACTCGTACATACGTTTACCTATGGTCGGGCTTTCGCCCGTATTATGGCCATGCGTGGGGGGTTAGAAAAGTTAAAAGATTGCCAAATCTAGGTTACTGAATGACGTTTTTAATCTTCAGTGAGAAAAAAGTTCAAAAAACTACTTGGCCTGTAAAAGACATCCAGACTAATAAACGCCTCAAAAACTGCTAAGTCTTAAACAAATGTCAAAGTTGTATAGGATTTTCTTAAAATAACAAAAGTCTGTCAAGAATCGAATGATACATACACATAACTGTAAATGTTTTGAAATGCTAGGGATCTAAATCTGTCAACAACAGTATCAGACTGTGTCCTGGCTTTCCAATTGTATCCTTTTCTTACTAAAGTCTTTCCCAGACCTCAGTTCGATCTGGTTTTGATGAAACAGGCAAAACACATTGTGTGCAGAGCCTGAACAAAAGCTACCGGAAACAATAGCGCATACTATCGAAACCGAATTCGAGTTGTAAAGCTATTTCAAGTTTTAAAGGATATAACATGGTCTGAAATTATGATCCAACTTAAAAGATAAATATATTGATTACTTTTAAAATGCTTGAATCGAAACATTTTAGGATTAAAACATATTAAACTTATATTATATTCATCCCCTTACCGGTGGTACATTATCGTTGCAAAGTATAATTTATAACAAACAGATTTTAAGGTTAATGGCTTCTAAAGCTTTAATGCACGTTTCGTTTTTGTACGTTTCATAAAATTTGGCAAAATGCGGCTTACGCCGCTTTGCCGTTAGACTTTCACGACGACGCAGCTTTTTAGAGAAACACATAGAGGATAATATTGTTAGTTCATCATCATCTTTCATCATCTTTGTTAATGGCTATCCGTCACAACTGACTAATGTGAAAATAGGCAATACCTTTATCGGGCGAAAGCATAACAGGAATTTCATTTTTAGAAATAGGATACGACTTTTTAGGTGACGACAACAACGGTTCAAGTTCCAAAATTATTAGCCTCGAATTATCCAGTAGAGTCATGCAAATCGAGGGCTGATTTACAATTAATGGGCGTCACAAGGAAGAGAACCAAACCTGATTAATGCGGAATCGTAAGATAAAAAAAGGAAAAAATCTCTTTCCATATAAATTACAAAAGAACTAAAACTGAAATGCTATTGGGTTTTCAAACACAAAAGGCTTTAGTTGCAGAAAACAGATACCTGTAGAAATCTACGTCTTCGACAAACCATAACCCTTCGATTCATGCCAAGACGTGTGCGATTGCGTAACAGACGGTACATATAAGAAATGGCTCAAAACTGCGTCGGGTCGAAGTTAGAATACTGTCAAACACCATATGGCTACCCAATGCACCCAGAAGGAAATTTTGGCATATGTGATAAAAAAAGTGCAAAAAGGCTAGCCAGACTTTTAAAATTACCTTACCAAATAGTGCAAATCAACTTGAACTTAAATGGCAGACATTAGAACAGAGAAGAATACACGCAGGTTAATAATGTTGTATAAAAGATCTAACTAACATCGTGTTGTAATGGTAGCCAGTCGATAGCCCTAATGCAGCAGCTAAGTATAAGCATACCGATTATCATAGAACACAGGTCATAGAGCTCCTTTTACCTACTGTACGATGGGAAAGTGGAACGCCTTGCCTTATAATCTGAAGGACAGTGTGAATGTTGAGTCTTGACATATGGCCTAGACTGATGGACTAATGTCTCGTGTGTTCCTAGTGTTAACAAAGTTGTCATATATTGCGACGATACTGTTATATCAAATGCCTATCATGTATCATTAATTAGCATCTTTAAGAACTGCCCTAGACGGCGTTTCAGTCATTGATTTCTGGGGTTTCCCCCTGTAGAAGATTAAGGCATAGTTTTTAGATAATTTATGACGCATATGAAATGGAATACCTATGATTGGCGAAAGCAAAAGGAAACATTTAAAATAAGACAGTGGACGCCAAAAAAGCGGTTCAGGTAACGAGATTTATTGGTACCGAATATCTACAGAGTCATGGATTAAGGATGGATTGCGAAAAGAAATGGTGCTTTTTATTGCGTCACAAGAAAGAGCATAACACGTAAGGAATGTGTATAAATAGGATATCTTTACATTTCAAACATACACATTCAACGGAAAAGTGTTGCGTTTTTCAAAACAAAAATGGCTGACATTTAATGACGTCACAATTTCTTTTGATGAATGATGTCACGTTGTAAGCAAAATTTGCAGCGGAAGTATATAGACGGTGCAGCGTTATAAATCTGTTATCGTATAGTTCAGGAGTCGGCACTTTCCAATGTTCCATGGGTATTTATGACAAATCACTTATTTCATTGCTTTCAGTATTTAATTAAATTATCGTACATACGTTTACCTATGGTCGGGCGAAGCGCCCTTCGAGCTTTTGCCCGTAATATTGTTATTAAATACTTTCACCAATTCAACATAGTTTTGTCTATATTCTTTAACTAAGAAAAGAAGTTCTACTTTTGATTTAAGGCCTAAAAGAAAACGAACCAAATGACAGATGATACACTCTTTCTTTAATCTCGGTTAGATCTTACCTTTCTTTAATTTATGTGAATGACACATCAGCAGTTATAAAAGAAAAAATTCGGTTGTATGCTGATGACTCTGGAATTCTTGTGTCAGGTAAATGTAAAACCGATGTGGAAAACACGTTATCAGTTGCATTGAGTCTTGTAAGCCATATACAACAAGTTGTCCCTACATGGAGGTAAAACAGAGTCTATCTTATTTGATTCCAAGAGTAGGTTAAAATCAGATCCTAATCTCAAGGTCACTTGTAATGGTATATCTATTAATCCTGCTTCTGATATCAAATATCCATGTGCTACCATGGATCCAAATCTGTCATTTGATTTAATGTCTCGTTCAGTACTCCATAAGGCTATTCAAGGTTAAAGTTTTTATATCGCAAACGAGAATACCTCACTCAACGTACTAAAACATTACTGGTCATTTCCCTGATTCAGTGTCATTTTGACTATGCCTGTTCTATTTGGTACAATGGTCTGACACAAGTTTTAAAAAATAAGTTACAAGTAACTCAGAACAAGTTAATGAGGGTTGTACTGGATTTCAACTATAAAAGTCATATAGATGCAGAACATTTCAGAAAACCCAATTGGCTACCTGTTAAAGAACGCGTAAAACAGAATATTCTATGTCATGTGTTCAAGATCAAAAATGGTTTAGCCCCAGTTTACATGGGTGACCATTTTGTTTCCCCAAGATAATGTTCATAATTATAGCACAAGACTTAGTAATAAATGTGTCTTTGCTATTCCTAAGGTTTTGGGTGCTGTGGGGTTCGTTTTGGGGAGGCTGCGTTTTTGGTACGTGGCATTCCCTGTTTGATATTATTTTTGTTTTTTTGGGTCCAAATCCTTTTGCTTTATGGGATGCACTTTGTGGAAAAAGATTACCTCATAAGATCACAAGAATCACTAAATTCTCTTCTTTTAAGGTTGCTGTTAAAAACATTTCTTACATAATTTGAAGTATTTTAGTTTTTAATTAAATTTAGTAATGTAAAACATGTATAATTTTGATATGGTTCATATAGTTCAAAGTTTCTTAGATCTTCCACTTTTTTAAATGCATTTACACAGCTTGTCACAAAAATAAGATGTAGGCATTTTAATTGTCAGTCAACACTGTAATATTTTCATGTGATATAATTACTGTCGCACAGAAATGAAATGTGATAATTACATTAAATTAATTAATCATTTTGTGATAAGATTCAAGCAAAAATATTATAATGTTAAAGCAATATGTGATATTCTATGATACTGATTACTGTATATTGGTTCATTGCCTCTCTCTGTCATGCCACAAACACAAAGGGACCGCAATGGAAATAAGAGTTTACTCTTTTTGTGTTATCCCTGGCGTAAGTGTGCATGCCATAGTTATTATGTTCATGTTGTGATATTGTTTTATTGCATTCATGTTTGCTTTAGCCATACCAAAACAAATCTGGTCAGATAAGATCAGATCAGATCTGATCTGATCTGATCTTATCTTATCTTATGCTATTGCAAATCAGTTTGCTTTTTCATATCAGGTTAACACAAAAAATCGAACAAATTAATCTCAAACAATTAAAATAAAATCGTTCTTCTAATAAAAACTAATTGAGAAAAGTCTTAAGTTTTTTTGTTTCTATTCAGAACGGGGTTAAGAAAAAGTTGAAAAGGGACATAACGCATAATTTCCTTATGCATCAGAACTAAAACTTGCAGTTATAAATGGGAACAAAATGAAACATATCATTCAAGTTTTTATTCACATGTACAAATGTACATGCACACATCTATTCTATGTACATACATAATCATGGGTAAAAAAAAAATAAAAAAAAAAAAATAATAATATCAAACAGGGAATGCCACGTACCAAAAACGCAGCCTCCCCAAAACGAACCCCACAGCACCCAGAGGGCACACCACCAACACACACACACACACACACACACACACACACACACAGCACGCACGCACGCACACACACACACACACACACACAATCATGTACACACACACTATACACTACCAACACACACTAGCATACAAAGCAAACACACGAGGACAAAACGAACAATTAAAAAGGAACACAGTGGGGCACCGCCTTGGAACGGTCAGTGGTAAAAACACCACTGGGGAGCTTAAACCGGTTTATGGTGCGCACCCAACCTCACTCTTACCCCCACCATGTTCCAAAGTCACAGGACAGTGTAAATAAAAAGTAATCCCTGCTAGGTGAATCTCTAACACACGCAATGGAAACAAAAAGGCATGGTATGTAAAACACAAAAATGCTCGTGTATAAATATATAAAAAGCAAACCTTGAGAACCAAAAAACGTATGTACTCAATGCCTTTGCAGAAGGCAGAGCACCAAGAGAAACACCCTTAAGGGCCCGACGAAACAGGCCAGAGGACAGAAATCAAAACAGTTTCGTCCCAGTGGGTTTAAAAACTGCCCATCACAGAGTCCTCCCCCTCTTCCGTCAGACACAATCAAAAGAGGGAAGCATAGCGTCCAACTGTAAACGGGTTGAACACCAAACATGCGGTGTGTCTCAAAACAGTTGGGTCGTAACCTCTTTTAACAAAACGTTTTATAATTTTAGCAAATACAGTTGGAAAATTGCCATGACCCAAAATCTTACGAAGTTTGTAAACCACATCCCCATAAAAATCGGGTTTTGAATACTAAAGCATAAGAAGAAAAGGAAGCACTGAAGTGTTAGAAGCACCTGTACTTAATTTTTTTAACGTTGACTTTTAATCTTTATTTGTATTCTTTACCTCTTAAGCAAATATTTGGAACTCAATATCATATATTTGAATAGAAGTTATAATGTTCTTATATCACCAATGAAGGATCGCTGGTTTATACAAATATATGTATCACGCATAACGAAAACTTTTATTGATGTGTTATATTGCGATGTAACAACTTTGTACAATAAATGTTAACTTGGTATCTTCGTAATGTGCCATGAAAACATGATATATCATACAAACAAACAATCATGCCAAAATGGCACAGTATTATGTAAACATGGTATTTGAATAATATTTTGAATCGGAATACGTAAAGAAAATGAAACAGAACAGACAAAATAAAACGTTTCCGATTTCTGTCTGAACCCCAATTATTACTGATTTTGAGTGTCACTAACACTGTCCACACTGGTCCGGTGGCGTCGATGCCAATGAAAAGTGTCCGGAGCGACCAAAGTCAGTGGGTCAAAATGGTATTTTTTTATATCACGTTTATAACACGTTTGCTGACAGACACCTGATATAGCCGCTGATTATAGTTTCTTATTTCTTTGACGTTAACTGTCTGACATTTTTCTTTCTAACAGACACTGTTTGTAAAGATCTTGTTTAATATCCTAGGAGCACCACTTTCTGGCTTGCTTAAATCACTTGTCAGTTTGAGGTGAAAAGCACTTGTGCGAAAGAGCAACGAATTCAAAAAAAAACAAAAATAATATCAAACAGGGAATGCCACGTACCAAAAACGCAGCAATCCCGACTTCGCCGGGTCGTTTGAACTTTACTTTCCCTGCAACCATTCTGTTCGTTTGGTCACTCAATGGATGTCCTTCCGTGAAATTAGAAAGGTCAGTTTTTTGTGCACCGTATATCGGTTCGCCAGATCTGGATTACCCGATACTTGCAAAATCAAACTGTCCGTGTCCCCTACCTGAATGAGGGTAACATTATTTTGCGAGTTCTGATTTGATAAAGTCATAATAAAACGAGTATATTGTTCGTTTAGATAGTTCCAAGATTGTGAATCTGGCGGCGATTGACCTCTTTAGTTCAACCTGTTGTCTGTGCATTTGAATTGCTGTTAGGTTGTCGTCCAGAATCCGAAAGAAACCGAATGACGGTTTGGAAATCATTTTCAGAAGACTGCTTTCACTGTTGCAGATATGGACGTTCTTGTAATTTATAGGGGTGTCACAGCATTTTCCTGCAAATCTAAAAACAAAAAGAGGTTCAAATTGAAAAAATTCGGGCTGTGAGTGAGCTAGTGAGGCAGGGAGGGAAAGAGAGAGGGAGCGAGCGAGTGAGAGAGACGTTCATCACTGTCCCAAAAATGACTACACATAAGATGTTTGAATCACAGTAGATGTTTGGAAAAAATGGAGATAATGAATCATGCGTTTTTGGTAGATGAAAATGAAGTGATATACAAAAGAATATCAACTGTGATCAGTAGGTAAAAACTGTTATGCTTGTCTATATAACTGATACAATATTTATATTTAGACATTACATCGGTGCTCAATTTATTTTATAATTAGGAAGATTTGAAATAAATAAGAAGAACAAATAAAAAAGTAACTATCTGCACACAAGATTGCTGATGTTCTTCCACAGGTACCTAGCTGTATAGCGGAGACTGAGCTTCTTTTCTCTTTCCTCTACAAAACTGCATACAGTGTCTCAGAAAAGTCGTCTGAATGAATTTAAGCACTCTATGCACTTTGGCTACTTTTAGTCCCTGTTTTTTGTAAAAAAAAATGTACTTTGGCTACTTTTAGTCCATATTTTGTGTAAAACTGGAAATTAAGATAGTGTGTAGTGTATGATTCCGTATCTCTAAATGTTAAGCACAGTCGCTGTTCGGCGGTTAGGTGGTCGAGATAAATTCCCGCTGAGGCAGCCGTTTCAACCGTGTATGGTAACAGGTTTTGTCTGTGTACATTTATTTTCTCTGGTGCCAGAGGAAAATCTGAAATAAGAATGAAAACAATATGTGACTACTGTTGTTGTTGTGATATACAACTGCCTTTTTTGTCTGTGTTTTATGCTGTCTGACAGATGCAGCGACAGGATGGAATAGAAGCGATTAATATATAGTGCCGCAGTTTTGTCATAAGAAAAATGATCACTGCTGTTACTATTTGCAGTCTATCAAAGGCAATAGCTTTACTCGTTTTTCTTAATGCAAAACTTAGGCGCTTGCTTTTTATGCAGCCCTTACAAGTACCGACATGTGAATAAAACACTAGATGTTGATTGAAATTTAATGTTTGTTCATAGTGATAACAACAGAACATGAAAATAACAGAAACGAAAGATATGGGGATAAAAGAAAATAAACACAATAATCATGTAAGAAAAAACACCTATTGCTCATTTATATAATTACATACATGTATATACAAATTTAGTACACATATAATTCCGAGTGTCTGCGTGCCTGTTTCAGCAAGTGAATTGACCCTTTTACAGGTTCTCTTGAAAGTAGCTAAGTCACCGAGACTTGGGTGACTGGCTATTTTCGAGAGAACCTCGTCGTGCAGTCAAACTATGTACATGGTGTTATCATCATCTGTGGATTCATCGTCAGCGGCGAGGTCGACAAACATTTCATCCTCCCCGTCAGTAGAGAAGGCCAGGCTCATCTCTTCGTCTACGTACATAATATAATTGACCGAGCCTAATTACGGGAGTTTCTGTGTTATGAATATTACTCCATCGTCCTCTGTCTCGCCGACTTCGCCATCCTCGCTCTCATCGGACTTAGAAGAGGACGAGTATATTAGTACCATTCGCTCAAGTCATCGTCCACACTCAGTTGTCTTTTGATACCGGTAGCTGTTAATCTGGCTTCAGCCGCCTCCTCGCATTTTGTCTCCAGGAGACTGAAAGTAGCCATTGTTGCCATCAGTGCATCTTTGCTTAGTTCAATCTGCGCGCCTCACTCTTTCTCTAATATCCCGAAGACTTTGCAATCAACAATGTCGATTCTGTAATGATTATTAATAGGAGTCATTATTATCATTTTTACCTATTATTATTATTATTATTATTGTTATTATTATCATATTATCATCATTATTATTTTTTATTATTATTATTTTTTATTAATATTATTATTATTATTATTGATTATTATTATTACCTGTGTGGTTCTAGAAAGCTTATAATTTTACTATACATGCTTTCATAATTTTCTTTCCGCATTTGTCATAGATTTACTTTTACCGTTTAGAGATTGATAATAGATACATCAAGTACAATACAAAAAAGGCAAAATGGTTGACCCACAAGTTCTCCCAACTTAGATACTGGTCGTCCTTCAGGGTGAAATATATATATAAATTCTATTTACAACCGTAGCATAAATATTCCTATTTGATTCATAGATTAAATGAGTGTTTTAGTCAAACGGGAACCAAATAAATAAAGGTATCTATAATGGAGATTAGTCTCTTATTTTACAACTCAAACGGATTCAGTACTGGGCGGTACCAACTGTCGCGAAATGCAAAATCCCCTCACCCAAGCTCTCCTGTTTTCAAATGCTATGTTATCTGAGAGGAATATGATTATTTGCGATTAATAACAACGGAATAAATAGATATAAATAGATAGATATATATACATGTAATGTGAATATGATATGATTTGATACGATATGATAAATAAGACAGGATTGTAGTAACTAAGGGCCTCAGACCATATATTATATGTATGTGAATTATTATGATACTAAAATGTATGATAACGACCACATTATTTACTTTTTTCAGTATCAAAATATAGAGCTGGACTCAAAGGTCCTGACGGAAAGGCCCCCTTTAGACTTGACAAGACAGAATTTCATGACATTTTCTGCCAGATCTTGCCAATAGCCATTTACAATGTGATCAATAATAAATTCAGGAAACTGACTTCTTCTGTCCATGATAACATCATAACAATTGCTTCTAAGATGATGAAAAACTTTAGTGTGAAAGGAGAGTTTATGAATGTTTTGGAACCAATTTATCTTGCGATTATGAGTACTGCAGCAGAAACTGACAATAATGTGAATGAAGCTGTGTTTGCCAAATTTTACGAACTTCTTTTTGACGATACATTGGTCGAAAGCTTAGCAGAAGCTTTATCTAGCATAACAGATGCGAACGCTAACCCCTCGGTGCCTGTAAGCCAATACAATTCATCTCAGTTCTTAATAGACAGCTGATGGAGGATTTTA
>JAFMSR010000007.1:15466672-15479172 GCA_022818135.1 Saxidomus purpurata
CAAAATCCATCCAGCCATTTTTTGCGCCAGGTTTTTGGCACTTCTACTTTCAGTTTCCATATATTTTATATGTGAAATCAGAAAAAGGACCGGCGCAACAAACTATACCTTTGTGTATCTTAATTTAGGTTTCTTTATAATTATGTGTGCATTTTCTATGAATCTGAGCTGTTTTAGAACTTTCTGTTGATAAGTTTAAAAGAAAATGCCAAAAATGTCTTTTCTTGACAATTTGGAGACAAATTTTTGCAGGAAAACATGAACAATTCTGTACTTTTAAACTCTTTTTCAGATGTTTTTATCATACTTAACTAGTTCACACCTTTTTCAAGTGAAGAAAATCATTTTTAAAAAAGCTGATTTTCGAAAGCCTGATTGGGCAATTTCATCAGCCTGATAAAAGGAATTTCATTTTTAGAAATGGCACGAATTTTCAGGGGACGCAAAAACAGTTCAAGTTCCGAAAATAACGCACAGACGGTGCATCGTTATAAGTATGTTATCGTATCGTCTATGGATGCGGACAAATTGAAATCTTCCATGGGTAATCGTGAATTCATTAATTTTATTGCTTTCAGTATTCAATTAAATACTTGTACATACGTTTACCTATGGTCGGGCTTCGCCCGTATGAGTTATACATGTATTATTTTTGGCTTCGTAAAGAAAACAAAAATGGGGACGATGAAGGTTTGAGAAGGTGACTTAAGTTGTGAACCAGTTTGTAGATTAACAGATAATTTGTTGTTTTATTTTTTTTAAGTATCCTTCTTTCTCCCCAATCCGAGGTTTCTCTGTGATTCGCGCGATAGTTATTTCCGACGAATGGTCGCACGCGAAATAATTCCAAAACTCCGGATTTAATGCAAGTTTGGAATCGAGCGATTTTACACGTTTACGAGGAAAATCATGCGAATCAAGCAAGTATTTGAAAGAATTATCATGTAAAAAATACTTTTATCTTCAAAAGTATTAAAAAAAACTACTTCATTTTAACATGTTTCATGGAAATAAGCTGAAAATTCTTATCCTCCATTTTGCCCTTGGTCAGGAGTGATTATTTCCCTTGCGTCTAGAACATACTTACTGAATTTACTTGTAAAAAGTGCGGGAAGCACATAATGGAACAGCCAAATTTCAGCCAATCAGAATCCTCGGATCGCGGAGAAAGTGTCAGAGTGTATCAGAGAGTCAAAGGTCATAACATATCAGGCAATTTTGTGTAAACAACAAATGACTGCATTAAATTGTGTTTCTAAAGGGAATAAATGAATAGTTACCTAAAATTTTTAGAGTTAAATTTCATTTGAAAAAAGTACTTTTAAACATAGAATATGCAGAATCATTCCTTAAACCCTCGAGTCGCGGAGAAAGAAGCATATTTACTTAATTGAAGTCACTCAAAAATTTTATTGTTTGCTACTAAATGTCTGCTAATTGCCGCCACCATTTATGAGTTAAAGAGAAATAATTAATCACTGTGTTTATTTGTTTCAACTATGAAATTATTTTGATGTGGGTTTGTCTGAAATGACTTGAAAATTGGCTTGTTTGCACTGTTAATTACGTCATTTAAGTGACCTGTTCACGAATTATGTATATACAACGGATTTAGTAGAATATATCTACGGTCCCTTTTAAGGTTGCCGGCTGGTCGACAATTTCGGAATCGTAGGTGGTCCATAAGAAAAAACGGTCGCCATGGGCGACTGGGCGACCGTTAATTTTTCTCCCTGGTTAGTGTATCACTTTTTGAAGTGCCACATTATGTTTTGTTCGAAGAGTTCTGAAAATTTGAAATTTATATGTAACTTTCGGACATGCAATTTGCAGATTAATAGGTGATTTGTTTTTAAAAGTATTTACAAAGTTTGCAGTTAATGTATCCCCTTTTTAACTGCCATATTTAGTTTTATTCCAGGTGTTCTGAAAAATTTTAATTTACATGTAGCTTTCGGAAATGTAAAGGAAAAAGACATGGCACTGAACGAAAGTTTTAGGTGTCGTAACTTATATATCAGTTTGCAGGTTGACAGATGATTTGTTTTTTTAAGCATTTACGTAATTTGCAGTTAATTCTATTGGCCCGACAGATTTGCATTTTGTTTCGTTGTTTACATATGTCATTGTATTAACATGTGTGTTTGTTGCAATAAAATATGGTTAAATTAATTATTGGAAAACCTTGTGATATAATTGATTGAAGGGATTTGTCCCGCCCAATGTCATTTGACTGGCGACGTTGATTGGTAAAACGACATTGAAGTGCGTTTTGACTCTGCCTCGGGTGACTAATAGTTTATAGATTTAGGCGAATGTGTAATTTATTAGGTAGTGATTACGGGAAAGCGTGCACAGAAAAAACGTGCATCCGGAGGAAATCGGTCGGCGTTTCATGCGTCCTCTTTGAAATTCATGCATCCAAATACGCTGAAGCGTTTCCAAAAGCCCTGTAATC
Source organism: Saxidomus purpurata (assembly GCA_022818135.1). Taxonomy (NCBI): domain Eukaryota; kingdom Metazoa; phylum Mollusca; class Bivalvia; order Venerida; family Veneridae; genus Saxidomus; species Saxidomus purpurata. Next base: position 15,469,131 of record JAFMSR010000007.1, read on the forward strand.
ACTGTCTGTAGAACAGTTTTAGCATACGAATATTTCGCAAATTTCTGTAAATATGAAAGAAATGGAGGTTTTAAATATCTTCACTGAAGAGGTTAATTTGGATTTAATTGAAATATTCCCATAGTAAAGTCTTTAGGTACTTCAACTTTCAGGATAAGTGTATTGATTTTTTTGTGGCTGCTGAGTTGTGATGCAACAAAAATTTACAAATAAAATATTTTAGGTACATTTCTACGATTTTAGTGATTTATCCTGCCTTTTTAATGACTGCAGGTAGAAAAACAACTGGATGTTTGGATAATACTGTTTATTTTTCTCAATTTTATTTTGATTAAACCCATTCTGTTGTCTTGGTAAGACTAACATAAAGACTTTAATTATTAAAGTTTGAAAAACAGATTAATGAGAAACAGGCGTGCATAAACTTATTAAATAATTTGACGTTTACATGGATAAAAGATGAAAATCTTTCATTTCATAACATTTGTCAAAAGAACTATACTACCTCACTTACATGTTACATTTTCCAAACCTGTATTAAGTATAGAGGCCAGCAATGAAAATTGCTGTCAACACAAGCCCTTTGCGAGACAATGATTGCACAATGTCATGTCAGTATTAAAAGAACTTGTAACAATGATTGCACTTCCAAGTTGATAATTTGCACATCTGACACTTGTCATCAAAACACGGTCCGAGCCAATTAGGCATACCGGTAAATAGACAATTAATTTAATCGAAAACTGGTCCATACAAAACATGTATATATGACCTGAGGGGTTTCTTAAGATTTATTTATTTGTTAATCTTGATTTAATGAAACTGATGTGGGTTCGAGATGGAAATCACAAAAAAGAATCGTTTTTAAATTGTCATTGGGAATCTTCATGAAAATTTCTTAAACACCTATGAAACATTATTTGTAATAGTAGAATATGAAAAGACTCAACATCACTAGAAACCATTCAACCGTTTCTTGCACCAGGTTTTTGGCATCTCTACTTTCAGTTTCCATAATTTATATTTTATATGTGAAATCAAAAAATCCCGAGCACAGCAAACTAAGTATCAGCATTTTCATTTTGGTTTCTGTATTATAATGGTGAGTTCTGTATTATAATGGTGTGTTTTCTATGACTGTGAGCTGTTTAAGAGCTTTCTGTCCATTAGATTTTTTGTGTTGCCCTTTCAGAGAAAAGCCGATACATAGGGATCGCTTTGTCCGTCGGTCCGTCCGTCACACAAACTTAACGTTGGCTATAACTTTGCCATTTCTTAAGATTTCTTCATCAAACTTTACAATTGTATTGCTTATGACAAAAGGGTCATGATGCCGCCAAATTTTGTAGGTCAAGGTCATATTTGACAGAGTTATGCCCCTTTTTGTACTTAGATTTTGTCACGAAAACTTAAAGTTGGCTATAACTTTGCCATTTCTTAAGATTTCTTCATCAAACTTTCAAATTGTATTGCTTATGACATAAGGGTCATGATGCCGCCAAATTTTATAGGTGAAGGTCATATTTGACAGAGTTATGCCCCTTTTTATACTTAGATTTTTGCTATAACTTTGCCATTTCTTAAGATTTCTTTATCAAACTTTCAAATTGTATTGCTTATGTCAAAAGGGTTGTGATGCTGCCAAATTTTGTATGTCAAGGTCATATTTGACAGAGTTATGCCCCTTTTTGTACTTAGATTTTGTCACGAAAACTTAACGTTGGCTATAACTTTGCCATTCCTTAAGATTTCTTCATCAAACTTTCAAATTGTATTGCTTATGACATCAGCGTCATGATGCCGCCAAATATTGTTGGTGAAGGTCATATTTGACAGAGTTATGCCCCTTTTTGTATTTAGATTTTGTCACGAAAACTTAATGTTGGCTATATCTTTGCCATTTCTTAAGATTTCTTCATCTTACTTTCAAATTGCATTGCTTATGACATAAGGGTCGTGATGCCGCCAAAGTTTGTAGGTCAGGGTCATATTTGACAGAGTTATGCCCCTTTTTATACTTAGATTTTTGCTATAACTTTGCCATTTCTTAAGATTTCTTTATCAAACTTTCAAATTGTATTGCTTATGTCAAAAGGGCTGTGATGCTGCCGAATTTTGTAGTCAAGGTCTTATTTGACAGAGTTATGCCCCTTTTTGTACTTAGCTTTTGTCATGAAAACTTAATGTTGGCTATAACTTTGCCATTCCTTAAGATTTCTTCATCTTTCAAATTGTATTGCTTATGTCAAAAGGGCTGTGATGCTGCCGAATTTTGTAGTCAAGGTCTTATTTGACAGAGTTATGCCCCTTTTTGTACTTAGCTTTTGTCACGAAAACTTAATGTTGGCTATAACTTTGCCATTTCTTAAGATTTCTTCATCAAACTTTCAAATTGTATTGCTTATGACATAAGGGTCATGAGGCCACCAAAGTTTGTTGATCAAGGTCATATTTGACAGAGTTATGCCCCTTTTTACACTAAGATTTTGTCACAAAATTGTTGGTTATTCTGACAAAGCATAAGAGGGCGACACAAGTGTTCTACTGAACACCCATCTAGTTATACTTAGATTTTTACTATAACGTTGCCATTTCTTAAGATTTCTTTATCAAACTTTCAAATTGTATTGCTTATGTCAAAAGGGTTGTGATGCCGCCAAATTTTGTAGGTCAAGGTCATATTTGACAGAGTTATGCCCCTTTTTGTACTTAGATTTTGTCACGAAAACTTAATGTTGGCTATAACTTTGCCATTTCTTAAGATTTCTTCATCAAACTTTCAAATTGTATTGCTTATGACATCAGCCAAATATTGTTGGTGAAGGTCATATTTGACAGAGTTATGCCCCTTTTTATGCCCCCGAAGGGTGGCATATTAAAATCGCACCGTCTGTCCGTCTGTCTGTCCGTCCATCCGTCTGTCCGTCCGTCCGTGCGTCCCCACTCACAAATTCGTGTCCGGACTGTTACTTTGTCATGCATTGAAGGATTTTAAAATAACTTGGCGCACATGTCTAGCACATCAAGGCGACGTGTCGCGTGCAAGACCCACATCCCTACCTCAAAGGTGAAGGTCACACTTGGAGTATGAAGGTTATGGAATCCTCTATATATGCACACATTCCTGTCCGGACTGTAACTTTGTCATGCATTGAAGGATTTTAAAATAACTAGGCACACATGTCTAGCACATCAAGACGACGTGTCGCGTGCAAGACCCACGTCCCTAGCTCAAAGGTTAAGGTCATACTTAGAGTTTGAAGGTAATGGATTCCTCTATATATGCATATATGCACACATTCGTGTCCGGACTGTAACTTTGTCATGCATTGAAGGATTTTAAAATAACTTGGCACAAATGTCTAGCACATCAAGACAACGTGTCGCGTGCAAGACCCAGGTCCCTAGCTCAAAGGTCAAGGTCACACTTAGAGTTTGAAGGTAATGGATTCCTCTATATATGCATATATGCACACATTCGTGTCCGGACTGTAACTTTGTCATGCCTTGAAGGATTTTAAAATAGTATGGCACAAATGTCTAGCACATCAAGACAACGTGTCGCGTGCAAGACCCACATCCCTACCACAAAGGTCAAGGTCACACTTAGAGTTTATAGGTAATGGAATCCTGTATATATGCATACATTTGTGTCCGGACTATAACTTTATTATGCTTTGAAGGATTTTAAAAAACTTGGCACAAATGTCTAGCACATCAAGCGGATGTGTCGCGTGCAAGACCCAAGTCCCTACCTCAAAGGTCAAGGTCACACTTAGTGTTTAAAGTAATGGAATACTGTATGCATGATTACTCTGTCATGCATGGAAGGATTTTAAAATTACATAGCACATTTATTGAGCACATGGAGAGGACACAGACTGTGAGGCACCTCTTTCGGGGGCATTCGTCACTTGTGAGGGACAGCTCTTGTTGTATTTAGATTTTGTCACCAAATTATTGGTTATTTTGACAAAGCGTAAGAGGGCGACACAAGTGTTCTACTGAACACCCATCTAGTTTTCTAAAACATGCTAAAAATGTGTTTTCTTGGCAATACGGAGACAAGTTTGCATGAAAACATGAACACCTTTGAAAGAACAAATTTTTCTGAGCAGTTACTGGAACAAATATCTTTTACATCCAGATAATGTATATTTGCTTCAGGTTTTACCAAGTGAGGATCCGCTTGACAGGCCAGACTTTAATCCTGTAGATTACATCAACACATTGTTCCCTACAGAACAGTCCCTGTCAAATATTGATGACGTTGTTGGGAAAATAAGATTCAAGATAAGGTAGGCAGAACCTATTACAGTTGTTTTACCATCGTATGTTGTTGTATGAGTTTAACGCCCATTTAAACAATATTAATCAGTCGTTTTTACAGGTGGGCAGTTTACCTAGCCATCACTCCAGGGAAGAACCAGTACTAGATCCTATCCTTCGTAAGAAACTGCCAACTTTCTCACATATTTACAGAGACACGTTTGGTTTATTGGTAGCAGGGCTGGAACCCAGGACCATCGATCTATGAGAGATTTCAACTCAGCGACTCTAACCACTTGACCAGGGAGACGGATATACCATAAGTTGTCTGATTCACTGAGAGTGTTAAATTATATGCTATTTAAATTTTAATAAGCCTTTTTCCTTGTCTTCTAATATCTCATATTTTTTTGATAGCATTGGCAGTGATTTTTGTAAGAAATTAAGGAAACATATGATAATGAGAAAAAGATAAAATTAATGCAAGAGTGGAATGCCAGTTTATAAATCTTGCAACACGCCAGTATTTGTGAAACAGCAAACATATTGTGTGATGTATCTTTAAGTTGGCACAAGTAGAATACAAGACAGAAATAGGCTACATTAGAAATAGGCTAAAATAGAAATAGGCTACATTAGAAATAGGCTACAGTAGAAATAGGCTACAGTAGAAATAGGCTACATTAGAAATAGGCTACAATAGAAATAGGCTACTTGGACATCAAGGATCCTCTGACTACAAATATTTTCTATAGGAAAGGTTTAAGGCAAACCATTTTTATATTTTGTGTTACATGTGTACATGTATTTTATTTAACCCAAGATATTATCATATATTACCCCTACCTATCCAGACTTATGGAAAATATGCTTTAAATTTTTACAATTACCTTTTACTTGGATTTATGGCTCAGAAGCAACCACACCAAGAGGACTTTTACTATGGTGGTCCTAAATCTGATCAAGTAAATAAATCATGTTATGATGTACCTGTAATTTTTGTTGACAAAACTGCAACAAAACGTCTTTTGGTTTGTGTTTAGTATAGTAAGCACAGAGTATGTGATTTTAATAAAACTTGCCTAAGAAAATGTAAGTGACAATTGGCATATATCATACACATTAACTCTATTATGACCTTTCTACTTGTAGGAGACTTGATGATGATATTCGTACAGTTGTCCGCGGACAGACAAATGTTGGTGAAGATGGACGGAAGTCCCTGGAAGAGGCACAAAGGGCAATCCAGGATCTCTTCACTAAAATTAAAGACATTAAAGACAAGGCAGAAAAATCAGAAGAAATGGTAAAGATTTAACTTTCCTGTTTTATTTGTTGTTGTTTTTAGCTCACCTTGCACAAAGTGCCAGAGTAAGCTATTAGGATCACTCTCTGTCCGTCGTATGTCCGTCCGTCCACCATTTCCTTCAAACGACATCTCCTCTGAAACCACTGGGCCAATGTTGATGAAACTTTGCAGGGATGTTTCTTGCATGAAGCTCTATCAAAGTTGTTCAAAGAATTCTATTCAATGCAGAACTCTGGTTGCTATGGCAACAAATAGGAAAAACTTAAAAATTCTTCTTCTCTGAAACCACAAGGCCTAGAGCTTAAATATTTAGCATGTGGCATTGTCAAGTGGCAGACATGGGGTAATCATCAAAAGTAATCATAACGATTAATAATCGATTAACATTTCCCAGTAATCAGACTTAATCATTAATCATGCATTTTTCTGATTACTTTAATCATTATTTAATCGATTAAAGCAAAAAATGGGCAGTAATCATGATTATTTTATGATTACTTTGTGTTTGTATTCTGTCATGTACCAAGTAGACATTTAAGTAACTGGATACATAATTACATTGTTATGAGAAAAAATATTGACTGACACTTCCATTGTTTAAAAACCAATTATACACTTATTTTTCACAGCTGTCATGCTGTAGCCCTAGGGTTTAACTATGTTCTATGACACAACAAAACATTTATATTTTTGATAATCTGTTAATATGGGTTAAGACTATAATGGTACACTGATTTTATAGAATAAACCGCTTTTCAGATAACAATGTTAACATTGATCAATCCTTTGAAATTTAGTTCAGAGTACTTCAATATGCACCTGATTATTATTGTCATGTATGTTTTTAGTATGAACTTGTATTCCCTATGTTAAGGATATCTACTTGAAAGCATTTTGACTGAGATGGAGCAATGATATGTATGAAAAGACTGAACTGCCATGGAGAATAAATTGACCTCATAAGCTAGAAAACAGCATGTTACCATTGTAACTGATACTGATAATTCTCCTCCAATGAAAATTTCAAAGGATGCTGACATATTTAGTTTCATAACCCCATCCAAAAGAGTTAGGCAGGTGTCTTGGGATCCTGTAAAACAGGAAGTTAGCAACTACCTTGGTGAACCATGCCACCAGGTTGATGCTCTGCAATACTGGAAACAACACAATGACACCTATCCAAACCTCGCAAATCTTGCCATGAAATACTTGTGTATTCCAGCCACCTGTGCTCTTGTTAAGCGGTTATTTAGTATTGCCGGAAAGTTCTTTCGACCTAAGAGATGTCGTCTTCGCGATAAGACATTTGAAATGCTAATAATGATAGAACTGACACTGTGACATAAAGAATTAAAAATAATGTTACTTGTTCATACATTGTACTGTTGAAATAATAAATAAGAAGATCTGTGTTTCAATCTGTCATAAACAAAGAAAAGTAATCATTAATCATGATTACTTGCATTGAAAGTAATCAGAAGCAATCAATTACTTCAAAATTATGCAGTAATCATGAAGTAATCAATTACTGAAAAAAAGCCAAATAATCATAATTTAATCGATTACTTTTTCGAGTAATCGACCCCATGTCTGAAACTTAGAATCATGTCCCCTTGTATTATAGCCAGTGGTAGTCAGGTGAGCGATATGGGGCCATCATGGCCCTCTTGTTGTGTAATACATGTACTTAGGGTGAAGTAGAAATGGTATCAACAATAGAACTCTTTCTGTCTGTTAAAAGTGTTTTATTTTACAATACATTAGTGCTTTTATGAAAAAAACACATTTGTTTGTTCCTTTATGTACCGAGTAATAACCGAAAAGGTAAATAGTACTGCGTGTTTGTGTTCCACATCAATATTTTGTGTTTAACAATGTTTCACACTAGTTCATGTTAAACAAGCATAAAAACTAAATCTGATTAATTGTAGAAATACATAGATTTATTTCGGTAAAAGCTTACATTTAATAACTTTGATCTATATTGATGTGTGTATCTTCTGTTTTCATTGCGAAGGTGAAGGAGATAACTAGAGATATAAAACAATTAGACCATGCCAAAAGACATCTAACTTCTTCAATTACAACACTGAACCATCTTCACATGTTGGTTGGTGGAGTAGAATCACTTACGTAAGTATTACTGTTGATATAAGTTAAAGGAGTTCTCTCATGCATAATGCTCCCTTTATCCACCCCCTCCCCCCAGACCTTTATCCTGCAGAGGTCAGATACATCAAATTTTGCAATCAGTGTTGAGCAATAATTATTGAACGACCTCCCTGGTTGAATGGTAAATCACAAAACCTCGTATTTTGTTGAAAGTGTGGGATATCAGTAAATGTAGTGATGTTTAAAGAAGGATTATTCAGAATTTATTTATGTATTGACATTATGCTATTTTTAGCTAACCTGAGCACGGCCCTATTGATTTTGGGGTCAGATGGTCAAAGATCAATTTCACAATGACCTGTAATGAATAAACACTTTACTATTAATACATTTGTAACTGAAGAAAGGTTGATCATGCGATCTAATGACTTGGTAGGTTTCTTGGTTAGAACCTATGAATGACCACTATTGAGTTTAAGGTCAGTTGGTCAAAGGTCACTTGAGGAGGAAATTGGGACAGGAGAGGTGGGGACACATAGTAACAATACATTATTCTCAAAAGCAATTTTATTCATTAATATGATAATACATCTTTCAGGTCATTAACTAGAAGACGGCAGTATGGTGAAGTGGCAAATTTGTTAGAGGGTGTTCTCAATGTATTGGAACATTTTCAAAGATACATGTCTATACCTCAGATTAAAGAATTAGCTGATAGGTGAGTTACCACAGTACAGGGTGGTAAGGTGAGTAAACACAGTACAGGGTGGTAAGGTGAGTTACCACAGTACAGGGTGGTAAGGTGAGTTACCACAGTACAGGATGGTAAGGTGAGTTACCACAGTACAGGGTGGTAAGGTGAGTTACCACAGTATAGGGTGGTAAGGTGAGTTACCACAGTACAGGGTGGTAGTAATTCATTTGTTTAACAGGGGAGAGATAAGTGTGTTATGATATGCTTAAATGTTGGGGATGTTTTACTAGGAGCGATATGTGAGTTATTGTAAAACAATTATATTTATGGGTCACTTATTTTAGAATATTTTGTGGATCAAATAAAATAGACAGAGATAGTGTGTGTCAAATGAAACCCTGATCTCGAAGATTAAGAAATTAAAGCACTAGCATTAAAGTTTATTGCTGCATTTCAAGGCTATCAAAAATAGAATTGTCTCCTGTTTGAAAAAAAAAGTTTATCTGAGAAATTTATTTGGCTTTTTCAGGGTAAAGCAAATTCAGAATGATTTGGGATCCCAGATTGTCTCAGATTTTGAGGAAGCTTTCCAGGGGTCTGGCGCAAAGGTAAATTGAACGGATTATTTTGTTAGGATACAAACGTTGATGGTATCCAAACTATTTAATAAAAGATGGATAAAATTTACATACTGATATCATGAAATCTTTGGATGTGTGTCTTAAAATGCTGTAAATATTTTGACAGATAAGAAAACTTAAAATGATAAACTGTTCCTTGTGGAAACTTTTTGTTGTTTTCTTTCTGTGTGGGGAAACTGACATTTTGGGCATTACAATTATTATGAATTAAGGTCAGATACCTGCATCCACAAAGATTGATCTGTTTCTATACTGTTTCCTGAAAGAATGCAAACCTGTCTAAAAGAGCCTGAGTTACATTAAAGTCCCAGCAGCACTTTAGATATCCATAAACAGATAATAAATTTACAGCTAGAATAATAATATGATTGCATTCTGTTTAGTCTAAAAACAATACGGCTGTGTACAATTTCTTTCCAAGTTTTTTTGTTGCTCTATTGTTATATCACATACTTACCTTTAAAAGGAACATGAGAAATGTTTAACAAAAACAGTCAGTTTCAGTTTAGCCAGTAAGATATCTTGGTAATATGAAAGCTACTAGTAATTTTACATCCAAAATGCTCCTGGGACTTTAAAGTTGCAATATATGTTAATAATCTGCATAGTTGATATAAAGTCCTGAGTGTTAATATAAAATTTGCAAAGCAAGGTTTATTATGGAGTGTTTATTGTGGCGTTTTTATTGTGGCGTGTTTTACTTGTAGTATGGTCCAGGCAATCAAAGACAGCTGAAGGAGGCATGTTTTGTTGTCAATATTCTCGATCCCAAAGTAAAAAGAGAACTGTTAGGATGGTTTGTGAGGTTACAGCTTACAGAATATCTCGTGCTCTTTGGAGAAAATCAAGATGTAAGTAGATGGTAATTTTATGTAAGTTTTATTGCTGTGAAGGTGTTTGTTAAAGCTACAAGACCTGCTCTCAGGGGCTGACTATGAAATTGTCCAATCTTTATCTAGTTTTTCTGTAAATTTTTAATATTCGTGATGTTTTAAGTTTAACTATTTTCGCAATTTC